>CM029501.1:11730876-12353217 GCA_017140595.1 Eucalyptus curtisii | reverse complement strand
GGCTCTTCGAAGATGTTAGGGAATGTTTTTGTATTCCTGCAGAAAGTGCCTGTCGAAGTTCCAACTTGTGTAGTATTGGGGTCATCGTACAGACAAAAAAGATATAAAGAATGTTCGTACAGCCGAATGGATCCATGCTGCAAGTTCATGATAGAGAGAGGATGAATCTTGATGCATTTTGCTTTTCCCTTTTCTCCGTCCCTACTGGATGTTTTTTATTGTCTGCTCCTTCGATTCACATTCAGAATCATTATGAAATACAGCTTTCATATCATGCTACCGACATGGTTGGGGTTGAGGAGCTTTCTTTTCCCTCTTTCTTTTGTGATTCGTGATGCGAGCATGAATACAAATTAAGCGGATGCTTGTCGAATGACCATGGTCTTCCAAGTTGCTCTGTGAAACTCATCACACAGACCTCACCTCTGTCACCTCTCTTCATCCAATCAGCGATGCCAATACTTCATGCTCGATAATTCTGAGATGGTAAGTTTGGCTCAATCCAATGTGATCTTCATCTTTTCGGAAGTGTCAATCCGATTGTGTCAAAGATCAAAAGGGTCTTTGTAGGAAGACTAGTTGATTCTGCTGTTGGTACTAGCCAGATTGCATTTCCTCCCACTTCCTTTTAACGTTAATCAGACACATCACTTTAACCTAACTGTCGCATCAAGTCTCTTACCATGTCCGTGTTGATTCTCAAGCTTCGACAGTAGTTTTATGCAATCAATATCTCATACACTGAAATTCAACTTCAAACAAATGCGAATGCCCACCAATTTCTCTAGTGAAATGGCTATTTTGTATGACGAAACCAAACTGACGTTATGGGGATCTTCATTCCAATTCACATCGGTCAGTCCCACCATTCTCTCTATCTCATCAACAATGGGATCCAATCTTCTCAATTCCTGTCAGAACCGAAAAGCGGAGAGAGAGAGGAGATGCAGATGGTTATGGAAATAGCCATAGCCATCAACCGGCAAGAAGCGAACTTGCACATTGGCAAGAGAAGCATATCAACTGGGCCAAAAGGTTTTATTGTTTTTTTTTCTTGTTATGGATGCAAAATTGATGGATGATGGACACATCATTGCTACAGAATACACAAGCGTGACATTTACGTTATAGCGTATCATCTTTTCAATTCTTAAAATCCAATCGCTCCAGCTCATTCTCTTCATTTTTATTATAATTATTGGAAGAATTTTGTTAGTGAGTGTCTTAAGAGTACTTATTAAGCTGTCAATCGATGAAATTTTACGATATCTAGTGCGCAGACCATCCTTACCATAACCCCGCCAAAGTGGAAGTGAACAGACATAAGCAAACCCAAAGAAGGAGAAAGGATTTGACTGTTGACTCGAGCGGGGGCAATGCAGTGGGATTATCCAGTTCAGAGTTGCAATGCCAGGTCATCTCCACGTCAGATGCAAATCCGAACTCTTCTACCCGCTCCAACGACGTCGCATAAAAGCATCATCCTCTTCGCTACCCCTCCCAAACCAAGAAGACGCCGTTGACTCATCACTCTCTCTTTCTCTCTCCGACGATTGATCATGCCTTCTTCGATGGCGTTGTTGATCCTCCGTCGCAACCTCCATCGTCGAACCTCCTTGCTCCTCCAGGCGAGGCTCACCTCCCGTTCGCCGGAAGCGGCAGCGGCTGCAAAGCGGCAAACCTCGGAGCCGAAGCCCATAAAGAAAATACTGGTGGCGAAACGAGGCGAGATAGCTTGCAGGATCATGAGGACGGCGAGGAGGCTGGGGATTCCGACCGTCGCCGTCTACAGCGACGCCGACGCCGGCGCTCTCCACGTCAGGTCCGCCGACGAGGCCTGTCCGCATCGGCCCCGCTCCGGCTCGCCTCAGTTACCTCAGCGGAGCGTCCATCGTCGACGCCGCGCTTCGCGCCGGTGCTCAGGTGAGGGGTTGAGAACTAACTATCTGGCGTTTGAAGTGCCAGTAATCGCTGCGGTTGGAGGACCCTACTTCCCCCGCCAGCGCCCACAAGGTGTCCGACTGATTGCCGATGTGGCGAATGGCCAGGCTTCCCTGGTGAAGTTGGGCGCGGTCACTCGAGTGCACGGCAGGATCACGAGGTACCGGGGCGTGGTGTAGATCACAGCGTCGAGTGTTGCGGTCGAGAGGGACCCGAATGCGGAGGTCCTGCATTGGCTGGATTGCTTGAAGCTGGCTCGAAGGGTCTATGATCGCCCAGGATCGTGAGAAATGCTTGCACGGACGGTGCCCATGGACAGGACCCGATTGCTATAGATGACGGTTTTCGGCAATGTCGATTTGATCTGATCATTCGAGACGCTTATGAATACGCTATTCATTTCCATATATATCAAGTAAACGTTTCACTGCACTTGCTGTCGGATGGTAAGATGTAACAACCATGCATTTATTAACAGACGTAAGAAATCATGTCAAATTCATGGAAGCCGCCGCGCGATCATCGGGATTGTTCCGTGAATTTGTAATTCTTGTATCTGATCCTGCAATCTTGAAGCTGAACCTGCGCTCCAATGTTCCAAGTACACTCGTCTCGTATCCATTTCCACGCGACAATCAAGCACGACTTGCAATCCAAAGGCACGAGCACACTGTTGCAGGCCCCGGGTGCATAATCATCCGGCGCTCCATAGTGGTTTTCAGATTTGTCGTAGTAGTTATAACCGTTGTTGGATGTATGCTCCACGACGTCAGGGAGGGCCAAGTCTATGGCATTGTGGAAGAGACTAGATGGATCGTACGTGTCGCCGTTACCTATCTTATACACTTGATTAACGTTTGGAGTGGCACTAACCACATGGTAGATGAAAAAGAGCTCAATCACAAGAAATGTAAAGGTTTGTGCAAAGCAGCCGTGGAAAATTGTGTTTGGTTGCTCCCGTGTTTGTCCCTATTTGCACTATTTATTGTAGCGTTTTTCGGTGTTGGTGAAGTGCTGATCGAATTATTTTCTTTTTCTATACTTAATCTCCATTGTTCATCACTTGCTATGACCTAACATATGGAGGACGATCTCTCTCGCTCTCTCTCTATTTTTCAATGCACCCTATATTGTCTTAGGTACTCAAACCTCCACTAGAACTTTGGTCTTTGAGCAAACTCAAGTGAAGTTGAAAGAAAGATGAAAAGACCAATGGCAATTCAAAATATATAAGTAGATGATGTATCTATCTTGCGAGATCTTATACGAAATTTCATTATTATTATTATTTTTCTATTGACATAGGCTCTTTCTTGAAAAGTAAAAAGTACGTATCGAAAGTAGTAGACTCCAATTTGTTTAGACCTTTTTAAGTAAAATGGTACTTAGTTTCTTCCGATCAGATTGAAAACAATTATTCCAAATATATAAATGATGGTAAAAAGAACCATTGCACGAGCATGGTTTAAATGGTAACGGCCATATCTGATTTTACATGATTTTACATATCACAACTTTCGCAAGCTAAAGATACAAGGGCTTAAAGCATGACAATGAATAAACGACTTCTGTACTTACCATCCAAGATTCCTTTTCATCAGAATCTATATACTAATTCGTATGATCGATTTACATATCACAGCCTAATCAGATGAAAGAGAAGGGCTTGGAAAAAAGGATGAAGTGAAATATAGATGCTACACCAAAACTAGGCGCAAAGAACAAAATAGCAAAACCTGGGATGTAAGTCCCAACTACTTCAAGAAACAAAAGTGTCCATAAAAACAGGGACTAGAGTACATTGTCATGTAGCATTCCCATTTTCTAAACTCAAATTGAGATAGCGAGTGTCCCAAAAGACAGGAAGTCGCGTTTCTTTGAGGCCCAGTGCCTTCTTGCACAATGTTTCGTCCAAGCAACAGCGTCTCAATCTATGGTACCCCACAATATCTGCACAAGGTTTGCGAAATTAAAATGTGTATGAGCAAAAAAGCATGTGTTGCTAATGCAGCATGCTTCATCTGAAACATCCGATATCAAAGATGAAGCAATAGTTTCTTTCACAGGCACTGTACATATGGATGCGTCGGTTGGCTTACCTAGAGTCTCCACTCTAAAAATGCTCTAGTGTAAGGTATACCACATTGCAACCAATTTTCCTGGCAGGTCTCGCAGCATATCTAATTTATGGTCATGCATGTGAAGTGGAGGTTGACTCAGTATCTCTCTTCCCCCTCCAGAGGATGATCTGCTCATCCTTAAATAATATAGGAACACATGGTACCAAATCCTGCATGTGTGTAATATAGACATTAAGCTCTAAAAAGACAACTGCAGATCAAGATGATAGTAAAAATGTTAACATCCCAAGCAGAAAAGGAAGAAAAAAACAATGAAATTTAGAAAGCATACTCAAAGTTTCACGCCAATCAGTTTGCAATCACTTGTACCCACATATTTGCAGTCTAACCTCACAACCTCTTCAGTAGTGAATGCTTCCCTCACTTTCTTCACCACATTGACATACACGCCATTCCTTGCTGATATAAAATGGATAGTTTATCATGTCGTATTGAGATTGATTATAGCAAGTAAGAAAGAAGCCGACCTTAGTAAATGGCTGAGCCATTGGAAACAAGTTTACTCACTAGGTGTCATTAAAGGGGGAGAGTTCAATCCTCTGTTTCTCATTTCTTTTGTTTCCTCAAATGTCAACCCTTCTGCAACATTCTTCACAAGCTTCGCGTATATTGGTGCATAAGGCTTCCACAGCATGAGAGGTATAACTGGTCTTTGCTTTGGATCATAATGTCGACCTCGATAAAAGAGGAGGATATTGATATTGCGGTAAATTATCTTCCCACCAGATTTGTCCTTTGAGAAAACTGGTAACCCGTCAAACAAGAGACCATGAAAAGGCAAAAAGGGTCTCATCATATTCTCAATCAGTTCATTCAGTTAATACCTCAAGGTGAAAGCACACATTCTCCATGTCAAGCATCGGCACTCCCAGGCACTTATCCTAACTGCGTCGGCCCTTTTCCAGTGATTGTGGATGTCATCCAACATGTTGTGAGTAACTCCTCCTTTGCCTGCGCGAAAATAATGACATCAATCAGAGTGCAGTCAGAGGTAAAAGAAAATTCCACAAAGGGCGAAAAGGGCATAACGACAAAGCGTAGCAACATCTCTCATTGACTCTTCTCGACAAAACTTCCATGTTCTGCCCACATACCATAACCGAGTATCTCAAACTAAGTCTCTATTTTAAATTCCACCAAAGGAGATAGCTTGCACCCAAATCACGTTAGTTAGAATGTCAGTCTGGTGCTGACTTCACCGAAGGATTCGCAAAATTCCTCATCTCGCCCAAATGCATTCATATCATCACCAGAATATTCAGAAGCAGCATTGGTACAGGTATCAAGTACAGCAACTATACTAATGAGCAGCCAAGCCAATCAAGAAAAATCAAAACTTACAAAAAAAAATCCAAAAACAGGTTAATTTCATTCATCATCAACAGAAATTTTCACAAAGATTCTACAATCTACACTAGGCAGTAGCTCATCTAATCATTTGAGGCCTCGGGGATCATCAGAATTATCGCTACAAAGAAAGGACGAAAACGCACCCTTACCCAGATTAATCTGGCGATTGCAGTCGCTGTGCCGTTACCGCTCCACGAGCTCCGCCACTTCCTCCTCCGAAAGCGGAGCTCCGAGGACCCGTTCCCTCTCCCCCGCCGCCTTCTCCAGGTCCGGCGCCACTGGGGCCGGCGCGGAAGTCCCCGTCCAGGTCCTGTCGATCCGGCCGGGCCCGAACGGAGAGAACCGCGGCGGCTCGCGGAACCTGATGGGTTCGACAGCGGCGCTCGTCTCCGAGTACGAGTACCTGAAGTCGAAGGGGAGGTCCGGCCCAACCGGACGACCCGGGTCGCCGGCCGGGCTTGATCCCAGGGGTTCCTTCCGGGCCTTGCTACTCCGGGTCGCCGTTGACTCGTCAGTCTCGCTCCCTCCCTCCCTCCCTGACTAACAATGCCTTCTTCAATGGCATTGTTGATCCTCTGTCGCAACTTCCATGGTCGAGCCCCCTCGCTCCTCCAGGTGAGTTCTTTGAGAGTTCTTCTAATTTTCTCAAATTAGTGCATCTAAATCTTTCCAAAAACAAGTTTACTCATCTTCCATCATGCATCTAACAGATATCATGATTTGGAACACTTGTACGTGGATGAATGCAAGCAACTAGAAGACATTCCTCAGCTTCCGCCAAACGGGTGTATCCTAATGGCAAAGAGTTGCAGATCTCTACAAGAATTCCCTGATTTGCTCATCGAATCCCTTTTTATTTTGATCCAATTAATGAAGAAGTTATCAAATCCGATTTTTAAGCAAAATAAAGCTTGGTCGTAATTAAATGAGAGAAGAAAGACAATTGATACCACCTTCTGTAGTTGGATCAATTCTTCAACCGGGTATGAAATAACATTTCGTGCTATCTCAAATATTGTTATGTGTAGTTGGCCAGTTTCATGAAGAGCCACGAGTTTAAGCATGTACTTGACAATTCTTCTCAAAAAAGAAAAAAGAAAAAAAAAAGCCTATCTGTCAACTTTTTTCGCAATAAAAAAGAAAAAGAAATTAAAGTAGAATTGTGAACAGGCACAACTACTTTCCTGTTTGGTTTTAGCGTTTGGAATCTTCGATTTAACGCTTCATTTCTGGCCGAAATCACTAAAAGGTGTTTGGTTAAGTTTTTACGCAACTTTGGCGAGATGTAATTGCATCTCCATTCTAGGGCGCTTTAGCGTCTAACGCAGCTCTTGAGTTCTTTGGAAAGTTGATCATCTTGAATGCAACTTTCGGTGATTGTTCATCTAACGGTGGGAAGCCGATCGGCCGTCGAATTAAAATAAAAATAAATATAAATATATTTATATAAAAATAAATATGTTTATATTTTTATATAAAAATAAATATGTTTATATTTTTATATAAAAATATATTTTTTATATAAAAATATAAAAATATAAACATATATTTTATGTTTATTTTTTTATATAAAAAATATAAACATATCTATTTTTTTTTATATTTTATGTTTAATAAATATATATTTATAAACAATATATAATAGATATTTATATAAAATATATATTTTATATAGATATAAACATATCTATTTTTAATATAAAAATATCTATTTTTTCTCCAATTGTTTTTATATAAGTATATATTTATATAAACATATCTATTTTTTATATATATTTTATGTTTAATAAATATGTTTATAAAAAAATATATAATATATATTTATATAAAATATATATTTTATATATTTTGTATATATTTTATATAGATATAAACATATCTATTTTTTATTCAGGGGTTCGGCCGCCAGATTCGGTGATCGGTCCGGTGGTCGGACTTCAAAACAAAATATAAACATATTTTTGCTTTTTTAATTTAATAAAAGTTAATTACAAATGCAAATTTTACCAAACGGTATTTTGGCCAAAGTTGTTTCTCAATGGAAATTTTACCAAACGACATTTGCATTTCTAAAAACCCCTTCACCCAAAGGTATTTGTATTTTCGCAAACGCATTCCCCAAAAGTTCTAACCAAACGCCCAAAGGGCATTCACACGATTTAACAAATGCATTCCCCAAAACCCCTTTATATAAAATTGTTTGCTTTTGCAAAATTTTATGATATCATTAACAAATTATATGTGATTATATTTTGATATGATTATTCCATTAATTTTGTAACTTTTTAATTTTTAATATATTTTGAATTACTAATCCAGCCTAAAGCATAGGAATTCATGCCAATTGATTACACATTTTTTTTTGAGCATTCACACGATTTAACATATTATCAATGTGCTCCCAATCATTGTGATCCATCCTCTAAAAACATCACACTTCGTTCGTTAGTCCAAGTCACTAAAATTCAGACTACAACCTCGTTAGCCATTGTTTTGGTCATGCTGTTGTCGGCCATATTGCCGGGTCACCAATGCCATGTTGAGATGGTTGTTGATTGAATCTTATGTAGGCTTGCTTCGCATAGGCCCCACAAGCTTATCACAATTAATTTTGCTAAAATATGGTGCACCTGTTATTATAGTGACGAGGCACTATTACTATAGCTAAAATTAAGTCGCCGCTTCCACAAACTTATGGTATAGCAAGATGTACTGTTCAAACAAGCAATTAACTTCCATAAGTACTGCATTAAAAAAAAAAAATCGAGACAAAATAATAGACATACCTTAAAGTAAAAAATCAAACGTTGTAAGACATCTTCTATTTGCACGGACTCGTCGTTGGCAAGAGATAATCGTTTATTGATAGTTCCTTCTTCTCATCGCCATTAAGTAAATTTGACTTTAAAGATTATTTTGCTCATTGCATTTTACTAATTTTTGTTGTGTGATGTTATCTTTGTCCTTTAAGGTTTCCTCCATAACATAAGCAATCCATTTATTTCAACTCAAGAAAAATTATTTGTGAAAACTCATTGACGTTTCCATTGTTAAGGTTTTAAGCTAATATTCTAAACATCGATGTACCTTGAAATAACTGAATATAAAATTAGAAAGTTCTTTGAAAAAAGTATTCCACTAAATATATATATATATATATATATATATATATATATAGTGATTTGGTCAATTCATCAACAGTATCTTCTAATTATTACATGTATAATGAGTTTGATAAGGTGGTGTAGAAACATTTGTTTTAGTTTTGCATCAAAAGAAAATTGTATTCTTTACTTAAAAAAGTGGACAGAAGCACCAAGAACCTACTTCTACATTTCCGCTCAAATTTCATCTATCTTTAATTGTTCCTACAGTTTAGTCAAATAATTGAGCCCGAAATCCTCCTTTAACGAGGGGGTCATCTTCTTAATGCCTTCTTCCCTCTCATTTTCTCCCTAACCTTTTTGAGTTTCTCAACCGTCTTTTTCGTACTGGTTTGCATAGAGATTGCTTACCAGAAGTCTACAAGGTGCTTCCTCATCTTGATTAAGAACAATCCGTGACACGGCTTCATCTTTCCATCTTGTAAAGTGTTCTTCACACGTCTTTTGGGGCAAAAAGTTATCATCACGCGTTTGCTTCAGTGCTCTTGCTCCTTTTAGCGTCAACATTCTCAAGACAAGGGATCCACAAGGGAAGATTCCTTTGTGCCTTCTTTCTACCCTCATGAATGGGAGTGAGATCCAACAGGATAGGCAGATAATATTTCATGATCCTTGAATCAAATGGTCTCGCTCCTTGCTCCTCTAGGGGAGAGTTGTCCCATTGGCCGGAGGAGCTGGTGGCTCCAAAGTGATGGACCTCAAAGCCGGAGCCCACAAGAAAATACTGGTGGCGAACAAAGGTTGGAATGATGACCATTAAAGAATTTTTTGCATCAGTTGAAAATTTTCCCTCTGTAAAGCAAATACATATTGCATAAACCTTGCAAAACTCCCATCAAGGGTTTATAAGTTGCAAAATCTCGGGCATTTGCGTTTTTGAGGCTGCTCCAATTTTGTCATGTTATTAAAGAGCTTGGAGGATTTAATTGATCCTAATGAAAATTCGAGATTCTCAAATTTAAATGACCTAGAACTTATTGGCTGCAATCTCTCAGAAGTAGAGTTCCTTGACAGTTCTTCTAATTTTCCCAAATTGGTGCATTTAAATCTTTCCAAAAACAAGTTTACTCATCTTCCAACATGCATCAACAGATACCATGATTTGGAACACTTGTATGTGGATGAATACAAGCAGCTAGAAGAGATTTCTCAGCTTCCGCCAAACGTGCATATGCTAATGGCAAAGAGTCGCAGATCTATACAAGAATTCCCTGATTTGCTCATCGAACCCCTTTTTATTTTGATCCAATTAATGAAGAAGTTATCAAATCCAATTTTTAAGCAAAATAAAGCTCGGTCGTAATTAATTGATAGAAGAAAGAGAGTCGATACCACATTCTGTAATTGGATCAATTCTTTGACCGGACATGTACTTGACAATTCTTTAAAAAAAAAAAAAATCCTATATGTCAACTTTTTTCACTATAAAAAAGAAAAAGAACTTAAAGTAGAATTGTGAAGAGGCACAACTACTTTATGTAAAATTGTTTGCTTTTGAAAAATTTTATGATATCATTAACATATTATATGTGGTTATATTTTGATATGATTATTTCACTAATTTTGTAATTTCTTTATTTTTTTAATCCAGCCTAAAGCATAGGAATGCATGCCAATTGATTACACGCATTATTTTTTTTAAGCATCTACACGATTTAACATGTTATCAATGTGCTCCCAACCACTGTGACCCATTCTCTGAAAACATCACGCTTCATTGGTCCAAGTCAATGAAATTCGGACTACGGCCT
Source organism: Eucalyptus curtisii (assembly GCA_017140595.1). Lineage (NCBI taxonomy): Eukaryota > Viridiplantae > Streptophyta > Magnoliopsida > Myrtales > Myrtaceae > Eucalyptus > Eucalyptus curtisii. Next base: position 12,342,870 of record CM029501.1, on the reverse strand, counting down.
TGTTAGCCAATGTTTTGGTCATGCCATCGCCTATGCCCTGTCGAGACGGTTGTTGATTGAACCTTATGTAGGCTTGCTTCGCATAGGCCCCACAAGCTTATCATAATTAATTTTGCTAAAATATATTGCACCTGTTATTATAGTGTCGAGGCACTATTACTATAGCTAAAATTAAGTCGCGGCTTTCCCAAATTTATGGTATAACAAAAATTGAACGTTGTAAGACGTCTTATGTCTGCACGGGCTCATCATTGGCAAGAGATGGTCATTTATTGATGGTTCCTTCTTATCATCACCATGAAGTAAATTTGGCTTTAAAGATTATTTTAATCATTACATTTCACTAATTTTTGTTGTATGACATTATCTTTGTTAATTAAGGTTTCCTCCACATCATAAGCAATCTATCTATTTCAACTCAAAAAAAAAAATATTTGTAAAAACTCATTGATTTCTTCATTGTCAAGGTTTTAAGCTAATATTCTTAACCTTAAAATAATTGAATATGAAATTAGAAAGTTCTTTAGAAAAAGTAATCCACTAACAAGTTAAAATAGAAAATAATATGCAGTGATTCGGTTAAATCATCAACAATACCATCTAATTATTCTATGTATAGTGAATTTTATTAGGTGGTGAAGAAATGTGTGTGTGTGTTTTTTTTTTCGAAAGAAAACTAAAGTGGGTAGCAGCATCAAGAACGAGAAAAGTGTCAAAAAGTCAAAAACCTTTTGTAGTTGTACTAATTTAGTCATAAACCTTTTAGGGAAAATGTCACAAATGGTCCCTATACTATTACTTAATGTGCAATTTGGTCCCTAAACTTTCGATCGGCTCAATTTGGTCCTTGAACTATTGATAAATGCCCGATTTGGTCCCTGAATTTTCGATCGGCTCAATTTGGTCCTGAATTATTGATAAATGTCGATTTAGTCATTCGTTACTATTTTTCTTTTTTTTTTTTTACTTATAGTAACGAAATTGAAAAAATAAAAAAAAACCAAAAAGAAAAAGAAAAAGAAAAAATAGTAACGAAAAAAAGAAAAAAAGTAACGAAAAAGAAAAAGAAAAAATAGTAACGAAAAGGAAAAAAAAAGAAAAAATAAATAGTAATGAAAAAAAAAAGAAAAAAAAAAGAAAAGTTCAATAGTGACGAAAAAAAGAAAAAAGAAAAGCAAAGGAAAAATAGTAACGAAGGACTAAATCGGACATTTATCAATAGTTCGGGGACCAAATTGAGCCGATCGAAAGTTCGGGGACCAAATCGGGCATTTATCAATAGTTCGGGGACCAAATTGAGCCAATCGAAAGTTCGGGGACCAAATTGCATATTAAGTAATAGTATAGGGACCATTTGTGACATTTTCCCAACCTTTTATTAGTGCTAATTTAGTTTTAAACCTTTTGATTTGGTACTAATTCAGTTATTCCGGCTAATTTTGGCCAAATTTTGTTGACTAAGCGTCGGTTGGCTGACGTGGCACGGCTAGTGCTGACGTGAGCCTCCACGACCTGCTATAGGAAGGAGGAGGAGAAGAAAAAAAAATTAAAATATTATTAAAAGTTGTCCACGTCAGCACCGATCATACAATGTCATCCGATCGATGCCCAATTAGCAAAATTTGACCAAAATTAGCTGGAAAGAACTGAATTTGCACAAACTAAAAAGGTTTAGAACTAAATTGGCATCAAATAAAAAGGTTTATAACTAAATTGGCATCAACAAAAAGTTTAGGATTAAATTGGTACAAATACAAAAGTTTTACGACTTTTTTGATACTTTTCCCGACTAAGAATTTACTTCTGCATTTCAGCTCCTACTTCATCTTTCTTTATTTCATCCTACGGTTTAGTCCAATTATTCAGCCCAAAGTCTACTTCAATGAGGGGGTCATCTTCTTCCTGCCTTCTTCCTGCCTTATCCCCTCTTATTTTCCCTCACTCTGACTTTTTGAGTTTCTCAACCATCTTTTTGGTACTGGTTTGCATAGAGACTCCTTACCAAAAGTCTACAAGGTGTTTCCTCATCTTTAACAAAAACAATCAGTGACACCATTTTATCTTTCCATCTTGCAAAGTATTCTTCACACGTCTTTTGGGGCAAAAAGTCATCATCATGCGTTTGCTTCAGTGCTCTTATTCCTTTTATCGTCAACATTCTCGAGAAGAGGGATCCATAGGGGAAGATTCCTCCATGACTTCTTTCTACCCTCATGAACGGGAGTGAGATCCAACAGGATAGACCGATAATATTTTGTAATCCTTGAATCAAATCGAGCCAACTTAGCCAACCTTCTTAATTTCTCTTTTTTGTTTTGATTTTTCTTTCTTCTTCCTTTTCTCGGGTGGCTGGCCACCAACCATGGCCAATGGTTGGCTTCGCCTGGGCAAGGGTGAGCCCCAATGAGGGGAGCCCTCACCTAAGCAAGGCTTACCTAGGCCAAGGTGGTCTGGTTTGATGTCACTTGAGTAAAGGTGACACTAAGCACCAAATCTGGCTTAGGCAAAGCCGACCCTTGTCAGCCCTCCCTTGGGTCAGGGCTCCACTCACCGGGGCTCTCCCTCGCCTAGTTGGGCCTCACTTGTGGCGAGTGAGGCTAGCCTGCCCGACCATCGCTTGTGATCGGCCATTGGTAATAGGAAGAAGAAAGGGAAAAAGAAGAAGAAAAATTCGAAAATAAAATATCAAAATATTGTATAAAATTATCCATGCCAACATCGGTCATGTCACTTAAGACGGCCGGCGTCAATGTTAATAATCGCTTGTGGCTGGCCATTGTTGTTGTGGTCATGCTATTGTCGAGGCCGAGCCATCACCACAACCCTAAGTTGCCGATGCCCTGCCACGATCGTCGTTGATTGAACCCTAAGTAGGCTTGCTTGGCATAGGCCCCACAAGCCTATCACAATTAGCTTAGCTAAAATATGGTGCACCTGTTATTATAGCGACGAGGCACTAGCTAAAATCAAGTCCTCGCTACCCCAGATGTATGGTATAACACCATATACTATTCAAACGAGCAATTTTTTTATGACTCGAAAACAAGCAATTAATTTCTATAAGTACTATATAAAAAAAAAATGTTGAAACAAAATCATAGGTGTACGTTAAAGTCAAAAATCGAACGTTGTAAGACATCTTCTATCTACATGGGCTCGTCATTGGCAAGAGTTAGTCGTTTATTGATAGTTTTTTTTTATTATTTATTATTGCTATTAAGTAAATTTGACATTCAAGTTCTATGTATTTATCAATTGAATTATTTTAATCATTACATTTACTGATTTTTGTTATATGAATTTCCTTATTTTTTGACATTATCTTTGTTCATTGAGTTTCCTCCGCATTATAAGTAATCTATCTATTTCAATTCAAGAAAAACTCTTTGTGAAAGGTCATTGATTCCTCCTCTACTGTCAAAGTTTTAAGCTAACATAGTAAAAAATATAAGGGAAAAAACTATAAAAAATCTTAAACTTTGTCAATTATGACACATTTACCCCAAACTTTTTTATGATACAAAAAACCCCAAACTTGTACATATGTATATGTGACACATCTACCTCAAACTTTTTCTTATGACACCAAAAACCTAAACTTAAACTTATATGACATATTTATTCCAAACTTTTCTTTTGTGATACTAAAAATCTAAAACTTTTTCTATGATACCAAAAATTTTGGGTAAATCAGTTGCATAAATATAAGTTTGGGATTTTAGGTGTTACAAAAGTTTGGAGTGAATGTGTCACATAAGTACAAGTTTGAGATTTTTAGTGTTGTAAAAAATTTGGGACAAATGTATCATAATTGATGAAGTTTGAAATTTTTGATAACTTTTACCCAAAATAGAAAATAATACACAGTGATTTGGTTAATTCATCAACAATATCTTCTGATCATTATACCTATAATGAATTTGATTAGGTGGGGTAGAAACGTGTGTTGGAGTGCCGAAGCTGTTTCGGTAGACGTGACCAAAAGCAATCAAGGTTCTACACTTGCTTTTTCATCTTTCTTTGAAATATCTTGGGGAATTTCCACGAAAGTCACTTTGTATGATCAGCGGCTCCGGTAAAGCGGGTAGAATTACCAAGAACCTACTTCTGCATTTCAGCACCTATTTCATCTTTCTTTTGATTCTTCCTACAGTTCAGTCAAGTAATTCACCCCAAAATTGTCCTTGAGCAAGGGGGTCATCTTCCTGCCTTCTTTCACACTTTTAAGGATAGTGAGGAGCTCTGGAAAGGACAGCAAATATCGCCAGCCCTTATGACGGCGATCGAGGAATCGCGCATCGCGATCGTCATTTTCTCTGAACACTATGCTTCCTCGCAGTGGTGTTTGAAAGAGCTGGCAAAGATCATGGAGTGGAAGGACTTGATTGTGTTGCCAGTGTTTTACAAAGTGGAACCAAGAGAAGTGAGGGGGCTGAGAGAGGGTTATGGGAGAGCTATGGCTATGCACAAGTCCGATTTGGGGAAGGATCCGGAGATACTGGAGAGATGGAAGAAGGCTCTTGTTGGCGCCGGTAAATTGGCTGGGTGGGATTATAATAATGGGTAAATTAGCTTGATGGGACGCATTGCTTTGCACTGTTGGCTGGTGATTGTTTGTTATTCGTCAAATTGTATGCAGATAAACTACCACTGAAAAAACTGATAAATATTTGTCAAATTGGTCTTTGGAAATTCAATTGAACATACAAAGGAGATATGCTAGATAGCATACACAAAAGTGGAATAACCAAGACTTCGAGCTAGCAGATTGTATAAATTCGATTCTGCTGTGCGGATAATGAGAAATTTTCGTCTTAGATTAATAGTGTAGTTCATAGTACCCGAGTCATTTTTGTCTTCAGACGCAGGGTCACCCAGATGTGTTAATTCTTTTCATCTTATTATTTGCTAACCTTCTTATGTTATTTTCCTCATGACTTTAGAGGTTGAATTCCTACCATGGCTTTGAAATGTTAAAACATGTTTCTCTTTTTCTGTTGAGTATGTATCAGAGATGAAGCGGAGCTCATACAACGCATCGCGGAGCAAGTGTCAATTCATCTAGAGCGAACACCCTTACATGTTGCTAAGTATCTAGTCGGAATCGACCCCCGAGTTAAAGAAATGATATCATTGTCACAAGAAAGGTTGGATGGTGATGATGTTCTCATGATAGGGATATGGGGACTGGAGGTATAGGGAAGACGACGATTGCTAGAGCGATATAATGCTATTAAAAAAGTTTCAAGGATACATTTTTGGAGCAAGTTAGAGAAAATTCAAAAAAGCGATGGTCTAGTTGATTTGCAAAGACGACTTCTATCTCAGATCTTATCTTCTGGACATCTACTGGTCCCTAATGTCCATGATGGAATTAGTTTGATAAGGGATAGACTTCCTTGCAAGAAGGTTCTCCTGGTTCTTGATGATGTTGACCAGTTGGATCAACTGGATGCGTTAGCTGGAGAAGGCCATTGGTTTGGCAAAGGAAGTAGAATCTTTGTAACATCAAGGGATAAACGTTTGTTTAACTTTTTCTCATGGCATAAAATCTTTGTACGAAGTTAAACCTTTAGACCATGATGAGGCACTCAGACCTTTTTAATCAGCATGCATTTCCAAATTGCAAAAAACGTGAAATAAGAAAGGATCTCATAGGTAGAGCACAGACATTACGCCGGCGGCTTTCCATTAGCCCTTGAAGTGTTGGGCTCATTCTTATGTGGAAGAGAGGAACCCGCATGGGAAAGTGCACTGCATAACCTCTCCCAAAAGTCCTGACAAATTATCAACAAAGTTCTCAAGATAAGCTTCGAAGGATTGGAAAACAATGAGAGGGAGGTTTTCCTCGACATTGCTTGTTTTTTTAAGGGAAAAAGTATAGAATACATCAAGAAAGTTCTATGATAGCTGTGACTTTGACACAACTATAGTAATAGAAATTCTCATCGAGAGGTCTTGATAAGAAATGAGTATGGGACCCTGCAAATGCATGATTTGGTTCAATTGATGGGTCAAGATATTGTTAATCAAGAATGTACCGATGATCCACGGGAAGTGAAGTAGATTATGGCTTTTGGAAGAGGTTCAGGACATTCTATGTGAAGACAGTGTAAGAGATGTTTATGTAAAAATTGTTATTTCTCATTTTTATGTTACTTTGATTTGGACAATATATGTAACTTAATGAAAATTGTGTGAGAACTGAATTTGCTTTGTCATGGATAGGGATGAGCGAATGTAGTAAAGGCCATAGTATTGGACTTGTGCAGAAGAGGGAGGAACAATGATTGCAAAAAGAGGGAGAACAATGATTCCAGAAGAGAGAACCATAAGTCCCGATGCTTTCCGAAACATGAAAATGTTGAGAATGCTCATTTTGAAAGAAGTGTATAGCTCATCGCAAGGTCCAATTTATCTCCCCCAATAATTTGAGATGGCTTGAATGGTCCAATGCCCCTATTTCTAGAATTTGGCCCTCGGTCGGAAGAAACTTGTTGGACTTGATATCCAAAAAGTCATATCAGACAATTTGACGATAAAGTTTAAGGTTAGGATAGTGATAACTAGCTTTTTCCTTTTATAACTACAAATATTTTCAGAGCTTAATGATTATATTTGTATTTTTTTTTCCAGAATTTTAAATGGTTGAAGTACATTGATTTCAGTCAATGCAAGTCCCTGGTTAGTGTTCATGACCTTTCATTAATTCCACATCTGGAGAGCTTGAATCTTGATGGTGCCGAAAGCTTGGTGGAGGTTCACCAATCTGTCGCATGTCACGACAAGTTAAAATTTTGTCACTACAGTTTTGCTCTAACCTCAGTAACTTTCCTCACAACTCAAGGCAAAATCTCTTCGAGCCCTCGATCTCTTTGGTTGCTCTAAACTCGAGAAGTTCTCTGATATGCCGGAAAAGATGGAACATCTAGAAGATCTTGATCTAGGTTGGACGGCTATTAAAGAACTGCCTGCATCAATTGAAAATCTTGTCTATGTGAAGATAATAAATTTAAAAAATGCAAAAGACTCCTAACGCTCCCATCAAGTGTCTATAAGTTAAAAATCTCGAGCATTTGAATCTTGGAGGCTGCTCCAATTTTGTCATGTTTCCAAAGAACTTGGAGGATTCAACCAATCCTAATGGCAATTTGGGATTCCGAAATTTATATCATCTAGATCTTAATGACTGCAATCTCTCAGAAGTGGAGTTCCTTGAGAGTTCTTCCAGTTTTCCCAAATTGGGGCACCTATGTCTTTCGGAAACAAATTTACTCATCTGCCGACACGCATCAACAAATACCACGATTTGGAACACCTGAATGTCAGTAAATGCAAACAGCTACAAAAGATTCCTCAGCTTCCGCCAAATGTGCATATCCTAGGTGCAGATGGTTGCAGATCTCTACAGGAATTTCCAGATTTGTCGAGTCTCTCCTCCAACTGGCTTAGCGTTGACGTGTCATCATGTCAGAATTATTCCGCAAAGGGGCAAGTACGGCTCATGTGTTATCGCGCAAGGTTAGAGACTCTCTCTCTCACGCACTATCTAACTTTGAGTACTTGATATGCGAACTATTTGTATGACAGGAGCTCCTGAAGATGAGACATCTTGACTTTAACCTGATTGGGAGAGAGATGCCAGAATGGTTTCTCCCCTGTAAAGACAGACATATCATTCATGGTTCCCGGGGACTTGAGTGACAAGTTCTTAGGAATAGCACTCTGTATTGTTCTTGGCCGAGAAGGAAGGAAAAGCGGTTTATGCTGAATGTGGGGGTCGGAATTGAACGTGAGATCAGCATTGAATGCGAGGTCGGAATTAAACGTAAGTTCAGAATTAGGGAATTACTCATATAAGAGAGTTTCTTTCAATGATATCTGATGATGTGTGGATTCGATATTTCCCGCGCCGCGAGATGCAGTTAGAAGAGGAGCTTCCGGGACGATTGAGCCATTTTTGATTATCCTTATTGTTTCAAAGGGAAGATGGAATGTGGGGATCAAGTCCTATAACCGAGCAAATGAAGATTGATTAAGTGGGATTCCGTCCTATAACCGAGCAAGAGGAGGATGATCTGAGGATCGTGCTCCAACACCATCGAATGAAACAAATCGGTCTTCGGAGGAAAGAGACAGAAGAAGACAATAGGATAGACACCAAGGAAGAAGAAAGTTCAAGTGAAACTGATGATGACTCTAACAAAGAAAAGCTCTCTCCGCCGAATGAAACAAAATTGGTCTTCGGAGGAAAGAGACTCAGAAGAAGACAATTGGATAGATACCGAGGAAGAAGAAAGTTCAAGTCAAACATATCGGCAATCTCACGAAGAAATGATCCTGAAACAAATGTTTACTTCGGAGATTTACAGACGTTGTGTCACAGGAAGTGCCTGTCGAATTTCAACTCGTGGAAGAAACTAATATTGGGGTCATCGTACGGACAAAAAAGGATATATAGAAAGCTCGTACAGCCGAAAACACAGAGAGTCACGTTAATGAAAGGATGAATCTTGATTTATTTTGCTTTTCCCTTTTTTCTGTCCCTACTGTATGATTTTGATTGTCTGCTCCTTCGATTCACATTCAGAATCATTTGTGAAATATAAGGTTTCATATCATGTTACCGACATGGCTGAGGTTGAGGGAGCTTTCTTTTCCCCTCTCTTTCTTTTGTGATTAGAGTGATCTAGTGCATTAATACTAAATTAAGTGGATGCTTGTTGAATGATCATGGTCTTCCAAGTTGCTTTGTGAGACTCATCACATAGACCTTACATCTGTCACCTCTTCTTCATCCAATCAATGATGTTTCCTCAATCATCATCTTTAACGTTAATAACCAGATTGCATTCCTTCCACTTCCTTTTAACGTTAATTAGACACATCACTTTAACCTAGCTGTCACGTCAAATGTCTTACCATGTCCATGTCGATTCTCAAGCTTCAACAGCAGTTTTATGTAGCCAATATCTCATACACTGAAAGGCAACTTCAAACAAATGCGAAGCATTAGTGTCACCCACCGATCTCTCTAGTATACGACAAAATTGACATTGTGAGGATCTTCATTTCAGTTGACATCCGATCACTCCCACCATTCTCTCTATCTCATCAACAATGCTTGGGAGCCAATAATCTTCTATTCCTATCGAACCAAAGAGCGTGAGAGAGAGAGAAAGATATGTAGATGGTCATGGAATAGAGCCATCAATCGGCATGAAGCGAACTTGCACAATCCGGCAAGAGGTCTATTTTTCAGCTCTTTTTCCTTGTTATGGATGCAATATTGCTGGATGATAACACATCATTGCTACAAAATACATGAAAGTACATTCATCATTTTTCATTCCTTAAAACCCGATCATCCAACTCATTTCTCTTCATTATTATTATAATTATTAGAAGAATTTTGTTAACGAGTGACCTAATAGTACTTATTAGACACCCAATGGACCATCTAAATTTTACAATAACTAATGCGCAAACCATTCTTGCCATAACCCTGCCAAATTGGAAGTGATCAGATATAAGCAAACCCGAAAGGAGGCAGAGAAAGGATTTGACTGTTGACTCGAGTGAGGGGCAAAGCAATGGATTATCCAGTTCAAAGTCGCAATGCCAGGTCATCTCCACGTCAGATGCAAATCCGAACTCTTCTATCCGCTCAAACGACATCGCATAAGAGCATCATCCTCTGCGCTACCCCTCTCAAGCCAAGAAGATGCCGTTGACTCATCACTCTCTCTCTCTCTCTTAATCATGCCTTCTTCAATGGCGCTGTTGATCGTCCGTCGCAGCCTCCATGGTCGGCGAGGCTCTTCTCCCGTTCGCCGGAGGCATGGTGGCGGCGGCGGCGGCTGCGGCGGCTGCTGCTGCGAAGCAACGGGCCTCGGAGCCGAAGCCCATCGAGAAGATACTGGTGGCGAACCGAGGCGAGATAGCTCGCAGGTTCATGAGAACGGCGAGGAGGCTGGGGGTTCGGACCGTCGTCTACAGAGACGCTGATGCCGGCTCGCTCCACGTCAGGTCCGCCGACGAGGCCGTCCGCATCGGTCCCGCTCCAGCTTGCCTCAGTTACCTCAGTGGAGCGTCCATAATCGATGCCGCTCTTCGCGCCGGTGCTCAGGGAGGGGTTGAGAACTAACTATCTGCTGTTTGAAGTGCTTGTAATCGCCTTCGGAATGATCGTGTTCGTTAGAGCAGTGGTTGTCAGCCTGGAATGAATGGGATTGGTGACGGAGGAAATTTGTGAGATTGTGAGTTTCAAGTATTGGAGCTCAATTCCCATTTGTTCATTAAGGTTTCCTCCACGTTACTCAGGAAAAGCTAACATTTTAAATATGGAAGTACCTAGAAATAACTTAATATCGAATTAGAAAGTCCTTTGAATAAAGTAATCTGCTCAAAAGTTAAAAATAAAAATAATATACAGTGATTTGGTTAATTCATCAACAATATCTTCTAATGATTATATGTATAACGACTTTGATTAGGTGGTGCACATACGTGTGCTTGAGTGTAGAAGCTGTTTCGGTAGATGTGATGTGACTAATAGCAGTCAAGGTTCTACACTTGCTATTCCATCTTTCTTCGAAATATCTTGGGCAACTTCCTCGAAAGTCGGACTTTATGATCAGCGGATCCAGCAAAGCGGGTTGAATTTCCAAGAATCTACTTCTGCATTGCAGCGCCTAATTCATCTTTCTTTCATTTCTTCCCACTGTTTAGACAAAAAATTCACCCCAAAATTGTCCTTTAGCAAGGGGGTCATCTTCCTGCCTTCTTCCCTATCATTTTCTCTCGTTCTAAAGTTTTTGTGTTTCTCAGCCATCATTTTCGTACCAGTTTGAGTAGAGATTCCCTTACTAAAAGTCTACAAGGTGTTTCCATCTTCATCAAGAACAATTAGAGATCCTGCTTTATCTTTTGATCTCTTCCATCGACGCAAGCTCCACCTCGATTAAAGTAAGTCTTCACGAGTCTTTTTGGGGCAAAAAGCTATCGTCCGTCACGCGTTTTCTTCGGTACTCTTACTCCTTTTAAGCTTCAACATTCTCGAGATAAGGGATCCATTAAGGGAAGATCCTCTCTGTGCCTTCTTTCTAGTCTCATGAGATCGTGAGTGAGATCCAAAGGGATAGACCAATCATATTTCGTAATCCTTCAATTGAATCAAGCCAACAGAGCCAACCTTCTTGATCTGTCTTTCTTGTTTTTGTCCCCAAATTCCTGATATATGGCCTCTTCCAAAAAGAATTACCATGTGTTCGTGAGTTTCAGAGGCACGGATGTCCGCAACAACTTCCTCAATCATCTCTACGCAGCTCTGGATCAGAACGGACTATTCACTTTTGTGGACAATAAGGAGCTCAAGAAAGGAAAGCATATATCGCATACCGTCGCTTTTGAGGGCAATCAAGGAATCACATGTCGCGATCATCATTTTCTCTGAAGACTATGCTTCCTCACGGTGGTGTTCGGACGAGTTGGTGAAGATCATGGAGTGCAAGGCACAGAAGGAGCTGGTTGTGTTGCCAGTATTTTACAAAGTGGAACCAAGAGAAGTTAAAAGGGGGGGAGAGAGGCTTATAGGAGAGCTATTGCTAAGCATGAGATCAAGTTCGGAAGGATTCGGAGAAAGTGAAGAGATGGAAGAAGGCTCTCTCAATGCCGGTAGCTTGTCGGGGTGGATATTAATGATGGGTAGTGCGCGTTCGCAACGATTGTTTCAGGGAAAGATATTCTCGATCATAAACGATTCTTTTTTATTCGATTAAGAATAGATTCTAAAGCATTTGAAGTTCGCTTTGCAGAATCGACCAAAATTCCGTTGGGAATGTAATTGTGTTTGGTATTGTCTTTAAATTTAATTCCGTTCCAAATCATTTTCTTTTAATTTTTAAATAATTTTTATACTTTTTTCTTTTTTTTTTTCTCCTATTCTTCGTCTTCTTCAAAATGGGATTCACCGGGAGCGTCGCCGACCGAGCGGCCGCTTGGGCGAGGCTCGCCCAGCCTCGCCCCAACCCCGTCGAGGCTTGGCCTCGCAGGGCAGCCGGGCCTTGTTGGCCCGGGCGAGTACTCGCCTAGCGACTCCGAGGCAGCGTGACCCTCGCCCGGGGTTGGGCGAGGCCCGCCCAGCCACCGCGAGCTCTCCCGCACTCACCTTGGCTCGGGCGAGCCTCCGTGAGTTTCAGCTGATCTTGGTTGCAGCGACGGGGACGCGGTGGCGACGGTACAGAAATGGCGGATGCGGTGTGACGACAACACGAGAGGAGGGGAGAGAAGGGGTTCCACTTTTTTTATTCTTTTTTTGTTCCTCGAACAAGAATCATTTTTTAATCTTGATTCTACTCCAAAAATTTTCTGGAACAAATTTGTTTTTTAACAAAAATTTTACCAAACGCACTCGCTCCCAAACCGATCTCGAACAAAAAAATCAAAAGATTTGGTGCTGCCAAACAGCCCCTAAGTAAATTGATGCGACACACTGCTTTGCCATTGTTAGCCAGTGATTTTTTGTTATATTTCAAACCGTATGCAATAAATTACCACTGAAAGCTTATTGATATTGTCAAGTCGCTCTTTTTGAAATTCGATTGAAGATACAAAGCGGAGATATACTGAACAGCAGACTCAAAATTCGAATAACCAAAACTTCAAGCTAGCAGATTCTTTGAATTCGATTCTTGCTGTGTTATGGATAATGAGAACTTTTTGTCTTCGATGAAAGTGGTTTAACAGTTCCTTAGTCATTATTGTGTCCAGGCACAGGTTCTTCTTAATTTTTCCCTTGGGCAGATGTTGGGCAGGTTCACTAGATGTGTTAATTTCCTTTTCTCTTATTACTTGCTACCCTTGTTATGTTATTTTCCACACGACGTTTGAGGTTGAATTCCTGCCGCGTTGAAATGCTAAAGCATGTTTATCTTTCTTTTGAGAACTCATCAGAAATGAAGCGGGAGCTCATACAATGCATCGTAAAGGATTTATCAATTCATCTAAAGCGAACACCCTTACATGTTGCTAAGTATCCGGTTGGAATAGAGTCCCAAGTTAAAGAAGTGATAACATTATCACAAGAAAAGTTGGATGGTGATGATGTTCTCATGATTGGTATATGGGGACCTGGAGGCATAGGGAAGACAACGATCGCAAAGCGATATATAATGCTATGGAAATACGGTTTGGGGGGGATCTAGTTTTTTGGAGCGAGTTAGAGAAACTTCAAACAAAAGCAATTGTCTAATTGATTTGCAACAAAAACTTCTATCTCAGATCTTATCTCCTAGACATCTAACAATCTATACTAAAGATGGAGGAATTAGTTTGATAAGGGAAGGACTTTGTTGCAAGAAAATTCTCCTGGTTCTTGATGATGTGACCAATTGCGTCAACTAAATCGTTAGCTGGAGAAGGTAATTGGTTTGGCAAAAGAAGTAGAATCTTTGTAACATCAAGGGATAAATATTACTAACTTCTCATGGCATAAATCTTGTGTATATGATGAGGCACTAGACCTTTTTTAATCAGCATGCATTTCCAAATTGCAAAATACGTGAAATAAGAAAGGATCTCATAGATAGAGCATTGCATTATGCTAATGGTTTTCCACTAGCCCTCAAAGTGTTGGGCTCATGCTTATGTGGAAGAAACGAACAAGCATGGGAAAGTGCACTACATAAACTCTCCGATAGTCCTGACCAAACTATCAATCAAGTTCTGAAGAAAATCTTCGCTGGATTGGAGGACAACGAGAATGAGATTTTCCTTGACGTTGCTTGTTTCTTTAAGGGAAAAAGTATAGAATACATCAAGGAAGTTCTTGACAGCTATGACTTTAAGACAACTATAGGAATAGAAATTCTCATTGAGAGGTCCTTGATAAGAAATGAGCATGGGACCCTGCAAATGCATGATTTGGTTCAATTGATGGGTAAGAATATTGTTAAGCAGGAATGTCCTGATGACCTTGGAAACACAAGAGATTATGGATTTTTGAAGATGTTCCAGGATATTCTATGTGAAGACGCGGTAAGAGTTATTTATGTAAACATTATTATATCTCATTTTTATGATACTTTGATTTGGACAATATATGTAAATCTCAATGAAATTTTGTGTGAGAACTGAATTTTCTCTGTTATGGATAGGAAACGAATGCAGTAAAGGCCATAGTATTGGAATTGCACGCACCAAAAGTGAGAACTATGAATCCTGAAGAGATAACCATAAGTCCAAATGCTTTTGGAAACATGAAAATGTTGAGAATGCTCATTTTGATTGAAGTACCTATCTCATCTCAAGGTCCTGTTTGTCTCCCTAATAGTCCGAGATGGCTTGAATGGCCAAATGCCCGTTTCTAGAGTTTGGCTCTGGTCCGAAGAAACTTGTTGGACTTGATATCCAGAAAAGTCATATTAGACAATTTGACGGCAAACTTAAGGTTAGCGCTAGTGATAACTAGCTTTTCCCTTTTTATAACTACAAATATTTTCAAAGCTTAATGATTGTATTGATATTTTCTTTTCCAGAATTTTAAATGGTTGAAGAACATCAATTTCAGTCAATGCAAGTCCCTAGTTAGTGTTCCTAACCTTTCATCAATTCCAAATCTGGAGAACTTGAATCTTGATGGGTGCGAAAGCTTGGTGGAGGTTCACCAATCCGTCACATGTCTCACGACAAATTGAAATTTTTGTCACTACAGTTTTGCTCTAACCTCAATAACTTTCCTCATACACTCAAGGCAAATCTCTTCGAGCCCTCGATCTCTTTGGTTGCTCTAAACTCGAGAAGTTCTCTGATATACCGGAAAAGATGGAACATCTAGAAGAGCTTGATCTAGGTTGGACGGCTATTAAAAAACTACCTACATCAGTTGAAAATCTTCTCTCTGTGAAGATGATAAATTTAACAAAATGCAAAACACTCCCAACGCTCCCATCAAGTGTCTATAAGTTGCAAAATCTCGAGCATCTTAATCTTGGAGGCTGCTCCAATTTTGTCATGTTTCCAAAGAATTTGAAGGATTCAACCAATCCTAATGGCAATCTGGGATTCCGAAATTTATACCGGCTAGAACTTGAGGGCTGCAATCTCTCAGAAGTGGAGTTCCTTGAGAGTTCTTCCAGTTTCCCAAATTGGGGCACATAAATCTTTCCGGAAACAAGTTTACTCATCTGCCGACATGCATCAATAATACCACAATTTGGAACACTTGTATGTCGATAAATGCAAACAGCTACAAATGATTCCTCAGCTTCCACCAAATATTCATGCCCTAAGGGCAGTTGGTTGCAGATCTCTACAAAAGGTTTCAGATCTCTACAAAAATTCCCAGATTTGTCGAGTCTCTCCTCCAACTGCCTTTGGGTTGACGTGTCATCATGTCGTGAATTATTCCGCAAAGGGGCAAGTACGGCTCATGTGTTATCGCGCAAGGTTAGAGACTCTCTCTCTCTCTCTCTCTCTCTCTCTCTCTCTCTCTCTGTGTCTAACTTTGAGTGCTTGATATGCGAACTATTTGTATGACAGGAGCTCCCGAAGATGAGATATGTTGACATTACCCTGATTGGGAGAGAGATGCCAGAATGGTTTCTCCACTGTAAAGACAGTTCCATATCATTCATAATTCCCGGGGACTTGAGTGACAAGTTCTTAGGGATAGCACTCTGTATTGTTCTTGGCCCGAAGGAAGGAAAAGCGGTAGATGCTGCACATGTAAAGTCGATATTGATGGCCAAGGATGGTTTTAGGGACAAGATGGTTTCTTTCAATGAAATCTGATAATGTGTGGATTCAATATTTCCCGCGCAGCAGACTACATATAGAAGGGGAGCTTCCGTGAGATGATTGGAGCCATTTTCGAGTTCGCCTCAGTGTATCAGAAGGAAGATTGATTAAGTGGGGATTCCGTCCAATAAACGAGCAAGAGGAGGATGATCTGAGGATCGTGCTCCAACACCATCAGCCGAATGAAACAAATCGGTCTTTGGAGGAAAGAGACTCAGAAGAAGACCATTGGAAAGACACCAAGGAAGAAGAAAGTTCAAGTGAAACAGATGCTGAATCTAACAAAGAAAAGCTCTCTCAGCCAAATGAAAGAAATTGCGCTTCGGAGGAAAGAGACTCAGAAGAAGACAATTGGATAGACACCGACGAAGAAGAAAGTTCAAGTGAAACAAATTCTGAATGTAACAAAGAAAAGTACTTCGGAGATTTACAGAGTTGCCGTTGTGTCACAGGAAGTGCCTGTCGAAGCTTCAACTCGTGGAAGAAGCTAATATTGGGGTCATCGTACGGACGAAAAAGACATATAGAAAGCTCGTACAAATATATATATAGAAACTTCAAGTTAAACAGATGATGAATCTTGATTTATTTTGCTTTTCCCTTTTTTCCGTCCCTACTGGATGTTTTTTGATTGTCTGCTCCTTCGATTCACATTCAGAATCATTTGAAATACAGGTTTCCTATCATGCTACCGACATGGTTGAGGTTGAGGAGCTTTCTTTTTCCCTCTCTTTCTTTTGTGATTCGTGATGCGGAACGCATTAATACAGAATTAAGTGGATGCTAATTGAATGGCCATGGTCTTCCAAGTTGCTTTGTGAAACTCATCACATAGACCTCACCTTGTCACCTGTCTTCATTGAATCAATGATGCTAATACTTCATGCTCGATAATTCTGAGATGGTAAGTTTTGGCTCCATCTAATGTGATCTTCATCTTTTTGGAAGTGTCGATTTGATTTTGCCAAAGATCAAAAGGTCTATGCAGGGAAGACTAGTTAATTCATCTGTTTGTTACTAGCCAAATTGCATTTCCTCCCATTTCCTTTTAACATTAATAAAACACATCACTTTAACCTAGTTGTCGCATCAAGCGTCTTACCATGTGTCTTACCATGTCCCTGTTGATTCTCAAGCTTTGACAGCAGTTTTATGTAGCCAATATCTCATACATTGGAGGCAACTTCAAACAAATGCAATGCAACAATGTCATCCACCAATTTCTCTAATGAAATGGCTAATCCATACAATGAAACTGCGTTGTGAGGATCTTCATTCCAGTTCACATCCGGTCACTCCTACCATCTATCTATCTCATCAACAATGCCTAAGATCCAATCATCTCCATTCCTATTGAAATCGAAGATTGAGAGAGAGAGATGTAGATGGTCGTGGAATATAGCCATAGCCATCTAGAGTGAACTTGCACAATCTGGCAAGAGGAGCATATCAACTAGGCCAAAAGGTCTTTTGTTTTTGTTTTTTTCTTGTTATGGATGTAATATTATAGATGATGGATACATCGTTACTACAAAATACACGAAAGTACATTTACATTATAGTGTATTATCTTTTCATTCCTTAAAACCCAATCGTCCAATTCATTTCTCTTCATTATTATTATAATTATTAGAAGGATTTTGTTAGCGAGTATCCTAAGAGTACTTATTAAGCACCCAATTGACAAAATTTTACAATATCTAATGCGCTAACCATCCTTACCATAACCCTGCCAAATTGGAAGTGAACAGATATGAGCAAACCCAAAAGAAGGAGAAAGGATTTGACTGTTGACTCGAGTGGGGGGCAATGCAGTGGGATTATCCAGTTCAAAGTTGCAATGCCAGGTCATCTCCACGTCAGATGCAAATCCGAACTCTTCTATCCGCTCAAACGACGTCGCATAAGAGCATCATCCTCTGCGCTACCCCGTCCCAAGCCAAGAAGACACCGTTGACTCATCACTCTCTCTCTCTCTTAATCATGCCTTCTTCAATGGCGCTGTTGATCCTCCGTCGCAGCCTCCATGGTCGAACCTCCTCGCTCCTCCAGGCGAGGCTCTTCTCCGTTCGCCGGAGGCGGCGGCGGCGGGGCTCCGATGCGGCGAACCTCGAAGCCGAAGCCCATCGAGAAGATACTGGTGGCGAACCGAGGCGAGATAGCTTGCAGGATCATGAGGACGGCGAGGAGGCTGGGGATTCCGACCGTCGCCGTCTACAGCGACGCCGACGCCGGCGCTCTCCACGTCAGGTCCGCCGACGAGGCCGTCCGCATCGGCCCCGCTCCGGCTCGCCTCAGTTACCTCAGCGGAGCGTCCATCGTCGACGCCGCGCTTCGCGCCGGTGCTCAGGTGAGGGGTTGAGAATTAACTATCTTCCGTTTGAAGTGCCAGTAATCGCTGCGGTTGGAGGATACGGGATTTCGCATTTAGCATGATTCCATGTTAGATTCTGGCCGTGAGAAATGGTCGCGTTCGTTAGAGCAGTGGTTGTTAGCTTGGAGTGAGTGGAATTGGTGACGGTGGAGGAAATTTGTGAGAATTTGAGTTTCAAGTATTGGAGCTTACTAGTTCCCATTTAGTGTTGCCTCCGTGAACTTACTGCTACTCTACAACATCGTGAATTTTAGATGGATGATGATATTATATACGCTATGCTGATGAATGCTGAGGGAGCATTTCTCTGTGTCGAATTGTTTCCTAGTCTCTGAACGAATTAACATTTCCGATTGTTTCTTGTCTTTGTGGGTGTTGCTCTAAATCCCAAGTTAGTTGGCCTTTTGTTGGCTGAAAGAGCGGTTGAAGGGTTATGGATATCTGCTCTATAGTAACCTGATCTCTGTCAATTCAGTAGATTGCAATTGCCTAATTTGTTAGTACGTGTGGGGCATGCTTTCAGCATGGCTATCTTTTTTGATGACTAGGCTATCCACCCAGGATATGGTTTTCTGTCAGAGTCAGCTGAATTTGCTCAGCTCTGTGAAGAAAATGGCCTCACTTTCATTGGTCCTCCTGCGTCAGCTATTAGAGACATGGGTGACAAAAGGTATGAAAGAGGAACCTTCTGCCATTGTATGTTCACTGTTTCTATACTAATTGGGTCTGCTTAATTGGTTCCGTGTGGGAGACAAGAATTCTGTATCTTTATTCTTTGAATGATAATATATGTTTATCCAGTGCATCAAAAAAGATAATGGGTTCTGCTGGGGTTCCACTTGTGCCTGGGTATCATGGTGATGAACAGGACATTGACTTTATGAGGTTGGAAGCAGAGAAGATTGGTTATCCCATTTTGATAAAACCAACACATGGAGGTGGGGAAGGTATGTCTTTTTCTCTGTCGGAAAGATCACCGATACATCTAATGTTCTTAGAGATCTAGAGTTTGACATCATATTCAAATGCATTTAGCTTTCCTTTTCTTTTCGTTTTCCTTGAGGCTGTTACTATCTCACAACTTATTCTTCATACATATAGGGTATGAGGATTGTTCAAAGTGCAAATGAATTCGTCGATTCCTTCTTAGGAGCACAACGTGAGGCTGCTGCTTCTTTTGGTGTAGACAAGATCTTACTGGAGAAATATATCACAAGACCGAGACATATAGAAGTCCAGGTACCTATAATGTTGATAAAACAAAAACTATTTAAACAGAAAGCACTTGTCCTCTTTGTCAGTCATGTCCTTGAGCCCAAGTGGTCTCTTGTTTATCTGAAGTTTTATATCCAGAGCAACATATCAATCTGTTTGAACTTGCCTGATCGATCTTTATGAATATGTCGTGACCAGCTAAATTGTTTCTCTTATTGTTTTAGATATTTGGAGACAAGTATGGGAATGTACTCCACTTAAATGAGAGAGATTGCAGTGTACAAAGAAGACATCAGAAGATTATTGAAGAAGCTCCTGCTGTAAGAACTGCATTTTGATTCTAATCTTGGTTTTCACGATTTGGAACTGCTAGACTATAATGAGAGTGCCATTGGTGCAGCCAAATGTTACTAGCGACTTCCGCACCCACCTGGGTCAAGCTGCTGTTTCCGCTGCCAAGGTACCGTATCTATATTGATTAGAAGCTGTATTATATTAAATACCTGCACCATTAGATTGACTATATCAGCTTAGTAGGCTGTTTTCTCTCAATACCCTTTTGCAAGCAAAGGACTACAATTGAGATAACTATTCAGTTCAGAATATAGTCTATAAAATATTTAATATATGTTGTCAGAAAAATCACAAGTTGAATGAATTGGTAAGATATAGTGCATATGTGTCACCAACGACATATTTACTTGCAAAATAGGCAAACATTGGACAATGAAGTAGTAGAACAAAGAAGAGGACCATGTGCCAATATGGACCTAGGCACCAGAATCTGCATTGTACTGAGAAATTGTGTCTTTATGGCTTTGGTGTCTGCTCAGTATAAAAGTGCTCTTAGATGGACTTAGGGGATTAACCTTTGCAGTCTTTTTTTATTTGAGTACCATTGCCTTTTGTCTAGGCACCGGTACAACAGCTCTTGCCTAATCTCTTGCCATTCATGTCTATGCCATGAACTTTGACAAAGTATCCTAACCTTAGCAGCAAATTTCACTGTTGTTATCACTTACTTCTTTTTTTTTTTTTTTTTGGACTTGATATTGGCTTTGCCCAAGTCTAGGGATAGTCGTTGGCTTTCATGACAGCACGGACTAGCCACTGCTAAAATTCAGGGTCCAACTAAATGATTCTGGATAAATAGATTCCATTTTGACAAATGTCCCTTGTGCAAATGAGATTTGTCCCTCATATCATTTTGAGTCCTGCATGTAAGTCAATAGTTTTGATTTCTTGTGTTTGTGTGGACGAGGAACTATTGTTTTCTGAGTGCATGAGTTTATTGATGAACTTTTGGTCTTTGGATCCACCAAAGCCAAAGTTCCATTTTCTTGTTTAGCTCATCATACAAAGATCATTTGGCTAATGGATTAAATATATGGTTGCTGAATGTAGATCTTGGTTAGTTATCTGTCTTCTTTCGTCATGATTCTGATGAACTGCTTAATAGATTTATGTTTCCTCTTGGAATATTGAGGCAAAGTTCCTTTACAATATGTGAAGGCAGTAAATTATCACAATGCTGGCACTGTGGAGTTCATAGTTGATACTGCTTCTGGCCAATTTTTCTTCATGGAGATGAATACCCGTTTACAGGTGCTTTGATGATTCTATCTGTCTAATTTTTGAACTTACGTCACAGATGGAATCTTTCTAAAGTTTGTTTTTTATTCTCTGCCAGGTTGAGCATCCTGTGACTGAGATGATTGTTGGTCAAGACCTTGTTGAGTGGCAAATTCGTGTTGCCAATGGTGAACCCCTTCCCATCCATCAGTCAGAGGTTCCATTGTTAGGTCTGTGATTTTTTCCGTGAAGTCATGCAAAGTACTTGCTACATGTTCTCTGGATATGTGTTCATTATGGACTTGTTATGATGTAGTTGAACACTAGATGACCTGTGCAATGCACTTTGGATAATGGGCCTGTGCACGTGTGTGAGCGTGTGCAGGCACATGTGTTCAGAGAGTTAATAATGGAGATATATGTAAAATACGTCCCTCTTCTCGTTTGGAGGGGTTGCAAGTAGGTAAGGGTTGCAGGGAAGAAAAAGTAGTTTATTTCTTAGTGAAATGTTCATTATGTTTTTCTTTAAATGGCCTATTATATGGCAGCATTTGCCATTTGGTTGTTGGCAAGTAGAAGCACAATTGGCTTGGGTAAGTGGTTTAGATGTTCTCTATAAACAGTTGTCCTCCTTTTTTATAAACTTTGACAAAGGAATATATATTCAGAATAATAATACATGCTATCTTCTTATTCATATTCTTGATGACAGGTCATGCATTTGAAGCCAGAATATATGCTGAAAATGTTCCTAAAGGATTTCTTCCAGCAACTGGAGTCCTTCATCACTATCGTCCTGTTCCAGGCACATCAAGTGGTCAGTTACATCAGAGATCTAGCTAAATTTCCATCAGATAATTTGACATTGTTTAGAAGATCTGTCTTCTTCTTTTGGAATGAAGAATTGTAATGCTTATAATGATTTTCCTTTAAGAAACTCTTCCCCTGTCTTGTGCTTTTGAAAAGCTTTGATAGTGCTGAGTTGGCCATAATGTGCTGGATATGTCATCTGGCAGTGAGGGTCGATACTGGAGTTGAGGAAGGAGACACTGTTAGCATGCATTATGATCCTATGATTGCGAAGCTTGTTGTATGGGGAGAAAGCCGGAGGGCAGCACTGGTTAAACTGAAGGATAGCTTGTCAAAGTTTCAGGTATCTTTTATGAAGATATCAGTTCTTCAATAAGAGCAAAGCACTTAGAATGATTCTTTTGAACTATCAAATTTATGTACATGGATTGCTAGTTTGATAGGTCTTCAGGCTTGACTAAACTTTCCTTCTTGAGTTGTCCTATGGCATTGCAAAATTAAATGAAGCACAATATTGAAACACATCCATGACATGATGAGTGCTATCCTTCTTATGATGACTACTTCAGAATTTAATTTGACTTAATTGTTTGAAATTTTTATTGTTTCCTCCTTTAGAAGTTTTTTTTTTTTGCTTTAGTCTCAGATGATCGACTTTGACAGGTTGCAGGCCTTCCAACCAATATAAATTTTCTCAGAAAGCTTGCTAATCATTGGGCATTTGAGGATGGAAATGTGGAAACTCATTTTATTGAGCACTTTAAAGATGACCTCTTTGATGGTTCCTGTCATGAAAAAGAGGCATACAAGGAGGCTATATATGGTGGAGCCCTGGTTTGCCGCATGCATTTGCAATAAGGAACATTCAAATTTTAGAGAAGGTTTTCCTGGTGAATTCAATGTGCCATTGTACTGTCTTTCATTCTTTGTTAGTAATTCCTTGTAATGTGAAATTTCTCTTTGTTCAGGAGGCAATGGATTAAATTCCATATGGTATGCTAATCCCCTTTTCGAGTCAATCACTGTGCGAAGCGTGTCTTTGAATTTCAGTGGGATAACGATTATGATAGCACTGGCTCAAAACCACTGGTGCTTTCTCTTACTTATCAGGCTGATGGGCAGTATGATATCGAGGTACTTTCCCATCTGCAGTAAGTTAAATATAGAATTAACTGTAAAACCACTCCAAAAAAATATTGTGGTTCTTTGTTCCAGCATTATAGTTTATCATGAATTTTCAATTGTTACCAAGAAATGAGCATCATCTGCATAGATGAAACTCATAATGCTCTTCATCTTCTCACAGGTAGAAGGAGAAGGTAATTCCTTGGGCTTTCATGTCAAAGTGACATACCTAGGCAACCATGATTTTAGAGTTGAAGTCGATGGTGTCAGTATTCAAGTTAGTTTAGCAACCTACGAGAAGGTATAATTCTGTTCTGACTGTACTGTTTTTGCCTGTGCTATCTTGTGTAGTTGCATATCAAAATTCTTATTGGGGAGAAAAATCATATGCCCCAAATCAGATGGTTGTGGTGTGTTCCTGTAAGTACTTTATCTGTAAAGATTGCACTAAACCCATCATTTAAGTCTCCACCCACAATAATTGGTTCACCATGCTTTTCTTAACCATAATTTTCCAAATCTCACATTTAGTTTTCTTTTCTTTTTCTTTTCTTTTTCTGATAGAAAGGCCACATTATCAATGAGCATTTGTTGCCAAATGAAGTTACAAGAGTAAAAGAAAATAACAAACAACACTAAGCAAGAAACTGCCATTCACTTGCAAACGAAACTTATGAATGCCTCAAATAATTTGAATATAGTATAGATAAAGAATATTCTTAATTAATCTTAGGAAGTTTTCTGAGTTTAGTTCTTCAGCAGGATGGGTAAACTTAGTCCCAATTGTTTTCTGCATTTTAGACCATCATTAAATGCTTAAATACATGTCTGGTGAGTATATTTTTCCTTATGAAAGATTGAGTCAAGTCATACTTACTCGTACTCAACAAAACCATAAAACTCAGTGTGTCGCATCTTTGTCTTCAGGGATGCACAGTTTGGCGTAATTTTTTAGTCAGCTAGTCTTGACATGGTATTCCATGTGAACAAGATTGAGCTCATATTCTAGTTGATTATCTACGCTCTACTTTGGTTTATATGACTTAAGCTCCAAATCATGATCAAAGTCTGAAACTTTGTTGAGGGATGGTCAATGTCCTGTCTTACCTGTAAGTTTGAGAGTAATTGATTAGATGCTCCATCCTCTTCTGTTAATGAAGAATTTTTGTTTTGGCAGGATTTGGATAAGCATATTCATATCTGGCACGGGTATAAACATCATCATTTCAGACAGAAAGTGGGACAGCCATTGTTCGACGACGACGACAGCCAACACAAACCCAGTTTTGAGATGGCATCACATCCACATGGAACGGTAGTGGCCCCAATGGCAGGGTTAGTGGTTAAGGTCCTGGCAAAGGATGGGATGCGGGTGGAGGAAGGTCAACCTATATTGGTTTTAGAAGCAATGAAAATGGAGGTACGCGGCAGTGCTAGATTCACCTGCTATATTTCACCTTTGTGTTCCCCTGTATGGAAGAACTGAAAGTTTGTGTCGGGCACAGCATGTTGTCAAAGCACCGTCTGCTGGGCATGTTCATGGGCTTGCCGTAACTACTGGTCAACAGGTTCCTGACAGCAGTGTTCTCTTCAGCATCAAGGTTAGCAATTTCTTTATGACGAACATTTTCGATGAACTTTTTCAACGAATCAACAAATCTAAATGAAGATTGGTTGACTATTTCTCCTGATATTACTCACAGGAATAGTATCCAGACCAGAAAGAATAATTCAAAATAAAACAAATCAGTGGGCGTGACAAATTGTTATGACGACGGTGACTGTTTATGGCTTAGGGGCATCGCTGCTGGTTAAACTTGAGATGGTGCTCATTTGCGACAAGGAGTGGAAGTTCACTCAATGCCGGCAAGGAAAGGCAGTCACCTAAATGTATCAAATGTTATTCGTTACATTGTATATTTACACAGCCAAACGCGCAATTTCTGCTCTCGTCTATTGGCGGAGTCAATCGGACCTGTAAAACATGTACATTTTTCCGGATTCATCGGCAGATGTTCATGAATTGGATGGCTTTCGTCCTATGAACTTATGTCCTAGTTTTCTCTGCTTCTCCTAGGCGATGGACGTATCATAGTAGTTCTAACGGTAGTTCTCTTGCAGGTTGGTTAATCTAAATCTAGCTAGTTTATGCAAGGGTTAAGCCACGTCGCTAATCAGAGTGGTATAACGAATACGTCGGTGCTTTTATTTAAGTAAGAATCAAATGGATAAAACAAAGATAGAAGGAGAGGCTTGTAAGGCTGATCGATTCTTGGTTCCCTTACAATTCTTGGTTCGGTCTAATTCAACGGTCGGTCGAATACAAAGTGAAAGAAAAAAGGTTCTTGAAGAATTTCTTTGTATTCACTCTGCTTTGATATGTATTCTTTACATGTATTTATATTCCAAAGTGTAAACAATAAAAGGAAAATACAAAGATACAAAATCATTTTGAATCACTAATAGTTATCAATCTAAATCTTAAACTGATTTAAGTATCTTCAATCAAATCAATTGCACAAATAATTTCTCCAATCGGCTGCAGGCAGGGATGGCTAGTTTAGCCCCTTGCCAGTTGGTTCCTAACCTCCGACGGTCAGTTCTAGAATTCTCACAGTGCCAATTTCATTTATGCGCTCTCAATTTCCCAAAATTTTGCATATTGATCCTGAATTTAATAAAATTGCATTTTGACCCCTAATTGAGCATTTTGACGCAATTTCGATTTTGATTAGAGTTTTTGCAAATTAAATCCACTAGATCAATTACGACACCTCTAAATCATAATAGAGCCTTCAAAATCAACTTTTGACTGTTGGATCGAAATTTCGGCCGTCGGATTAAACGGACGGATGGAATTTGATGGTTTGAGGGTAGTATATAAGCTCATTTTCCTCCATTTTTAGGGAGCCTTATTTGCACGAGATTATCCTCTCTCCTCAGATCTCTTTCTCTCTCCTTTCTCTGAAATCTCCCGCCAACTCTCTCTCATCTCTTCATCTTGCGCATTTTTTGATCGCCGGCGACTTTGCCATCACCGACCAATTCCCCAATCTCCATCATGATTTTTTGGTAGCCAATTAGAGCTTTTGGAAGCCTCGGCAATAGCTTGATCTCTCCAATCAAGCTGATCAATCTCCAAGTTTCACCGACGGCATTGGGGACTGGTTCCATTTTGGCATCAAGCCAACGATCTAACCGATTTGTAAGCGATCTTTGATGTTTAGGTCTAGTTCATGGAGGTCCGAACATGTTCCGGTGATTTGATTCAATCGATTGCGATCAAAATCAACATAATGCGAAAAGGTAACAATCTCGATCTCGAACCCGTGAAGTAAGACCGGATTAATCGGTTGGGACTAAGGTTCAATTTTAGGTTAATATGCTATGTTTATATATTAGATTGATGGATTTGAATGTTGATTTGCTGTGGTTGAGTGTTTTTGATTGATCTTGATTGACTTGATTTGGCCTTAAACTTGCATTTTGTATCCTTGAACTGACTTACTATTTTGGCCAAAACGAGATCCGAAACAACTTTATTTGAGTTTGAATATTTCTAGACTTTGATAATAAACATCACAAGTTTCAAATCGATAGGCCGTACGCCTCAATCGAGCATCATTTGACCTTCGAAAAACATCTCTAAAATGAGCGATTCGCAGTAGTTTATGTAAGTTTTCAATGCTGTTCTTATTCGCCTTCTGTCTTTTCTATTTTTGTGTAATTTTCTGTATTGATTTCTGAAGAAACTTTCCTTCATAAAAGTTATTTGTTATAGTGTGGTGTATGTTCTGTACTTTTTTTTTTTTTTTTGGAATATTTGGACATAATTAGCTAGGTCAAAACCACTCAAATTTGAGCCTAGTTCAGTTTGCTCTGAGTTGATTTCTGAATTTGTCATTTTTGTACTGATCTATGTGTTGGTTTTTGGATGAACTTTCCTTCATAAAAGTTTCTCATAATTGTGTGGAGAATATCCTATAATTTTTCGGAATTTTTTTATGTGTGTAATTAGATCAAAATCACCTAAATCCAAACATAAGACAGTCTGCCCTGCACTACTCCGAATTGTGTTTTGGTGAAATTAGGTCCATAAATGAGTTTGTTTGATCTCAAATTCTTCATAAAATGAAATAAATGTTGTATGTGTTTGATTAATGTATGATTTGCAAAGTATTGATGTTGTATAGTGTGTCAATTGCATAAGATAATGTGAAAAGATGATGCGGCAATATATAACTTGGATATGCACCTCTATTTTGTCTTTTTTGCTATAACTCATGTGATTACATTTAGGTTTCGAACTCTTAACGAGAAACATTCCTCATTGCATGTTCTATATGTAGGATTTTTTGTAGGATTTTTTCACTTCTTGAGATGGCTGAAATCATGCCCGTTTTGTGGAGTTAATGCTGAAACAAAACCTTACCGTATATGCACCTTGCCATGTTTGCTTGAGTCATCTAGAGACCAAATCTTGCCATTATGTCTTCTTGACAATTGATCCGTATGTTGCAAGGTTTACGCACGTATTTAGGTCATATCATTTGAGCATCGCTTTGCACATTAAATTTGAGTTACAAAAGTGTTCATCACGCTTAGGATTCTCAAGCATATTATTAGGAATTTTGAATCATTTCGTAATGTCATTTAGATGGTATGGCATTTTTGCATGCCCACTTAGGGTTAGATGATTATCTAAATTTTCCGTCACATCCAATCCTAAGTCCCATGTAATTCCTTCATGCCGTTTGTGCATTATTTGAATAACTTGGAGATTTTCTAATGCATGCTTGTATTATGCTTTTCTTAGTTACTAATACGCACACATCTAGAGATCTCGATTTGAGGGTACCAAATTGACTTACTTTGGACTCGAGCCCTTCTCGAAAGTTGTAAAGAACACTTAGAGGTTTTTAATGTCTCTAATTTTACGCAAATCACTCATCGTTAGGGCCACTTTCCTTTTTTTAAGGTTAGACTAGAATTTGGACATGGGATTAAATTCAGACCCTATTCAAACCCCTGTTTGGACAGACATTTGCTATTTTTGTTCTATTTTTTCTGTAAGGATTCTGTACTCCATCCCTTAATAAAACTTTTTTTCATTATGTTGGCAATATTATGTGTAAATTTGATGATTTTTGGACTGATTTTGGTAGGACAAATCCTTATGACATTGACTGAATGTCCTGCTGTTTTGATAATTTTCTGACATGTTGTTGCTTGCTGTTTGATTTTTGTAAAATCATGTGTAACTTGTTTAGAAAAACATTCTTCACAAAAAATTTTTGTTATCCTACGTGCATGTTAGGGAATTTTGTTATTGCCAAATTGTCGTTAGGCATTGCCCAATTTTGTTGTATTTACATGCTTGTTCAGAAATTTCCTAATATGAACATGATTGTGATTGTTTTGATAAACTTCTTAGATTAGTTTATGCATGAACCTATGTCATTTCATCTTGGTAAAAGTCGCTTTAAACAACTTAATATTCATTGTGAAATGATTTTTAACAAGTTTTCTTTTCAAATAAAATTTAAAAAAGCTTTAGTACATGTGATGTTTAAGAAAACCATTTGCTAAGAAAGTCTTCTCCAAAGCTCAATTTGGCTTAAGGAAGAATAATGGTTTGAATCATATTCAAAATGCCTGCGATGCTTGTGAGTGCATTTATGTAAGCCCGAGCTAATCTTGGCAATTGAATGTGTTCCATAGTCTAGATATTCCTTAATCCAAAATATTTTCAATTTTTTTTTTTTAAATCTTGATTTGACACCGTGAAAGTTACGGTTTGAATTGTATTCAAAATGTCTGCAATGCTTGTGAGTACATTTATGCAAGCCCTAGGCTAGCCTTGGCAATTGAATGCCTTTCATAGTCAAAATATCACTTTGTCTCAAAACTTTTCGTGGATGATTTCGAAAGATGTCTTTGAAACATCACATGTACCCTCATGCATACAATCACGTTGTTTATATAGGAGGTGCCTCCGTTTGTGATTGGCGCATGCCCTTGGTAGTAAGTGACCTATCGACGATTCATTTTCTTGCTTGATTGGTTGAGAAACAAGGTCCAAAAGGACCTGCAAGCATGTTTAATTCCTACAATGCATGTGACTTTTAGATGCATGATAGGGTCGATGCATGATATTAAGAGAAAATCTTGGGATCACATAAATCACTAGGTTAGGAGACTTATAAATGTTATTGGTCATGCGAGAACACAATTGGTCAATAATGGTTATAAGTCATAAAATAGATTGAGTGAGTGTTTAGAGGGACTTGCGCATGAATTACAAAGGCCGACTACGAGGCCCAAATCTTCTTTTTACATTGAATTTCTTTCAAAAGATTAATTTTAGTACGATGTTGTGCTTTTGATTGTTCGACATGTATGCATGTTTCTTTCCAATGCATGTACCTAGTTATAGATTTCCTAAACTAGATCTAGATTAGGATCCACGAAGATGGAGAGGACATGAAAACGGTGAATGTCGATATCCATTTTGACCATTATTGTGTACCATTCATCCTCGACATATGTCTTGGGTTCTCATCATCTCGTATAAAAGCCCGAAGAGTTGCAGGTTCTCTTGTTCTCTTATCATTTTCAATTGTGTTTTCATTTTATATTTTCTAGGATTGTATGGTAGATTTACCATTTTCCTTAATTGTTTACTTTATGTCTCGCAATTTTCAATTCAATTGGGTGTTTCTTTTCATTTTCTTTAGAAATAGGTTTGCATGAAAAATGACAAACCACGCATGATCACTTAGTTTAGAACTAACGATCCCGAAAATATAAGAAGAAATACATGAACATGTTAGGTAAACACAACATAATGTTTAGGTACTGAAATGACGCTAATAGATATATTGGCGTAACCCAAGTCCTTGGACCTAGATATCTGGTTTCATAGAAATCGAGGGAACACTCCGACCCTTGATTAGGTTTCTAGTGACCCCCAAAAACGAGGCTAGTGGCAACTCCCGTTTTATTTTTAAATTGTCCTAAACAACTAGATCATGTAAATGAACCCGTCGCGCAGGGTACGGGTCCAAACAAGATTCACCATGGTTTAACATGCCTGCATGTGGAAAATTTCTAATGGATGAAGTGATGTTATCCTTAGGAAAGAGTATTAGTGGTAGGGCCTACCATGGTAAAGGTATCCTTAAATCCGATATTTACACCCAACCTCTCTCTCGAGGTATGTCACTCGTGTGGGTACGGGTCACGATACTCCGTTGTCACACGGCATACGAGTTTGGAAGAACTCGCAACTTTGTAAAGGGAACTCAGAAGAAGTTTGTCTGGGGGATGAGGTGATAACATCCTTGTGCTTAAGAACCGTGAGGGAATTTTCATGGTCAAGTACCCATAAATCCAACATTTCCCCCTTCCACTCCTCATGAAAAGGATCGGGCGGCGAGATCGGGTCGCGACAATATTGCTTAATGAGCAACCGGAAGTACAATTCTAAGAAAGACGAGTCATTTGTCTACTGCTCTCAAATAATTATACAATGCAAGGTCGATTCTCTCCAGACTTCACAATTTTTCCAGTTTCTCCGGGAGTTATAATTGAATATACTAGCTGGTGGGTTTTTTTCACATTTGAGAGTGCATACAAGGAAGCTATCAATATTGTTTTCAATAGAAAAAAGGCAATATTGTCCATAGCCATAGGAAGTGATTGATAAAGGCAAAGCAGTGCTGGAATATCCTCTCGAACTTGGTCCTCCAATTTTATTGACAACACTCATAACTGGTACTTCAGAGGATACTGATGCTTATAGATCGATTTTCCATAGCAAGAAGATCCAGAGGAGGACCCAAAGCCATTGGAGGAGGAAGACTTTAGGGAAAGACTGATCAAGCGTCAGCCGAGAGATATTGAAGGTATATCCGATTGCTCTTCACTGGTCTTGTTGTGCTCTTTACTGACTTTTCCTCCTCTATTATCTAGATGTGTTTGATTCTTCATTGCACATCGAAGATAGAGACATGCTAGGTGTTATAATTTCTCAACTCAAGCGAAAGAAGAATACCTATCCTCATTTGATGAGGAAACATCCTAGACTGTCTAGTCCTACGTCTTCGAATGACTCTAATAATCTAGACAACCTACTCAAGGCCACAAATGAAGATTTCTAGGGCACATAAATTCATCCTCTAATTTCTGAGAATACCGGAGTTGTTCTTATCCCTGTTCCTCTAGCAATTCGTGGTAAATGCTATTTTTTTGTATTGACAGAGTTTTGAAATTATAGCTATCAATGCATCAATTAGTAGCAGGGACTTACCATAGCACACCACACCCCAGTCTTCAATCAAAGACACTATTGCGAAGCTTGGTATGTATGAGGTCTCCTTGCTTAATTTTAGCAAATAGCTTAACTCTGACCATTGCTTCTTTCTCTTTTTGAATGTGACATCATCTACACCTTAAACTCCACCAACTATTACACCTTTGGTAGCTGATGTCACCCCACCACAAGAATACAGTAATGTTAAGTGGATCTTGGATTCATATGAGACAAAATCCACTAATGAATATGTGTCCAACTAGTGGAGGTGTCGTAACCAAAATTTGACTTGGTTGAAGTAGATGATCTGATGATGTAATTATTATAGTCATTTTCCAAGCCAATATTTTGGCAAATGCCAAAGAATCGGAGGTAGACTCAGGCACTACCAAGCATATATGTTAAAAACATAATGCTTTATCCTCTTAACCTCTAGTAAGGAAGGAGAAGAAAATATTTATCTTGATGATTGAAAAACTACTCAAGTTCTTGGGAAGAAGAAAAAATTTCTCAAACTCATATTAAAATTGAGGCTGAGTAGTTGAGAAATTTCGTAGTGTATGTTCCTATGAAAATGAAACGACACTTATGTCTAGACATTATGATTACCAAAAGGCAATAGCTATTGCAAAGAATGAAACTTTCAATGGTAAAAAGAGATGTTTGGTTGAGACATGATGTGGTAAAATAATTCCTTAAAAAAAATGGATTTATATCGATCAATTATGTTAAGTCAAAAATGATTTTGGCCAATCCTTTGACTATACATCAAGGGGAATGGGACAAGCTAATTGAAGAAAATCAACAGTGATGGTAACCCAACCTATGTCATTGGGGATCCCATGAATTAGGTTCATATGGGGAATAACAAGTCATTTGTTGATCTAGTGCACTATTAAAATTTATTGTCCCTTCTAAGGTGAAAATAGTGCAAAATTGCAAGGAAAAAGAGGTTGAGCTAAGCTCTTAATGAAATTCCATAGCCAAGTATTGGTGGTGTATTAAACTGCAGAATACACTTGATGGAATCACTTATATAAGTGTGGAGTGAGACCGCTCCTATGAGAATTTTTGGCGAAAATCTCTAAAGCACTTATGAATAAACCAAGCATCGCATGGCCTATTAGCGCAAAACCGCGTTGAATAACAAAGTTTGTGGGAGCGTAATGTGATTGATGAAAATTATAATTCACAAAAGAAATTTTTTGGTTCATAGAAGTTTCAAACTTCACCAATAATTTCATGAATCGTATTTCATTTTTTCTAGGGCTGGTTCATAGCCTAACAAACACCGGTTCGATGCATTACACTCCAATAACCAAAGCATCATTATTAATTTTATTTTCAAAATCTTTTGAAATATGTGGGGGATTGTTGGATATTTCAATAATATTTTGAAATATTTACAATAATAGCTTCGATAAAAGTTATGACCGCATTAAAGACCATCATTATTTTTAACGGTCACATTGAGCTTCTTAACAGTCATATAACGGCTTTTTAATTACTTTGTAACGTTTAATTTATTTCTCAAATAAATCATCCATTATTTTGGCTCTTTTAACGACTCTATTTTGTCTGAATATAAAAATAAAATCTCATAAGACAATAAAAAAGATACACCTTGAATGAAAGAGAGAATATCCTTTCTTTAAAAATCTTTCCTTTCCTTTTCCGTTTTGCTGGGTTATACATAAAAGTTGTTCTGTTTCCTTTAATATTCAGTGCGGAGTATAGAGGAAGGTCTGTTGTATCTTATGAGAATAGCCGCTAAAGTCTTACGCACCGAGTTTCATACTTCGATGGGCAGAATTATGCTTAAATACAGTATTTGCATGCCTCAGACATTTATTTTTTTCTATTTTCTAATCCTTCGCAATATATTAACAGTTATTATTAATTTTATGTATTCTAAACTTTTTCCAACAGATTGAAAGTAGGTTCGAAGAGGTATGCCAAAAGCTAGAGACCAAGTTCAATGCCAGGAGTGAAGATTGACTGTGCAAGTCTATAGCTGTTCTCAAAGGAACGAAGGCAGAAGACTATGCTCATCGAAAGAAGTTAGCTTCGGAACACCATTGTATAACAAATGAATATTTAAACCAGAACCTTGGCTTTGATTCGTTTATGTACAATCTCCAACATGATGTAAAGTCCTTCTTGTACTCGAAATCACCTAAATGAAAATCGTTTGGTCGGCATAGTCTCTCTTGTTTTCTTTTGAAATTTTACTTTGTAGCACATTTTTTTTAACTTTCTCTACTGCGCGCCAAGCACAATTATGGCAGGACCTTCAAATGCGCCGAACTTATCCATGTGCCTTAAATGTAGGATAGTGGGCTAATTTAGTTATTCTCGAAACCTATTTACACCCAATGGTCTCATTCTTTCATCAACACTTCTTACACAGAATGGCAAGCTACTCCTAAAATTTCATGGGTGTCGAGGTGAATTCACACTTATTACGCTTAGATGCGCTCTACGTCCATGAAGAGAGGGGAAGCTTTCCTTAATGTTTATGGACCAAAGTATTGGGACTAGTCAGCACTCATCTTAACCTCTTGCCTCCTCCATCTCTTCTTGCAAAGTGCTTTCGTCGTTATTATAGAGAGATTCTGCCCATATACCAGTCCTCCATATGTACTTTTCTCTGGTCAACTCCCAATTATAGCTTAAACTCCTATCCTCCTTTCGATAGTCAATTTTTCAACTGGTATAAAAGACTGAAGAAGGAAGTTTCAAGCGTATGGAATGATACCAAGACTGATGAATGCTTGAAGTTTTGCTGCATGTCTATCGATCCTCTGGAGTATTTTTTCAATTTACCTTGTCAATTCTTGTACTTTTGCTCTATTATTCTCAACTATGTTGTTAGTTTTTTTTTCGGAGTTTCTTCTTTAAGGAATTAATCTAACGATATGCATTACAGAATTTCTTCCCATTGATTCAGCTCTTGCTCATGAAACTTTCTTCGGTTTTTCCCAGCAAATCATCATGTTTCAAATCCCGAGAATGCCATACAGACTCCACAATGCCAGTATATTCTTCATTTTCAAGCCAAAAAGCTTTGAATTTAAATTTGCTTTTTCACTATCTCAGATAAGAGAGACGATAAAATTGGGCTGTGACTTGACTTCATAGCAGGCGATGCATTGGTTGTGGAATAATACTCTCCAACCAATCCACACTACAACACACTCCATCTAACATTTTTGTTACCTTTAACAAAGGCCTATCCCTCCCAGTTATTCATCCACTTAAATGCACTTACATTCAACATCTAAAGCCCCGTTTGGTCGGCTTTTCAATTTTGAGCCATAAAAGCTTTGGGGAAAATTTTTTTGCGTTTGGTTAACATTTTTTAGTCTCCAGCATTTTCGGAATGCTAATCTAAGGTTTAATGAATTTTTTTCTTTTCAATATCGCCCTTACTGATAATTATGTTTTCCCCTTTTACCCTTCTTCTCTACTGTTCATTGTCTTCTTATAGCGATATGTGAATAGCCTTTTACAAAATCTAAAAAGGCTACTAATCATTAATGGTCCGCAATCTGCCTCCCCATCTTTCCCTAGTGGTAAAGAAATTTCACTTAAATCTCCTAGATAAATTCAAGGAAGCTGGTTAATGGTTTTATTCTTTTCAACTCTACCCACAGCAATAGTCTTTCCTAGAATACATTTGGCGCAGGAACAAAAGCAATCCTCATGATCTCGTTCTCTACATATATCATGATGAACTTTTCTAAGGCCGATTCAACATTAAGAAATACTAAATCAATCCATGTGACTACTAATACTCATGCGATTCTCATTAGATTCACCACTAAATAATGCTGAAAGTTTAGTCATTTCTTTATACGCTGCACAAGATGTTCCTCACTGTTTGTCTCCATAAGAAGAGGAACATTAGGCCTTTGTCTAGCCATTAAGGCTTTCAAAGCTTGGGCTGTTGAGGTATGTCCAACTCTTGACAATTAAGGGCGTATAAATGAAATTGGCATGGTGAGGATCCTGAAGCCGGTCGCTGGAGGTCAGAATTAGCCAGCAAGGGTCCGAACCAGCCTCCCCACCGGCGGCCGATCAAACTGATTCATGCCAATTAGACCAGTTCTATCCGATTTTGGCTGGTTCACGCATTTAGGGCCATTGTGGCTTTAAAATTTATGTATTTTGGTCCCTCAAGGACCAAATTGAAGAGAAAACTTGCACGATTGGAGGAGAAATTGACTGATTTTTAATTCAATTAAGCCAATTAAACTTCACCAATGTGATCTATGGACCCTTCATTGACTAAATTGAGCGATTATCGCAAAAAACAATGGACTAAAACCATGAGTACTTAAGATTGAGCCTAAATGGCTAAATTGAGCAATTTTGCAATTCATTGGCTAAAATTACAAATTAATTGAAATTGAATTCAATTAATGTTGTAGTAGCCCTATTTAACTAATTACCCATGTGTAAGATCACCTAATGTATTCAAATTAACTTTGATATGAAGTGCTGAAACTTATGCCAAAAATGAATCGGGGTCTAATGTTAAATTTGGACCTAGCTCATGTAATTGAACCCTAGTCTTGAATGGGTCGACTCAAATTTCCTAGACTAAAGCTCGATGGCTCGGTTTTCTTACTTTCAAGAAAGTGAAATCCTCAAATCAAGAAGCTCTAATGCGAATTTTTCAAAATTGATCCTAGATTTGGACTTATCTAAAGAAAGCAAACGAAAAACAATCATCCATTTATAGATCATGAAGAATCTATTTTGACTAGGGCTTAAAATGGCAATTTGTCTTTCGACATGGCAATTTGTGAAATTGAATGCACGAGGAGATTTAAAATAGTCCCTAGACCAAATGTCATAAAAGGAATCACACTTCGCTAACATAAAAGCAATTTTACTTTTGATTGATTTAGAGCTTAAAATTGAAAAATTGAAAAACAAGATTCTTAGTCGAATTTTATGAAATTTTTGACATACAAGTCAAATTGACATTAAAAGAAATGTTTTGTGGATTTTTGGTTTTTTTCTAATTTTTTTATTAAAGATTTGAATAAAAGTCAACCATTTAGTTGACTTTTTTTTTTAAATGTTGATTTTTGAGCTAAATCTTTGGATTTTTGAAAAATTGACTTGAGAAAAGTGAAATTAAAGCTAAATGGTATCTTTTTGGATGAAAACTTTGACTCAGAGTTGACTTTTGATTAAAGGGTTGACCAAAAAGTCAACCCAAAAGTCAACGATTCGATTTTTAGGTTTTTTTCTAAAATGAGTTGGAAATTGTTTAAAAATAACAATGCAAAAGAAACAAACAAAAAATGACACTTTTTAGCTGAGAAATGGGCTCCATTTTGATCGGAATCCCAAATCTTAATTTTTTATCTTTTTGACACGTCGATTAAATATCAAGTATCATTACTTGCAATTCGAAATTTGTATATTCCAATAATGTTAGCCATATGTTTGATTAATTTCAGATTACCATGAAAACAAGGCATCTAGAGAGTCAAAACAAATGTTGATGCCAAACCACCCAAAAGTCCAAAAGAATGTTTAAAAAGAAAAAAATTGAACTGATCAAAACAAGCTCGACCCATTGCCGTTTGCATACATAAGATTAATGCCCATTGTCATGCCCGTGCGCCTTTAATTTTCATTTATGCGTGTTATTAAGTGGAACTTTTATATTCATTATTGGTCCGCTTCCCAAAAATATTAACTGACCCGATATCTCACGGTGTAGAATTAGACTCTCCTTATTTCGTCTCTTACTCTTTCTATTTTGCTCGTTCCTCTTGCAGGTCATTATACGTTGGGCATGGTCCTGTGTATGCATCTCGCATTTCACATGCAACATCTTGCTTATATGTGAAATAAAGTATAATCTAGTTCCACCGATGGGGTCAAGCCCCAAATGATATATCTAAAGTAACCCGACAAAACGACCACTATTTATAGTCATGGGTATCAATTCTTCTACACCAATCTTCTCCAAAAACGCCATCGATTCAAGTGGGATGTGAACTCTTGCGGAGGGGAGGAATC
The DNA here is from genome assembly GCA_017140595.1 of Eucalyptus curtisii. Lineage (NCBI taxonomy): Eukaryota > Viridiplantae > Streptophyta > Magnoliopsida > Myrtales > Myrtaceae > Eucalyptus > Eucalyptus curtisii. The sequence goes on along the minus strand of CM029501.1, from coordinate 12,305,617 downwards.
TTCTCCAAAAACGCCATTGATTCAAGTGGATGTGAACTCTTGGGTCGCTCTCTCTGTCATGACATTGGATCTTGTACGAACTTTGAGGGGAAGTTTCCATAACCAATATTAAGTTTTCAGTGTTGTTGGCTTTCAAGTTGGTCATTACTCTAAAGAAGACTAATGAGTCTTTGCAAATGGAGGGCCACGCATATCAGATGTTCGATGTTACAACTTGTGATGAGAGACGTGTGGATCACAATTCACAAGAAGTATCTTTCTATGTTGATAATTGTTGGTTTACTAGTCAAGTTCCATCTGCATCTGACATTTCACATAGATTGCCTTACATGGACGAGGGATGGAGAATGATCTAGGTCAATCCATGTGGCCCAAGCCTCAAATGAAATATCTGAAGTAACCGGACAAAATGACAACTATCTACATCGTGTTTTGCGGAGCGGAAGAATCTTCTCCAAAACCGCCATCAATTCAAGTGGATGTGAACTCTTGGGTCGCTCTCTTCCATCACATCGGATCTCGTACGAACTTTGAGGGGAACTTTCCATAACCAATGTTAAGTTTTTAGTGTTATTGACTTGCATCCCAATCCTTACTCTAGAGAAGACTAATGAGTCTTTGCAAATAGAGGGCCACGCATATCAGATGTCCGGTGTTACAACTTGTGATGTGAGATGTGTGGATCAGAATTCACAAGAAGTATCTTTCTTTGTTGATAATCATTAATTTACTAGTCAAGTCCCATCTACATCTCACATTTCACATGTAACGCCAACTTAGATGAGAGATGGTGTATGATCTAGCTCAATCCACGTGGCTCAAGCCCCAAATGAAATATCTGAAGTAACTGGACAAAACGACTACATGAGTATGATTCATACGCCAAAAAAAAAAAAAAAATTGACTTTCATGATGCAACAGGGTTGACGGTGCTAATGCGAAAAAATTACGAAATAAAAACGCAGGATACTAAGTACGGGTACGATAAAATTTCTACTTTATTTTTTACATTTCTCCTGCTTGGAATAGGTTTGGGCAATGTAAACCGATTTCGATAACACAAATTGATTTTTTACAATTCCGGAACAATTCTTATTCCAGAAATAGATTTGAAAAAGAAATTAAGCTAAAATTTTTAACTTTTAGTTTATGAAATAGAAATTGAAAAATCAATTTAGAAATTAATTTCTCATTCCGAAATATTGTTAAATGCAAGACCCTAATCATTTCTGTTTATAATATAACAAGGACAAGAAATTTCCACCAAAATGCCCACGGATATCTATCCAAATTGTGTTGCAGACTACAAAATTTTAATGTAGACATTCACTAAAACAAAGCATGCGATATAGAGTAACAAATATTCCGCAGGCTTTAAGGTACGCGCATGATTTTGACGAAATAAGTGAAATGTAAGTCCAGGATTACGGCACTCAGTGACTCAATTTCACTCAATGGGAAAGGATACTAGAATGTCACAGAAGAGTAATATGGACTAGCCTCATGGTAATATGAAAATTAAATAAAAAAAAAAAAAAAAAAAGGGAGGAACCTGTTCCATTCTCTTAGTATTCAACCTAGAGAGCTCCGCTTTCATTCTCTGAATGTTCTCTTGCGTTCTTCCTTCCTCTACCGAATTTTCTCCAGTTGGATTTAGCTGGTAGAATTCCCTAGCTCCACTTTTCACTTTTATGGTTTCATTTTACAATAAGTGAAAAGTCCAGAGTCCCAATTAATATTAAAGGTTGCATATGTCATGGACTTGCCTTAACGCGGCATGAGTGAGAAACGTATTCTATTTGACTCCTCACATTCTATTTTGAGTTTGCAGATGCTCGAGGCAATGTTTATTATGTAAAACCCTAAAGTAAAAGGAAACACTATTCTAATATATGAAAGTGTTTCTTTGACCGGATATATTAACACTATATTAACATTTCCCAGTTATTTCACCATTTTTAATGTTCCGAAACATCTGAAAATCTACAAAATGTTTTCCACGGAAATTCTTTTCAACGAAATAGATAGACCTTTAAACGACCTGGACAGGTCTATTGAAATGAGTTTAGGCAACAGTCCTCCTTTCACAGTTGAGTTAGATCAACCTTTCGCTAACGGGGACTCAAGGAGATGACGCTTACTTTTCCATGGACAGAATACGCTATAAAAGTCATTCTTCAAATGGCACCGGATTGTAATTTTCTCACGCCAGAATAGCCAAAACTATCGGGAGCTGTCATGGACAACTAACATTGGGTGAGCTTAGAGAGTGAGCCGATATTGACTTGGTCTTCGATGGCATAATGACACCACTTCATTCTGCTACAAATACCCCGGCCGCTCGCATTGCCATTGAAACAAGAAAAGCCTCCTTCTCATAGCCTAAAACATCCTGTCCAATGGCGGCATCATCTCATAAACTACTCTCAATGCTCTTCCTCATAGTTTATGTCCTTCTCATGCTTATCATGCAAGAAGTGTCTCGTCCTGCTTCATCCAAAAGCTCTCCTCTATTGGCCTTTGCTCTTTCAGGTAGCCAAACTAGAGTTGAGGAAGTGGAGGCACTCCTAAAATGGAAATCTAAGCTCAACAGCGAGAGTCGCTCTATCTTGTCTTCATGGAATGGAAGCAACCCTTGTTCTTGGCATGGACTCAGTTGCAGTCCTCTCGGAAGCATCATCACTTTGAACCTCTTGAGCTCCGCCATCCATGGTACACTTCACGATCTTGATTTCTCCTCATTGCCTAACTTGGTCACCCTTACGCTTGCCAACAATTCACTATTTGGGAACATCCCCTCGAGCCTTGGCAATCTTTCCAAGCTTGCTTACCTAGACTTTTCTCAAAACCACCTTTCTGGACACGTTCCAACCCAACTCGGATTGATGCGGTCTCTAGAAGTTCTGAGATTGTCGTCAAACAACATCACTGGTCCAGTCCCCGGCTCTATAGGAAGTTTGAATAACTTGACTTTCTTATACCTTGAGTACAACATGATCTCCGGGTTCATCCCTCGAGAAGTAGGAATGCTCAAATCTCTCAAGGATCTGTTTCTACATCACAACCGTATCACTGGTCGAATTCCTTCTTCCATTGGAAATATGAGCAGCTTGATGAAGTTATGGCTTATGAATAATGATCTTATCGGGTCCATTCCAGTAGAAATAGGGATGTTGGGGTCTCTTAGTGAGCTTGATTTGTCAAACAATTACCTCAATGGATCTATCCCGAGAACTCTAGGAAACTTGAGCAATTTAGGCTTTCTTTACTTCTATTGGAACCAACTCTCTGGCCACATACCTGAAGAAGTTGGAGGAATGAGATCCCTCATACATTTTGAGCTTTTAAGCAATGATCTAACAGGTTCAATCCCGCCCTCAATAGGGAACTTAAGTGGCTTAGAAAATCTTTATCTTTTCAACAATACGCTTTCCGGTCCTATTCCTCTGGAAATCGGAAACCTTAGATCTCTCTCTCAACTTGCTCTCTACTCTAATAATCTCACAGGATCCATCCCGGAAACGATTGGGAGGTTGGGCAACTTGACCGTGTTGTTCCTCAATGGAAACAATATCTCCGGCCCTATACCTTCTAATATCGGAAACTTAACCAAGCTTGAAGGATTGTACTTGTACCAAAATAAGTTGTCCGGCCCGATTCCGACAAATATGGGAAGACTAGGACTCCTTGTTAAGCTGGCTCTATTTCAGAATAGCCTTGAGGGCTCTCTTCCAGTTGAGATGAACAATCTCACATCCCTCACAAGCCTAAAACTATCTGACAACCAGCTTGTCGGCCAATTGCCACCGGATATATGCAACGGGCAAGTTCTTGTAAATTTCACTGCTCAAAACAATCGCTTCACGGGACCACTACCAAGAAGCCTGAAAAATTGTACGAGTTTGTATAGAGTTAGGCTCCAAAATAACCAGCTAAAGGACAACATTTCTGATGTTCTTGGCATATACCCCAACTTGAATTACCTTGAGTTGAGCAATAACGAATTTTATGGAGAGCTTCCACCAAGATTGGGCGCATGGAGCAATTTGACGAGCCTAAAAATCTCCGACAATAAATTATCAGGCATGATACCGCCTGATCTTGGAAAGATGACTCAATTACATGAATTATATGTATCTTCGAATAATCTTGTCGGGGAAATTCCAAAAGAACTTGCAAAATTGCAGTTTCTACTAGAGCTTGGGCTTGACGGCAACCATCTCACAGGCCATATTCCTCGCGAAATTGGAGCATTGTCTGACCTTGAAGAAATTAACATTGCGGGAAACAAGTTAAGTGGCTCAATCCCCAGAGAGCTTGGAGAGTGTTTGAAACTTCGGTATCTAAATCTGAGCAGAAATAATCTTGAGCAGAGCATTCCACTTGAGATTGGCAATCTGCACTTTCTCCAAAGTCTCGATCTAAGTCGAAATTTTCTTACTGGAGATATACCTCGACAACTTGGAACATTGCACAGTTTGGATACACTCAATCTCTCACACAATCAACTGTCGGGTTCAATTTCACCGACTTTCGATGATATGGCAGGCCTGATATCTGTTGATGTATCATATAATGAGCTAGAGGGTCCTTTACCAAACATTCCAGCCTTTCGTAATGCTACAATTGCTTCTGTAAGAGAGAACAAAGGCTTGTGCGGAAATATTACGGGTCTCATGCATTGTCCAAGGACGGCGACAAAAGGGAAAGACACAGATAAAAATTTGCTGCTCATTTTACTCCCTATTTCTGGTTGCCTGCTTGCTTTGTTTCTTGCTGTGTGTGTTTCATGCATTGTATCCCGACGAACAAGGCGAGGAGAGACTGACTTGATAGAAGGGAGCAGTAAATGTATGTTCGAAATATGGAACTATGATGGAAGAACGGTGTATAAGAACATTATTGAAGCCACTGAGAAATTCGATGCCAAATATTGCATTGGCATGGGAGGACAAGGGAGAGTTTATAAGGCCAAGTTACAGACAGGTGAGATTGTTGCTGTTAAAAAACTCAACGAAGCTCCGAATGTTGAAATGGCTAGTCGAAAAGCATTCGAAAGGGAGATTCATGCTTTGACAGAAGCCCGACACCGAAATATCATCGAGCTATGCGGCTTTTGCTCGAGCTCGAGCCATTCATTTTTGGTGTATGAGTTTCTTGAATTGGGCAGCTTGGAGGATATTTTGAAGAGCGAACAAAGGATAACAACGTTCGACTGGAATAAGAGAGAGAATGTTGTCAAAGGTGTGGCTAATGCTTTGTCCTATATGCACCATGAATGCTTTCCCCCGATAATTCATCGAGACATATCAAGCAAGAATATTTTACTGGATGAAGAATATGAAGCTCATGTCTCGGACTTTGGCACAGCTAAGGTTCTAAAACCCGATTCATCCAACTGGACTTCGTTTGCAGGCACATTTGGATATGCAGCTCCAGGTAAATTCTTTTCATGAGATTTTACTTCTTTTCATTCCTACGTATGTGATGTTTCCCACATTCAACAAATCCTACTTAAAAAATATATGAATAATTTGGCTCCATTTGTTTAACAGATACCTAACATAAAATTCGACGTTCTTCAAATGTTTTCCTTTGAGCAGAGTTACTGAAATGTAAGTCACGTTAAAGGATAAGACAAATTGTTGTTATTAGTGAATGGGAATTATTCAAATCACAATGAAATCTAAAGAAAGTATAACCTCATTTGCAGTAGAGAATAGTTAGCTATGATGAAGAGTTGGTGAGAGTTGCTACTTTCATGAAATTATATTCCCTATAATTTGAAGATTCAAACGGTTTATACCCTTCTCACATCTTATTTTTTCAAGACAATAACATTCAAGAACGAAGAGGAGATTGAAATGGTTAAGAGTACTAAGTCCTCTTCTCAGGGTAAGGATACGATATAAGTACATGATTGGATAAGGATTATTACATGTTTTTTTTTTCTTTTTGAATTTAAAGCTCCGTCCAAATACAAGGTTTTTTAAACCTGGTTTTAATTACTTAAATTTGATCCAAAAGAGTAAAAGATCAATTTAGAAAGCGTTGATAAGATCAAGTGAGAAAAAACTGTTCTATTTGCAGAACTCGCCTACACAATGGAAGTAAACGAAAAATGCGATGTCTATAGTTTTGGAGTCGTAGCAATGGAAGTGATAATGGGAAGACATCCGGGCGATCTCATATCATCTCTCTTGTCCGCATCTCTACCATCATCAAGTGATTCGACAATCCCACATTGCTCGATGAAAGAAGTTTTAGATCAGAGGATTCCATACCCTGAGGGCGATTTGCTAGGAAAAGTGGCTCTCATGATGAAGATCACGTTGTCATGCTTGAGTCCCAAACCGAAGCACCGTCCGAGCATGCAACAAGTTTCTCAAGGGCTATCAGCACATTGTTCATTCCTGTTCAATACGTTAGAGAGCATAAAATTGGAAGAATGAGCCAATATTAGAGGCCTCCCTTATTGAGCAATTCTTGTCTTGTCAGTATATATGTATCAGTTATCCATGTCATTTTATATCATCCTAATATTATTACTAATGTGATTTCAAAGTACTTGTCATTAAAAATTAGTGAAAACGCATCAATTCTTGTTAATTTCGAAGTTAATTCACATCGTATTGTGTCAATTTTGTCCTTCTCTTATTAAATTGCAGTCATATTTAAGCCTTGCTCTCATGTCCACCATTGGAATCGCCATCTCTAGTCTTGCAAATACTGGAAACTATGAGCCATTAGCTAATTCTGTCCGTGAAACTTCAAACGCATGTATCTCCTCCATCCGACATTAGTGTTTGTGCGAAAAAATTCGTGATTTCCAGTTCCTGGGAAGTGCGTGGATCCCAATCTCATAACTGGAATACAATGCACGAGCGCCACCAGTGTTTTTGACGACGGTACCGGATGAACTTCGGTTGTTTATCAGTAAAATGAAAGCAGACTCACCCTCAGTTTGGTTCAAGTTCAACCAGACTGGGGGGGTTCGCATTCAGTTCTTTGTCAGCCCTGTGGCCTTACGTTGTTCCTATTCTTGTTTCGTCCCTATTACCCAATATTGACCAAACTTGGACTTTTGATGTCTCGTCTTTCATCTAATTGAGTAATTCATGATTATCCGGAAAGCTCGCAAACTCAACTTTCAAACGGTGCCACCGATTGAAAGCTTACGAGATTCCAATCAAATTATAGATACTTATGTATATGATATCTTCAGATCCAATCGTTGGATTTCGCCAATTTGGTATGGTCAGGATGCTCTTGATAGATGCTACCCAATTATTCCATCAAATCAAAAGGTTGAACATGCAAGGCTTCCGGTCAAACTTGCTCAGACCGTGAAATTTTAGGTAAGAAGTAAGTTGTCTACGTTTCTCTTACCCTATGTATATGGTCGGGGTGCTATCTACATTCTTGCTCTTATAGCACATGAAGAGCGCAAAGACCCCCAATGAGGCAATCAATCTAAGCTTAAAAGCTGGATTTTTAAACATGACACCGGAGTCACGTTCTACATTAGATTATTTCTTTTAAGGAATAAAAAAACAGTATAAGTAGTTGATCCGGTTACCGGACACCAGTTCCGCTTTTAGGAATTGGGAACTAGATCAACACACTCTGGAATAGGACCTAGTCAGCCGGTTTAGTCCAATCTGGGCAGTTCTTGGCGTGGGTAATCTGTTCTCCATACCCTTGGAGGCTTGTCCCACTTCCACTTAAAATCAAACGGACCTGTCGAGAGCAACCCACGTCGATCTCTTCAAACAGTGATCGCCGGTCGTCATTCATAGACACCGTCCCCCCTCTTTCTAATGGACAAATCACTATCCCTTGTGCACGTCAAACTCCTAGCCTTCGACCTCCTCTCTCTGGCCCAATCCCCGCCCGACACCCCGACCTTCTCCTGCGATGGCGTCTCCCTTTCGCGCGCCGAGGTGCTCGGCGTCGTCGTCTACCGCGAGCACAAGCCCGGCCGCTTCCTCAAGTTTGCGGTCGACGACGGCACCGGCTGCGTCCCCTGCATCCTCTGGCTCAACCACGCCACCTCTCCCTACTTCGCCCGCCAACGCCCGCAAAGTGTTCGACTGATTGCCGATGTGGCGAACAGCCAGGCTTCGCTGGTGAAGCTGGGCGCGGTCGCTCGAGTGCGCGGCAGGATCACGAGCTACCGGGGCGCGGTGCAGATCACGGCGTCGAGCGTCGCGGTCGAGAGGACCCGAACGCGGAGGTCCTGCATTGGCTGGACTGCTTGAAGCTGGCTCGAAGGGTCTATGATCGCCCAGGATCGTGAGAAATGCTTGCTCGGACGGTGCCCATGGACAGGACCCGACTGCTTTATAGATGACGGTTTTCCGCAATGTCGATTTGATTTGATTGTTCGAGACACTCATAAATACACTATTCATTTCCATATATACGAAGTAAACGTTTCACTGCACTCGCTGTCGAATTGCAAGATGTAACAACCGTGCATTTATTAGCAGACGTAAGAAATCATGTCAAATTATATGGAAGCCAGCACGTGATAATCGGGATTATTCCGTGAAATTGTAATTCTCATATCTGATCCTACAATCTTGAAGCTGAACCTGCGCTCCATTGTTCCAAGTACACTCGTCTCCTCGCGACAATCAAGCATGACTTGCAATCCAAAGGCACGAGCACGCCATTGCAGGCCCGTGTGCATAACAATCATCCGGCACTCCATAGTGGTTTTTGGATTTGTCGTAGTGGTTATAACTGTTGTCGGCCATATGCTCCACTACGTTGGCGAGGGCTAAGTCTATTGCATTGTCGAAGAGACTGGATAGATCATATGTGTCGCCGTTACATATCTTGTACACTTGATTAACGTTCGGAGCGGCACTAATCACATGATAGATGAAAAAGAGCTCAATCACAAGAAATGTCAGGTTTGTGCAAAGCAACCATGGAAAATTGTGTTTGGTTGCTCCCTGTGTATGTCCCTATTTGCACTGTTTATTGTAGTGTTTCTTCGGTGTTGGTGAAGTGCTGATCGAATTAGTCTTTTTCTACACTCTATCTCCATTGTTTATCACTTGCTACGACCTAACCTATGGAGTACGATCTCTCTCTATTTTCCAATGCACCCTATGTTGTCATAGGCACTCAAACTCCTACTAGAACTTTGGTCTTTAAGCAAACTTAAATGAAGTTGAAAGAAAAATCAAAAGACCAATGACAATTCAAATATATAAGCAGATGATGTATCTATCGTGTGAGATCTTATATGAATTCCATTATTATCATTATTTTCTATCGAGATAGGCTCTTTCTCGAAAAGTAAAAAGTATGTATTGAAAATAGCAGACTCCGATTTGTTTCGACCTTTTCTAGTAAAATGGTACTTAGTTTCGTCCCGACCAGAATGAAAACAATTATTCCAAATATATAAATGACGGTAAAAAAAATAAATAATTGCACGAGCATGGTTTAAATGGTAACGGCCATATCTGATTTTACAGATCACAGCTTTCGCGAGCTAGAGATACAAGGGCTTAAAGCATGACAATGAATAAAAGACTTCCGTACTTACCATCTGAGATTCCTTTTCATCAGAATCTATATACTAATTCATATGATCGATTTACATATCACAGCCTAATCAGATGAAAGAGAAGGGCTTGGGAAAAAAAAGGATGAAGGGAAACAGAGCTGCTACACCAAAACTAGGCACAAAGAACCAAATAGCCAAACCTGGGATGTAAGTCCCAACTACTTCAAGAAACAAAAGTGTCCATAAAAAACTGACTAGAGTACATTGTCATGGATGAGTTGCCAATTGAAACTCTAGCATTCCCATCCTCTAAATTCAAATTGAGATAGCGAGCGTTCCAAAAGACAGGAAGTCACATTTCTTTGAGACCCAGGGCCTTCTTGCACAATGTCTTCGTCCAAGCAACAGCATCTCAATCTATGGTACCACACAATATCTGCACAAGGCTTGAGAAATTAAATTGTGTATGAGCAAAAAAGCCTGTGCTGCTAATGCCGCATGCTTCATCTGAAACATCAGATACCAAAGATGAAGCAATAGTTTCTTTAACAGGCACTGTGCATATGGATGCGTCGGTTGGCTTACCTAGAGTCTCCACTCTAAAAATGCTCTAGTGTAAAGTGTACCACATTGCAACCAATTTTCCTGGCAGGTCTCGCCGTATGTCTAATTTATGGTCATGTATGTGAAGTGGAGGTTGATTCGGTATCTCTCTTCCCCCTCCAGAGGATGATCTGCTCGTCCTTGAATAATATAGGAACACATGGTACCAAATCCTGCATGGGTGTAAGACAGACATAATTTGATCTAAGCTCTAAAGACAAATACAGATCAAGATGATAGTAAAAAAGTTAACATCCCAAGCAGAAAAGGAAGAAAAAAACGATGAAATTTAGAGAGCATACTCGAAGTTTCACGCCAATCAGTTTGCAGTCACTCGTACCCACATGTTTGCAGTCTAACCTCACAACCTCTTCAGTCTTGAATGCTTCCCTGACTTTCTCCACCACATTGACATACACGCCGTTCCTCGCTGATGTAAAATGAATAGTTTATCATTTCGCATTGAGATCGATTATAGCAAGTAAGAAACAAGTAGACCTTAGTAAATGGCCAAGCCATTGGAAACAAGTTTACTCACTAAGTTTCGTTAAAGGGGGAGAGTTCAGTCCTCTGTTTCTCATTTCTTTTGTTTCCTCAAATGTCAACCCTTCTGCAATATTCTTCACAAGCTTCGGGTATATTGGTGCATAAGGCTTCCACAGCATGAGAGGTATAACTGGTCTTTGCTTCGAATCATAATGTCGACCTCGATACAAGAGGAGGATATTGATATTGCGGTAAATTATCTTCCCACCAGATTTGTCCTTTGAGAAAACTGGTAACCCGTCAAATAAGAGACCATGAAAAGGCAAAAGGGTCTTATTGTATTCTCAGTCAGTTCATTCAGTTAATACCTCAAGGTGAAAGCAAACACTGTCCATGTCAAGTGTCGGCACTCCCAGGCACTTAATCCTAACTGCTTCGGCTCTCTTCCAATGATTGTGGATATCATCCAACATGTTGTGAGTAACTCCTCCTTTGCCTGCGCAAAAATAATGACATCAATCAAAGTACAGCCAGAGGTAACAGAAAATTCTACTTAGCGCAAAAAGGAGATAATAGCAAAGTGAGGCAACATCTCTCATTGACTCTTCTCGACAAATCTTCCATGTTCTGCTCACATACCAAAATTGGGTATCTCAAACTAATTCTCTAATTTCACTTCCACCAAAGAATATAGCTTGCACCCAAATCACACAAATGTCAACCTGGTGCTGACTTGGCCGCATTTGAAGGATTTGCAAAGTTCCTCATCTCGCTCGCGTGCATTCATATCATTACCAAAATATTCACAAGCAGCATTGGTACAGGTCTCAAGTACAGCAAATATACTAATGAGCAGCCAAGCCAAAAACAGGTTAATCTCATGCATCGACACAGAAATTTTCACAAAAAATCTATAAACTACGCTAGGCAGTAGCTCCTCTCATCAGCTGAGGCCTCTGGGATCATCAAAACTATCACTACAGAGAAAGGATGAAAAACACACACTTACCCAGATTAATCTGGCGATTGCAATCGCTGTGCCGGTACCGCTCCACGAGCTCCGCCACTTCCTCCTCCGAAAGCGGAGCTCCAAGGACCCGCTCCCTCTCCCCCGCCGCCTTCTCCGGGTCCGGCGCCTCTCGGGTCGGCGCGGAAGTCCCCGTCCAAGTCCTGTCGATCCGACCGGGCCCGAACGGAGAGAACCGCGGCGGCTCGCGGAACCCGATGGGCTCGACGGCGGCGCTTGTCTCCGAGTACGAGTACCTGAAGTCGAAGGGGAGGTCCGGCCCGGCCGGGCGTTCCGGGTCGCCGCCCCGGCTTGATCCCGGGGGTTCCTTCCGCGCCTTGCTTCTCCGGGGTATTGGGGTTCTGCCGGAGCGCTTAGGAGAGAACGGAGGGTCGTCGGCGGCGTCGGAGAGAGGCCGCCGGAGGAGGGCGCGCGAGCTCCCGGGGCGTAAAGGTAGGGTTTTGAGAGCGACCCGGCGGAGAAAAGGGAGGTTCGCCATGGAAGGAGATGGTCCGAAGATCGCTCCTTCAGTCTCTGTATGGGAGATGATCAAAGCCTGCTTAAAGTTCGTACCTTTACCCTTAGTCTAAATCAAGTTTTTTGTACTTTTAGGTGGTAATGAAATCCTCCCGACACCAAATCCAACCAAATTCAATTGATGAAACCGTCAAACTACGTCGTCATAGTGTGATGGGATAAAATTTTCCCAAAGGGCACATCCACGTGAATGTCCACTATTCACATCATACTCTTATATTATATACATTGGCTACAATTTTTCACACAGGGCTTCGACCTGGTTTATTTGCCTCATCGACGATGGATATATCAAGTGAATTTTATCGAATTGATGTGAGAGAAACTTAATTAGAGAATTTATGAATGACTTGATAAGATTAAAATATGCAGTTGATTGGGCCATCCCTATTGAGCCCCACTTCGAGTCCATCAAGCCAAAAATGCAATCGACTGGACTAGAGGTGTTTGGGAAGTATCCTCACACAACATGAGATATAGCGTTCTTAAGGAGGTTGGATTGATAAAATTCAATGGATGATTAAGGCTCCTAAAGGTGAAGATTTGGCGGCGAGGCTTCTCAAGGTATCTTTCTAATGGTTAGTTATTGCACGTCGATAGTTAGCAAGGCCAGACATTTTCAAAACAAGTAAGCTAATAACCACTTTATTTTGATTAATGTGCGTAAAATTGTAAGAGGTAGAATGAGGAACTTTAGACCTTTTTAGGCAAATACTGTATTGGCTATTATGTGGAGGTTTTTCTCTCCATTTTCTTGCATTATTAGTTCGGTTTGTAATATTGGTATGCCCAAAAACTTCGATAATTTTTTCAATACAATTTCTCTGGCAACGAAATAATTGTCAATGAAAGTCGTTCTTTTGATTTTTAATTGAAGGAGAGAGCCGGATAGGAAATATCACAAGCGATAAGAAAATCAACAAATTTAACTCAAAGGGGACTTAACTTTTTATGGGATCAACAATCATATAAAGCAACCGATATTTTAGCCATTTGCGTCAAGCTCAAGCTTCCTTCTTGCATACATGCTCCTCTGAAAGCACACACTAGAATCAGGGGTAAAAATTTATTGATAGCATACTCAATCAAATGAAATAATCCTTTTTTTGAAACACCCCTTTTACAGAAAGAAGAATAGGAATGAAAAAAAAAAGATCTCTTTCTTCTTTCCAATATTCATAGGCATTACGAATACGAAAATAATGGAAAAAATTGGATCCAATTCTCAACTACTCCTATCGGAAATAGGATATACCAGTTTCTTCCAGACTAGTCACGTAGTACTGGTACATGTGTAGAGAAAGGGTCTCCTCTTGAGGAGAAAACATAATCTCTCGGATTTCTTTAGTATTCTCTTATTTATTACCTATGTTTACCATTTAGAAATAATACCGTCACCCATTATTGCTAAAAAATTCAAAGAAACCTCAAAAACGGAAGAAAGGGGAGAAGGCAAGGAAGAAACATATGTAGAAATAGAAACAAGTTTCGAAACAAATGAGACTAAATAAGAACAAGAGGGATGAGGCAATAGGTATGCCTATAATTGAAAGGTTAGCGTACATTGTATATCTGTTTAGTTCAAAGGACCACTCATTACGCTTCTGTCATTGCGTTGGGAGACACTAACTCATCGTGTGAAGGACAAGGCACCAACCAAAGAGACCGGCCGAGAGCCAACTCTAATGCATGATTATTATGCCAATTCAGTTACATTTTCATGTTCCAATTGAACACTTTCCATTTTAGATTATTCTCAAAGGAGAAGAACAAACATAAACTATGTTAGACATTAATTGTTGACAAGGCCAAGAAAATATAGACTCTATGATAGAACCAAAACATAAACAAACGATGCAAGAATTTAATTGACAACAAATCTTGAAAATGCAAAAATGCTATGCCAAAATTGAATAGATGACACAACATCCAAGATAAAGAAACACGTCAAAATTTAATCTATAACGTGGATATGGAAACTACAACTAAGAAACACATTAGAATTTAATCGACAGTGTGAGTTTGGAAAATAAAGTTACAATGCAGGAAAGTAAAGATAACTAGAAGTAAATTCATTTGATCGTGCGAGGGTAGACGGGCGATGGTATTATAATGGCAGTGTCACAATTGCTCTTGAGTAGTTTCCATCAATTGCATCCATGTTCTTCCATCTCCGGAAGTTTTTGTGCCAATGTTCTCTTGAGGCCATGATCTTGTTCTTGAATGGTTGCTTCTTTACAAATGCATGCCAATTGTTCCATGATCTCAATTGCTCTGTTCTCTCGTGACTTTGAACTTGTAATCATATCTTGATGCTCCTCATGCATTCAACTTTCCTCCATCACCCTGATTGTTTATCAATGTTGCTAGTCAACATCCTCATCGATCATTGTTGAACACGTCATCATATATTGACAATTAAGTGGTGACAATCATCGACATTCGCCAACATTGATACTGATTTTAGTTGTCGACAATGGGTCATGTGCTTAACAATATTTGATGCTCTAATAACGTGTCTACTCATGTTAATGACCCGGTCATCTTTTGGTGCAAATGGTACTTCATCTGATTAACAATACTTACATATTTACCAAAAAAAGAAAAGAAATGGTTAGTGTTTTCGTATTTAGATACTCTTACGTCTACCAACTTTAAAGGGTAAAAGTCACCAAAAACCTTAAAGTTTACCCGTTTTGACATATTTACCTCAAACTTTTTTGTGACATCAAAAATCATAAATTTGTATTCATGTGACACATGTATTCCAAACTTTTACAGTGTGGCACATTTATCTCAAACTTTTTCTTGTGACACCAAAAACCTTAAATTTGTATTCAAGTGACACATTTATCCCAAAAATTTAACGTCAGAGAAAAGTTTGAAGTTTTTTGTGTCACAAAAAAATAAGTTTGGGGTAAATGTATCACACGGGTAAAAGTTTGGGATAAATGTGTCACATTGGTACAAATTTGGGGTGGTGTCACAAAAAAGTTTAAGGTAATATATCACAGTGGGTAAAGGTTGGGGCTTTTGGTGATTTTTTCCCCACTTTAAATTAGAAAATTGGAGTGCCTCTTGCCTTTTACTCCTCAATGCTTTACAATTTTAGATCTCGCGCATTTCGACTTTATCGTGGATTGTTTCTTTTGATAATGCCATCTGTCTTATCACTCGAACTTAGCAATTAACGTATTAAGTATCAATCAATCTGACTGATGAAGGGGCTTTTTTTGCCTAATGGACAAGTGATAAATAATAATTGCGGGGAGAAGCGGGGCAGAAAATACAACTATAGATCAATAAAATAGAGCCAAGAAGCATATCACAACTGGCTTCTAGTGTGTGTGTGTGTGTATGTTTTGTGTCGGGCATGTGCAGAAGCTTACTAAAAGAGCTACCCTCATCAAGCAAAGTTAGCTGATTTTCATTGAGCGAAGTGACGGAAGCAACGTGAATAGAGGTGGGTATACGCACATATACATGGCTTCCTCACTAAAGCTTGCAATCATCTTTTGTTTCGCTTCTCTTATTCATAATCGCGCAGAAGGCTTTCTAGATATTAGGGGTGTCAACGGTTCGAAAATCGAACCGAACCGTTAGAAAAATCTTCCGAACCGAACCAAATGAGATCCGAACCGAATACGAACCGATTCGGTTCGGTTCCGTTCGGTTTTTCAGATTTTGATTTTCAGCTTTTGGTTTTCGGTTTTTTTTGTTCAACTCAAAATAATCTAAATTCAATATGTTAGTGCACTTCAAGCAGGATTTTGCAATTTACATCATATACTTCATTCCCTTTTTTTAAGCATTGGCCAAATAATGATGAGAAAAGATTAGATCCATCAAGCAACTTATCAAATTCGTGTCCAAAAAAATTAGAACACGGCCTCTGTTAAAACAGCACTAACTCACAGACTTCAGCATCATCTTCCAGATACTCATCTTCAAAAGTCCCATCCTCATACTCATCCTCCAACGCATCTGCACATGAAACTAAGACGTCATCAAGTTTAAATGAAAAGCACACCTTACTGACCATTGAGGTCGTTTCAGAATATTTCACAACAATTCCCCTGTTCTTCATCACTCACTATGAACAATTCACAATCTGCAAAACTGGGAAAGGCAAAAACAGGGGAGTAAAGGATGAGAAATCGAGCAAACAATCACTTCACTCACCATATCAAAACCGTCGAAGATGACCGCGTCCTCCTCTTCGTTGACACCCGCCGACACTTCTTCGACGATGGTCGGCTTCAGGACCGGCTCGGGCTGCGAGTCCCACTTCCTGGCGAGCGACGTGAATGCCCTGTTCGGAGACGGGCACGCGCGGAAAGAGGATGAGCAATTGTGGGTATGGCGAAAAGGTGGGCGGAAGGCGGTCGCTTCGAGGCCGAAGGGAACAGGAGCGAGCGGGCGTCAGTCTCAGCATTGGTCTCAGCTTCCATGGCGTCACCAAGTTCATCTCTTTTTCCTGGGTGTAGTCACTGTAGTGTAGTCGAAACGGGAGAGGACATATTTTATCGGTTTGTGGTTTGGTTCGGTTAACCAATAAAAATCGAACCAGTAAAAAAATATTAGTTTTTAATGAGAACCGAACCGAACATGATTGTAGTGGCGAAAATATGCAACGGGAACATCGTTAATGAGTTCGCCGACTTTCATTACTTGAGGGATCTGGTGATGGAGGAGTTGTCTATCGAGACATCCCGTTCGGGTTTTAATCTTTACGTCGATGGAGGCGCGCGCATGTCATCAACGCCTTGCTACGGTCATGCAGCTTGTAATGGAGCTCTTATGGATTTGGATTGCGTTATGTGTCTGGTCGGTGGCAAAGAACATGATCCTCAAAGAATGTCGGATACCTCTCGAAGCTCAAGTGCAGCTTCAGGGCTACAGAATCAGATTTGAAGTGTATCCATTCACCGAAAATTGAATCTTTGTGTTTGATAGAGCAAAGTGTTTCCACATGTTTTTGCTCGCGATAAGTTCCTTTGCGCATTTCGTGAACAAAAATGTCCAATAGTCTTTTGTGAGAATTGAATAAGAACATTGAGACGAAATCAAGTGATCAGAGTCCGGAATTGTGCTAAGTGCATTGTCTAACGTTTTATTATTATGCCAACGATATACTTAGGTTGTCTCTGATGTGTTAAATTGACCCCATTAATTTATTATTCTAATAACTTGTACGAATTACAGCGAAAAGAAAAATGAAAATGTGGAGGTCGTCTTGCTAAATCTCCTATTATTGTAGAAGAGATTATGATTAATAACGTATCCTAAGTCATTTTGAGCAATTGGACCGGGAAAAGTATGGGCCCAATTTATCGCAAAAGATTAACCTAATACTTAATTTACACTATTGCAATATATTTTTAGACATTTCAAATGTAAGCTAAGTTGCACATCAATGTCGAAAAATCTCATTTCAATCCTTTTCCATGTTATTTGACCACCACATTACGATATGCTTTCGTTTCCATTTCTCAGTTTGGAAATGTCCTTATATGTTTACTGTTGGATGGGGCTATTTATTCAGCACAAAGTAATTTCAACTTACCCAAATTGTAAAATGTCTAATTGCTAACTTTTTTTTAATTACGTTGGAAATACTTTCGGTACAGCAAAATGAATATCAACTAGTTAATTACTGAAAAAAAAGCAACACATATGTCCCTCAATGAGCAGCAATATCATTTCTTGGTGAAATAACCATATTATTTTTTTTTTAAATTATGAAACGATGCCATTACAGTTGGTTTTACACGGAATGAAATCTCAATTATTTATATAAAAAAAAAAGGTGACAATTTTATATAAGAGGGACATGCATTCCTTTAGTGCCAGCCGCCATGTTTTCCTCCAATTGCAATTTCATATACACAAGCATTTTAATATTTGACGTTTGCTTTTCCCATAAAAAATATTTTTTTATTTTTAAAAATTGAAAAAACACCCAAAACTCAATAACTATTTAGCTCCAAAGTTGGATTTTTCTTCATTTGTAAAAGCAAATCAGATATCTATCAATATAATTTAAGAATTTCAATAAAATTATCTAGAGACCAAGTTATGGTAATAGCTTGAATTAGTCAGTTAACCATCAAATAGAAAAAAGAAATCAGTATTATGAATTTTAGATTTTAGAATGTATATAATATATATTATTATAGAGAAGGAATTATACGAATTTAAATTTTTTGAATATATATAAATAATATATTATTATACATGTTGACCTTACTTCTTCGTGCGCGGGGCAATATTTATATTTTCCTCGCTGCTTTCTCAAGTGCGTCCAGTCACTACCTTTTCTGATTCGTTTCCGTTTGGAAAGCCAGAAAGCATAGGGAGAGAAAGTGAAGGAAAAAGCAGCAAAGAAAGTGAAGAGAAAAAGGCGAGAAAATCCCCTTAGAAAAATCATTCCGCCCTCTCAATTTCACCTCTCAATTGGTCGATCTGGTCTGGTCTGGTCTGGTCTCCTAGGGCAAAAACCCCCCGGTCGAAGTGAGAGAAAAAAGCAATGAGCATTATTCCTCTGCCCGCGAGGCACTTGCTGCCCCTCACCACTGTCACCATTGATTTTCCCTCCAAACCCTCCTCCAGATCCTTCCACAGCAGCAGCGCTCCGATTGCCGGAGCTGATTTGAGCGCCTTCTCTTTCGGTTGCTTCAATCCTTCTCATTTTTGCGCCGGATGTCCTCGGAGGAAGAGGCTTTCGTCTTCCCAACAACAGACGGTAATAGTCTTTCCGCCGTTCCTGATTTGACGGTGTTTTCCGGATTTTGAGTTTCGGGTTTTGTTCGTTTGGGATGAGGGTTTTGTGGGCTCGAGCTTGTTTTAGGTGAGTTGAATCTCAGGTTTTGAAATGGGATTGCTGGGGAGGGGACGGGACTGAATTTGGTTTTGATTGATTATAATGATTTGCTGGCGGAGTGTTGGCCAAAAGAGTCATTTTGAGATCGGCTATTCGGGGGTGTGCCTTCATATGAGGTAGTCCTATGTTATTCGGTTCGCTGCTTAAATAATCATCTTGAGAGTGGCTATTTGGGTGAGGTTGTTTAATAAGGGGCGACTTGTGTCTTCGCACAGTTAAGATTGTGTAACTGCGGAGAAGATGCTTCTTTTTGCCGCCCATTATTTATTTACCAAGTAATAGAATCTAATGAGCTGCCGTCTTTGGCGGTTGCTCTATATATAAGATCGTTTTGTGCTCGAGATGGTATGTGTAAGTCATGATTCGGTCGCACAAGGTATGCGTTACGGCCACGTGTAGGATTGTGCTTCTCGTTACTATCAAATGGAAGTTCTAAGAAATTTAAAAGTAAGGGCGGCACGGTTCTTGCATCTTAATTATTCTCAATGGATTCTGGTTTAATTACTGGTTTCTTTTCCGTAGTTTTGGGAAGGGCTTCTAACTTAACCATGTAAATTATGACGACTTTGCATTTCTTCATTTCTTCATCCATTGAATTTGAGCTTCTTTTTAGGACATTGAATAGCCAACTCATATTCTAGTAAGAGTTACTGAGATTTTATCGTTATCTTTATGAGATGTTCTTCACTGCTACCTTTTAGAAATGATTAATATCTGTGTTCAAGAAGACCAAGAAGACTAAGGCTGCTTCTGGTCAAAAGGGGAAAAAAAGAAAGAAGACTCAGGTTTATTATCATTTGCTAGATGTAAAAAGAAAAGAACGTAGTGACTGCACATAGGATTGTTCCTAAACGGTTGTGAACCTCCACATGAGCTTATGACCTACAATTTTCTTGTATGACCAATTGTTTGGGCTGTTGGTTTTCACTAATGATTTACTAGTAGGGGCTCTGTTTTTATGTACTGGTATGGTGGTTCTGTGGGATTATGAAAAGGTATCAAGATGTCAAAAATTCAGACTTCGGAGAGGAGAGTGAAATGCAGATGCTCAGTTCCTAAGATGATGCTGGCACTCAAATTCTAACTCAAGCTCAAGCTCAATCTCTCGTGGAAGGATCCGGTGCTGTCCTAGTATCAGAATACAAAACCAGTTCCCGAAGTTGATTATTTGCAGGTCAGTAGTTTCCATTCGGTAGTGCACATGATGTTGTAGTAATTCCTCTTTTTGGTTTGCTCCTTCCTTTTCCAAATCCTTTTTGCTATGTGAATTATTATATCATAGCAGCAGATGCTTTTTTTTGGGTAAGTGGCCTGTCTCCTGTAACATGCTAATGATTTTTTCGCATCTCATCCTGCTCTTTTTATTTTTGTGATCCTTTTCTTTTTTTGATTCTAAAGTGTGGCAAGACTTTGATTTTTTTTTTTCTTCTTCTGGAGATTGTTGCATCATAGGAAAATTTATCTTCCTGGAGAGAAGGTTGAAATTCAAATTGTGCTGATATAAGCTGAGAGCCCAAGCTTGTCCTTTCTAGATTTATTTCTAGATGAGAAGTGGACATTGAATATCTCAATTGCAAAATTCCTTGCTTTTTCTGTGCAATTATTCAGCTTTTGTTGAGAGATTTTGTGATGGTGAGTGAGATGCCATGTTGGGCCAGTAGTGTTGTGAAAAATCATTGGAAGAACGAAATGACTGAGCAATTTGTATTCTATTTTGAAATCTTGTTTCCTGATGTGAAAAACATTGCTAGTATCACTCCCAGTCGGATTTTTTTTTTTTTTGAACAATTCCGATATAAAATTGTACGAAGAAAAAGGGGATGGAACTTAACCGAAGACAACCTTGTCCCAAGTAAGATCAGGAACATTGCTCTAAAGGCTTCAACTGAGAGGTCCAAAATGACCTTAAAAAGTATGCTAATTCAAGTGACATTTGCCAAATGCACGCAGACTTAAAACCCAAGTTTAGAATAGAGTTAAAGATTACACTATTTTTGGAGCATTCAAGTTCATAGAGGCATGTGCTTTGCCATGTAGATATAGTTTTGGTTTGGTTCATGAGGAATCATCAGCTGCTCTAAATTGGTCGATGAGAAATTTTTCACATTTCACAGGCTAGAATTATGTCACGTGGAGTCAAGATCAAGACCTATAATTGTTCTTCCTCACCTCTGGATCTCCTTCTTGTTGAAGGTTAAACAATATTGTATTAATAAAGCTACTGAAGGGTTGCTGTCCCTATCCAAAACGACTTCCGAAGGGGAGTCTCCTGTAATTCAAATAAGTGGGAACTAGCAATCATTTCTATATTCCAATAAGCTACAAGTACGATATTGAACTTTCCCACCATCCCAAATGTGAAGAGCATATGATCGGATATCTCTAAAAGAGTCTTAGTAGGATTCTCCTTGATATACTTTCTCGCTTCGTTCTTTCCAAATGAGCCAAAAAGCAAGGAGAGAAATTATCTTGATTATTTCTTCTTTCTTGAGCAATCCGAGGCCCAAAGTTACACTTGTACTGTTTATCTTGCACCATTCTTCCTCTGTGTCTCTTCACTTATTATTTGTTGAATTGTTCCAATCTTTCATTCTTTCTTTCTCTCTCCACCTTGGTTTCCTTCTCTTCTTGGCCAACTTTTTCCTCTCTAATTTCCTTCTGTGATATGTCTCAATAGCACGGTGAGGATTTCTTGTTTGATTTGGATATAAGATATTTTTAGTTCCAATTGTGTAGATCATATATGCACTATCTTAAATGTATGGTATGCTTGGCACCCTGTCCACTCCATTTTCTACTTTTGTGGCCTGGAAGTCAAAGCACCATTTGTGACCGACAGAATCTTAGTGGCTTAAATCAACAGGAGACAGGCTGTAGTGTTAGTGGGCCACTGGAGGTCATCAGGTTTGTTGGGAAAGGGTGTTAGTTCCATGTAAAGCACTCTTGGTCTCAGAGGATTTAAGAAATGGTTAAACGATAAGTACATGCAGACATCAATAAATATCTTTATTTATCTCTCTATATGTATATACATGCCTATTACTTAAAACAACTCCTTTAATGTTTTGAATTTACTCTGCTTTGAGGAGTAGTTTTTAAAATTAGAAGAAAATTAAGTTTATGCTTTTTTCCATTGTTTCAGAAACAGAATTTGAGAATATCTTCAATTAGCCTATTGGAACTTCTGAGGCACAGTCTATAGAGATCAAATCCAGTTTCCTAGCTTCAAAAGAGACATGTGGTTGGTAAAATTTGTTGGGAATTAACTAGGAAGTGTTTTGAGTACCCTGCATAGGGTCATCCAAGATTCAGGGCTTTTATTGATGCAGGTTAGAGCATTGGTTCTCTGGTCACTTCATTAACTGATGTAGGTGAGTTGGTTGATGGAGTTCAGAATTTATTCTGAAGTGATTCTCTTCTTTCAATCAAATTACGAATTATGCTCACTTGCATTAACTGATGGACATACTATTCCATTGCGTACTTCCTTGCTCTTTGACTGAGTTATTCTACTGCAAGTACTTGCATTATTGACTCTCTCTTATTCCTATGTTATTGAACTCACTAAAAGGATTCATTTTTGCAGGAGTTATTGGCCATTCAACAGCAAGGCCCTCGAGCTATTGGCTTCTTTGGGATAAGAAACATGGGATTCATGCATCAGGAACTAATTAAGATTCTCAGCTATGCAATGGTTATAACCATAAGATGCTGTGAATGTGATGTGAGTTGTTTTATATTGCATTTGACTGCTGACTTCTTGCGAAGTTGCATCTCTATTGTCTAAGAGGCAGATACTCAATACTATAGCTTGACCTCTTTGACTTTAGGTTGAGGATTGTAGTTAGCTATGGAATGCCAGCACCAAATATCCATTTTCAATTTATAGATAAGGTCTTTTGTCTTGAGAGTACTACTTTCCCTTGTAGAAAAACCACATATATACATCGTGGGCATCCGGGGCTAATGCAGCTGTCATTAGAGGTGCTTTAAGAGCAGAAAAGCCAGAGCTGCTGACGGTAATCTTACCTCAGAGTCTGAAAAAGCAGCGTCCAGATAGCCAGGAATTATTGTCTAAAGTAAGCTGCCTCCAGTTTTCGGCTATTCTGTAATTCAGAGTTCTATTAATTTTTTGCCTGGTGGAATTGTGCTTCTTTAGCCAATATTTGTATGTTGGGATGAGCGTTTTTTCCCCCCTTCATTCTGGCTTCTTTCTTGTTGTGTGCCCCAGGTTCGTCCTATACGCACTCAACACACATTGATCAATCTAAGACTGTCATATATATGTTCCTTGAACTACATCGCATCAAACACGTACCATATACTTGACTGGTTATGGGACGATATTTTCTGGTGGTTAACCATGGAGAAAACTAAGGGACAAATTGTAAATGTAGCACTTACAACAGCGAAGCTCATTTCTTGAGATTTACCTTATGCAGAATTAAAAGGAGGTCGACCAGAATCACAACAAAACCTGCAA
The DNA here is from genome assembly GCA_017140595.1 of Eucalyptus curtisii. Classification (NCBI taxonomy): domain Eukaryota; kingdom Viridiplantae; phylum Streptophyta; class Magnoliopsida; order Myrtales; family Myrtaceae; genus Eucalyptus; species Eucalyptus curtisii. The sequence continues at coordinate 12,282,093 of CM029501.1, read as the reverse complement.
TTCTAAGAAAGCAAGTTTGATTTCTGGTTACCTACAGTATGTTGTTTTTTTTTTTTTTTGGTAAAACCTACAGTATGTTGTTTTGTCCTTAAAAAAAAAGAGAAATTTGTGCAGCTGTGTGGTGCTTGCAGAATGGTGAGAAAAAATGTTGTATATGTTCATGGTATCAGGAGTACGTAGTTCATTAGAGCAGAGTATTTTGTGTAGGTTCAGTTGTGTGAAATTAAATTAGAATTCTGTTCACAGTTGATGTCAATTGCCAAAAGCCAAATGAGCTTGAACTGTGCCAAAAGATTCTTCTGTGCCTTTTTCTACCCTCATTAACGTGAGTGAGAACCAACGGGATAGACCGATAATATTTCGTAGTCCTTGACTCAAATTGAACCAACAGGGCCATCCTTCTTAATCTTTTTTTTTTTTTAAATTTGTTTATTTATTACTTTCTTCTTCCTTTTGTTGGTGGCTAGCCACCAACCAAGGCCAAGTCGGCTGGCTTCACCTGGTCGAGGGAGCCCTCCCCCAAGCGAGAGTTAGCCTTGCCCAAGCTAAATTTGGCGAGGGCTGGCCTCATTGGCCAGTGTTGCTCGAGTGAAGGTGATGCTAGGCGCCAAATCACCTAGATGAACCATTGCTGGGCCTTGCTTGGGTGAGGGCTCCATTCGTCAAGGCTCACCTCGCCTGGTGCAATCCTAAGTAGCACTAATATGAGATATGCGACACATACACAACACGTTCGATATCATTTTTCAAAAATAGAAAATTTCGACATGTTGTGACACGTTATATATTAAATAAATATTTTTATCTTTAGTTAGTTTGATCCAAATTTACAAATAAATAAATAATAAAAAATGAGCCTTGAATCAATATCACTAATAATATTAATAAGGGAAAATGCCACCAAAAATCCTAAACTTTACTCAATGTGATAAATTTACTTTGATCTCTTTTTTTTTTGTGATATAAAACTTTATTAACTATGACGCATTTATCTTAAATTTTTTTTTTCGTGACACAAAAAAATTCCAAACTTATACTCGCATGACACATTTATCTCAAATTATAGAGCATTTTCGTTTTTTACTTTTTAAATTTTTTTTCTTGGCGGAGGGAAGAGAGGAGAAGAAAAAAAGAAAAGAAAAAGGAAAAATAAGAAAAGGAAAGAAAAAAAAGTTAAAGATAAAAATGCCATTGAACCATAGAGTTGGAGTAAATGTGTTACGGTTGATGAAGTTTGAGGTTTTTTAGTTACAAAGTTACAAAAAAAGTTTGAGATAATTTTGTACATTAAGTCAAATTTAAGATTTTTGGTGGTTTTTTTTTTTCATATTACTAAATTTATTCTTAGAAAATTCGAAAGACATTTTCATAAATAATGCGTATCCATGTTTGGGGACATGTTTTTAATTTTTACAAAAGTTATCGATGAAACTACTAATAAGGGATTAGAATCAACTTATTTAAATAAATCTATAATATTTTATAATGATTAAAATTTATCATTATTTAATGTTCAGTATTTTTAATTTTTTGAAATCATTTTTTGGCCCCACTCATTTATTTTTCCGACCTTAAAAGAAAAAGCCCTACCCATCTATTTCACTCCCTCGTTTGTTTTTCAGCACCACCTGTAGGCTGTAACTTCCTTTCTTAAAAATTGAAACCATACCCTACCCCTCCCCTCCCTCCAGAAAGAAAAAAATCACGCCGCATCAGCATCCCCATTTTAATTTTAAATTTTTTTTTTTTCTGCTCTTCTTCCTAAAACTTAGAAAGGAACCTCCGCATCAGCAGCCGCATGCAAACTTGAAAAAACCTCCGCCTCCGCCTCCGCCTCCGCCTTCGCCTCCTTGCACGATCCTCTTCCTCTCGATCTCTGCTCTCTCTCGGTCGCTTCGTTGCAGTCGCTCGCCGCCTCGCCTCCGGCTCTCCCTCCTTCGCAGCCGCAGCCTCGCCTTCGGCCCTCCGTTGCTCACGGCCTCGCCTCCACCCTCGATTCTCTCGCTTCGCACTTGCAGACCTGTCCCAGAAACCCACCATGCCTCTCGCAGTTCCCGACTCGCGGAGCGTCCGACACAATACGGGCGTCCGGAGAGTGCCCGTGCTTCATAGGATATAAGGGATCCATTAAGGGAAGATCCCTCTATGCCTTCTTTCTAGCCTCCTGAAATTGCGAGTGAGATCCGAAGGGATAGAGATTGATCATATTTTGTAATCCTTGAATCGAATCGAGTCCACAGAGCCAACCTTCTTTATCTCTCTTTCTTGTGTTTGTCCCCAAGTTCCTGATATATGGCCTCTTCCAAAAAGAGTTACCATGTGTTCGTGAGTTTTAGAGGCACGGACGTCCGCGACACCTTCCTCCGTGATCTCTATGCAGCTCTGAATCAGAAAAAGATTTACACTTTTGTGGATGACGAGGAGCTCAGGAAAGGAGAGCAAATATCGCCGGCGCTTATGAGCGCGATCGAGGAATCGCGCCTCGCGATCGTCATTTTCTCTGAGAATTACGCTTCCTCACGGTGGTGTTTGGAAGAGTTGGCGAAGATCATGGAGTGCAAGGCACAGAAGGACCTGATTGTGTTGCCGGTGTTTTACAAAGTGGAACCAAGTGAAGTGAGATGGGTGAGAAAGGGTTATGGGAGAGATATGGCTAAGCATGAGTCTGATTCTAGGAAGGATCCAAAGGCAGTGGAGACATGGAAGAAGGCTCTCTTCGATGCTGGTAACTTGTCTGGTTGGGTTTGCAATGCTGGGTAAGTAAGTAATTGATGTGATGCACTGCTCTGCCATTGGTTATATGTCAAATTGTATGCAGAGAACCTACAGCTGAAAAACTGATAGATATTGTTAATTTGGTCTTTTTAATTGAAGACACAAAGCGGAGATATGCTAGGCAGTAGACACGATAGTCGAATATCAAAACTTCAAGCTAGCAGATTGTTTGAAGTCGATTCTTTCTGTGTGGACAATGAGCAATTTTTGTTTTAGATAAATCGTGCATCTCATAGTATCCGAGTCATTTTGTCTTCAGGCGCAGATTCACCCTAATGTGTTACTTCTTTTCATCTTTTTTTTGCTAATCTTGTTATGTAATTTTCCTTATGACGCTAGAGGTTGAATTCCTGCCATGGCTTTGAAATGCTAAAACATGTTTTTCTTTCGATTGCTTATCAGAGAGGAAGCAGAGGTCATACAAATCATCGTGAAGGAATTACCAATTCGTCTAGAGCGACCACCCTTGCAAGTTGCTAAGTATCTGGTTGGAATAGATTCCCGAGTTGAAGAACTAATATTATTGTTGCAAAAAGAGTCGGATGGTGATGATGTTCTCATGATAGGTATATGGGGAACTGGGGGAATAGGGAAGACGGCAATTGCTAAAGCGATATATAATGCTATCGAAACACAGTTTCAGGTAGCTATTTTTTTGGAGCGAGTTAGGGAAACTTCAAACAAATGTGATGGTCTAGTTGAGTTGCAAGATAAACTTCTTTCTCAAATCTCATTTCATAGACATCCAACGGTCTATAGTGAAGCTGGAGGAAGTAGTTTGATAAGGGAAAATCTTCGTCACAAGAAGGTTCTCCTGGTTCTTGATGATATTGATGATCAGCATCAACTGGATATGTTAGCTGGAGGAGACGATTGGTTTGGCAAAGGAAGTAGAATCTTTGTAACAACAAGGGATCAACATTTGGTTATTTCTTCTCATTGCAAGAATTGTGTGTATCCAGTTAAAACTTTAAACAACCATGAGGCACAGGAACTTTTTGATTGGCATGCCTTTCAAAACAGCAAAAAATATGAAATAAGAAAGGATCTCATAGATAGAGCACTACATTACGCTAGTGGCCTTCCATTAGCCCTTGAAGTGTTGGGCTCAGACTTACGTACAAAAGACGAACCAGTGTGGGAAAGTAAGCTGCGTGGTCTCTCCAATTGTCCTGGCTACTATATCGATCAAATTCTGAAAATAAGCTTCGATGGATTGGAGGACAATAAGGAGATATTCCTTGACATTGCTTGTTTCTTTAAGGGAAAAAGTATAGATTACATCACAGAAGTTCTCGATGGCTGTGGCTTTGAGATGACTGCAGGAATAGACAATCTCATCGACAAGTCCTTGATAAGAAAAGAAAATGAGACCCTGCAAATGCATGATTTGGTTCAATTGATGGGTAAGAATATTGTTATGCAGGATAATCCTGGGCAACGCAGTAGATTATGGCTTTTTGAAGATGTTCTGGACATTCTATGTGAAGAAAAGGTAAAAGTTGTTTATGTAAACATTGTTATATCTCATTTTCACGTTACTTTGATTTGGACTGTATATTATAAATCTCAATGGAAATTTTGTATGACAACTGAATTTGCTCAATGATGGATAGGGAACGGAAGCAATAGAGGCCATAGTAGTGGACTTGCTCACACCAGAAGAGATAAATTTGAGTCTTCAAGAGATAACCATAGAGGCTGGTGCTTTCAAAAAAATGACAAACTTGAGAATGCTCATTTTGCCTGAAGCGCATATCTCTTCAGAAGGTCCTGTTCGTCTCCCTAGTAATTTGAGATGGCTTAAATGGCACAATGCCCCATTGCTAAAATTTGGCTCTGGTCCAAAGAAACTTATTGGACTTGATCTCCAGAAAAGTCATATCAGACAATTAGATGACAAATTTAAGGTTAGCGCTTGTGATGATTAGCTTTTTACTTTTTATAACTACAAATATTTACAGAGCTTAATGACTCTACCGGTATTTTTTTTTTCTTTTTTGCAGCATTTTAGAGTGTTGAAGCGCATCAATTTCAGTCAATGCAAGTTCCTGGTTAGTTTTCCTGACCTTTCATCGGTTCCAAATCTGGAGAGATTGTATCTTGATGGGTGCAGAAGCTTAGTGGAGGTTCACCAATCCGTCGCATATCACGACAAGTTAAAATTTTTGTCACTACAGTTTTGCTCTAACCTCAGTATCTTTCCTCACACACTCAAGACAAAGTCTCTTCAAGCCCTCGATCTCTTTGGTTGCTTTAAACTCCAGAAGTTCTCTGATATACCGGAAAAGATGGAACATCTAGAGGAGCTTGATCTAGGATGGACGGCTATTAAAGAACTGCCTGCATCAGTTGAAAATCTTCTCTCTGTGAAGGTAATAAATTTAAGAAAATGCAAAAGACTCACAAGGCTCCCATCAAGTGTCTACAAGTTGCAAAATCTCGAGCATCTGAATCTTGGAGGCTGCTCCAATTTTGTCATGTTTCCAAAGAACTTGGAGGATTCAACCAATCCTAATGGCAATCCGGGATTCCGAAATTTATACCGGCTAGATCTTTGGGGCTGCAATCTCTCAGAAGTAGAGTTCCTTGAGAGTTCTTCCAGTTTTCCCAAATTGGGGCATCTAAATCTTTCCGGAAACAAGTTTTCTCATTTGCCGACACGCATCCTCAAATATGATGATTTGGAACACTTGCGTGTGGATAAATGCAAACAGCTACAAAAGATTCCTCAGCTTCCGCCAAATGTGCACTTCCTGTCGGCAATTGGTTGCAGATCTATACAAGAATTTCCAGATTTGTCGAGTCTCTCCTCCAACTGCCGTTGGGTTGACTTGTTCTCATGTCGTGAATTATTCCGCAAAGGGGCAAATATGGCTGATGTATTATCGCCCAAGGTTAGACACTCTCTCTCTCTCTCTCTCTCTCTCTCTCTCTCTCTCTCTCTCTCTCTCTCTCTCACGCACTCACTATCTTTGAACGCTTGATGTGCAAACTAATTGTATGACAGGAGCTCCCGAACATGAGAAATGTTGACATTCTCCTGATTGGAAGAGAGATGCCAGAATGGTTTCTCCACTGTCAAGACGGTTCCATATCTTTCATGGTTCCCGGGGACTTGTATGACAAGTTCTTAGGACTAGCACTCTGTTTTGTTTTTGGCCCGAAGGAAGGAAAAGCGGTCGATCCAATGTGTGGTGTCCGTATTCTTGTCAATGGTCGAAAGGTGCTTAACCAAACAAGATACTTTTATTCAATGAAATTCGATCATGTGTGGATTACATATCTCCCACGCAGTAAACTGTATAAGATGTATGAAGAAAGGGAGGTTCTGCGAGACGATCGGAACGATTTCCAAGTTTACCTCGAAGTATCAGAAGGAAGATTGAAGAAGTGTGGATTCTGTCTAATATTCAAGCAACAGGAAGATGTTCTGAGGATCAAGCTCCAAGAACATCAGCCGACGGAAACAAATTGGTCTTTGGAGGAAAGAGACTCAGACGAAGATAAATGGATAGACACCGAGGAAGAAGAAAGTTCAAGTGAAACAGATGATGAACTTATCAAAGCAAACGATCAAGAAAAACAAATACGAGTACTTAGAAAAGCTGGTAAGATCGACGACGGAGGAGAATATAATTGTAATGTTACAGGAAGAGCCTGTCAAAGTGTTAAGAACTCGTCAAGGACGCGACTCTTGACCAAGTATACTGGCTCATTCTGATTCCAATGCCTCTTGCTTTTCCCTCTTTTCCCCGTCTCTACGGGAAGCTTTTGAATGTCTTCTCCTTCAGTTCATGTGCAAAATCATTGTGAAATACAGGTTTCATATCATGCCACTGACATGGTTGAGGTTGAAGATTTTCCTTTTTCCGTCTTTCTTTTATGATTTGTGATGCAGGCTGCATTAATACAAAGTTAAGTGGATGCTTGTTTCTTTATTAAAAAAAAAAAAAAAGTGGATGCTTGTTGAATGGCCATGGTCTTAGAAATTGCGTTGTGAATCTCATCACTTAGACCTCTCCTCTGTCACCTCTCTCCATCCAATCAATGATGTCCATACTTCACGCTCGATAATTCTGAGATAGTAAATTTTGCTCATTCTAATGTGATCTTCATCTTTTCGGAAGTGCTGATCTAATTGTGTCAAAGATCATAAGATTGGTTGATTCCTCTGTTCTTACTAGGCAGATTGTATTCCCTCCCACTTTAACGTTAATCAGACACGTCACTTTAACCTAGTTATTGCACCAACTGCCTTACCATGTCCCTGTTGTCGATTTTCAAGCTTTGGCAGCAGTTTTAAGCAGCCAATATCGCATACACTGAAAGGCAACTTCAAACAGATGCGAAGTAGCAGCGTCACCCGCCAATCTCTCAAGTGAAATGGCTATTTCATACGACGAAACGGACGTTGGGAGTTTCTTCATTCCAATTCACATCTGGTCACTCCCACCATTCTCTCATCTCGTCAACAATGCCCGGGGTCCAATCATCTCCAGAGAGAGAGAGAGAGAGAGAGAGAGAGAGAGAGAGAGACGTAGATAATCATGGAATTAAGCCATTATTGCAGGATGATGGACACATTGGTGCTGCATTATACATGAAATGGACATTTATAAACAGCCTTCAAACCAACACGTCTAGCGCACTGCTCATTTCACTTCATTTTCTTAATAATTATTTCGAGAGAATTTTGTCAGCAAGGTTTCTTAGGCGTGGACGGTCCTTGTGTCGTGTAATGCAAATTCAATGTTAAATTAATTATTACAAATAAAAAAAATGCCAAATAAAGATAGGTACTCGTCAACATTAAAAGTATTTTTTTTTAATCCCCTTTCAGACCATTCCCTAACCATAAAAGGTAGACAGGCATAAACAAACCCAAAAGAAGGAGAAAAATACAGTTCAAAGTTGCAACGCCAGGTCATCTCCACGTCAGATGCAAATTCGAACTCTTCTATCCTCTCAGACGACGTCGCATAAAAGCGTCATCCTCATCGCTACCGGTCCCAAGCCAAGGAGACGCTGTTGACTAATCATCACTCTCTCCCTTCGACTAATCATGCCTTCTTCGATGGCGCTGTTGATCCTCCGTTGCAACCTCCATGGTGGAACCTCCTCGCTCCTCCAGGAGAGACTCTTCTCCCGTTTGCCGGAGGCGGTGGCGGTGGCTGCGCTTTGTAACATGAGAATTTTTATTTGAGCTTCCCAAAAGTGCGTCTTACCTTATGGGGGGACTTCCAGATCTTCATAGCCAGCAAAGCTTGTTCTCAGTGTCTATACTCTTGTGCATCTTATCATTTACACCTCGTGGGTTGCGGCTCTCGAGAAACCTTGATCCTTTCCCTGTTTCCAACCAAATGATAAATAAGCATCGGTCAAATTTAGCATCACTTGACAAGGAAGAAGTCAAAAGAGAAGAAGAAATGGCAAAGGATTATGATCCATGTTCATAGAATTGTTAGGTGGTCGATGCCACACCTCAAGGAAGAAGCAACAAGCACTTGAACCTTACAATACTAGCGGTCACGTAAATAAATGTAAGTATAGAATTGGATTCCCAAGTTCGCGGTCACTCATTAAGGTCACATATATGTTTAATCTTAAGACTTACTTGCAAATATAGAATCAAGGTTGGTAAAAGAAGAACACATGACAAGATAAGCAAAACAAATTATTCGATTGACATCGCCACAAACGTGCGGCGGTTGGTAGTTCATGTGAGTGGGTCATCTTTCGGTATGCGTTAGTATACCCAAGGCATATTACCAAGAAGGACCTGTAAATGTGCTTCAGCTTTGAGGTGCTAAGAAAAAAGTGAACTGCACTCGGGGCAGTTTTGGATCACTTAGGCACACAGTAAAACTCAAATTTGTTTCTTTAGAATAGCTTAAAGATGAGCCACTCTAAATAACACGAAGAAGCAACCCGTGGCAAGCATAAAGAAAAAGGAAGATACTACATTTGAGGTCAATAATAAGCATACAAACCTTTCGGGTGTCATATGAAAAATAAACTATTGCACGGGGAATGAAGCTTGCAGAGTAAAAGTCCCAAGACAAGTCTTTAATTTGCTTCTTGGGTGGATCGATATCGAAACATGATCAGATATTTGCGTTATGCTTTAGCTTCCAAAAACACATTCTCGAGACGTGAAACTCGAAATCATTGAAATATTGCAAATTAGTTACATCACATGAGCAAACGCACATATATAAAATGGCAGTTCAGGTTTAGCTACCACTTTCTCGAGGAGAACAATCAAACTCTCTATTTTCTCTGACGGATGAAAATGTAGCCTCTAGCATATGATTATCGAAACCATACCCTTATAACAGTCTCGCATCACAAAGCAGAGGAATTTTAGGGGTATGTTGCACAAGAAACCAATATAACACAAGCTATATATCGAGATTACAAGCTACACGTAAAAAAATTGAGCATCAAAAACAAAATCATAAGGGGCATTGGTAGAGTAGATATTAAATCACCTTTGTTATTCTTGAGCGCCGTGCTGCCTCTTCTCGCTTCTCGGATTTTTTAGTCTTTAAATATTTTTCTGCCCAAGTCATCCAACCAAAAAATCAACAATTACAAAATCAATTATTCTTATTAATGTGAACATACTAGAAAATGGAATTAGAAAGGAACTCTTTCATCAAACTAAAATTTCAAACCACCAATAGCAATAATGTGAGAAAACAGCACTCTAAGAATGCACACATAATCACGTAGAACATATTTTACACTCCATCCTCATTTGTATGGCAGGCCAGGGATTCAAGGTCCGAGAAGGAAATATATCTCGTTAACTCTATACCCGGTTGATTAGAAATCAGATGTCTTTTTCCCTAGACATCCAAAAGGCACGCTATCCTACCAATTAAAAATTAAAGCCTCTTCCTCCATTTGCACAATTTGCATTTGCTTGATGGGAAGTACCAAATTTTCCTCCCCAAAAGGATGCACAATGGGTAGAGGTTGCGTGTCCATCAATACACCAAGAAGAATACCCTCATGTAGCAATCCAACTTCGCCAAACTTGATTATGAAAGAGATGCATCAAAAGGCGGGGAGAAACGTGAAATTATCCATCTTCACAAATTGGTCGGTCTCGTATGTCAAATTCAGCTAAACACAAGAAACCTGCAATTTTCAGTGGTTCTCTCGCAAAGCGTCATCTCCACGTCAGATGCAAATTCGAACTCTTCTATCCTCTCAGACGACGTCGCATAAAAGCGTCATCCTCATCGCTACCGGTCCCAAGCCAAGGAGACGCTGTTGACTAATCATCACTCTCTCCCTTCGACTAATCATGCCTTCTTCGATGGCGCTGTTGATCCTCCGTTGCAACCTCCATGGTGGAACCTCCTCGCTCCTCCAGGAGAGACTCTTCTCCCGTTTGCCGGAGGCGGTGGCGGTGGCTGCTGCTGCGAAGCGACATGCCTTGGAGCCGAAGCCCATTGAGAAAATACTGGTCGTAAACCGAGGCAAGATAGCTTGCAGGATCATGAGGACGGCGAGGAGGCTGGGGGTTCAGATCGTCGCCATCTACAGCAACGTTGACGCCGGTTCTCTCCACGTCAGGTCTGCCGACGAGGCCATCTGCATCGGCCCGCTCCGGCTCGCCTCAGTTACTGCGGTGGAGCGTCCATCCCCGACGCCGCTCTTCGCACTGGCGCTCATGTAAGGAGTTGAGAACTAACTATCTGCTGTTTGAAGTGCGTGTAATCGCTGCGATTTGGAGGAAGCGGGATTTCGCATGCGGCATGGCGGCGTGTTTGATTCTGGTTGGGAGAAATGATCGTGTTCGTTAGAGCAGTGGTTGTTAGATTGGAGTAAATGGATTTGGTGACGGTGTAGGAAACTCGTGAGACTTGGGAATTAAAGTATCGGAGCTCGGTAATTCCCATTTAGTGTTGCCTCGGGTGAACTTACTGCTACTCTTACCACATTGTGAATTTTAGACGGATGATGAAATTATATACGCTGTCCTAAGCACCGATGTGAAGAAAAAGCCATACAAGTGAGTCGGGTTTGAATAAGTTATGAATCTATTTAATATTCATATTATTTTGGGTTTTACCACTTTAAACCCATTTATTGAATATAATTAGCATATATAACATCTCAATTCATCATATATGAATTTAAAAATTGGTGTATGACCCATATCAACTAGTTTGGTGATAGGAGATAGATAGATGTCATGTCAATCATCAATCGCTTCTTGTATTATTATTATTATTATTATTACTGTTATTGTTATTGTTATTGTTATTATTCTTGATGAGCATTTGTAATTGTTTGTCATGTTGATTTTGATATATGAAATATTCAACATTTTTCCTTATACTATGAGATTTGCTCATTGAATCCCTCCATATTTTAATGCAAATGATGAGGAAGTCATCAAATCCATTTTTCAAGCAAAATAAAGCTCGGTCGTAATTAATTGTTAGCAAGAAAGATAGTCGATACCACCTTCTCTAATTGGATATTCTTCGATCGGGCATGAAGTAACATTCCGCGCTATCTTAAATGACGTCATGTGTACTTTGCCAGTTCCCTGAAGAGCTGCGAGTTTCAGCAAGTACTTATTTGACAATTCTTTTCCAAAAAAAAAAAAAAATCCTATATATCAACTTTAAAAAGAAAAATAAAAAGAAAAGAAATTAAAGTGGAATTGTGAAGAGGGGCTATTACTTTATCTAAAATTGTTTGCTTTTGAAAAAATTTATGATATAATTAGCAGATTATATGTGGTTATATTTTGATATAATTTACTAATTTTATAATTTATTTATTTTTCAATGCATTTTAAATTACTAATCCAAGCTAAAGCATAGGAATGCTTCCCGATTCATTACAAACACACACACACACACACACACACACACACATATATATATATATCAAACAAATGTTAGAGAATTGCATTTTTTTTCTTACAAAAAGTAAATAAAAATCATACTTTTATGATTTTGAGCAGGGACACGATTTAACATATTGTTAGTACACTCCCAATCACAACCTCAGTAGCTGTTGTTACGGTCATGCCGTTGTTGAGGCCGACCCATCAGCACATTCCTGGGCTACCGATGCCTGGTGCAACCGTCGTCAATTGAACCCTATGTAGGCTTTGCTTTGCAATATTCCCATAAGCTTATCGCAATTAAATTTGCTAAAATATGATGCATCTCTTCTTATAGTGACGAGGCATTAAGTCTCCGCTTCCCTAGATGTATGGTATGACAACATATACTGTTCAAACAAGCAATTTTTTTTTTTGTTAAAAAACAGGCAGTTAATTACTATAAGTGCTACATCCAAAAAATAAAACTTGAGACAAAATCATAGGAATACCTTAAAGTCAAAAATCAAACGTTGTAAGACGTCTTCTATCTACGTGGGCTCGTCATTGGCAAGAGGCAGCTGTTTATTGATAGTTCCTTTCTATCATTGCCATTAAGTAAATTTTAAATTTAATTCTATGTAATTATCGATTGAATTATTGTAATCATTACATTTTACTTATTTTTGTTATGTGAATTTCCTTATTTGGTGACATTATCTTCGTTCATTAAGGTTTCCTCCACATTATAAGGAAGCTATCTATTTCAACTCAAGAAAAAACCATTTGTTAAAGCTCATTGACTTCTCTATTGTAAAGGTTTTAAGCTAATATTCTAAATATTGAAAATAACTTAATATCAAATTAGAAAGTCCTTTGAAACTCACAAGTCAAAAATAAAAATAATATGCAGTGATTTGCTAAATTCATCAACAATATCTTCTAATGATTATATGTATAATGAGTTTGATTAGGTGGTGTAGAAACGTGTGTTTTCATGCAGAGGCTGTTTCGGTAGACGTGACTAATAGCACTCAAGGTTCTACACTTGCCTTTTCATCTCTCTTTGAAATATCTTGGGCAACTCCCACGAAAGTCACATTATATGATTGGCGGGTCCAGCAAAGTGGTAGAATTACCAAGGGATAAAGTATATTTGGAGTGCCAAAACTTCGACACATGGGGATATTTTGGTGCTAGAAGTTTCAAAATATTCATTTAAGTGTCACTTTTTTTAAAAACTAAAACACTTAAGTGTCAACTCCAACGAGCTTGTTGGAAATCTGACGTGGCATTATTTTAATAATAAAACTTGTTTACATGGCTTGCCAGAATGTCCACTTAACAATTCTTATCTAAAACGACGTCGTCTCCCATGTTCACTTAGGGGCTGTTTGGTTACCATTTAAACAGTATCCGATTCTGATTTTTTGTTTTTAGAAGTAGTTTTGGAACAGAATTGCGTTTGGTAAAATTTTTGTTCTCGAAAACAAATTTCTATTTTTTTGTTCCCAGAAATAGATTTGGAATAGAATCAATAAAAAAAAAAAAAAAAAGAGTTGATTCTTGTTCCGGGAACAAATCTAAGAATCAAAACCAACTCTTCTTCTTCCCTTTTCTCTTCTTCTTCTTCTTCTCTTTTTTTCTTCTTCATCGACTGCCATCTCGTGGTTGTTGTTTGCCGCCACCGCCGTCCGCCGTTCGTTGGTCGCCGGCAACCGGTCCGGCGAGCTCATCGGAGGCAAGCCCAACCGTCGGCAAGGCTCGACCTCACCAGATCTGGTGAGGCCGAGCCCTCGCCGGATTGGGCAAGCCTCGCGATCCGGCAAGGCCGGGCGAGCCTCGTCGGTGGCCGGGCGGGCCTCACCCAACCTTGGCGAGGCTCATCCAGCCCCGCCGATGGCCAGGCAAGCCTTGCCTAGCCCCGGCGAGGCCGGGCCTGGCCATCGGCAAGGCTCGACCAACGAGGGCTAGCCTCGCCGAGGGCTGGCGACACTTCGGTGAGGTCGTCGGCCAGAAGAAGAAGAATAGGAGAAAAAGGAAAAAAAAAAAGGAAAAAAGAAAAAAATTATTAAAAATTAAAAGAAATTGATTTGGAATAGAATCAATGAGCACGGTACCAAACGCAAACCTATTCTAGAATCAGAAATTTTGGACAGTTACCAAATAGTTTAAAATGCTTAGAAATTGTTCCCGGGAACAAAATAAAAAAGAATAATTTCTGATCAGAATCTGTTTCCAAAACATAATCATTACCAAACGCGCCCTTAATTGCTAGTCATGATTAAACAATGATCAATTAAGTGTCAAGTTATAAAGTAATTGATCACTTAAGTGCCACTCTTTGTTAAAAATGAATACCTAAGTGTCAAGTTTAGTATAAAATGATCACTTAAGTACCAAAAACAATATTGTTTAGCGTACTCTTGGTGTTAATGTGGATGATTTTTTTTTTTTAAAAAGAATTGCCATGCTAGTACAAAATCTCGCTGGAAAAAGTCATATCAGCAGTTTAGTTGGAATTTCTTATCGTTAACACTTAAATAACTCTTTTTTTCCGATTTTAGTACTTGAGTGTACATTTTGAAACTTTTGGTACTAAAATATCCCCTTATGCCAAGTTTTGGTACTCTCGGTATCCGCACCCCAATTACGAAGAAACTACTTATGTATTTCAGCTCCTAGTTCATCTTTCTTTTAATTATTCCTACAGTTTAGTCAGATAATTCACCCCAAAATTCTCCTTTAGCGGGGGGTCATCTTCCCGCCTTCTTCCCTCTCATTTTCTCTCGCTCTGGCCTTTTGAGTTTGTCAACCATCTTTTTCGTTCCAATTTGCATAGAGATCAATTTACTTAAAGTCTACAAGGTGTACCCTCATCCTTATCAAGAACAGTTAGAGATCCCGCTTTATCTTTCCATCCCTCCTCCATCAACACAAACTCCACCTCATCTAAAGTAAGTCTTCACACGTCTTTTTGGGCAATAAGCCATCGTCACGCGTTTTCGTTCGTGCTCTTACTCCTCTTAAGCTTCAACATTCTCGCGATAAGGGATCCATTGAGGGAAGATCCCTCTATGCCTTCTTTCTAGCCTTGTGAATGTGAGTGAGATCCAATGGGATAGACTGATCATATTTCGTAATCCTCGAATCAAATCGAGCCAACAGAGCCAACCTTCTTAATCTCTCTTTCTTGTTTTTGTCCCCAAGTTCATGATATATGGCCTCTTCCAAAAGGGATTACCGTGTGTTCCTGAGTTTCAAAGGCACGGACGTCCACAACAATTTCCTCAATTATCTTTACACAACACTGAATCAGAATGAGATACACACTTTTAAGGATAGTGAGGAGCTCAAGAAAGGAGAGCAAATATCGCGAGTGCTTATGAGGGTGATTGAGGAATCACTCATCGCAACCATCATTTTCTCTAAATATTATGCTTCCTCATAGTGGTGTTTGCAAGAGTTTGTGAAGATCATGGAGTGCAATGCAGAAGGAGCTGATTGTGTTGCCAATGTTTTATAAAGTGGAACCAAGAGATGTGAGAGGGATTTACGGGAGAGCTATGGCTAAGCATAAGTCCAATTTCGAGAAGGATCTGAAGATAGCGGAGAGATGGAAGAAGGCTCTCTTTGTCTTTGATGCCGCTAACTTGCCTTGGGTGGGTTTGCAATGATGTGCAAGTACGTAGTTGATGTGACACACTGCTCTGCCATTGTTAGCTAGTAATTATATGTTATATTTCAAGCCGCATGCAATAAACTACCACTGAGAGATGATTGATGTTGTCAAGTTGGTCTTTTGGAATTTGATTAAAGATACAAAATGGAGATATACTAGACAGCAGACTGAAAATTCGAAAAACCAAAACTTCAAGCTAGCATATTCTTTGAATTTGATTCTTGTTGTGTGGATAATGAGAACTCTTTGTCTTTGATGAAAGTGTGGTTGATAGCAAGAATCGAAGACAAAAACATTCTAGCTAGAAATTAATTTTTAGAAAATAAATAGATTTTTCTATTTCTATTCTTGGATGAGTTTTTAAGTGAAAATAAATGTTTAATAACGACATAAAATTTCTATTCTTAAAATAGAAATTCACTTAATATTGACACAAATCTCCTTCTTAGGCGGAGAATGGTGGTGGCGATCGCGACCATTGGCGGTGGTGGTGGCAATTGACAACGGCGAGATGGATGGCCAGCCAAGAGCAAAGACGAATGATAAAAAGAGTTTTTATTTCTTATTTATGTTCCAAAAATAAAAAAGTATAAAATTTTTACTTTTGATTTCTATTCTAAACCTATTTTTGAGTAAAAATTTATTCCAAAAATAGGAAAATGAAATAGTTTTACCACACGGATTTCTAATTCAAAAACAAGTCTAAAATAGAAAAATAGTTATGGAACATAAATAAAATAATTATCATGCGCGCCCTTAGTCATTATTGTCTTCAGGCATATGTCATTGATAAAAAAAACTCAAAACTTTATCAACCGTGATATATTTATCCTAAATTTCTTTTCATGACACAAAAAACTCTAAACTTATATTCGCATTACACATTTATCCTAAGCTATAAGGCATTTTCATCTTTTACTTTTTAAATTCTTTTATTTTTTTCTTCTCCTCTCTTCCCTTCGCCGGCCACGGCGGAGGGAAGAGAGGCCAAGCAAAAAAGAAAAGAAAAAGAAAAGAAAAAGAATTAAATATGAAAATTCCATTCAGCCATAAAGTTGGAGTAAATGTATCATGGTTAATAAAGATTGGAACTTTTTTGTTACAAAAAAAGTTTAGGGTAATTTGTCATATTGGGTAAAATTTAGGGTTTTTTTTTTTAGTGACTTTTTTCCTATTAATAAATCTATTCTTAGAAAATTCAAAAGACATATTCATAAATAATGCGTATTTATATTTGGGGACATGTTTTTAATTTCGACAAAAGTTGTCGATGAAACTAATGACTAATAAGAGATTAGAATCAACTTATTTAAACAAATTTATAATCTTCTATAATGATTAAAATTTATTATTATTAAACGTTTGATACTTTTGTTTTCTGAAATCATTTTTTGGCCCCACTCATTTATTTTTCTGACCTTAAAAGAAAAAGCCCTACCCATTTAGGGTGCGTTTGGTAACGTTTTTGTTCAAAAATTGTTCCAGTCTCATTTATGTTCCGGGAACAATTTTTGAATAGAAGAACGCGTTTGGTAAACTTGTTTCCGGAATAGAAAAAGAACAAGAATACGTTTGGTAAACTTGTATGATTTTTTTTGTTTCTTTTAATTTTTTAATTTTATTTTTCGTTTTTTCTTTTATTTTTCCTTTCTTTTGGCCGGTCGCCGGCCTCGGCCATGGCCAGCGATCGGCTAATGAGGGCCGGCGGCTCGCGGATCTAGGCGAGCTCGAGCGTCGCCGGTGGATGGGCGAGCTCAGCCTCGCCGGATTTGGGTGAGCTTGAGCTCGCCTAGCCAAGTCGAGGCCAAGCCTTGCCAAGGGCCGATGACGCTCGACCTCGCCGGGGGCCGGCGAAGCTCCAGCAAAGTTGCCTGCCCTCGACGGCCGGTCACTGGCCATGGCCGAGGCCGGTGACCGACCAAAGAAAAAAGAGGAAGAAAAAAAAAAAAAAGAGAGAAAATTTTTTTCGAAAGTGTTAAAAAAAAAATAAGGTTTTTTTTTGTTTTAACATTTTTTTTCAAATTTATTCTCGAAAATAAAAAAAATAAATATGAAATAAAAATGTAAACAAACATATTTCTATTTTTTTTATTCTTCGGAATAAAAAAATTGAAATTGTGTTCATGAACATAAAATAAGAACACAAACAAACATGTCCTTATTTAACTCCCTCGTTTCTTTTCCAGCACCACCTGGAACTCCCTTTCTTGAAAATTGAAACCGTCCTCTATTTTCTCCATCCCCTCCCTCCAGAAAGGCAAAAAATCACGCCGCATCAGCATCCCCATTTCAATTTAAAATTTTTTTTTTTCTACTCTTCTTCCTAAAACTTAAAAACGGAACTCCGCATCATGGAAACTCAAAAACCTCCGCCTCCGCCTCCGCCTCCGCCTCTTTCCCCTTGCACGATCCTCTTCCTCTCGATCTCTGCTTTCTCTCGGTCGCCTCATCGCGGTCGCTCGCCGCCTCGCCGCCTCACCTCTGGCTCTCCCTCCTTCGCAGCCGCAGCCTCGCCTTCGGCCCTCCATCGCGGCATCGCACCTTGGTCTCTGTTCTTGCTCTGGCCCTCCGTTGCTCACGGCCTCGCCTCCGCTCCCTCGTCCTCGCCTCCACCCTCGATTCTCTCGCTTCGCACTTGCAGACCTGTCCCAGCCTCTCGCAGAGCGTCCGACACAATACGGGCCTCCGGAGAGTGCCCGTGCTTCATAGGATGTACGGGATCCATTAAGGGAAGATCTCTCTGTGCCTTCGTTCTAGCCTCATGAGATTGTGAATGAGATCAAAGGGATAGACTAATCACATATCGTAATCCTTGAATCAAATCGAGCCAACAGAGCTAACCTTCTTAATCTCTCTTTCTTGTTCTTGACCCCAAGTTCCTGATATATGGCCTCTTCCGAAAAGAATTACCATGTGTTCGTGAGTTTCAGAGGGACGGACGTCCGCAACAACTTCCTCCGTGATCTCTATGCAGCTCTGAATCAGAAAAAGATATACACTTTTGTGGATAGCGAGGAGCTCAGGAAAGGAGAGCAAATATTGCCGGCACTTATGAGGGCGATCGAGGAATCGCGCCTCGCGATCGTCATTTTCTCTGAGGATTACGCTTCCTCACGGTGGTGTTTGGAAGAGTTGGCGAAGATCATGGAGTGCAAGGCACACAAGGAGCTGATTGTGTTGCCGGTGTTTTACAAAGTGGAACCAAGAGAAGTGAGACGGGGGAGAAAGGCTTATGGGATAGCTATGACTAAGCATGAGAAGGATCCTGAGAAGGATCCTGAGACAGTGGAGACATGGAAGAAAGCTCTCTTCGATGCCGGAAGCTTGTCTGGGTGGACTTGCAATGATGGGTCAGTAAATAATTGATGTGACGCACTGCTCTGCCATTGTTAGCTGGTGATTGTTTGTTATATGTCAAATTATATGCAGAGAACCTACAGCTGAAAAACTGATAGATATTGTTAATTTGATCTTTTTAATTGAAGACACAAAGCGGAGATATGCTAGACAGTAGACACGGTAGTCGAATATCAAAACTTCAAGCTAGCAGATTGTTTGAAGTCGATTCTTTCTTTGTGGACAATGATAAATTTTTGTTTTAGATAAATTGTGCATCTCATAGTATCCGAGTCATTTTGTCTTCAGGCGCAGGTTCACCCTAATGTGTTACTTCTTTTCATCTTTTTTTTGCTAATCTTGTTTTGTAATTTTCCTTATGACGCTAGAGGTTGAATTCCTGCCATGGCTTTGAAATGCTAAAACATGTTTTTCTTTCGATTGCTTATCAGAGAGGAAGCAGAGGTCATACAAATCATCGTGAAGGAATTACCAATTCGTCTAGAGCGACCACCCTTGCAAGTTGCTAAGTATCCGGTTGGAATAGATTCCCGAGTTGAAGATCTAACATTATTGTCGCAAAAAGAGTCGGATGGTGATGATGTTCTCATGATGGGTATATGGGGAACTGGGGGAATAGGGAAGACGGCAGTTGCTAAAGCGATATATAATGCTATTGAAACACGGTTTCAGGTAGCTATTTTTTTGGAGCGAGTTAGAGAAACTTCAAACAAATGCAATGGTCTAGTTGAGTTGCAAGATGAACTTCTTTCTCAAATCTCATCTCATAGACATCCAACGGTCTATAGTGAAGGCAGAGGAAGTAGTTTGATAAGGGAAAATCTTTGTCACAAGAAGGTTCTCCTGGTTCTTGATGATGTTGATGATCGGCATCAACTGGATATGTTAGCTGGAGGAGGCAATTGGTTTGGCAAAGGAAGTAGAATCTTTGTAACAACAAGGGATCAACATTTGGTTATTTCTTCTCATTGCAAGAATTGTGTGTATCCAGTTAAAACTTTAAACGAAGGTGAGGCACAGGACCTTTTTGAGTGGCATGCCTTTCCAAACAGCAAAAAATCTGAAATAAGAAAGGATCTCATAGATAGAGCACTACATTACGCTAGTGGCCTTCCATTAGCCCTTGAAGTGTTGGGCTCAGACTTACGTACAAAAGGCGAACCAGTGTGGGAAAGTAAGCTGCGTGGTCTCTCCAATTGTCCTGGCAACTATATCGATCAAATTCTGAAAATAAGCTTCGATGGATTGGAGGACGATAAGAAGGAGATATTCCTTGACATTGCTTGTTTCTTTAAGGGAAAAAGTATAGATTACATCACAGAAGTTCTCGATGGCTGTGGCTTTGAGATGACTGCAGGAATAGACAATCTCATCGACAAGTCCTTGATAAGAAAAGAAAATGAGACCCTGCAAATGCATGATTTGGTTCAATTGATGGGTAAGAATATTGTTATGCGGGATAATCTTGGGCAACGCAGTAGATTATGGCTTTTTAAAGATGTTCTGGACATTCTATGTGAAAAAAAGGTAAAAGTTGTTTATGGAAACATTGTCATATCTCATTTTCATGTTACTTTGATTTGGACAGTATATTATAAATCTCAATGGAAATTTTGTATGACAACTTAATTTGCTCAATTATGGATAGGGAACGAAAGCAATACAGGCCACAGTAGTAGACGTGCTCACACCAGAAGAGATAGATTTGAGTCTTGAAGAGATAACCATAGAGGCTGATGCTTTCAAAAAAATGACAAACTTGAGAATGCTCATTTTGCCTGAAGCGCATATCTCTTCGGAAGGTCCTGTTCGTCTCCCTAGTGAACTGAGATGGCTTAAATGGCCCAATGCCCCATTACTTAAATTTGGCCCTGGTCCAAAGAAACTTATTGGACTTGATCTCCAGAAAAGTCATATCAGACAATTAGATGACAAATTTAAGGTTAGCGCTTGTGATGATTAGCTTTTTACTTTTTATAGCTACAAATACTTACCGAGCTTAATGACTGTACCGGTATTTTTTTTTCTTTTTTGCAGCATTTTAGAAATTTGAAGTACATCGATTTCAATCACTGCAAGTCCTTGATTAGTGTTCCAGACTTTTCATCGGCTCCAAATCTGGAGAGCTTGAATCTTGATGGGTGCAGAAGCTTGGTGGAGGTTCACCAATCCATTGCATATCACAGCAAGTTAAAAATTTTGTCACTAAAGTTTTGCTCTAACCTCAGTATCTTTTCTCACACACTCAGGACAAAATCTCTGCAAGCCCTTGATCTCTTTGGTTGCTCTAAACTCGAGAAGTTCCCTCATATACCGGAAAAGATGGAACATCTAGAAGAGCTTGATTTAGGATTTACGGCTATTAAAGAATTGCCTGCATCAGTTGAAAATCTTCCCTTTGTGAAGATAATAAATTTAGAAGGATGCAAAAGACTCGGGACGCTCCCATTAAGTGTTTATAAGTGGGAAAATCTCGAGCAACTGAATCTCCAAAGCTGCTCCAATTTTGTCATGTTTCCAAAGAACTTGGAGAAATCAATTGATCCCAATGGCAATATGGGATTCCGAAAATTAGATAGGCTAGAACTTAGTGGGTGTAATCTTCTAGAAGTAGAGTTCCTCGAGAGTTCTTCTAGTTTTCCCAAATTGGCGCACCTAAATCTTTCCGGCAATAAGTTTACTCATCTACCGATATGCATCAACGAATACCATGATTTGGAACACTTGGTTGTGGATAACTGCAAACAGCTACAAAAGATTCCTCGGCTTCCGTCAAATTTGCATATGCTACATGCACATTGTTGCAGATCTCTACAAGAAGTTCCAGATTTGTCGGGTCTCTCCTCCAACGCCCTTGGGGTTTGGTTATCTTCATGTCGTGAATTATTCCGCAAAGGGGCAAAAATGACTGATGCGTTATCGCTCGAGGTCAGACTCTTTTTCTCTCTCTCTCTCTCCCGCACTCACTAACTTTGAATGCTTGATATGCGAACTATTTGTATGACAGGAGCTCCGGAAGATGAGATACACCGACATTCTCCTGAGTGGAAGAGAGATGCCAGAATGGTTTCTCCGCTGCAAAGACAGTTCCGTATCTTTTATGGTTCCCGGGGACTTGTATGAAAAGTTCTTAGGACTAGCACTCTGTATTGTTCAGAAACCGAAGACAGAAGGAGTGAGCAATGACATCGATATTCACGTCAATGGGGAACGGGTGATTTCCAGGTATAAAGACTTTTTTATGAAATCCGAACATGTGTGGATTGTATATTACCCACGCAGTGAGCTGTGTTGGATGGGTGAAGAAAGGGAGCTTCAGCAAGACGATCGGAAACATTTCCAAGTTTACCTCACAACATCAAAAGAAACATTGAAGAAGTTTGGATTTCGTCTAATATGCGAGCAACAGGAGGATGACCTGAGGATCGAGCTCCAACACCATCAGTTGATGGAATGGCCTTTGGAGGAAACAGACTCAGAGGAAGACAATTGGATAGACACCGACGAAGAAGAAAGTTCGAGTGAAACAGATGATCAACTTATCAAAGCAATTGACCCAAAAGAAGAACTAGAAGCACTTGACCGAGCAAATAAGATCTACTTTCCCGGAATAAGAGAAACGGATGGTTGCGAAGTTAGACTCAGTTGTCGAACTAATTGGCACTGGTCAAGGAATCGACTCTTGAGGAAGTAAATTCGAAGACCCTGATTCCAATGCCTTTTGCTTTTTCCCTCTCTCTCTGTTTTTTTTTTTTTTCGTCTTTACCGGAAGTTCTTGAATGTCTGCTCCTTCAATTCAAGTTTAAAATCATTACGAAATACAGTTTTCATATCAGTACATGGTTGAGGCTTTTTTCCCCCTCTTTCTTTTCTTGTTGTGGATGTAATATTACTGAATAAATGGACATGTTGAATCATTGATGCTCACGAAAGTGCTCTACTTAAATGAGAGAGATTGCAGTGTACAAAGGAGACATCAGAAGATTATTGAAGAAGCTCCTGCTGTAAGAACTGCATTTTGATTCTAATCTTGGTTTTCATGATTTGGAACTGCTAGACTATAATGAGAGTGCCACTGGTGCAGCCAAATGTTACTAGCGACTTCCGCACCCACTTGGGTCAAGCTGCTGTTTCCGCAGCCAAGGTACCGTATCCGAATTGATTAGAAGCTGTATTATATTGTAAAACACGCACCATTAGATTGACTATATTAGCGTAGCAAGCTGTTTTCTCTCAATGCCCTTTTGCAAGCTGTGAGGAATACGTACTTTGTATTAATCAATAAAGTTAAATATATATACATAAAAATAAACCCTAAAAGTGGTAAAGACCCATTTACCGGTATTACTTCTAATTACCCTTCTTACTTCTAACACTCCCCCTCCAGCTAAATATTAATCATGCCCAGCTTGTTACAAATATGCTCTATCCTTCCAGTACCCAAGGATTTAGTGAAGATGTCCGCAAGTTGTTCGCTAGTTCGAATATGACTGGGAAGAATTACTTCACTCTACAACTTCTCTCGGATAAAATGACAATCAATCTTAATGTGTTTTGTTCTCTCATGAAACATAGGGTTGGAAGCTATATGCACTGCAGCTTTATTATCGCACCATAGAGTCATGGGTACTAAATCTTTAAAGCCTAACCCAGTCAATAACTGTCGAACCCACACTAATTCACATGTCACTTGTGCCATGGCTCTATATTCGACTCAAGACTTTGGATCGGGCAACAACACTTTGTTTCTTACTTTTCCATGTTACCGGATTTCCTCCAACTAAGGTACAATATCCAGTAGTTGATCTTCTATCTTCTGGAGACCCAGCTCAATCAGCATCAGAAAATCCTTCAACCTTGATATGACCATGATTTTGGTAGACAATTCCTTTCCCTGGAGTTTTCTTCAAATACCTCAATATCCGAATAATTGCATCCCAGTGAGATGTACGAGGGGAAGACAAAAACTGGCTTACTATACTAACAGGAAAAGCAATGTCTGATCGGGTAACTGTAAGATAATTCAGCTTACCTACTAGTCTTCTATATCTCTCGGGATCATTAAGAATTTCTCCTCCATCAGCAACCAATTTAACCCCTTGTTCCATGGATGAATCAAGAGGCTTTGATCCCAACATACCTGTCTCAGTGAGCAAATCCAAGACATATTTTCGTTGTGACAAAACAATACCTTTCTGTGATTGCGCCACTTCAATTCCTAGGAAATATTTCAATTTTCCTAAGTCTTTAGTTTGAAACTATTGCTGAAGATAGGTTTTTAGCTCAGCTATACCAACCAAGTCATCTCCCGTGATGATAATATCATCAACATACACAATCAAGAATAGTTTGCCTCCCCCTGATTGTTTATAAAAGAAAGAATGATCATTTCCACATCTTGATAGCCCAAAAGATAGTACAACCTCAGAAAATCTTCCAAACCATGCCCGTGGAAATTGTTTCAAACCATATGAAGACTTTTTTAATTTGCAAACTAGTCCAGACTCCCCCTGAGCAACACACCCCGGAGGTTGCTCCATATAAACTTCTTCATGAAGAGTGACATGCAAGAAAGCATTCTTAACATCAAGCTGAAATAAAGGCCAGTTATATGTTGCAGCAAGAGATATCAAAATATGAACAGAATTAAGTTTGGCAACAAGAGAAAATGTGTCTAGATAGTCAACCCCATACACCTGAGCATACTCTTTGGCAACAAGTCTTGCTTTTAAACGAGCAAGAGAACCATCGGGGTTGACTTTTACAGTATACACCCATCGACAACCAATAGCAGTTTTGCCTAGAGGAAGTGGTACTAAGTCCCAAGTTTGATTAATCTTGAGAGCCTTTAATTCTTCTTCCATTGCTGTCCTCCAACCAGAATTTTGTAATGCCTCAGCGAAAGACTTGGGGATAGGATATTGTTCAACAGTCGTTAAAAAAGCTCGAAAAGTAGGAGACACAGAAGAGTGTGAAATAAAATTTGCAATAGAATGTTGAGTACAAGTACATGTACCTTTGCGATGAGCAATGGGAAGATCAAGATTAGATACAAGAGGAGAGTCAGCTAATGGCGGATTTGGAGCAGAAGATGAAGAAACAGGCTGTGAGATTTGAGACTGTTTGTACCAATCATATTCCTCACCAGACATAACCACCACCTTGTCTTCAGATGACTGTGGAGTAGAGTCAATATTAGACGCCGTATTAGCGGCGGGTGCTACGCGCCATGGTCTCCCATGTAGCTTGTAACAAAATTTTTGAATATGACCGGGTTTGCCACAGTAATGACAAACTCGTGTAGTCCCCGAATTATCAGTAGATATGGGGAATTGTCCAAAAGGATGCTGTTGACCTTGACCTCTTCCTATTCCTATGCCTCGGCCTCCTCCTCGGACACCACGCCCACTATATCCGCCATGGGTTCCTCCATCACTCCTATTACCACTACCAGTTCGAGTCTGGGACACAAGAGCTGAACTCTCCACCATAGATGTAGTATCCTGAGAAGACTCACGAGATACTTGAAGAACTCGAGCATACGTATCTGTGAGTGACGCGATATTCTCTCCTCCAAGGATCTGAGACCTAACAGTTTCATACTTAGAACCAAGACATCCTAAGAATCCCATTACAGCCAATTGTTCCCTCTGACGTTGCATTTGTTGAACATCAGCTGAAATAGGGAGAACATCATTCAACTCCTCATACAATCTCTTAAAGTCTGCAAAGCACTGGGTAATAGGGCGTCCCTTCCTTTCAAATCGATAAAACTCCTACGATAGCTCATAAATCCGTAACAAATTATCTTGGCCATAATATAACACATTCAAATACTCCCATAGTTCTCTGACTGTATCAATATGAGTTACCAAGTCAACTACATTACTCTCCATAGAATTCAGCATTTGGCCAAGAATACGTGCATCAACACCATCCCAAGTTACATCATCTTTGGGCTTAAACTCTGTTAAGTGTCTATGTTGATTCCTGCATGTCAAAGTAAGCTTCACGATTTTCTTCCATTGGTGGAAGTTAGCACTACCTACAAGCTTCCTATCAGTAATTCGATTAGACGAAGAGGAAATCACCTCAGTCATCACAGTATTATTCTTCTCATGATCTACTTCAATTGTACTCTTCGAGTGATCGCCCATTTTCCAAATAATAATAAGCAAACTCTGACCTTAGCTTCCGTCAAACAATTCAGCCTCAGTAATTTAATAACCCAATATTACCACACAAAATCTCCACAACCCACATAAAATAATAGAGACTGCCACCAATTCACAAACTCTCAAATTAACAAATTTATAACCCGAAAATGGTCAGTAAACTTCCCAGCCATCAAAGACGAAGCAACACAAGCCATAGAAACTCCAGCAGATCAATGTCAAGGACAAAAAAAAGAATTTCTCCTTTCAGTCACAAAGAAAACACCTCAGAGTCCTTTCCTACAAGTGTGCACCAAAATCAGCGACCTGTGAACCAAAATCAGCCTCAGTCTTGTAAACTGAAGGTCCGTAAATCAGCGACCTGCGTGGGGGCACCAGTGCGTGTGCTTTGCACCAAAATCCACGCTCACCGCACCAGTGCCTGTGCTTTGCGCTCCATTATATGTTGTCTGTCCTCATGCGAATCAAGCAAGTCAACAACCAAAATCTGCCCAGCAAGCTGCGTGAGACGTGATGGAGCTGTGCGACCAAAATTAGCGACCCAGCGAGCGGTGTGGGTCACGCGATGGAGCCGCGAGATGGTGTCGCACCAGCTGCGCGAGCCGCACAGGTCGCACTAGGTGCGCGAGCTGCGCAAACCGCGCGAGGGAGCCGCACGAAAGGTCAAGAAAGAATCGTGCAAGAAGGAGAGAAAGAAGGAGACACTCAACGGTGACAAGCCACAGCGGCGACGGCCGACTGTTCCGGCGAGTCGACGGCGGCAAGTGGTTGCTCCGTCGACTAGGGTTAATCCCTAAGCTTTGATACCATGTGAGGAAAACGTACTTTGTATTAATCAATAAAGTTAAATATATATATAAACCCTAAAATGGTGAAGACCCATTTACCCTTATTACTTCTAATTACCCTTCTTACTTCTAACACAAGCAAAGGACTACAATTGAGATAACTATTCAGTTCAGAATATAGTCTATAAAGTATCTAATATATATGGTCAGAAGAATCACAAGTTGAATGAATTGGCAAGATATAGTGTATATGCGTCATCGGTGACGTATTTACTTGCAAAGTAGGCATACATTAGACAATGAGGTAGTAGAACAAAGAAGAGGACCATGTGCCAATATGGACCTAGGCACCCAAATCTGCATTGTACTGACAAATTCTGTCTTTATGGCTTCGTTGTCTGCTCAGTATAAAAGTGGTCTTAGATGGACTGAGGGGATTAACCTTTGCAGTCATTTTTTATTTGAGTACCATTGCCTTTTGTCTGGGCGCCAGTACAACAGCTCTTGCCTTATCTCTTGCCATTCATGTGTATGCCATGAACTTAGAGGAAGTATCCTAACCTTAGCAGCAAATTTCACTGTTGTTATCACTTACTTCGTTTCTCCTTTGATCGGATTTGAAATTGGCTTTGCCCAAGTCTAGGGATAATCGTTGGCTTTCATGACGGTACAGACTAGCTGCTGCTGAAATTCAGGGTCCAACTAAATGATTCCGGATAAATAGATTCCATTTTGACAAATGTCCCCTACCACAAGTTATTGATGTTTGGTACAAATGAGATTTGTCCCTCCTATCATTTTGAGTCCTGCATGTAAGTCAATAATTTTGATTTCTTGTGTTTGTGTGGACAAGGAACTGTTCTTTTCTGAGTGCATGAGTTTATTGATGAACTTTTGGTCTTTGGATCCACCAAAGCCAAAGTTCCATTTTCTCGTTTAGCTCACCATACAAAGATCATGTGGCTAATGGATTACATATATGGTTGCTGAATGTTGATCTCGGTTAGTTATCTGTCTTCTTTCATCATGATTCTGATGAACTGCTTAATAAATTTATGTTTCCTCTTGGAATATTGAGGCAAAGTTCCTTTACAATATGTGAAGGCAGTAAATTATCACAATGCTGGCACTGTGGAGTTCATAGTTGATACTGCTTCTGGCCAATTTTACTTCATGGAGATGAATACCCGTCTACAGGTGCTTTGATGATTCTATCTGTCTAAATTTTTGAACTTACGTCACGGATGGAATCTTTCTAAATTTGTTTTGTATTCTCTGCCAGGTTGAGCATCCTGTGACTGAGATGATTGTCGGTCAAGACCTTGTTGAGTGGCAAATTCGTGTTGCCAATGGTGAACCCCTTCCCATCAATCAATCAGAGGTTCCATTGTTAGGTCTGTGATTTTTCCTGTGAAGTCATAGCAAAGTACTTCCTACATGTTCTCTGGATATGTGTTCATTATCAACTTGTGATGATGTTGTTGAACACTAGATGACCTGTGCAATGCACTTTTGATAATGGGCCTGTGCATGTGTGTGAGCGCGTGCAGGCACATGTTTTCAGAGATTTAATTATGGAGATATATCTAAAATACGTCCCTCTTCTGCTTTTTCATTTGGAGGGGTTGTAAGTCGGTAAGGGTTGCAGGGAAGAAAAAGTAGTTTATTTCTAAGTGAAATGTTCATTATCTTTTTCTTTTGAGTGGCCTATTATATGGCAGCATTTTGCCATTTGGTTGTTGGCAAGTAGAAGTACTACTGGCTTGGGTAAATAGTTGAGATGTTCTCTATAAACAGTTGTCCTTTTTTATAAACTTTGACAAAGGAATATATATTCAGAATAATAATACATGCTATCTTCTTATTCATATTCTTGATGACAGGTCATGCATTTGAAGCCAGAATATATGCTGAAAATGTTCGTAAAGGATTTCTTCCAGCGACTGGAGTCCTTCATCACTATCTTCCTGTTCCAGGCACATCAAGTGGTCAGTTACATCAGAAATCTAGCTAAATTTCCATCAGATAATTTGACATTGTTTGAAGATCCATCTTCTTCTTTTGGAATGAAGAATTGTAATGCTTATAATGATTTTCCTTTAAGAAACTCTTCCCTGTCTTGTGCTTTTGAAAAGCTTTGATAGTGCTGAGTTGGCCATAATGTGCTGGATATGTCATCTGGCAGTGAGGGTCGATACTGGAGTTGAGGAAGGAGACACTGTTAGCATGCATTATGATCCTATGATTGCGAAGCTTGTTGTATGGGGAGAAAGCCAGAGTGCAGCACTGGTTTTTTTTTTTTTTTTTTTTTTTTTTTTTTTGGTCAGCACTGGTTAAACTGAAGGATAGCTTGTCAAAGTTTCAGGTAACTTTTATGAAGATATCAGTTCTTCGATGAGAGCAAAGCACTTATAATGATTCTTTTGAAGTATCAAATTTATGTACATGGATCGCTAGTTTGATAGGTCTTCGGGCTTGACTGAACTTTCCTTCTTGAGTTGTCCTATGGCATTGCAAAATTAAATGAAGCGCAATAATGAAACACATCCATGACACGATGAGTGCTATCCTTCTGATGATGACTACTTCAGAATTTAATTCGACTTAATTGTTTGAAATTTCTTATCGTTTTTAGAAGTTTCTTTTGCTTTAGTCTCAGATGATCCACTTTTACAGGTTGCAGGCCTTCCAACCAATATAAATTTTCTCAGAAAGCTTGCTAATCATTGGGCATTTGAGGATGGAAATGTGGAAGCTCATTTTATTGAGCACTTTAAAGATGACGTCTTTGATGATTCTTGTCATGAAACCGAGGCATACGAGGAGGCTATATATAGTGCAGCCCTGGTTGCTGCATGCATTTGCAATAAGGAACATTCAAATTTTAGAGAAGGTTTTCCTGGTGAATTCAGTGTGCTATGTGATTGTATTGTCTTCATTCTTTGTTAGTAATTCCTTGTAATGTGAAATTTCTCTTTGCTCAGGAGGCAATGGATTAAACTCCATGTGGTACACTAATCCCCCTTTTCGAGTCAATCACTGTGCGAAGCGTGTCTTTGAATTTAAGTGGGATAACGATTATGATAGCACTGGCTCAAAACCGCTGGTGCTCTCTTACTTATCAGGCTGATGGGCAATATGATATTGAGGTACTTTCCCATCTGCAGTAAGTTAAATATTATAATTAACTGTAAAACCACTCCAAAAAAATGTTGCGGTTCTTTGTTCCAGCATTATAGTTTATTATGAATTTTCAATTGTTACCGACAAATCGAGCATCATGTGCATAGATGAAACTCATAATGCTCTTCATATTCTCACAGGTAGAAGGAGAAGGCACTTCCTTGGGCTTTCATGTCAAAGTGACATACCTAGGCAACCATGACTTTAGAGTTGAAGTCGATGGTGTCAGTGTTCAAGTTAGTTTAGCAACCTACGAGAAGGTATAATTCTGTTCTGACCGTACTGTCTTTTTATCTGTGCTATCTTGTGTAGTTGCATATCAAAATTCTTATTGGGGAGAAAAGTCATATGCCCCAAATTAGATGGTTGTGGTGTGGTCCTGCGAGTACTTTATCTGTAAAGATTGCAGTAAACCCATTTAAGTCTGCACCCACAATAATTGGTTCACCATGCTTTCCTTAACCATCATTTTCCAAATTTCGCATTTAGTTTTCTTTTTCTTTTTCTGATACGAGCCAATCGGGAGGGCCACATTATCAATCATCTGTTGCCAAAGGAAGTTACATGAGTAAAAGAAAATAACAAACAACACTAAGCAAGAAAATGCCATTCACTTGCAAATGAAAATTATGAATACCTCAAATAATTTGAATATAGTATAGATGAAGAATATTCTTAATTAATCTTAGGAACTTTTCTGAGTTTAGTTCTATCAGCATGGTCAGTAAACTTAGTCCCAATTGTTTTCAGCATTTTAGACCATCATTAAGTGCTTAAATACATGTCTGGTGAGTATATTTTTCCTTATGAAAGATTGAGTCGAGTCATGCGTACTCGTAATCGACAAAACCATAAAACTCAGGGTGTTGCATTTTCGTCTTCGGGGATGTACAGTTAGGCGTAATTTTTTAGTCAGCTAGTCATGACACAGTATTCCATGTGAACAAGATTGAGCTCAAATTCTAGTTGATTATCTACGCTCTACTTTGGTTTATATGACTTTACCTCCAAATCATGATCAAAGTCTGAAACTTTGTTGAGGGATGGTCAATGTCCTGTCTTACCTGTAAGTTTGAGAGTAATTGATTAGATGCTCCATCCTCTTCTGTTAATGAAGAATTTTTGTTTTGGAAGGATTTGGATAAGCATATTCATATCTGGCACGGGTCTAAACATCATCATTTCAGACAGAAAGTGGGACAGCCATTGTTCGACGACGACGACAGCCAGCACAAGCCCAGTTTTGAGATGGCATCACGTCCACAGGGAACGGTAGTGGCACCAATGGCAGGTTTAGTGGTTAAGGTCCTGTCAAAGGATGGGATGCGAGTGGAGGAAGGTCAACCCATATTGGTTTTAGAAGTAATGAAAATGGAGGTAGGCGGCAGTGCTAGATTCACCTGGTACATTTCACCTTTATGTTCCCTGGTATGGAAGAACTGAAAGTTTCCGTAGGTCACAGCGTGTTGTCAAAGCACCGTCTGCTGGGCATGTTCATGGGCTTGCCGTAACTACTGGTCAACAGGTTCCTGACAGTAGTGTTCTCTTCAGCATCAAGGTTAGCAATTTCTTTACGACGAACTTTTTCAACGAGTCAACTAATCTAAATGAAGATTGGTTGACTATTTCTCCTGATATTACTCACAGGAATAGTATCCGGACCAGAAAGAATAATTCAAAATAAAACAAATCAGTGCGCGTGACAAATTGTTACGCTGACGGTGATTATTTGTGGCTTAGTGGCATCGCTGCTGGTTAAACTTGAGATGGTGCTCATTTGCGACAAGGAGTGGAAGTTCACTCAATGCCGGCGAGGAAAGGCAGTCACTAAAATGTATCAAATGTTATTCGTTACATTGTATATTTACACAGCAAACACGCAATTTCTGCTCTCGTCCATTGGCAGAGTCAATCGGATCTGTAAAACATGGTACATTTTTCAGGATTCATCGGCAGATGTTCCATGTATTGGATGGCTTTCGTCCTATGAACTTACGTCCTAGTTTTCTCTGCTACTCCTAGGGGATGGACGTATCATAGCAGTTCTAACGGTAGTTCTCTTGCAGGTTGGTTAATCTAAATCTAGCTAGTTTATGCAAGGGTTAAGCCACGTTACTAATCAGAGTGGTATAACACTTTTATCTATTTAAGAATCAAATTGATAAAACAAAGATAAAAGGGAGAGGCTTGTAAGGCTAATTGGTTCTTGGTACAGTCTAATTCTACGGAATCAGTCGAACATGAAGTGAAATAAAAAAGGTTCTTGAAGAATTTCTTTGTATTCACTCTGCCTTGATATTCCAAAGTGTAAATAATAAAAGGAAAATACAACGATACAAAATCATTGTGAATCACTAATAGTTATCAATCTAAATCTTAGATTGATTTAAGTATCTTCAATCAAATCAATTGCACAAATAGTTTCTCCAACACGGTACTTTTTGTTTTCCCGCTACTTGAAACTAGACTGAAATAGTATTTAGTTCATAATTTTTCTAATTTTTTTAAGGAATAAAAAAAAGTACAAGTAGTTAATCCGGTAAACGGACACTAGTTTGGCTTTTGGGAATTGGGAACTAGATTAACATACTCTGGAATAGGACCTAATCAGCCGGTTTAGTCCAATCTGGGCGGTTTTTGGTGCGGGTAATCCGTTCTCCATACCCTTGGAGGCTCGTCCCACCTCCACTCCAAATAAAACGGACCTGTCGAGAGCAACCCACGTAAATCTCTTCAAAGAGTGATCGCTGGTCGTCATCCATAGACGCCTTCCCCAATGTTTCTAATGGACAAATCACTATCCCTCGTGCACGTCAAGCTCCTAGCCTTCGACCTCCTCTCCCTGGACACCCCGACCTTCTCCTGCGACGGCGTCTCCCTTTCGCGCACCGAGGTGCTCGGCGTCGTCGTCTACCGCGAGCACAAGCCCGGCCGCTTCCTCAAGTTTGCAGTCGACGACGGCACCGGCTGCGTCCCCTGCATCCTCTGGCTCAACCACGCCACCTCTCCCTACTCCGCCCGCCAGCGCCCACAAGGTGTTCGACTGATTGCCGATGTGGCGAACAGCCAGGCTTCGCTGGTGAAGCTGGGCGCGGTCACTCGAGTGCGCGGCAGGATCACGAGCTACCGGGGCGTGGTGCAGATCACGGCGTCGAGCGTCGCGGTCGAGAGGGACAGAACGTGGAGGTCCTGCATTGACTGGATTGCTGGAAGCTGGCTCGAAGGGTCTACGGTCGCCTACGATCGTGAGAAATGCTTGCACGGACGGTGACCATGGACAGGACACGATTGCTATAGATGATGGTTTTGCACAATGTCGATTTGATTTGATAGTCCGAGACACTTATAAATACGCTATTCATTTCCATATTTATCAAGTAAACGTTTCACTGCACTTGCTGTCGAATAGTAAGATGTAACAACCATGCATTTATTAGCAGACGTAAGAAATCATGTCAAATTCATGGAAGCCGCCGCGCGATCATTGGGATTGTTCCATGAATTTGTAATTCTTGTATCTGATCCTGCAATCTTGAAGCTGAACCTGCGCTCCAATGTTCCAAGTACACTCGTCTCGTATCCATTTCCTCGCGACAATCAAGCACGACTTGCAATCCATAGTGGTTTTCAGATTTGTCGTAGTAGTTATAACCATTGTCGGATGTATGCTCCACGATGTCAGGGAGGGCCAAGTCTATGGCATTGTCAAAGAGACTAGATGGATCCTATGTGTCGCCGTTACCTATCTTGTACACTTAATTAACGTTAAGAGTGGCACTAACCACATGGTAGATGAAAAAGATGAAAAAGATCTCGATCACAAGAAATGTAAAGGTTTCTCTCCCCCTCCGAAAGTGGAGTTCCCAGGACCCGTTCCCTCTCCCCCGCCGCCTTCTCCGGGTCCGGCGCCTCTCGGGCCGGCGCGGAAGTCCCCGTCCAAGTCCTGTCGATCCGGCTGGGCCCGAACGGAGAGAACCGCGGCGGCTTGCGGAACCCGATGGGCTCGACGGCGGTTCTCGTCTCCGAGAACGAGTACCTGAAGTCGAAGGGGAGGTCCGGCCCGGCCGGGCGTTCCGGGTCGCCGCCCCGGCTTGATCCCGGGGGTTCCGTCGGGGCTTTGCTTCTCCGGGCTCTTGGGGTTCTGCCGGGAGGCTTAAGAGAGAACGGAGGGTCATCGGCGGCGTCGGAGAGAGGCCGCCGGAGGAGGAGAAGGAGGAGGGCGCGCGAGCTCCCGGGGCGGAAAGGTAGGGTTTTGAGGGCGACCCGGCGGAGGAAAGGGAGGTTCGCCATGGAAGGAGATAGATGGTCCGAAGATCTCTCCTTCAGTCTCTGTATTAGAGATGATCAAAGCCTGCTTAAAGTTCGTATCTTTACGCTTAATCTAAATCAAGTTTTTTGTACCTTTTAGTTGGCAATGAATTCCTTCCGACGCCGGATGCCGCTAAATTCAATTGACGTGACGGTCAAATGACATTGTAGTTTGATGGGATAAAATTTTTCCCGAGTGCATGTCCATGTGAATGTCCACAAAGTTTTATTCACATCATACTTTTATATTATATGCACTGGCTAAAATTTTTCACACACGCCCGTAGGGTCATCATCTTGTTTTATTTGCTTCGTGATGTCATACTTTGCATCGTATGATAGATATATAGGGTGAATTTTGTCGAATGTGTTGTCAGAGAGACTTGATTAGAGAATTCGTGAATGATTTGATAAGATTAATGTAATAAAAAAAAATGCAGTTGATTGGGTCATCCCTAACGAGCCCCACTCCGAGTCCATCAAGCCAAAAATGCAAGTGGATTAGACTAGAGGTATATGGCCTAGTATCCTTGCAAAATATGAGATTTAGCATTCTTTAGGAGGTTGTATTGATGAACTTTAATGGATGATTAGGGCTATTAAAGGCAAGGACTTGGCAGTGCGGCTTCTGAAGTTATCTTTCCTAGGCACTATATATTGCACTTTGATGGTTAGCAAGGGCAAACATTTTCAAAACAATTCAACTAATATCCACTTTATTTTGGTTAATGTGCGTAAAATTGTAATAGGTAGAATGAGGAACTTTAGACCGTCTTAGGCAAATATCGTATTAGCTACTACATGAAGGTTTTCCGTCTCCATTTCTCGCATTATTAGTTTAGTTTTGTAATATTGGCGTGCTCAAAAGCTTCCATACTTGTTTTCCCAAAATTTCTCTTCCGACGAAATATCATTTACCAAAAGTCGTTCTTTTGATTTTTGATTGAAGGAGAGAGGTTCTACATTGACTCCGGATAGGAAATATCACACGTAATAAGAAAATCAACAAATTTAATCCAAAGGGGATTGAACAAACATAAACCATGTTGGGCATTAATTAATTGATGACAAGGCCAAGAAAATACAGATTTTGTGACAGAACCAAACATAAACAAACAATGCTATAATTTAATCGACGACAGATCTTGCAAACGCAAAAATGTTGTGTTAGAATTTAATTAACGATACAACATTCGAGATAAAGAAACACGTCAAAATTTAATCTATGCGTGGATATGAAAACTACAGCTAAGAAACACGTCGGAATTTAATCAATAATGCGAGTCTGGAAAATAAAGTTACACCGTAAGAAAGTAAAGATAACTAAAAGATAGTAAATTTGTTTAATCTGTGTGGGAATTTTTAGTAGACGGGCGATAGTATTATAAGGTTAGTGTCGTAATCGCACTTGAGTAGTTTCTAGCAATTGGATCCATGTTCTTCCATCTCCGGAAGTTTTGTGCCAATGTTCTCTTGAAGCCATGATCTTGTTGTAAAATAGTTGCTCCTTTACAAACAAGTGCTAGTTGTTCCACCATCTCAGTTGTTCTGTTCTCTAGTGGCTTTGAACTTGTAATTGTATGTTGATGCTCCTCATGCATTCAACTTCCCTTCAATCACTCATAGTTTATCAATGCTGTTAGTCAACATCCTCATCGATCATCGTTGACCACACGTCGTCATATATTGACAACCGATTGGTGACAGTTATTGTATTCTCCAACATTGATACTTATTTTAGTTGTCGACAAAGGGTCATGTGCTTAACCATATTTGATGTTTTAATCACGTGTCTCCTCATGTCAATAACCTGATCATTTTTTGGTGCAAATTGTACTTCATTTTATTAATAATATTTACATATTTAACAAAAAAAAAATGTTATAGCTTTTAATGTTTAAATTCTTTTTAAGTCTACCAATCTCAAATTGGAATGACTTTTGCTTTCTACTCCTTGATGCTTTAAAATCTTAAATCTCGCGCATTTCGACTTTATTGTGAATTTATTGTGAATTGTTTCTTTTGATAGTGCCAACGAATCTTA
Organism: Eucalyptus curtisii; assembly: GCA_017140595.1. Lineage (NCBI taxonomy): Eukaryota > Viridiplantae > Streptophyta > Magnoliopsida > Myrtales > Myrtaceae > Eucalyptus > Eucalyptus curtisii. The sequence continues at coordinate 12,245,924 of CM029501.1, read as the reverse complement.
AAATCTGTCCTATGTCACTCGAACTTAGCAATTAACGTGTTAAGTATCAATCAGTCTGACTGAAGAAGGTGCTTTTTCTTTGCCTAATGCACAAGTGATAATTGCAAGGAGAAGCGCAGCAGAAAATACAACTATAGATCAATAAAATGGAGCCAAGAAGCATATCACAGCCGGCTTCTAGTGTGTGTGTCTATATATATGTTTGTGTCTAGGGCATGTGCAGAAGCTTACTAAAAGATCTATCCTCATCAAGCAAAGTTAGCCGATTTTCATTGAGCTAAGTGACGGAAGCAACGTGAAAAGAGGTGGGCATAGGCACATATATATATGGCTTCCTCACTTAAGCTTGCAATCATCTTTGTTTCGCTTCTCTTATTCGTAATAGTGCACAAGGCTTTCCAGACATGACCGAAAATATGCAACGGGAACATCGTTAATGAGTTCACCGACTTTCATTACTTGAGGGATCTGGTGATAGAGGCGTTGTTTACCAAGACATCCCATGCGGGTTTTAATCTTTACATCGTGAAGGCGCGTCGTGGTCGTCAATGCCTTGCTACAGTCATGCAGCTTGTAACGGAGCTCTTACGGATTCGAATTGCCTTATGTGTCTGGTCGTGGCAAAGAACATGATCCTCAAAGAATACTGGAGAGCTCTCGGAGCTCGAGTGCAGCTTTAAGGCTGTAGAATTAGATATGAAGTGTATCCATTCACCGAAAATTGAATCTCCGTGTTTGATAGAGCAAAATGTTTCCACATGTTTTTGCTCGAGATAAGTTCCTTTGCTCATTTCGTAAACAAAAATGTCCAATAATCTTTTGTAAGAATTGAACAAGAACATTGGGACGAAATCGAGTGATCAGAGTCCGGAATTGTGCTAAGTGCATTGTCTAAAGTTTCATTATTATGCCAATGATATACTTTTCTCTGATGTGTTAAATTGACCCTATTAATTTATTATTCTAATAACTTGTATGAATTACAGCGAAAAGAAAAATGAAAATGTGGGGGTCGTGTTGCTAAATCTCCTATTATTGTAGAAGAGATTATGATTAATAATGTATACTAAGTCATTTTGAGCAATTGGACCGGGAAAAGTATGGCCCAATTTATCGCAAAAGATTAAACTAATACTTAGTTCACACTATTGCAATAAATCTCATTTTGATCCTTTTCCATGTTATTTAGGTTGTGTTTGGTAACGTTTCTGTTCAAAAATTGTTCCCGAGAGCAGAAATAGAAAAAACTATTTCTTTTCCGAGAAACAATTTTTGAACAGAAGAACGCATCTAGTAATTGCACAAAATTTTTGTTCCTAGAATAGAAAAAGAACAAAAACACGTTTGGTAAACTTGTATAATTTTTTTGTTTATTTTAATTTTTTAATTTTTTTATTATATTTTTCCTTTTTTCCTTTTTTCTTCTTACTTTTTCTTTTTCTCTTTGGCCGGTCGCCGGCCACGGCGACCGGTTGGGTGACATTCGGCGAGCTCGCCGGAGGCTAGCCTGGCCCCGGCGAGGCTCGGCCTCGCCCTAGCGATGCGAGATTGCCGGCCCTTGTCTGGCGGCTCGCTAGTGCTGGCCATGGCCAAGGCCGGTGACCGACAAAAGGAAGAAGAAGAAGAAGAAGAAGAAGAAAAGAAAAAGAAAAGAAAGAGAAAAAAGAAGAAGAAAAATGAGAAGAAAATAAAGTGTTTCATGGAAGTGTTTAGAGAACGTTAAAACAAGTTTTTTCTATTTATTGTTTCTATTCCAAATCTGTTCCTAGGAACAAAAAAATAGATTTTTTGTTCTCGGTAACAAAAATTTATGTTCCGGGAAACATAAACAATTTTAAACAAACACGCCCTTAGCTGCCACATTACGATATGCTTTCGTTTCTATTTCTCAATTCGGAAATGTCGTTATAGGTTTACCGTTGAGGATATTTATTCAACACAAAGTAATGTAAACTTACCCCGAATTGTAAAATGTCTAATTGCTAACTTTTTTTTTAATGGCGTTGGATATACTTTCGGTACAGCAAAATGAATATCAGTATCAACTAGTTAATTGATGAAAAAAGCAACACATATGTCCCTCAAGGAGCAGCAATATCATTTCTTGATGAAATATCTATATTAACTTTTTAATTATGAAACGATGCCATTACAATTGATTTTACACGGAATGAAATCTCAATTATTTATTAAAAAAAGGGTGACGATTTTATATAGGAGGGACATGCATTCCTTTAGTGCCAGCCGCCATGTTTTCCTCCAATTGCAATTTCATATACACAAGCATTTAAATATTTGACGTTAGCTTTTCCCATAAAAAAATATTTTTTATTTTTAAAAATTAAAAAAAACCCCAAAACTCAATCACTCCAAAGTTGGATTTTTTTTTTTTTCATTTGTAAAAGCAAATCAGATATCTATCAATATAATTTAAGAATTTCAATAAAATTATCTAGAGACCAAGTTATGGTAATAGCTTGAATTAGTCAGTTAACCATCAAATAGAAAAAAAAAATCAGTATTATGAATTTTAGTTTTTAGAATGTATATAATATATATTATTATAGAGAGGGAATTATACGAATTTAAATTTTTTGAATATATATAAATAATATATTATTATACATGTTGACCTTACTTCTTCGTGCGCGGGGCAATATTTATATTTTCCCACAATATTATAGTGGGTGGTCTCTCCTCGCTGCTTTCTCAAGTGCGTCCAGTCAACCCCTTTTCTGATTCGTCTCCGTTTGGAAAGCCAGAAAGGATAGGGGGGAAAGTGAAGGAAAAAGCAGCAAAGAAAGTGAAGAGCAAAAAGGCGAGAAAATCCCCTTAGAAAAATCATTCCGCCCTCTCAATTTCACCTCTCAATTGGTCGGTCTGGTCTGGTCTGGTCTGGTCTGGTCTCCTAGGGCAAAAACCCCCCGGTCGAAGTGAGAGAAAAAAGCAATGAGCATTATTCCTCTGCCCGCGAGGCACTTGCTGCCCCTCACCACTGCCACCTTTGATTTTCCCTCCAAACCCTCCTCCAGATCCTTCCACAGCAGCAGCGCTCCGATTGCCGCAGCTGATTTGAGCGCCTTCTCTCTCGGTTGCTTCAATCCTTCTCATTTTTGCGCCGGATGTCCTCGGAGGAAGAGGCTTTCGTCTTCCCAACAACAGACGGTAATAGTCTTTCCGCCGTTCCTGATTTGACGGTGTTTTCCGGATTTTGAGTTTCGGGTTTTGTTCGTTTGGGATGAGGGTTTTGTGGGCTCGAGCTTGTTTTAGGTGAGTTGAATCTCAGGTTTTGAAATGGCATTGCTGGGGAGGGGACGGGACTGAATTTGGTTTTGATTGATTATAATGATTTGCTGGCGGAGTGTTGGCCAAAAGAGTCATTTTGAGATGGGCTATTCGGGTGTGTGCCTTCATATGAGGTAGTCCTATGTTATTCGGTTCGCTGCTTAAATAATCATCTTGAGGCTGGCTATTTGGGTGAGGTTGTTTAATAAGGGGTGACTTGTGTCTTCGCACAGTTAAGATTGTGTCACCGCGGAGAAGATGCTTCTTTTTGCCACCCATTATTTATTTACCAAGTAATAGAATCTAATGAGCTGTCGTCTTTGGCGGTTGCTCTATATATAAGATCGTTTTGTGCTCGAGATGGTATGCGTAAGTCATGATCCGGTCGCACAAGGTATGCGTTACGCCCACGTGTAGGATTGTGCTTCTCGTTACTGGCAAATGGAAGTTCTAAGAAATTTAAAAGGAAGGGCGGCACGGTTCTTGCATCTTAATTATTCTCAATGGATTCAGGTTTAATTACGGGGTTTCTTTTCCGTAGTTTTTGGGAAGGGAATTCTAACTTAACCATGTAAATTATGACGACTTTGCATTTCTTCATTTCTTCATCCATTGAATTTGAGCTTCTTTTTAGGACATTGAATAGCCAACTCATATTCTAGTAAGAGTTACTGAGATTTTATCGTTATCTTTATGAGATGTTCTTCACTGCTACCTTTTAGAAATGATTAATATCTGTGTTCAAGAAGACTAAGGCTTCTTCTGGTCAAAAAGGGAAGAGAAGAAAGAAGACTCAGGCTCATTGTTATTTGCTAGATGTAAAAAGAAAAGGACGTAGTGATTGCACGTAGGATTGTTCCTAAATGGTTGTAAACTTCCACGTGAGCTTATGACCTGAAATTTTCTTGTATGACCAATATTTTGGGCTGTTGGTTTTCACTAATGATTTACTAGCAGGGGCTCTGTTTTTATGTGCTGGTATAGTGGCTTTGTGGGATTATGAGAAGGGATCAAGATGTCAACAATTCAGACTTTGGAGAGGAGAGTGAAATGCGGATGCTTGGTTCCGAAGATGATGCAGGCACTCAAATTCCAACTCAAGCTCAATCTCTTGTGGAAGGATCTGGTGCTGTCCTGGTATCAGAATACAAACCAGTTCCTGAAGTTGATTATTTGCAGGTCAGTAGTTTCCATTCGGTAGTGTACATGGAGTTGTATTTGTCCTCCTTTTGGCTTGCTCCTTCCTTTTGCAAATTTTTTTTGCTTTGTGAATGATTATGTCATAGGAGCAGATGCATCTTGGGGTAAATGGCCTGTCTCCTGTAATGTGCTAATGATATATTAGCATCAGAACCTACTCTTTTTTATTTCTGTGATTCTTTTCTTTTATTTGTTCTAAAGCAGGGGTGAGCTCCTTTTTTTTTTTTTTTTTTTTTTTTTTCTGGAGACTGTTGCAAAAATCCTAAAAGAATCTCAGTAGGATTCTTCTTGATATCCTTTCTTGTTTCTTTCCTTCCAATTGAGCCGAAAAACAAGGAGAGAAATTATCTTTGGTTATTTCCTCTTTCCTGGGCAAGAGTAGATAGTTTCCTAGGCCCAAGTTTGACACTTGTACTGTTCATCTTGCACCGTTCTTGCTCTGTATCTCTTCACTTATGATGTTGTTGCACTGTTCCTATCTTTCATTATTTCTTTTATCTCTTCATCTTGGTTTCCTTCTCTTCTTGGCCAATTTTTTACTCTCTAATTTCCTTTTGAGATATGTCCCAATAGCACGGTGAGGATTTCTTGTTTGATTCAGATGTAAGATACTTTTAGTTCAAATCGTGCAGATTCTATCTGCACTATCTTAAATGTACAGTATGCTTGGCATCCTGTCCACTCTATTTTCTACTTTTGTGGCCTGGAAGTCAAGGAAACATTTGTGACCATTGGAATCTTCGTGGCTTGAATCACCGGCAGATGATCAGTAGTGTTAGTGGGCCACTGGAGGTCATCGGGTTTGTTAGGAAATGATGTTAGTTCCATGTAAAGCACTCTTGGTCTCAGAGGATTTAACTAATTCTTATACAATAAGTACAAGCATACATCGATAAATATCTTTATTTTATCTCTCCATATGTATAAACATGCCTATTACTTAAAACAACTCCTTAAATGTTTTGAATTTACACTGCTTTGAGGAGTAGTTTTTAAAATTAAAAGAAAATTAAGTTGATGCTGTTTTTCGTTGTTTCAGAAACAGAATTTGAGAATATCTTCAATTAGCCTACTGGAACTTTTGAGGCACAGTCTATAGAGATCAAATCCAGTTTCCTAGCTTCAAAAGAGACACGTGGTTGCTAAAATTTGTTGGGAATTAACTAGGAAGTGTTTTGAGTACCCTGCATAGGGTCATCCAAGATTCAGGACTCATGTAGGTTAGAACATGGGTTCCCCGGTCAATTCTACCTACCTTAATTAATTGCAAGGGCCAAGCTACTATGCCCTTGTTTGCTAGTTCCTGGCGTAGAATTATTTACACGATAAAGGTTCTATTTCTAAACACGAGTCTCTGAATGTGGTGTTTGCTATGTTCTGCGACAAATTCTTGATCTAATTAGAAATCCTATAGTCGAGGTTTGACATCTAGAATTTGAATTTTCGCTACTAAATTTCCTCTAACTCTAGCTCCTAGTTTTTTTTTTTTTTTCCAAAACTTATTTAACACATTCTTTAACTAATTTAATAACTGGAATTCAGAATTTATTCCAAATTGATTCTCTTCTTTGGCAAAGACGGATGGAAAGAATTCTGTGGTGGTAACTTAGACAACGGAACCAGTGTGTTGGTTGATAAACCCAATTGAAATACGCTCACTTGCATGAACTGATATACATACCATTCCATTGCGTGCTTCCTTTCTCGTTGACTGAGTTATTCTACTGCATTATCGACTCTCTTATTTCTATTTTATTGAACTCACTAAAAGGATTAATTTTTGCAGGAGTTATTGGCCATTCAACAGCAAGGCCCTCGAGCTATTGGCTTCTTTGGGACAAGAAACATGGGATTCATGCATCAGGAACTAATTGAGATTCTCAGCTATGCAATGGTTATAACTGTAAGATGCTGTGAATGTGATACAAGTCATTTTATATTGCAGTTGACTGCTGACATCTTGTGAAGTCGTATCTCTATTGTTTAAGAGGCAGATTGCCAATACTATAGCTTTTGACCTTTTTGACTTTAGGTTGAGGATTGTACTTAGCTATGGAATGCCAGCACCAAATATCCATTTTCACTTCTTAGATAAGGTCTTTTTTTCTTGAGTGTACTACTTTCCCTTGTAGAAAAATCACATATATACATCAGGGGCATCCGGGACTAATGCAGCCGTCATTAGAGGTGCTTTAAGAGCAGAAAAGCCGGAGCTGCTGACGGTAATCTTACCTCAGAGTTTGAAAAAGCAGCCTCCAGAGAGCCAGGAATTATTGTCTAAAGTAAGCCGCCTCCTGTTTTCGTCTATTCTGTAATTCAGAGTTCTATTTTTTTTTGCCTGGTAGAATTGTGCTTCTTTAGCCAATATGTGTATGGTGGGATGAGCTTCTTTTTCCCCTTCATTCTGGCTTCTTTCTTGTTGTGTGCCCCGTTCGTCCCACACACACACACACACACATTGATCAGTCTAAGACTGTCATATGTTGCTTGAACTATGTTGCATCAAAAGAGTAGCATATACTTGGCTGGTTATGGAACAATACATTCTGGTGGTTAACCATGGAGAAAACTAATGGACAAATTGTAAATGTAGCACTTATAAAAGCAACGCTCATTTCTTGAGATTTGCTTTATACAGAATTATAAGAATGTTGACCAGAATCACAACAAAACCTGCAGTTCTAAGAGAGCAAGTTTTATTTCTGGTTCCCTACGGTATGTTGTTATTTTCTTAAAACAAAACTGTGAAGCTTTGTGGTGCTTGCAGCATGGTGACAAAACATGTTGTACATGTTTATGGTATCAGGAATATGTAGATCATTAGAACATAGTATTTTGTGTAAGTTTAGCTGTATGAAATTAAATTAGAATTCTGTTCACAGTTTATGTCAATTGCCAGAAGCTAAATGAGCTTGAAGTGTGCATATATTGGATCTAGTTAAGAGAGATAGCTTTGGTGTGGGTGGAGAAGTTTTCACATTCGACTTAATCTCACAGGTCCAGAATGTGATAGAGAAGCCTTATAATGACCATCTACCTTTAATAGAAGCAAGCAGGTATGTATTGCTTCCTGTGTTCATTGTTTTATAGCCTTTTTCTCTCTCTTGCTTTCACTGTTTAACACGGCAGCTTCATGGATGGTAAGACGTCATAATGCAGTTGGTAATGCTTCCACCCAAGTTGTGCAATCTACCTGAGTTGTGCAATCTATAATATTGGAAGTTTTAACTTGTTTCTCTCGATGGTATCTACAGTCTCTCTTCCCATTGTATTTGCAGTAGCCAGCCTCATTCTGTGTCCATATTTTGACAAGATATTGTGCTATAGGTAGCAAAGGTAGAGTTAATATGAACTATCCATTTATAAGCGCTGATTGAGAATGTTGGTACTACAGCCTAGGGGACTCGGTGGAGGATGAATGGAATTTATTAAGCAATTAGATCGAACTCTTGTAATACTTAGGTTAGAGTGTGTATTATGGTATGTGTACAAAATAGAGTCAGTCGGCAGACTTATCAAGAACAAAACTTGTGTCGTCAGCTATGAAGGGTGGGGCATAGGAGTTTGAAATTTCATTGCCTCATTCAACCAATGATTCTTTGCTTATGTAAAATTTTATATGGTCAATCAACATAATACATATGGTTAGTCGATAGAAATGCCTGTTAGCTTTTCAGTTGGGCTGCATGGATCCCTTTTTGGATCTGTATGCTTGTTTGATAAATCAAACCCTTTTGAATGAATTCTATTAGACGAGCTTTGCACGACTTTGGTAGCTTTAGAGACTCCATGAACTTGTTTAGCTTTTATTAAGGGTTCATACTACTTTAATGTTGCTAACTGGATATACATGCACCTATTTCATCTGCAGGCTGTGTAATATGGACATAATCTCACAAGTACAGCAAGTTATCTGCTTTGCGTTCCATGACAGCAGGTTGCTCATGGAAACATGCCAGGAGGCCAAGAATCTCCGGAAGATAGTGACGTTATTTTACCTGGATTAGCGGAATCTATTCATGTTCAGTATATTTTTTTGTCATGATGGGTAGGGAGAACATTGCCGCCTCGGGAATGGACAATGTTACTCATGGTGGGTGGGTTATTGGGAGACAAATCTGTTGACATTTGAAAACTCGTAATATCTTAAGAGGGCCAATTTGCTCCTCTCTTTTATTTAAAAATAAGTCAAGTATAGGAATGAAGCATGTTTATTTTTGTCTAGCGAAGATGTTATAATGAGAGACTAGATTCTGTAATTATTCGCATGTGGTCGCTATTGCTGTTCAATTTAGTGCTATGCAAATGATTGGAGAATGGAGGAGATTGACCGTTAGGAATATTACCATTGTATATTTGTTGAAAGATTACTGCTAATTGCTCGTAAAATTTTAAACGCAAGCGAACGTGTTGAACAAGTAATATAATGATGAGAATGAATATCGTCTCACGGAAATCGATAATTAATAAACTAATTAAATACTAAAATAGATTAATTTTAAAATTTATAAAACAGATCAAAATATAATTGAGAATAAATTAAAAACAAAATTTCTAGACTAATGCAGTAAATCAATCAGATAAATATGTTAGAGCATTGGATTTCACCATAACCACTAGATATGAATTTCAGATTATTGTGAGTACAAAAACGATATCAAACATGTGATAGCGGAATTTCCTGATCTATTTACTATCCTATCTCTAGGTATAATAAACATACTCAGTTTATTAATTTACTATATCTCTATGTGAATTAAAATAAACATAAGTGCATTAAAAACTATGAATATTCCCGGTTTACAATGAGTCTTTTGGATCACCTTATCACCGAAAGCTACATAAATAACGCAGATATTTCTATCCACGTTTAATTCATGGTTATATATTATAATGAGCAATTGCATATTATCACTTCTCAGTCTCAAATATGTACATCAGATCATTCAAGTGGTGACCAGTCACTCAAAAGCATTAAGCACAATAATATATAACTCACATGAATGAAATCAATTGTAAAACATAAAAATCATGAAATTCACATCATCATGGTTAGGCTACATCGTAGCCCTAACAAAAGAAAATTAGAACATAGTAGATGAAGAAATAACAATATAAATCAAACTCAGCTTCTTGAATCAAAAAAATGTTAATTTCACCACTTTTGTCTTCTCTTCAAAATACTTGAAAAACTCTCAGAACAATGAAAAAAACAATCTAGCAGAAAAACTAGCTGCTCTCTTTGACTCTCCTATTTATAGGAGATATCCAAGATACTTATCTCCAAGCAATTGCACACAAAATCAGGTAGTAAATCAAAGGATTTTGATTTGATATCTATCTCCCACTGCTGCTTGATTCAAATTCCTGAGTTTTGCCATATTTTTCCTTATCTTCTCCATATATCATTATTCTACATAAATAAGGAAAATTCAAATAATTAGAAGGAAATCCAAATATTTTCTCATAGATATTGCATTAATTGTTGCCTAAAATAGGTAAAATAACTCTTTTTTTTTATAGAGTTATCAAACCCCCAAACTTAACCTTTTGCTAGTCCTCGAACAAAATCAAGACATAACACATACTTAAGCTAACAACCTCCTCCATGAAATCTTTCCATAATTGCTCAAATTCACAATTCAAAGAAAAACACAAATTTCATCTAAACATTGAAATTGATTTATAAGTTAAAACCAATTTTAACTATGTGATTCAAGTGTGTGCGTGTGTGTGAGTCCTTATCTTTTTCGAATTATATGCAATCCAAATAAATTCACATTGATATGCAACTTCTCAAAAATTCTCAATAATTATGATCAAATCTCATAGGTTTGCTTTTCATTCCTCTCTCCACTAATGTAAGCTAATTATCCAACCAAAAATCAATAGGACTTTTCTCGCTTTGTAATGTAAGGCTAGGCTAAAGGTGAGATAACGGGAATTTTAAGCTCAAACCACCCATCAACACGTTGATTTCTAGGATCTAACTAGAGCCAATGTCACTGTCCAATTTCACTCCTTCAAGATAATTTTTCTGCCACCATATATCATCATTCATTCTTTTCTTTTTTCTTTTTTTTTTTTTTGTTTTTTTTTTCTCTTTCTCTTTTTTTTTTTTTTTGCCCTTTTGAATTGCTTTATGGTATGATAGGGAACCATAAAAGCTCACTCAATTGAAAGTTAGATAGGGAACCATAAAAGCAATTTTTTTTCTTTTGATAATACACCCCAAACAACCATAGCAATCACTTTTTTTTTTTCTTTCTCCATCATTCCTCCCAAATTTCTATTAAGCTCAAATAATCCCAAAAAGAAAATCAACGTGTTCATAGGGCATGGGACAATGATATAATTTGATAACGGCTAGGCTAAACATATATGGGTGCCAATGAAAAATTGGGTAATAATTAAGGCTCAAACGGGTGACTAGGAATAAATAAACAGGGTTAGCTTGAAAGGCTCAATCGATCCAAAAATTGCCTAAATAATTTTCTCAGTTAGATTTAGCTTAGAATTTCGCCTCAAGAGAAAATCAAACAAATTCTAAGATTTGGGTGAAATTTAAGAAAATCACATACTTCACATGAATGTTCTCTAAATTTACACACAATTCAAAAATTAAGGACTTTTAGTGCTCAGTAAGTGGATCAACATAATCAGAATTAAAATTAACTCACACATCAATTGCAAGTTTAAATAAAATTTAGATTTTCCTAAGAATCACAAAAATTCACAACCAGGAATGTAATCATGATAAAAAAAATTTAGCCAAAAATTTTGTCTCCCCCTAAACTTGAATGAAGCAGTTTCGTCAATGTGAATGATAGAAATAGAAAGAAGAAAACTCCCCTGGTTGTAGGATAACTTCATAGATGACGTTGATGATTAAACTCTTGAAATGTACTCCCTAAAAAATTAACCTGGATAAAAGAGAGAAAAGTTAAGGTTTTTTTTTTTTTTTTGCAAAACATAAACTTAACAATAAAAAAAAACATAATTAAAATGCTTGGGCTGCCTCCCAAGAAGCGCTTGCTTTATAGTTTTCAGCAAAACTATCTCAGATGTCTCTAGTCTGGAGGATGGAGTTCAATGGTGGTCTTATGCTTGTTATAACCACCTTCAAAGTAGGGCTTCAAACGTTGACCGTTCACCTTAAATGTGCCCTCAGTGTCATGCGCAACTTCAACTGTTCCATATGGGAATACCTGTGTAACTGTAAAAGGATCAGACCATCGAGACCGCATGTGGCATCCATAAATTTTGACAACCCTCGGATATGCGACGGTCCGTGACTGGCCGACGGAAGTATCGTCGGATTATGTCATCGGTATCATTTACGAACACCGTTTTATTTTCATCGTTGGACTGATGAGCCTCGTTTAGTAATGGTTTGATTGTAGAATAAATTATAGCTTTGTCGGAAGTCCCTTTTATTTGAGGTCATTGGTGAGATCAATCTCATCAATAATTTTGCCGACCTAGGAAAAAGAAAATGTGATACGTCGCGGATTGACGAAATCGTTATTGGAATTCGTCATCGTCGGCACAACATTCGACCCGCTGACCCGTGCATATTTGTCCCAATTACACTACACAACTATGCCACTTAAATGTATGTGAAATAAAAGGGGGATTTGGACTTTAATACACTGATTTTCAATGAACCGAATAAAAGAAATTCGGCCATGCAGCCCACGCCACAATGGTCAACAAACAAAGAGTTGTTGACTGAGAGAAACCGAATGGCAGCCACGTTTTCTACCCTACTCAGCAAGCCGAAGTCCCAAAGTTTGACAGATTGACCAAGACGTGTCAATCGTAAAATACAGGGGGGAAAACTTGAAGCATGCAGCGGCCACGCTCATACATGGAAGAAGTAACGTGGAAGGGAGTATTCGGTCGAAGAAGCCACGCCAAGGATCCATGTTTCTCTCTCTCCCTCTTCGGTGGCCAGCAAAGAAAGCTCTTGAAATTAGACTGCAGCCACGTACCTGTATGGAGCAACAGGTGTCGTGGACGGAGAGAAAGAATTTCCCATGCATGCACGGGAGAGAGTGGCAGCCGAAGGACCCAAGTGCTGGCCACGTCTTCTTCCAGATGGTGCCGTGCGCGCCCCTTTCCTTCTTCGGTGGACAGCAAATGAAGAACTTTGATCATGCAAAGGCCACGTTCATGCATGAAGACCAACGTGTCATGCACAAGGAATTCTCACACCAAGAATTCAGCCACATTCCCCTCCCACGTGCCTTCCATTGCAGCTGCCACAAACTCCTTGGATTGTCGACTCCATTTTTCAATGGGCGGAATCCACGAATGCTGAAGAAAACTATTTCCTTCCGTTCTATCTCTCTCGACGCCCATCTTTCTCTCTTTCTCGGTGTTCTTTTCTCTCTCGGCAGCTTAGGTTTCCTTTGTCCAGCGAAGTCCTCAGTAGATTTAGTTAAGAATCCTCTCACCATCTTGCTCGCTCCTCACCGTTAACCATCAACCTCCTTTGCCGCCAGCCGGGAAGCGCACCATCTCACCTTAACCGAGTCCGCGAGCTTCTCGAGTTCTTGCCGTCGACACCGTAGGACTAGAGGCAAGTAGAAGTTCTTCAATCTATGTTTTGCTTGCTGTTTTATCTAGTGAGGAGTTGGTAGATGAGAGAAAATGTGGAATGTGGAGTTGCATGTCGATTTTGAAGAAGGAGATGAAGCTGACCGAAGTAATTGAGCAAAAATAGAGCAAGTTTTGGTGGATTTCGCTTTTATATTGAAATGAGAACTCAAGGATTTAGCTATGGTGAATTTTTTAGAAGTAAAGAGGCTGTATTGTGGTGTAATGTGCTTATAAATCTTGGCTGTGGAAGTTGGATACCGAAACTCAAAGTAGAGGAAGAGTCCTCTTTAGGCTAGTGAACTGTTTTCGTAAGAACAGCCTGACCACCGGTGATTTCTCGATTTTTCTGAAATTTTATAGCAAAAATTTGAATTCGAAGTCTGAACGAAAGTTGGAGATCACATCTGTGAGAATAACATATAAAAAATTTAGCATAAATGGACAAGATTTGGTCGACGAAATGATTTTCATACGGAAATGCTAAATCTGGAAATTTTACAGAAACTGTAGCAAGAAATACCGAAGTTTTTGCTCTGGATATGTATGGAATTTGACTTTGTGTTCTGCATGAAATTTGTTCCTTTAGGTCTCATTGATAATGTGTCAAAATTTCATAATTTTCTGAGTCCATTTAGTATTTATTTGAAAATTTCTACCAGAACTGTACATTGTAAAAATCGGGCCATTCTGTTCTTGAATTTTCACCAAAGTGTCCGAAAGTGAAGGTGTTTCGAATGGCTATGTGATATGATGGTATTGGCTGTGGATATTTGTGCAATATAGAGATATGATAGAGGGTCCATGAGACATCTTGTTTTAGCATTTGAAAATGTTTTGAGAATTAAAATGCTAAATGTTACCGTTGAGCCCTCGGGTCAACGATGCCCCGGGAGTCGGGATGCCCAGAGGTTCGAATGAGTCGATGCCCTTTGGATGCTTGGTTGTATTGTGAATACATGCCCAGAGGTTTTCCCCGGGAGTGTCGGGATGCCCGGTTGTATTATGATACATGCTCGGAAGGTGAGGGGTTGTATTATGATGCATGCCCGGAGGTTAGGGGTAACCATGTCTATGGTCCCCAACGATTCCTCGTGATGCCAGGTGGGGTGCGAGATGCCCAAAGGTTCGAATGAGTCGATGCCCTTTGGATGCCCGGTTGTATTTTGAATACATGCCCGGAGGCTTTCGCGACGCTAGGTTGGGTGCGAAATCCCAGAAGGATGCAAACATTGGTCCTCTGGGGGATGAAACCTTTTGAATGATTAAAATTGATGATTATATTAAGTGTAAGTGTGGTCTGGTTATGGGACTAAATTGTATGGCATGGAATGGGACGTGTCATTACAGTTTGGCCCCATGACCGGGACTTGTGTGACTGAACATGATGCATCTTATTGGTTTATATGGTTTGGATGCATACTCATTCATGGATTGCCTATTTTGTCTACCATACTTGAATCTGGATATTAATAGTAATGCTTGATATAGTTTGATGAATCTTTTACTGCTGAGTGGTTGTACTCACCCCTTTTGGGGACTAACATTTCAGACTAGACAAGATACCTCTGCTGCCATCGCCACCAGCAAATGGATCGAGTGGTTGGATATGGCCGTGAGGAGAAGGACAACAGAGGAAGGAACTTTTGGACGCCGACACTGATCGATGGACTTTAAGTATATGACTGTTGGAAGAGATGTCGATCATCTTTTGAAAAATAGCCGAGTATAGAAAACTTTGGCATTTTGATGTACCGACTAATGATGTCCATCAAGTTATGTAAATAAAAGTGTTCGGCTTTAACTTATATAAAATGTTTAGTTGGTGTGCATTGTTTTTACGAATATAGGGAAGGGAGTTGTTGGATACGCTTCTGCCATATATATTGCGCAGGGACCGATCTAAATTATATAAACCCCCAGGATTGATAGACCTTCAGGTCAAGCAAGAGAATGGTAATCAAACTGTGGCGACCCCAACGGATCGAGGGCCGTCGAGGGGTGCCACACTGCAACTTTCCTGGAAAAAGTTTAAGACGAGAGTTATAAAATAAGACTTTTTGACCAATTTTAAACTCTCGTCTGAATATGTGCTTGTCATGCCATCTTTTTGTACGCTTCTTGTACAACTTAGAATTTTCATAGGCCGCATTGCGAAATTCCTCCAATTCATTCAGTTGCAATAATCTTTCTTCACCTGTAGACTGCATGTCAAAATTCAAAAATTTCAATGCCCAATATGCTTTATCTAATTCCACTGGTAAGTGACAAGCCTTTCCAAACACTAGCCTAAAAGAAGATATCCCAATTGGAGTTTTGAACGCTGTCCTATAGGCCCAATGTGCATCATCAAGTTTTATTGACCAATCTTTCCTAGAGGCATTTACTGTTTTTTCTAAAATTCTCTTAATTTCCCTATTTGAAATCTCTACTTGACCACTAGTCTGAGGATGATAAGGGGTTGCAACCTTATGTGTGACTCCGTACTTACTCAAAAGTGCTTCAAATTGTTTGTTGTAAAAATGTGTCCTCCTATCACTTATGATTGCCTTAGGAATGCCGAATCGGGTAAAAATATTTTTCTTCAAAAGTTTGACCACAACCTTAGCATTATTTGTTGGCAATGCTACAGCTTCTACCCACTTAGACACATACTCCACAGCCACTAAAATATATAAATTTCCATAAGAAGGTGTAAAGGGTCCCATGAAATCAATACCCCAAACATCAAATAATTCACACACAATAATGTTGTTTAAAGGCATCTCATTTTTTCTTGAAATATTTCCAGTTCTTTAACACCTATCACATGAAATTACATAGGAGTATGCATCTTTAAAAAGTGTAGGCCAATAAAATCCAGATTGTAAAATCTTAGCTGCAGTTTTGGTGGCACCAAAATGGCCACCTGCCTCTCCATCATGACAATGATGTAGACTGTTTGCCTTCTCTTCGCCTGGAACACATCTCCTTATGACTTGGTCTGCACATACTTTAAACAAGAAAGGTTCTTCCCAAAAATAATTTTTAACATCAGAAAATAATTTTTTCTTCGTTGATATGATAATTCGGGAGGAAGAACATTACTTACCAAATAATTTACAAAGTCAGTGTACCAAGGAATTTTTGTGGACTTAATGGAAAAAATTTCTCATCAGGGAACTCTTCCAAAATTTGTCTTACCTCTTCATTTGAATTTGGAATTCTTGATAAGTGATCTGCAATTAGATTTTCAGTCCCCTTCTTATCTTTGATTTCCAAATCAAATTCTTGCAGCAATAGAATCCACCTGATCAACCTGGGTTTCGATTCTTTCTTTTCAAGCAGATACTTAAGAGCAGAGTGGTCAGAATAAACTATAACTTTTGAGCCAATTAAATAAGAACGAAATTAATCAAAAGCAAAAACTACTGCCAAAAGTTCCTTTTCTGTTGTTGAATAATTCAATTGTGCACCTGACAAGGTTCGACTGGCATAGTATATGGTTTGAAAATTTTTTATTATTCCTTTGTCCCAAAACAGCTCCTACTGCAGAATCGCTAGCATCACATATCAATTCAAAAGGTAAATCCCAATTTGGTGGCGCCATAATTGGTGCTGAAATTAACTTCTCCTTCAAAGTGTTAAAAGCCTGCATGCATTCAACAGAAAAATTAAAAGGAGCATCTTTTTTCCAAAAGATTAGAAAGATCTTTTATAAACCGCCTATAAAATCCTGCATGCCCCAAAAATCCTTTGGCAAGTTTCACAGATGTCGGCGGAGGCAATTTTGCAATGACCTCCACTTTGGCTCGATCAACTTCTATTCCGTTTTGAGAAATTTTATGCCCGAGCACTATTCCTTCTTGCACCATAAAGTGACACTTCTCCCAATTCAAAAGAAGGTTAGTCTCCTCACATCTTTGTAAGACCAAAGCCAAATTATTTAAACAAGAATCAAATGATAAGCCAAAAACAGAAAAATCATCCATGAAAATCTCAATATATTTTTCAACCATATCAGAAAAAATAGCCATCATGCATCTCCGAAAAGTAGCTGGTGCATTACAAAGACCAAAGGGCATTCTTCTAAAAGCAAAAGTACCATAGGGACAAGTGAAAGTAGTTTTCTCTTGATCTTCTGGTGTAATAGGAATCTGATTATACCCCGAATATCCATCAAGAAAGCAATAAAACTCATGCCCTGCAAGTCTTTCTAACATCGATCAATAAATGGTAAAGGAAAGTGATCTTTTCTAGTGGCATCATTCAATTTTCTGTAATCCATACACACACGCCACCCAAGAATCTGTTCTAGTTGGAATCAATTCATTATTGTCGTTTTTCTGAACAGTCATACCGCCTTTCTTTGGCACAACTTGTACAGGACTTACCCAAGAACTATCAAAGATATGATAGATGATACCTGCATCAAGTAGCTTAATTACCTCAGCTTTCACTACTTCTTGCATATTCGGGTTCAAACGCCTCTGAGGTTGGATAGTGGGTTTATATTGTTCCTCTATCAAAATTTTGTGCATGCAAATTGAAGGACTAATTTCCTTGATATCATCTATTTTCCATCCAATTGCACCCTTATGCTCTCTTAATACTCTCAGCAGTTTCTCCTCCATCAAATCTGTCAAAGAAGAAGATATAATTACCGGTAAAGAAGAAACTCCATCTAAATAAGCATATTTCAAATGAGAAGGTAAGGGTTTGAGTTCAAGAATTGGAGGCTCTTCAATTGATGGTTTAGGCTTTGTATTATGTTCTCCAAACTCCTCAAATTTAATTGCCTTTTGCCTTGAATATGGTGGAATTGCCTCCATGAAATTTGCGTACTCCATAATCTCCTCATTCTGAATATCTGTGTTCCTTGGTTGAATCAGACATGCTTCAAGTGGATCTTTAAAAATATTTTCCCGAAAAACTTTATTCACCAACTTGTCAACTGTCTCAACTCTAAAACAAGAATTATCATCAGATGGATATTTCATTGCTTTAAAAACATTAAATGAAACAAGATCATCTTGAACTCTAAGAATCAACTTCCCTTGTTGTACATCAATAAGAGCTCTTCATGTTGCTAGAAAAGGTCGACCTAAGACAAGTGGTACCTAAAAATCTTCCTCCATGTCAAGAACTATGAAATCTGCAGGAAAGATAAATCTGTCAACTCTTACCAAAACATCTTCCACAATACCTCTCGAATATTTAATTGATCGATCAGCTAGTTGAAGTGACACTGTGGTTGCTTTTACCTTTCCCAATCCTAATTTCTTGAAAACTGAATAAGGCATCAAATTAATACTTGCACCTAAATCACATAATACTTTTTCAAAGTAAGAATCCCCAATAGTGCAAGGAATAGTAAAACTCCCTGCATCTTTTAATTTCGGAGGCAATTTGTTTTGTAGGATGGCTGAACACTCCTCATTTAACTTCACAGTTTCATAATCCTTCAGTTTCCTTTTGTTTGCCAAAATCTCATTCAAAAATTTTGTATAACTAGGCATTTGCGCTAAAGCATCTGCAAAAGGAATGTTAATGTGCAATTTTTTATATACATCAAGAAATTTAGAAAATTGCTTATCTATTTTGTGCTGCTGGAGTCACTGAGGGAATGGAATTGGCGGCACATATGGCTTGGGATTATCTGGAAAAAGTTTACTCTTGCTTGTCTCCTTTGATTATTTATTGATCACATTTCCTTGTCTCTGACAATCTCCTCTTCTCCCACTTGTTTACCACTTCTCAGGGTAATAGCCTTTATGTTTTCAATTGGATTTTTCTCTGTGTTGCTCGGCAAAGAACCTTGTTGTCTCCCTAACATCATGCTTGCTAACTGGCCCACTTGCATTTCTAGATTTCTGATTGAAGCCTCTTGGTTCTGAAATTTCACATCCGTGCTTTTGATGAAGTCATGAGTCGTATTAGCAAGTTTGGTGACTATATCTTCTAAATTGGACTTTGTCTCATCTGATTGTTTGAATCTCGGTGGTCTCGTCACATTCTGATTATTCCATGAAAAATTTGGATGATTGCGCCATCCCGGATTATACGTGTTGGAGTAGGGATTATTCTGTAACCTGTTAAAATTCCCAACAAAGTTGGAATTTTCACTAGATTGTTTAAAAGTATTACCTACCTGACACGCTGTGCTAACATGTCCTCCACCAAAATAATCACATGTCAAATTTTGAATTTTCATGACTTAAACACTCATATTATCTAGCTTTTTGTTGAGTGCTTCAAATTGTGCAGCAATTGCAACAAAAGCATCCACTCCGTGAACTCCGCTAACTTTTCGCATTGGTGTCTTTCAGTAGGCCACTGATAACTATTAGATGTCATCTCCTCTAATAGATTATAGGCTTCTTCTGGTGTTTTATTATTTAGAGTTCCTCCTGCAGCTGCATCAATCATAGAACGAAGATTTGAACTAGAGCCATTATAAAAATTTTGTACCTGCATCCATATGGGTAGTCCGTGATGTGGGCATCTCTTAAGAAATTCTTTGAATCTTTCACACGCTTCATATAATGATTCATTATCCATCTGCATAAAATTAGTAATATCGTTACGCATCTTCGCAGACTTTGCAGGTGGAAAGAACTTACCAAGAAAATTTTGAGCCATATCATTCCATGTAGTGATTGATTCTGCAGGAAGAGAAGAAATCCAACTTTTAGCTTTGTCTCTTAGAGAGAATGGAAATAATCTCAATCTAATAGCATCATCTGTAACTCCATTATATTTAATGGTGTCACAGATTTCAAGAAAAGCATCGATGTGAGCGTTTGGATCATCGCTTGGTAGCCCACTGAATTACACTGATTGTTGAAGCATCTGAATGAGCGACGGCTTGATCTCAAAGTTGTTTGTTTGAATTGCACGTCTTCTGATACTTGATGTGGTACCTTGAACTGTTGGTGCAGCATAATCTCTTAAGAGTTTACGTGGATTTTCATTATCACCATCTGCCATCTTCTTCGCGTGATTTCTCTGTTCTCTCAGTCGCCTTTTGAATGTATGCTCGATTTCTAGATCAAGCTCAACAAGTTTTTCTTGTTGGCTACGTATCATAAACCGATGTACACCCTGAAAAATAAAACAAAACAAAAGCTAGATTAAACTTAGAATTATCTGGTATCAATATTAATTAGTATTAAACAAACGATCCCCGGCAACGGCACCAAAAACTTGTTTGTAAAATTCTAAACGCAAGCGAACATGTCGAACAAGTAATATAATGACGAGAAAGAATATCGTCCCACGGAGATCGATGATTAATAAACTAATTAAATACTAAAATAGATTAACTCTAAAATTTATCTAACAGATCAAAATATAATTGAGAATAAATTAAAAACAAAATTTGTAGACTAATGCAGTAAATCAATCAGATAAATATGTTAGAGCATCGGATTTCACCATAACCACTAGATATGAATTTCAGATTGTTGTGAGTACAAGAACGATATCAAACATGTGATAGCGGAATTTCCTGATCTATTTAATATCCTATCTCTAGGTATAGCAAACCTACTCAGTTTATTAATTCACTATATCTCTATGTGAATTAAAATAAACATAAGTGCATTAAAAACTATGAATATTCCCGGTTTACAATGAGTCTTTTGGATCACCTTATCACCGAAAGCTACACAAATAACGCAGTATATTTCTATCCACGTTTAATTCATGGTTATATATTATAATGAGCAATTGTATATTATCACTTCTCAGTCTCAAACATGCACATCAGATCATTCAAGTGGTGGCCAGTCACTCAAAAGCATTAAGCACAATAATATATAACTCACATGAATGAAATCAATTGTAAAACATAAAAATCATGAAATTCACATTATCATGATTAGGCTACATCGTAGCCCTAACAAAAGAAAATTAGAACATAGTAGATGAAGAAATAACAATATAAATCAAACTCAGCATCTTGAATCAAAGAACAAGAATTCTGTCACCACTTTTGTCTTCTCTTCAAAATACTTGAAAAACTCTCAGAACAATGAAAAAAAACAATCTAGCAGAAAAACTAGCTTAAAAACCTAGATGCTCTCTCTGACTCTCCTATTTATAGGATATATCCAAGATACTTATCTCCAAACAATTGCACACAAAATCAGGTAGTAAATCATAGGATTTTGATTTGATATCTATCTCCCACTGCTACTTGATTCAAAGTCCTGAGTTTTGCCATCTTTTTCCTTATCTTCTCTATATATCATTATTCTGCATAAATAAGGAAAATTCAAATAATCAGAAGGAAATCCAAATATTTTCTCATAGATATTGCATTAATTGTTGCCTAAAATAGGTAAAATAACTCTATTTTTATAGAGTTATCACTAATCGAGAAGTTTGAGACTTAAGATCTCCCCGCTTCTCTGTTCTTTTAATCTTCCTTGATTATTATACCGTAAGTGTGACGATATTGAAACATGTATTATCTTCTACAGTCAAGACTTGCTATAGGTCTTTAGGATCTAAGTAGATGTGGCAAACGGGTGAGCATAGATTTGCAATCAGGTGATTATAAGTAAAAGTTCATCTGAGGCTCGGACATGATGCATGTGATGTTGGGTTCAGTCTGATTTCCAGATCCAAGGGTGGATCCGCCCACCTGGACACCGAGCAACAATTCTCTCTCTCTCTGCGAGTACGTCCTTCTAAGACTCTGATCACTATCGATGCCCTTCAGCTTCATAGATCTAAGAACTTGCATTTGCCTTCCTCGTCCAATGGCAAACCGTTTCAAGAGTCGTCCCGATCGCTGTTAAAACCCCTTGCAGGAAATCGCCAGGAGCCCTCTAATTTGGATGATTCCGCAAAGCTGGAGCAGTTGAAGACGATCAGCCGGAGGCTGAAGATGGGCTCTCACGGCAGCTTCGGCCAGTCAAAGAGTTCCTCGACCTCGTCTAGTCCATCGACGAGGCCTAATCCAAGTCGGAGGAGGACCACATCATCCTCGGCGATATTGAAACCCTAAAGTGTTGGATCGTCGAGCCCAACATCCCCAAGCGCAGGATAAAGGAGTACATCATCCGGCTCGTCTACGTTGGTTACATCCACGCCGTCAAGATAATGCACCGCAACAGCTTGCTGCTCAAGATCAATCTTGACGCCTTTTGCTCCGTCGCCACGGGGTGATCATGATCGGTGCGAAGGTGAGTTTTGAAGCTGTCTTGAATGGAACCACTGTTCCATTTAGGAAAATGGAAAACAACATCAAAACGCCGGATGCGAAAAATCAGGCAGCGGTCGGTTTGAAATAATTATCAACATTGGACTTAAAAGTTCAGCAATCTATGAATAATAACGTAAGCATTGAGAAATCATTCACTTGCATAGACAAAGTGTAAAGAGGCGATTTAATGCTATAATAGATAAGGATATCTCAACGATATAACTAGACAATTGTAATCTAAATCAAATTGACTTAAAATAAATTAAACTTTTGAGAACAATTGAAGCCAAAAATGGAATGAGAGCTGAATATTTTTTGGCCCCATTTGGTGAACCTTGTATTTCATTAATTACGACATTTTCAGCAGCCGGGAAAGGCAAGGTACGCGAATTTTTCTTAATTTACAAGGATGAGTGGAAATAAATCTTTTAATGCAAGTATGATGACGAATGGAAATAAAATCTTTATAAAAAAAAAAAAGCAAGGTACGTGAATTTATCTTCAATTTAATGGAAACACGAGCAGAATTTGATAACTTTACCAAAAGGGTCAAAGAAACTTGATTCTACATTTACCTAATTTTCACTTCCTTGCATAGTATATAAGAGGGGGGCCATTCCATCGGAACGAGACAGATTCATATGCAAAGAAGCCATGAGAGGGAGCCGCAGCAAGATGGGCAAGTTCTCAGCATCATGTTTCGTCGTAGCTCTAGCTTTAATTGCAGGTGACTTGCTCTCTTGACGCCTCTCCAAATATTTGTCAATTCTCGGGAAAAGTACAAAAAAAGTCCTAAACCTATTGCATTGGTACCAATTCAGTCCTAAACTTTTTAATTGGACCAATTCAGTCATAAACCTTTTACTATTGGTACCAATTCAGTCCATCCGGCCAATTTTGGCCAGCCGACGATGACGTGGACATCGGCCGGTGGCCGGATGCTGACGTGGAATTTTTTTTAATGATTTTTTAATTTTTTTTGAATTTTTAAATATTTTTTCTTTTTCCTTCTTTTTTTTGGCCTTCTTCCTAGCGTGGCCGGCGAGCCTCCGGTGAGGCTCGCCGGCCACCGGGCGAGGGCCGTGAAGCCCTCACCGCCGCCGGCGAGGGTCGCGGCCCTCGCCCGGCCTCTCCCAAGGCTGCCAGCGAGGCGGCTTCGCCCGGATCTGGGCGAGGCCAGCCTCGGCCGCGGCCCTGGGCAAGGACGAGCGGCCCTCGCCAGCCGCCGACGAGGGTCATGGCCCTCGCTCGGCCTCGCCCAGGGCCGCGGGCGAGGCCAGCCCGCCCAGATCTGGGTTAAGCAACCTCGCCCGCACTTGCATAGATGTTCAGACCACACTTCTTCCATGTACTAAATCGAATTGCGCTTTTAACCACATAGTCAATACAGGCATCTCCGAATTAAACCGAGAGTATCTCGTTGATGCTAGCTCAGTCCAAAGGGAAGTAAGAGAATATTACCATAAAAAACAGATGGTTAATAAAGAAAGAACCTCTTTTTTCTTTTATCAAAGTTCTTCTATTCCAGCATATGAATTTTGAGATTGGTGCAGCTCTTTTTATCTTTTCCTTCTTTTTATTTGGATTAAACTGAGATGAGGTGACGAGGGTGGTTGACCTTGTCATCTGTGGCTTAATTTAGCATAAGCAATGAGAAACTAAAAATGACCATCCAACACCTGATGGAGAGTCTAGCGCCTGTCCATTGATTTAAACCGCAAGTTCAGCGATTCTCAAATGATGCGACTAAAAGCAACCGGAAAGTCCGCTGGTCTTCCCAGATTTCAGGGACTTGAGTGCTTGAAATAAGGTCACTCTCTATCTATATAAGAACATCATATGTGACCTCTTTAGTCAGGGAAACACAGAAACTGGTGCACCATTCCTTTCGCAGACTAAGTACATAAACAAGCAAAATGGCCAACAAGCTTGTCGCAGTGTTTCTCACGTGCATCGTCGTTGCCACGGCATTGAACATCCACATGGCAGAAGCAGCCATTGACGAGAAGTTCAAGGCGTGCTTCAACACGTGCCAGAGTGAGTGCAAAGCCGATGGCAATGGCTCGACTTTCTGTGAAATTAGGTGCGACAGTGAATGCTCGGCCAAGGAAATCGCCGGTACGTTGCATCAAGTCTGAAATACATTATTCCTTTAATGTTCTTACGTTGACATCTTCGATATGATATGGTTCTCTTCTTTTCTTTTTCACTTTTTGCAAATTTTCATCCACGATTATTCTTTTGCAGCTAAACTGAACACCATCCTACATTGATCAAAGCAGTGCGGAACTTCGCCGACATATTTTGTTTCCCCCAAATGATGTAATGAAATCTTTTGTACTCAAGACAAGGAATTGATCGATCATATAAATAAGATTTCATTGATCAGTTTTGCATCATACTTTGGTTGTAACATGTTTAATGTCTCTGTATCGATGCAAATATTACATTCACATGAGTTTCAATGGAATTATCAACCCGGGTTAGTCTTTACAGAAAACAAGAATAAACATTACGTAAAATATTCTTCAAACTTTCGATGTCATATTCTTATCGGTTATTGTCATTCAAAATATGAAAAATAAGTTGACAAAGCAATATGAATGGTGTATCAGTTCCGTCTGGCACGGATGGATCAGAGAAACACATTATTCAATAGAGCACGAGTGAATGGGGAATAAAATCAAGCAAAAAGAAACCAGTTTTCTTTTCCTCCAAACATGTGTACATATGTTCTGATAAGTATTTATCCAGGTAGCTCAAGCAATGTTTTCAGCATTGCTTTGGGTTACAATCACAAATTCCACAAGCACATTGTCCCCTCATGCTCACTAACCATTCGCAAATAGTCCCTTTGACAAGCTGATGAGCAGGCAAGAGCGTTTGCGCAATCAAGGATCAAGTAATTCCAGCGGCAAAATGGAACAAGAATCGCCTACCAGGATCGACTAACTAGCCTAGCAGCGACAAGAGCTTGTTGCTGCAAAGAAAACATTAAATGCTGAAAAGGTTTTCGATGTAATAATCAAGATAATCTAATTTCATGGGCCCTCCAGTCTCCAGGTAGCTGAAGCCTGCGCTCGTGCCTTCGGCTTATCGAGAAAAGGGATCGGTCTATTTTCGCCTCGAAGTGGAATTTCCTGGCTTATAACTCCGCATATTACCCTCAGTGAAACCTAAATATTTCAGACCTCCACCAGAGCTTTCAGAATAGTTCCAGACCGTTCCGTAATGCCATGTACCAAACCTCAGAAAAATACCACAAACAGTAAAGCAAAGCTCTTCAATTGGAAGATGATCAGCCAGAAATGAAATGAAGTCAAACAATTTCTTCGGTTAATTTGACCACCAAACTTTTCGCAGACGTGGATTTAACTGAAGAAACCTTAATATTACCCGTCTGAAATAATAATATTTTCACTATACGAAAAAGAATAGGATTTTTTGCATCTAACTTTTCACAAGCTTTTCGTGTATCGGGTTCATGCACTGACAGAACATGTGCACATCATGCTTTTAGAATCGAGAGATTTAATCGTCCGGCGCATCTCGCGGGTCTACAACTAAGTCTAAAGAGATGTAACGCCAATACGATCATCTTCCCTTTTCCTCCATCTAGAGAAAGCAATGTTCCTACGTTATTCAAGAAAAGGAAACGCATCAATCATATGAAAAAGTCACCTCATTGATCAACCGAATCGAAGCGCTAACAATGTCCCCAAAAAAGGATGTCAGTAGTCAAGTTCATTTATTCAATTCCAGTCGAAATACGAATAAAAACTATGACTTTATGCATCAACATTGATATTGACACATGCAGGCCTGGGCGTACAAGCTGCCTCCGCAGAAGGCGGTGATGAGGTTCGGGTGTCGCTGCGTGCAATTCCCCCAGCACTCTTGCGACGGGTTGCGACCCTGACAGACGTAATGCACCCACGGCAAGCCTTCCAGGCAGCCCTTCGCCATGCTCGGAACCACCATTAGTTCGCCTGAAACACAAAGGAGAACAGCGCTTTCGTTATGATCCTATGGATTTCAGGCTTGCATGGGAAGTTACTAAGATGAAGGCTACGTATTGCATAGTTCTCCAAGGTTGTGCGCTCAAGTCGATGAGAGTTACCATTCTCCAATCTATTGTTAAAAATATTTAGGACATTTTTGTAGGGATAATCAAGATATGCACGGTCCGAGATATAGAGAACCTTCTAAATATATACGTAATCACGAGAAATATAGAAAATATTATAAATATCTATAGGATATTTCCTAAATATCTATAACATCTATTTAGCTATTGTAATAAAATAGACTTTTGGACTTGAAAATACTCCAGACTTAACAGGCGAGTCATTTTTTTTTTTCCAAATAAAAATTTAAGAATTTTTGTCAAGAAATTGAAAATTGAAGGAATATGGAATTTTGGACAACGAATGCACCAGAATTTAACGGAACTGTGTGTAAGTCACCTGCAATAACAACTAGAGCTAAGACGATGAAGCATGCTGCTGAGAACTTTTCCATCTTGCGGTGATTCCCTCAAATGGCTTCTTTTAGATCTGTCTCCTTCCAGTGGA
Source organism: Eucalyptus curtisii (assembly GCA_017140595.1). Lineage (NCBI taxonomy): Eukaryota > Viridiplantae > Streptophyta > Magnoliopsida > Myrtales > Myrtaceae > Eucalyptus > Eucalyptus curtisii. The sequence continues at coordinate 12,219,071 of CM029501.1, read as the reverse complement.
ATGGCCACCCTCTTATATACCAAGCAAGGGGTGAAAATTAAGTGCTGGGAATTAATGACTTAGGTAAATAGAATCAGATTTCTTGGACCCTTGGAGAAAGTATTAAATTCGGTTTGTCTTCCCATTTAATTGACGATAAGTCCGTGTACCTTGCCATAGATTTATTTCCATTCATTCTCGTAAATTCTCGCCTTTCCCGATTGCTGAAAATGTCGTGATTAACGAAATGCAAGCTTCCCGGTTTGTTTTGCGACCGCGGCCTATTCCGATTGACCAAATGGAGCACAAGAAAGATGTAACTCTAGCGCCATTTTGGCTTCGATTGTTTTCAGAAGTTTAATTTATTCTAAATCGGTTTGATTTAGATTCAAATTTTCTTATTAGATAGTTGAGGTCTCCTCATTTAACATAGTATTAAGTCGCCTCTTTACGTTTTGTATATGCAAGTAAATGATCTCGCAATGTCTACGTTATTATTCATAGATTGCTGAACTTTAAGTTCAATATTGATACCGATTTCAAACTGAACATGGGTTAATTTTTTGCATTAAGCATTTTGATTTTGTTTTCCATTTAGAATTGGAAGGTTCCATGAAAAGTAGGGTCCAAACGTTTCACGAAAAATGCCCGGAAATTACACGATTTGAAAAATATTTTCAAAAAAATTATTGTTTACATCACTTGAAATAATTAGTCAATGAAGATAGCTTTCATTATCAACAAAATTTATGTGTAAACATTTACATAGCTTATGGAAATATTTTTTATTTGTTCATTTTAGAAGTGATACAAGCCACTTGTTTGAACAAGTAATTGACTTTTCCTTCCAAACTCACTAGCAGTTTTGAGGGCGCGCTAAGATTTATTCCACTCATTATTGCCGTTTCGCGTGCCAGTGCTGTGCAAGTGCTAATGCACCATTTGAAAATTGTTCGTAATTTTTTAACTTTACTTTCTTTTCAAAAGATTGTTCCCATGACCCGTAAAGCCGCATGGGAGCAATTCCAACTAGAGCTAGGACGATGAAGCATGCTGCTGAGAACCTCGAGCTTCCTCGGCCAACAAGGCGACTTCAAAAGAGGGTGCAAAACTTAAAGGTTCCTTGCCCAACAAGCAGAGTAAGGAAGAGCACTTCATCTACTCTTTCGCACTGAGTGGAATCGGTTAATGTGAAAGTATAAAGCGGTCTCCAAAAATAAAATGTGCTTGTGTACTTAATACTTTTAAAAGCAAACGTACGTGAGAGACTATTCGGTGAAAAGTGAGATGTATTCTTTGGTATATTCCCAAAAAAATTCAATAAAAAGCTCATGCACGCATCTTAAATAAACTGTGACGGTAAAATTTATGGACGGGCAAAATTGTAATTTTTGACATCAGGACAGGATAATAGTTGAGTAGGCCATGAATCTCTTCCACTCCAAACTTGAATTCAAGAGGATCCCAAATTTTTCATGAAGCCCACACTAAAAAACATATTTACTTTTCAAAACTAATCCCAGCCCAATCTTTCTAGCCACGCTCAGTTTAACAGGCCCAAAAAAGAACTCACTAAAACCATACTAAGCCCACCCCGTTATCGTCTTCTTCCAGCCCTTAGTGCTTCAGAACAATACAACTTCAACAATAACGTCCACGTGATCTCATCCTAAATCAAACATAACATATTCATCACCAAATATCTCCAATTGCCGGATCTTCACTGTTAACAATTATAATTTCCCATGACTCATACATGGACTTGCGAGGAAACCGAGTGGGGGGAACAAACATGGTTGAAGCCTCTGTCATGGATATTAACTAGATGAAAATCGACAACATACTATTCCAGACCACATGCTCATCGCCGACCTCCATTATGGGCTAGTATCATCACCGCTGCCTTTTGCCGGACATTATGCCTTTATTTCGACCTACCAAAACGACGATAACTGAAGATATGACGTAAGACCGCCTATGTGGAGATAAACTCAAACATTTTACAAACAATCATCATTCACAAGCATTGGAACACAAAACAAAAACAGAGGACTTAAGAGTTCAGAAATGGATTTGGCTATTGAGAAACTACTAGGGCTCGTAGTAAACTGACTTAAAAACCTATTTAAACCATCTAATCCAAGTTGCTACACTTTCAGATTATACAGAAAATGAGGTTAAGTCGCACTGAACATTCACGATTCATTTCCAAATCGATACCAAGACTGCACGACAAGTTCGCAATGCTTATAGAAACTCTTCTTGCATGGATCTAAATGTGATCAATACACAAAACCCTCCGACCTATGTTATAGCTTATGGATGAGTGTCCTATGTTTACCTTGAGAACACAATTGCTAGCCACAAACCGCCATCCAACTGGCAGCCCGAGATTTTGGAATTTCGGACCGTGCATATCTTGATTATATTTAGAAGGTTCTCTATATGTCAGACTGTGCATATCTTGATTATCCCTACAAAAATGTCCTAAATATTTTTAACAATAGATTGGAGAATGGTAACTCTCATCGACTTGAGCGCACAACCTTGGAGAACTATGCAATACGTAGCCTTCATCTTAGTAACTTCCCATGCAAGCCTGAAATCCATAGGATCATAACGAAAGCGCTGTTCTCCTTTGTGTTTCAGGCGAACTAATGGTGGTTCCGAGCATGGCGAAGGGCTGCCTGGAAGGCTTGCCGTGGGTGCATTACGTCTGTCAGGGTCGCAACCCGTCGCAAGAGTGCTGGGGGAATTGCACGCAGCGACACCCGAACCTCTTCACCGCCTTCTGCGGAGGCAGCTTGTACGCCCAGGCCTGCATGTGTCAATATCAATGTTGATGCATAAAGTCATAGTTTTTATTCGTATTTCGGCTGGAATTGAATAAATGAACTTGACTACTGACATCCTTTTTTGGGGACATTGTTAGCGCTTCGATTCGGCTGATCAATAAGGTGACTTTTTCATATGATTGATGCGTTTCCTTTTCTTGAATAACGAAGGAACATTGCTTTCTCTAGATGGGGGAAAAGGGAAGATGATCGTATTGGCGTTACATCTCTTTAGACTTAGTTGTAGACCCGCGAGATGCACCGGACGATTAAATCTCTCGATTCTAAAAGCATGATGTGCACATGTTCTGTCAGTGCATAGAACCGATACACGAAAAGCTTGTGAAAAGTTAGACGCAAAAAATCCTATTCTTTTTCGTATAGTGAAAATATTATTATTTCAGACGGGTAATATTAAGGTTTCTTCAGTTAAATCCACGTCTACGAAAAGTTTGGTGGTCAAATTAACCGAAGAAATTGTTTGACTTCATTTCATTTCTGGCTGATCATCTTCCAATTGAAGAGCTCTGCTTTACTGTTTGTGGTATTTTTCTGAGGTTTGGTACATGGCATTACGGAAGGGTCTGGAACTATTCTGAAAGCTCTGGTGCAGGTCTGAAATATTTAGGTTTCATTGAGGGTAATATGTGGAGTTATAAGCCAGGAAAGTCCACTTCGAGGCGAAAATAGACTGATCCCTTTTCTCGATAAGCTGAGGGCACGAGCGCAGGCTCCAGCAACCTGGAGCCCGGAGGGCCATGAAATTTGATTATCTTGATTATTACATCGAAAGCCTCTTCCGCATTTAATGTTTTCTTTGCAGCGACAAGTTCTTGTCGCTGCTAGGCTAGTTAGTCGATCCTGGTAGGCGATTCTTTTTCCATTTTGCCGCTGGAATTACTCGATCCTTGATTGTGCAAACGCTCTTGCCTGGTCATCAGCTTGTCAAAAGGACTGTTTGCGAAAAGTTAGTGAGCATGAGGGGACGATGTGCTTGTGGAATTTGTGATTGTAACCCAACGCAATGCTGAAAACATTGCTTGAAGTACCTGGATAATTACTTATCAGAACATATGTATACATGCTTGAAGGAAAAGAAAACTGGTTTCTTTTTGCTTGGTTTTATTCCCCATTCACTTGGGCTCTATTGAATAATTTGTTTCTCTGAACCATCGGTGTCACGCCCCGATCCTCAGAAACGCGCACATCCCTTACCTTGGTCCATTTTAAAATGCGATTTCCCAGGACTACACATCGCCGACCCCTTTCATTTTGTATTGCACATGCGGAAGCAGTTATAAAAATCCCCAGACAATAAAACATTGGGATAGAACAGTAGGACTAGAAACTTAAACCTGAAAACCAACAACCTTATATACATATATAACGACTCATTCATACATGTACATATGCAAGCCATGTTAAAAAGGTTGGTTTCTGCTCAAATTGATTCTACAACAAAAGTCATCAAGATCCTACTCTGGATCATCCTCGGGGTTCTCCTCTAGATACTCCTCTTCGATTTCTTTCTCCTCGGGTTCTTCATCAGGGTCCTGAAATGTTGTTCCACAACCGGGATGAGACTACGTCTCAGCAAGTTCTACCTCCTAAGACCCGATTAGTAAACTAATACACCTTAGGGTTGCCTATGCACAACATGAGTCAGAAGACTTACCTTGGCCTCAGATTCCACCTGCATATTAGCCCATATCAAATATGCATCCAAGCAATCACATCACTGATCGAAGCATCGATCAAATCGACCTAGTCGATTACACGTTAACAAGACTACTCACGGTCATTTACATTCAATCAATCGATTCACAACATCAGATCCAAGCAATGATCAATCGAGCTAATCGATTATATGTCAACAAGACCACTTCTGGTCATTTCAATTATCCCAACTCAATTCCCAATTATAAATCATGGTCCCACCATGCAATTTTCAATATAATCGATAACCACACTCCGCACACGTTCCAATTTCGTATACATTGCCACACAAGGGCATATCCTACTCGCAGTTCGGCTATCTACTGACATTAATGCCAGGCATCGCCTCCCCCCCTTGGAGCACGGCTTCGTCATTACGTCGACGGCATTCCCGAAGGAGCATAGGTCCAGTTGGCCTAGCCTCCACTACGACCCGAGCCTCGTCACTAAGTTGACGGCGTTCCAGAAGGAATATCAGTCCAGTTGGCCTAGCCACTACTGCGACCGAGTCTTTCAACCAACACACGACAATTCAATACCGACTCCGGACACTTTGCATTTTACTCATCAAATTCAAATTCTAGATACACAGCAGCGATCAGCACAAAATTCCGATCACCGGCCATCCCGGTTGAATTTCCGGAAAATAATTAATTAAATAATTAATTTCGAAAAATAAATAAATAAATACAATAAATTCAATTTAACATAATATAAAGTTCAATTAAATAAGCGGATCGCACCACAAAAATCAACACGAAATTCCGGTCACCTGGCTATCCCAGGTTGAATTTCCAAAAAATAAATAATTAAATAATTAATTTCGAAAATTAATATTTAATTCCTAAAAATTCCATTTAGGCCCGAATTGCCTAATTAACACCGATAAGGGTCGGGAAAAATCCCAAGAGACATCCAATAAATACTATGGGCCGTTCTCTATATAAGTACACTAACCATTTCACTGATATACAATGCAATTCACTAATCCCTAATCCATTCTAATCTAACCACTTAATTACACTTAATTAACACTAATCAACCTTTAAGTGTAATTAGCAAACTAAGAAGGCATTAGTGAGCAAAACTCACACCAAACGATGAGGACGACGCGGGGATCGGCTTTCCTCAAAGCGAGCCGAGCATCCGGGCTCGGGAAGGCGGCCAAAACGGGCCAAAACCCCACTGTCATACCCATTTTCTGCAACCTTCTGATCGCTGCTGGTTGGGGCGGATCCGGGGCTGATTCGAGCTGGATAGGGCCGGCGGAGGGCGAGGGGACTCCGGCAAGTCGAGGTGGTGGCGTATGGTGGCCGGAGGGAGCTCCGGCGGGCCTCTACCGTCCCTCACAACCACCGAACAGCAGCTGGCCAGGCGGGTCGTGGACGGCAGCTCGACTGGACGGGGGCGGACGGCGCGGTTGGGCGGCCGTGGAGCTGCGACGGCGTGCGGCGTGAGGCGGCGGCGACGGTCTTGGCTTCAGCGCAGCTGCAGCTCCTTCAACGCAGCTGGCCTCTACTCCTGCTTCTGTTTTGTTCAAACAAGAGGGGCAGAAGAGAGAGGGGGGCGGAGCTGCGCACAGAAGGGCGCGGACGGGGCGGAGCAGCGGCGGCGGCTCCAGCTTCGGTGGTGGCTGCGACGGTGAGCTGCTTCTGCTTCGCTGGTCTTCGGCTTTCATGGAGGCCAAACCGAAGAAGAAGATGGGGGGTTGGTCGACGAAGGAGAGAGGGGAGGAAGAGGAAACCAATTTCCCCCTTTTTTTTTCTCTCACACTCTCTCTCTTAGGTCATCACAACTTGGCCCACCATGACTTCATATGATGTCACCTTCCACTCACATCTAAGCTTCCAAGACAAGCTTCTAATGGGTCCATTTTGCTTAGTCCACCATGGCATACGAATTTCACTTATTTGTACATCAATTCTTTCAATTTCATTCAATTCTCTTCTAATTGAATCAAATCGAAGTCCATAAATTAATCCAATGTCACCACACTCCAATTCACATATTTACTTGTCCATAAAACCATCTTGAATCCCAAAAGCACAATAAAAATGGCCCTCTGCAATTTCCGATTAAAAACGGCCATATCTCAACTTTTTCCCAAAAAGTCTCGATTGTCAGAAAAATCTTCTGAGATTGAATCGACGTTCCTAAAATTTACTGTGACATGACAGACTCTCGGACTTAGATTAGCGGTTAATTTCACTCGGACGTGTTTTTAACGTGACCTAGGCTACCGTGTAGTTTTTAGAACTTTGTAGGACAAATGACCCGTGGTCGATTTTCTTCGAGCCACGATGAACCCACTCGACCCATTGGCGACTCTCGGTTGTCGTGAAAATCTCGAGGATTCAAATACGAACACAAGGTACCAAAACAATAAGAAAATTAGTCTAGTGCCGGTCGACGAGAATTTTCCAATTTAGTGGTGTCACCCACGATTGGCTACACATCTCTGTCGACCCAACCTATCTCTGATTTCAAATTGATTTTATACTGTGCGCAACGACCTCTAAAGATGAGCACAGTCGAGAAGTCGATTCTTGGTCGAATTCTCAAGTCTATTTACCTTAAAGTCATTAATAGCTTACCCAGCTAGTCTAGTTATCTCGTGAGTGGCCAACTCAGAGAACAACACTATAGTCACGTCGATGAAATGCCCAATTCATCTAATCAAAATCAGAACCCGAAAATCTGGATGTCACAATCGGTGCCAGACGGAACTGACACACTGTTCGTATTGCTTTGTCAAATATGATATTGAAAGTCTGAAGCATATTTTACGTAATGTTTATTCTTGCTTTCTGTAAAGACTAACCCGTGTTGATAGTTCCATTGAAACTCATGTGAATGTAATATTTGCATCGATACGGAGACATTAAACACGTTACAACCAAAGTATGATGCAAAACTGATCAATGAAATCTTATTTATATGATCGATCAATTCCTTGTCTTGAGTATAAAGGATTTCATTACATCATTTGCTCTCTTTGGGGGGAAACAAAAAAATGTTGGCAAAGTTCCGCGCCACTTTGATCAAGGTAGCTTGATGTTCAGCTTATCTGCAAAAGAATAATCATGGATGAAAATTTGCAAAAATTGAAAAAGAAAAGAAGAGAACCATATCATATCGAAGATGTCAACGTAAGAACATTAAAGGAATAATGTATTTCAGACTTGGTGCAACGTACCGGCGATTTCCTTGGCTGAGCATTCACCGTCGCACCTAATTTCGCAGAAGGTCGAGCCATTGCCACTGGCTTTGCACTCGCTGTGGCATGTGTCAAAGCACGCCTTGAACTTCTCATCGACAGCTGCTTCTGCCGTGTGGATGTTCAATGCCATGGCGACGACGATGCACGTGAGGAACACTGCGACGAGCTTGTTGGCCATTTTACTTGTTTATGTACTTAGTCTGCGAAAGGAACGGTGCACCAGTTTCTGTGTTTCCCTGACTAAAGAGGTCACATATGATGTTCTTATTTAGAGGGAGAGTGACCTTATTTCAAGCACTCAAGTCCCTGAAAACTGGGAAGACCAGTGGACTTTCCGGCTGCTTTTAGTCGCATCATTTGTGAATCGCTGAACTTGCGGTATAAATCAATGGACAGGCGCTAGACTCTCCATCAGGTGTTGGATGGTCATTTTTAATTTTCTCATTGCTTATGCTAAATTAAGTCAAAGATGACAAGGTCAACCACCCTCGTCACCCCATCTCAGTTTAAACCAAAAAAAAAAAAAAAGGAGGAAAAGATAAAGAGAGCAGCACCAATCTCAAAATTCATATGCTGGAACATAAGAACTTAGATTAAAAAAAAAAATTAAGGTTCTTTCTCTATAAACCGTCTGTTTTTTATGGTAATATTTCCTTACTTCCATCTGGACTGAAACTAGGATCAACAAGATACTCTTGGTTTAATTCGGCGATTGCCTGTATTGACTATGTGGTTAAAAGCACAATTCGGTTAGTACATGGAAGAAGTGTGGTCTGAACATCTACGCGGGCGGTTGGTTTGCTAACAGTTCTTTACATTTAAATTAGGCTAATGTACTTTTATATAATTTCAAGTATTAAATTATGTTGGACTTGAAAAGCTTTTAAAAAGGACTAATAGTAACTGCTTAAGCTGTGTACTCTCTCTCTCTCTCTCTCTCTCTCTCTCTCTCACACACACACACACACACACACATCCCACATCCATCACCTATAGATGTATATGAATAATAATTTCCCAAAAATTATCGCTTGTACCTCATACAAAAGTGAACTAAGAGAAGCCTATTCATCTTCAATAAAAATGTATAGGAATAAATTGTTATTCATAGTGAAAGTATTCTATGTTGACTAATTTTTCTAAATGATAAAAATAATCATTTTTAAGAAAATATGTATCATGTGATTGATTTTTCCTGATATAATTGCACGTACTTTTCAGATACTGAGTTAAATTGCAATAATTTATTGAACTTTTGGGTTGTGAACGTAATTTTCTTCTATTGTAAATAAACTTGTCTTTTCCTTGCGGGCCATGTTTAATAACTAGAATACGTGATGGAGCTTAATGTACTCAATAAATTAAGCATATTTGTTAACTAGAACTACTTTTGACTTCATAGACGAAATTTAGTCAAAGAAGCTACTTAATTCAGTAAGTAAGATGAGGTTACCTAATTTATTCAATGGAAAGAGGAAACCAAGTAAGAAATAAAATTTTGTATATTACATCTTTAAGACCTAAAATCTGCCGTTAATATTCACTATCCCATGTTTGATGAGAAAAATATACCATTTACTCAGTATTCAATCATCATCAAACAACATTATTATAATTTTCAGCCCTTAAATGGTCAACACTAGAAATTCAGCACATGAACTTTAAATGCATTCATAATGACAACACAGAGAACTGTTGCCAGATGAAATATAAATAAGCTATGTGATCGTCTGCCCAAAGTTCTTGTCACAATGCATAACTAGATTGTATGGGAATTTATTCTTGTAATAAGAACAAAGCCGAACTTGCTATCACAATCTTAATTACTGAAATTGCTCGCCACCATTGAGTTTCATGAGGAATGGGCATATCGACAAAGACAGTCATTTTTTTCCTTTCCCTTTCCTTTTTTTTTTTCCTTTCGTAAGCCATAGGCGAGGGCTGGCATTGGTGAGTGTCAATTTCGGCATATCAAGCAAGGGCCACCCTCGCCAGCATCTAGTGAGGGTTGCTCTCACCCGCCTCTGATGAGCCGACCCTTGCCAGATGTTGATGAGGGTCTAGCAAGGGCTGCCCTTGTTGGATTTGACGAGGTTGACACTCACTAATGCCAATGAGGACGATCCTTGTCTATGGTTGGCGACCTCCGCCGATTATTGAGGCCCACCGGCCAATGGAGGGTAATAGGGAAAAAAAAGAAAATGAAGAAAAGAAAAGAAAAATACAAATGAAAAAAAAGAAAAAAAAATTAAAAAATAAAAAGAAAATTGTCCACTTTAGCGTCAACCATGCCACATAGGACAATTACCAATGACTAGATTGCAAAGTCAACGATCTCTGGTCAAAATTGAGTGGAATGATTGAATTGGCCGAATTAAATGTGTAGGATTGAATTGGCCGAATTAAATGTGTAGGATTGAATTGATACTTGTATAATAGGTTTAGCATCTTTTTTATTTTATTTTTTCTTTTTGAGGTAAAGAGGATTCATTTTTTCAGCCTGAGTTTTTAACATTATACGCATCTTGTGGTGTATATAGTCATCTACTAAGAAGCACCGACACTCTCCGAAAGTCTTCGTGTCATGTCCGACACTCCGACACGCGGTCAACGAGTGTCAGGAAATCCGACACGTGGTCAACTCTTCCCGACACGCTTTGACACCCGAGTCCGAAATTCCAACACGCGATTCCGACAAGCATGAGGTCAATTTTAACAATTTTTAATATTTGAGGGGTAAAAATACAAATATATGAAAAAATAATGAAAATAACAAAAATAAAGGGGAAAGAAGAAAATTCTCACTCTCAAGTTTCTCACTTATAAGTTTTGACCTTCTTGTGAGTGATGATGGAACGCCCCTCTTCTCGCCAGCATCACTTCAATTTGAAGTTGTGATTTTTATTTTTTTTGCTTCTTTCCGCCTCTCACAAGCGTCACCTATAAGTCATCTCTTTCAGTTAATGTCATTGGCTTGTGAGTTATCTCTCACATTTTCCATGGCGAATTTGGTTATTTCATTTTCTTTTGGTTGTACTTTGAGAGTTTTTATCCTGGATTTTCATTTTTCTTGAACTTTGTTTTGCAGAGGAGTTCCAAGCCAGTCTATATCATGAACTCCGAACTCTGTCTAGAACTATAAAAAATCTCACTAATCTCCGACGAGTGTGCGAAAACAAGACATGTTCCTTCAAATTTACTCTTTTGTGTTTGCAATTTTTGAATTTCTATTTAATCTCTGTCAAATTAAAAAGAATGAATGATCTTAACAAATGTTGGATTAATATTTTTAGTATAAATTGATTATATGCTCTTTTTTTGTAATTATATATAAAATACATATTTAATATATAACGTGTTGGAACGTGTCGAAATTTTCTATTTTTTTTTAGAAATGATGTGTTGGCGTGTCGTGTCGTGTCGTGTTGCATGTCCGTGTCGGTGCTACATAGGTCATCTATCATCAATGTCTCCTCTAGCGAAATTGATCAGCTAATAAAGGTACTTTTAACTTCTGGGGTCAAATTTAAGAAGAACCAAGACAAATCTAGGGTTGCCACAGAACGAAGGCCTGCGTGCATGTGCATGCCCTCACGTACAGATACACATATATCACCACATGGGGAGAGTATGCAATTACTCAATAGAATTCAATACAACAACACCTATAAAAATCAGGAGGTATGATAAAGAAAGGTGAGATGGGCTTGACTCCGAAGAAGAAGACGGGTTCAGAATGGGCCGGACACCGGGAGTACTTGACGGACCCACTGATTCCACAGGCGGATAATCCGGTGTTGCGTCCGCTGTAGTGTCAGATTCCGGTGCGGGTGCTGGCGGCGATGCTATTACTGCTTTGGAAGCTGCTTGAAAGAGTAAAGAGGCTCAATTAGGTGAGAAGATCAACCAGCTCGATCCATTCCACAATATATGTCAATGTTTTCATTCCAAAATTGCTTTTATAAATTTGGCTTTTTAAATGCTTACAATATCATTCCCCTTCTAGCGTTGAATTTTAGATGGGTAGGTGAACACAAAGTGGAACTATTTGATATACATGATTTCCGGTTTCTTTTGGTGGTTGGAATTGTCGTGTCTTGATGAGTAAACTAATGGATATGATCTATTTTTGGGATGTCAATTTAAATTTTCATAAAGTGGGAAAGAGAAGGGATGCATGAAAATTTTGTGATCTATCTTGAATTCGAATATAGAGTGTGATAGATTCATGGGTTAGTCGACTATCATTTTGATTGTTGCAAATTAGCAATTCTTTCCGTCTATAGTTCTTGCAATTATAGCTATTTGCGATGTGTGCATGGGCTATTCATGGAATTTTTTTGGGGGGAAATACCAAAACTTACGTCAACTTTCACAAACTTCTACTTTTGACAACACCAAAAGTATGCTTGAGGTTTATCTTTGAAGGCACTTTACACATTCGTGCTAATTATATCACCTTGTATCTTCATTTATCAAAATGCCCATTTTTCCTTTAAGAATACTGATCCCCCGATTTACCAACTAAACACACTAAATCATTCAAAAACAAGATGCTAAAATGAGTTTGCTAACTGGGCAATCTGGCCTTTTTAATGTGTGATTTTGCTTAGAGTTATGTCAATGATATCTACAAAGATAGACAAATAAAAGTCATCATTGGGTTTAAAATGAGTTCTTTTTTTCTTGGTATTTGGCATTTTGTTTTGGTAAAAGGATAAAGTTTTCATATATATAAGTATGTGCGTACGTATGTCTCGGAAGTTTACCTCGGGGGCTTAATGATGGGGAAGGAGCTACATGTGGAGAACCAGATCCAGCTTCGTGATGATGGGGTGAAGAAGCTGCAGGTGCAGGAGTTGGGCCCAACAGTGTGGGACCTGTTGTGGGACCTGTCAATGAAAGTACGTTATTTTCTTAGTAATTTACAATCTTCGGTTGCATGTATACATAACTTGGAACCCGTTCCAGTTTCCTATTTTCCATCCGGTGACCCCTTGTACTTTCTAACTTGGTGAAAATAACTCCTGTGCTATTTACAAATTCATTGAGAACCCCTTCCGATTAGTTTCGGGCAGGTTCATCGCGTAACTTAGCCAAAGCGAAATCGATCCAAAGGGTTTCTAAATGATTTTGTAAGCGTACATGGGCTATTTTCACTAAATAGAAAGTACCCGGGGTCATTGGATAAAAAGAACCAGAGCACAGGAGGGTGTTTGCTATATCATAGTATCGTTTTGCGAGGAGTTTTACAACGTACCTGGAGCAGGAAGGGGCGACCCGGAGGCTGCAAAATCAAACGAACGTGTTACACCATATTAGTCTTTCGCATCTCCTTTTCTTTCCTAATATTCGACGAATAAATTGCAGTGCAGACAAGGAATCATCATGCCTACCTTTGCACTGCAAGGGAAGGCCGCCGTTGCAAGCCTGGGGGAGCGAGAGCGCGAGGGTCCGGTTGACGGGCAGAGGGATGGGCACGTTGGCGGTGATGACGAGGCAGGTGCAGTCGAGGCTGGTACCCAAGAGCTTCTTGAAGGAGTCGCAGCAGCTGGAGGAGGGGGACGACCCGTTCGCGCTGCTCCCGGTGATGAAGTTGAAGCACGGCGTGAAGGTCGAGATCATGGACGCGCTGCAAGGCGTGCTGATCTGGGCGTCCACCGACGTGAACGGAGTGATCACGCAGAGCGCGGAAGCTAATACAAGCGCAAGCTTACGGAAAGCTTTGGGGCCTTCCATGGTGATGCGGGCTTTGTTGCATGGGCACGATAGAGATGAGGTTATATAGAGTTGGAGGGGGGTTTTAAAGTGACTTGTGAGGGAAATCCGAGGGTTAGATTTGAAGTGGTTCTGGAGTTGCAACTACTGGTGACTTGACTAAGTAAGTGAGGGGATAATCTAATTGCTTTTGCTCTTTATGTAAGGAAGATGCTAGATAGGTTCGATTAGTCTCGAAATTAGGTGCATGCGCACGATTATTTCCGGATTAGATGGATATTCGCAAAATTCGATCTTTGGAGGGACTTATATTGGGCCTAGTTTCTCGATTTTCAGCCCCTTTCTTGTAAAGAATAGGCCCATTTCAGCAACGTCCAGCCAAGCCTTCATGAGCAGTAAGGCCTAGTTACATGGTGCACTTAAATTTTGACGTTCATATTTCTATATATTTAGTCTCCTCCAGCCAAAGAGTATCAACCTGATATAACTTTAAATGAGGTTCTACTTCTGATGTTATAGAGATCATTAGCTAAAATTTACTTAAATGAAACTATCTTGATATTTATAAGGTCAAAAAAAGGTAATAAAAAGGTTTCATATTTTTGTATTGATTTAGGAAAAGGATTAAAATGAAAAAAACATTTTGGAAAATCTGGAGAATAAACTTGTGGATAGAATTGAAGGATTGTCTGAATTTGTCGAACAGTTAAGCAACTAAATTGAATATATTGAAAGTTTAGGATATATTAAACATCTACAAATAATTCAAGGACCAAATTGAATGAACTAAAAGTCTAAAGATAATATTTTTTCATACTATTGTCAATCTCAAGATCCCTTGGTACTTGCTATACATGCATGTTGGCAGCTCAAGATATGGATACTTAAGCAATGTCACCTTAGTATCGGCAATTTTCCTTGCTAAAGATTGAATAGTTTCATGAATCAATATATGATTACACATAACATAATAATTAAATATCGCAAGGAAAAAAAATATAATAACGGCTATAATAATTAAATTTTTCTTTAATTTCTTTTTATTTATATTCTATCAAATACTTAAACAAACCCTGTTTTAAAAAGAGAAAACTGTCATTAGTAAAATAAAAGGTAGTCTTACTAATGATTTTATTATGAAATATATAAAATTTAATAAAATATTAGAAATGATAGCGTGTTATATAATTATGGATAACACTTAAATACGTAATCAATTGCAATGCTTACTTTGAAATTCAGATTTATTGCTGCGTTAGCCGAATCAAGCATTGAGAGGATCATAAAAATGGAAGCTACGTGCTTAAAGATGGTCTTTTTTTTTTTTTTTTGGTGGGGGGGAGGGGAATTTTCCCCAAACCCACAATGTTCGCGACGTTTTCCCAAGAGTAGAGCACTATGCGCCATGCAACCATCTATGTAGCTTTTTCCTAATTATTTCAATTTTTAATATCTCAATTAAATAAGAGAAAATATAGAAACTTGCCTTTCTGAGGTTGAATATTGTATGTGATAAATAAGAAAAGAAATCATAATTGACATAATTATTATTTATATACATGGTCGTTATATAAGTTCATGAAATGAAGTGGCCATCAAAAGAGGCAACTTTATGTACGTCACTGAGTCGGTATTGGTCCTTTCCCGAACATATTTTAGTTTTACACAAACAAGATACAATGCCAATAATTAGTGAGACAGAAGGTTTTTATTGAGCTTCTTCACAACTAGATCGCGAATCTTCGCCATTGAATATAACAATACACAATAGGATGATGTATGACGAAAAACTCTTCGTCGACTCTCTAATCACATATGACTTTTGATTAGCATAGTGAATTTCAATATATATTCTCTCTCTCAAGCAGTTCTAACCTGAAAAGAAGAATAAGAATGAGAACAACAAGAAATGAATAGGCGAAGCGGGATTGTGAAAATATTCCCACTATTTTTTCACGTTCTTAATTTTTATTGTAACGTTGAGGAATGTCTCTAAGCTTATGTACATCATCTTATAAATGATATTCACATCTTACACAAAAAAAAAAAAAAAAAAAAAGAGAGATAATTAGAGAAAGCGTGTTCTAATCTATTCTATCTCTATGCGTAAAGGATAAGCTGAGTCGGTAAAACAGGAAGGGTTTGGAAAACTGAAGCATCCGCGGTTAGTACAAAGAAAATTTTCCACAACTGACTTATCCCCCTCAATTTTTGTACTTACTCATTCTCTCTTTAAATATCAAGTTAAACTGAACAATTTTCTTTATACTGACAGCATACGTTACCCAAAAAGTTTTGCCTCTCCAATGGCTCGACTTAGTGCATTCACATTCTCACGAGTCAGCCCATTAGAAAGCTATTCTTGACACATTTAATCTTGGATGACTATCTTTGACGAGACCCAAGAGATCAACTTAGTTCTGAATAAGTTAAACATGTGGTAGACTTTTTAACCAGACCCAAGAGATTAAGTTTGTTTTATATAAGTTAAACATTTGGTAGGCTTGCGCCTAATTAACTTAGGTACGCCCACCATCAAAACATATCCATGGTATGGTCGAAGATGCTCTTGGTCACCTGCTGGTCAATTGGCCCCCACTCTTTTGTCAAAATGCCACTTATTGGAGAAAATTACTAAAACAATCATAAATCTATTGCAATTATGTTAATTCATTATTAAACTTTTGAATTTGACTAATTTAATCCTAAGCTTTTTGAGGATTTGCCTATGCAATCATTTCGGTTTATTTTTTGGCCAGAAATGCTAACGTGGATATTGGCCGTCCTATGTGGCATAACCACGGCTAACATGAACGATTTTTACATTTTCTTGAATTTCTTATTTTTATATTTCCTTTTATCTTTCTTTTCCTTTTTACTTTTCCTACTTCCTTTGCCTATTGCTAACCTCGATGATGGCTGGCGAGGGATGCCCTTGCTAGCTTCGGTCGAGGCTCGACCTTGCCAGATCGAGCGAGAGTAAGCCTTGCTTGAGGTTGGCAAGGTCAACCCTCGCCAAATATGGCAGCAAGGTCAACCCTTGCCCAATTTATTGAAGGCAATCCTCATCTATGGCCAATCATCGACAACAAGCCGAGGAAGAAGGAAATAAAAAAGAAAGAATAGAAAGAAAAAAGTACATAAAAATTCAAAACAATAAAAATTACAAAAATTGCTTAAATCAGCACTAACCGTGCCATGTAAGACAATCAGCATTCACCTAAGTGATTCCCAATTAAAATTAGCTTAAAGGAGTATATTAACAAATCGTCAAAATGTTTAGGGTTAAATTGGTCAAATTGAATTGACAAAAATATTATATATGTATGTATAGGACCTGTTTTTTTGTTTTTTTGACAATTTCCCCCCACTTATTGTATCCTTATTTCCTTGCAATCGGATACATATTATGTCGATACATCTCCTAAACACCAACAAAGGATGGTATTATTCTTTACCGATTAATAAAAAACAAATTACAGGGTTTTATTACCATCGAAAAGAGGATAACTATTCGGCGAATGGATAATTCTCGTATCGAAGTCTGCAGTCGTGGAGCTGGAACTGAACCCCGATGCTATGGTCACACTGGTCGTCGACGTCGTCCCAAGCGGTTCTCACGCAGTAGGAGCACTCCGACTGCGAGAGGGTCCCGTTGCATGCGGCGTGGCCGTAACAAACATGCCCGCTGTTGTCAAATTTGGAGTAGTAATCGTAGCCGGACTTTGCCGTCTTGTCAGCCAAATCCGAGAGAACCCACATGACGCTGAAACTGTAGAGGCTCCAATCCGAATACTTGTTCCCGTTGCAGATCTTGTTCACCACCATCGTGTCTACGCAATCGGCCGGAAAAATGCAAGAAAGGATCAAAATGGCGATGGATGCAGTTCTCGATAAAGCCATAGTCAATTCTTTTCTTTCTTTCCTTCTTTTTTACGAAAATAGAAAGGGTGTTTGCAGTGCTCATCTTGGATGCCTTTATATAGGGATCATTCTTGCCGGCTTGCCAAATGTGGATGCGAATACAGGCTCAAACTATGAAAGCTTTTAATAGCTCGGGGGTACCGCCCGCTTATCAGGGAGAGAGACTCTTGTGCCATCCTGACCACGCTCTAACACATATGCTCAAAGTTAGTACCACCATGCCAAATCGAGCATTGAGAGGATCATAATCATGGAAAAGATGCGCTCAAAGTTGGTACTGCCATGTCTTGTGTACCATTTTTGTTTGTCTATGGCTGCATGTTTTTGTTCTTTGAGTTCAAGGCCACGATTCCTTTTTTCCCTCCAATATATGCCAAACCAACTCCTGGTTCTTGTCTCCATCTACTCCCTTTCTTTTCTAGTTTGCCAAAAGCGCGCACTCCATAATCCACTTCTTTTGACGGAATTCAACCTGGAGTTTCGGCAATTCAATTTTCACCAAATGCTCTTCTCGGTTCTTTTTAACGTCCAACGGAATCCCCTTTCAAGTACAAGATTGAGATTATGGCCAGTTATATTCGAAATAGGGAAAAGTACCCGAAAAAAAATTATAAACATATTGCATTGATACCAATTTAGTCATGAACATTTTTGTATTAGTATCAATCGAGTCATTCGGCTAATTTAGGCCATAAATTATTGAAGTGGACATCGACTGTCTTACGTGGCATGATTGGTGCTAACGCTGATATTTTTTAATAATTTTATATATTTTTCTTTCTTTTTCTTCCAACGGCACAAGCAAAGGACGGCAAGCAATAGCCTTGCCTGAGTGAGGGTTACCTTTGCTAGGCCTCACTTGGGCGAGGGCGAATGCCGGCACGGTTGCCCTTACTAGATCTAGAGAGGCCAACCCTCACCTTGGCCAAGGCGGCCTTGCCAGGCGTCATCCCCGACGCTTGCCCTCACCGGCCAAGGAAAAAAAAGGAAAAGAATTCCAAAAAATTATTAAAAAAAAAAAAAAGTGTCTACATCAATGCCGATTATGTTACATATGATGATCAGTGTCTATATTAGTTATTTCTAGCTAAAATTGGTCAAATGAACTCAATTTATACCAATGTGAAAAAGTTTGAGCACTAAATTTGTCCAATTGAAACGTTTATGATTAAATTTATATCAATGCAATAGATTTATAACATTTTTTTTTTGTACTTATCCCATTCGAAATATGGTGTTTGATCAATCCTCATCGTTTCATTATTTTAAAGCTCCAAAAGAGTCAAAAATTTAAACTCAAGAGTTCGTGGATTACATTAAGTAAATTAAATGTGCTGATACGACATTGCATATTGAATTAAAATTTAGGGACTGCAATGCAATAGATTTATAACATTTTTTTTTGTACTTTTCCCATTCGAAATATGGTGTTTGATCAATCCTCATCGTTTCATTATTTTAAAGCTCCAAAAGAGTCAAAAATTTAAACTCAAGAAATCGTGGATTACATTAAGTAAATTAAATGTTCGATACGACATTGCATATTGAACTCCCCCCCCCCCCTCCCAAATAAAGAACACATCTCAGCCATCGGATGCCAATAATCGAGATGTGTTCTTCTTTGAAGGCCTCTCCATACTATGATCTTTAGCCAATACTCAGATGCGATGTGATAGCTTGGAATAAGAATTGTTATGAATATTAGCGAATGGAATTATAAGAGGATTAAGTTTAGGAGGTTTGTGAAATTTCCGCCGTTGCGCTCTTTAACACTTTGCAAAATCCAGCGCTTTGTCGAAGTTTTCACGTTTTGTCGATGTATATAACCGAGACAAGAAATAATTCATCACTTCATTCAGCAAAAACGACAGCAACATTTAACATTCAGTGAAGGTGCTCCTAAATCTAACAGACCAAACGACACATCACTTTATTTGGCACGAACGATCGTGACGTTTTTACATTCGATGAAGATGCTCCGAAATCCGACGAAGCAAACTAATTCTCCTGAAACGCGTAGTTTTCGTATCTAATCCTGCAATCTTGAAGCTGAAACTGCGCCCCGATGCTCCAGTAACAATACTGTTGCACCAAATCCGCAGCATCGAACAGGCAGTCCCAGCACGCTTCATTTGATAGCGCCCCATTGCAAACCGCATGGCCGTAGCAGGTTTGATCGCCTTCTCCTTTCGAGACGTATAAGTTGTAACCTAAATGCGGTGTCCTCTCAGCTAAATCACCGAGGAGCACGTTCCTGTTCGTTTCATAATCGCTGCTACCTTGGAACAGATGTCCGTTGCAGATCTTGTAAACCCAGTGCGGATCCGAATCTCCACCCCTCGCAGCGTTGCAGAAGCATAAGAATCCGATTAGGGAGATTGCAGCTCTTCCCAGGGTGGCCATGCGTGATGACTCTTGCTTCAAATTCGTTGTCTCGAATCCCACCTATATAAAAGGACGGTTCTTCTTGGTTTTTCCATTGCTTTTTGTCACATTAATCAGAATAATATTTTCCTTGCTAACTTGCCTTGTAGAGTAATATGACCACTCGGGATTAGATGTTGTCCTTCTCAGGAGTCAGCCGGGACGCCCGCTCGTCTTCCGACATTGCTTAAGTTAGCCCTTTCATGCTACTTAAGCCCTCTAAGAATTGGCATCTCCTAAGCTGACAAAGTGGCAATATCATGTTAATTGCATTGGCTATTGTATTAAGTTGTCGTTTTTGTATTTTTATTATCTATGATTTGAGTAAGCTACCTCCAACCATGCCACTTCTAATTAGTTGATAAGTCCGAGGTGATGTGCACATGCAGACTTAATTAAAATTAATTTGGGCGATATTCATATTTATAATCTCTGAACTATTGGTAAATGTCCAATGTAGTCATTTTGTTTATTCAAATAATGACAAATTAGGCCTCTTTTTGATAACATGGATTATTATATGTTGAGTTTGATTTTTAGAAATGATTATTTAACATGCCTATCTTCTTGTCCATCTATTTTAGAAAAGGGAAAAATAATTAGGTCGTTCACATGCCCACCGATGTTTGATGACGTGGATTATCATAACATGATTAGGTCAGTGGCCAACCAAAGGCAAGGGCCAACAAGCCCTTGTCAAGGCACCAGAGACCCCACCGGTCATGGCCAACGCCCCAACGGCCATAGGCGAGAGGGCTAATGGTTTTCTTCATTTTAATTAGTGTTTCATTTTTTTTTTCCTTTTTTGAGTTTTTTTAAAGAAAAATATAGAAAAAGGAAAAAAAAGAAAGAAAAAAGGGAAGAAAAACAAGAAAATATAAAGGACAGAAATGCCCTTACTCAGTAGGTAAGGTCGGGTCTTTCTTTGAGACTAACATCTTCAAGTCCTCATTTGAAATAAGATCCACTTTAGATTTAATTTAAAAAATTAAGGATACTTTGAGCCCATATTTAAAACAATGTTCACTTTAGGCACTTAAATGAGAAATTGATGACACTTCGAGCTCTTATCTAGAATATTCCCAATAAAAAATTCATGGACAACATTGCCCATTGAGTCATAATTTATGGACTATTAGTATCATTTTTCTAATTTTTATTTAGATATTTATAGCTCTTACAATAACAATAAAATAGTCATTTTACACATTTTGAGTGGATAGTTTTTTAGATAAAGGGTAGTTTCTTCGGAGAACACTAATTCCTAGAAACACTCAAAAGTATTAGTTAAATCCCCTCATGATAAGTAACTTTGTCTCACTAGCAATTCTGCATTTCTAAAGAAACTTATTTGAAAGCTGGGACAATTTGCATTTATCTAATCACGCAACTATGCTTCCTTTTTTGAATGAATGCTCGAGATATACCGAGCTTTATAATCCGTGCAAAGTAATGGATTTCTCGTGAAGATTTCGACGACGAGACTAGCAAGATTCGACGACAACGCAGACGTATACGTGCGCTTTGGATGTGTAAAAGGAGGCTGCGTCTCGATCTTGTAGGAAAAACATAGCTGTCAGAACATGTGCAACGATGCAGATCAGACGAGAGAGGTAAGAACACAGTTGTTTGGGGAAACATGTCACCGCTGATTCGTTAGACAAGAGACAGCGTCACTGCTGATTCGTTAGAAGAGACAGCGTCTAAAGCAGTCCTTACTACTAGTAGAAACAGACTAAAATACAAGAACAGAGGTCGAATCTACAAAGTAAGGTTGGAAGGAACGTAGTATTCTGATTAATGTTCCACAAAACAACGGAAAAACCAAGAAGAACCATCCCTTTATAATCGGCTGAGCAAAAGGAATTGCTTGGAGTGAACCGGATTGGATCAACCGAATCTGAGCAGTTCCTGATTCCATAATATTGGAACTAGTGAATTTCGATCTGGTTCGCAGTTTCAAGTATGTAACCGCCCACCCAGACATGACTAATTTTTTTAAAATTTTTATTATTTCTTAAAAATCTGTAATAAAAAAAAAAAAAAAAAAAAAAAAAAAAAAAAAAAAAAAAAAAAAACTCTAATCTATCTTCCATTTCAGATTTTACTTATGCATGCAACATGCACCAATCGCTTGACTCCCATTTCACTCAAGCACGTGAGTAAGATGACAAGAACAAATCAAAACACAACAATGTTGCTCATTCCAACTAAATTTTGCCAAAAATTGGAAAAACATATGTGAAACCCACGATGTTTACATGACTAAGTGATTATAGAAACACCTTAATTATCAAGAACATCTTCAATTTTGTCTTGAACATTAACCAAAGAAAACTAAACATGTCACCAATTCCGTTGGCCCATCCAATAACCGGTACCATTTGGTTCTAGGGGGAACCGGTCTAGTTCTCGGTTCGAGAAAGGAGGAACTGGCCCCTCTACTCTAGTTGCTCATTCTTGGTGGAAACTGGGTCGCTTGAGAACCAATCACCCCTACTTAATATAGGGTTTAAAACCACAAATTGAAGCCTAAGTATCTCACATGGCCACAATGGAAAGAATTGCACTTTTCATAATTGAATTCTTATGCTTTTGTAACTCTGCGAGAGGCGATGAACCGGTGCTTTACATGATTTACAAGACATGCAGCGGCGATCTATTTGAACGTGTCTACCATTAGGAAATATGATCTATGTGGGAGAACAGAGGATCTAGGTTACACTTATTATAACTCGAGCGGGGATAGTGACCAAATCTACTGCGGCCATGCGGCTTGTAATGGGACAGTGTCACGTCAAGCATGCACTGATTGCCTCTACGATGCATGGACTTTGATAGTAAAGAAATGTGATTGGAGCGTAGAGACTCAATTTAAGCTTCAAGATTGAGGAATCACGTATGTGAACTACACGTTTCAAGAAAATTAATTTGCTATGTTGGATTTTGGAGCATCTTTACCGAATGTAAAACGTTACGATCATCCTTGCCGAATAAAGTGGTGAATAAAGTGATGACTTATTTGCTTCGGTGAATTTTGGAGCTTATTCATCACACGTAAAGCGTTACAATTGTTTATGCCGGATAAATTGATGAATTATATATAGAACAAACGTGACATTGACGAAGCGCCAAAATTTACAAGGTGTTAAAGAGCAAATAATTTCACATTTGCACTGCATTAAAGAAAGAAATAAAAAAAATAATGTCTTGCGTGTTGGATAATTTAGAAAGCGTTGTCATAAATTTACAATCTTTCCACTCATCTCCTGCATATTTTCCCTTCCTACCGCCTATCTCGCCGCCAAGAGATTGTTTGATGCGCCCCACCATCCTTCCCCGTGTCAGTTCTTGCTTCATGCATGTATAGGACTTAACCTGAAGAATTGCATTTTGTTCCCTTTGATTTGTTTTGTCGGATTTGTTGAATCCATTTCATCTCACACTTTGTGCGAATCACTGCAAATTATTCTAAAAACATAAACTATTAAATAAATATGCGATTTATTAATAAAATATTTTAATATATTAGAGGAAAAAATGGACTTTATGCCAGGGATAATGGGATGAGTTAATTACTTTTTGGAAAAAAGATCTGCTTAATTACATTTACGCCACTGCTATCAAATGAAAGGTTAATTTTGGATCAATCATTTTTCGGAAGGTTCTTTCAGTCAAGCCTCTAATTGAATGGGATCTCTTCCTTATTATTTTTTTCAACGCCAAAGTTGTTGTGCCAAGCTAGAATTGCCGCAATTGTCCTTATATTCAGAAGAAAAAATCAAAGAGAAAAGGTTAGAGATCCTAAAAAAGGATTGGACATTTCATTGTGTTGAGATTATCTCACGTCGATTGTGAAAGAGGCTGGTAGTCAATTTATAAATATAAATGAAATGTTTATGCTTTGAACTAACTTTTGAAATCAGAGAGACCTAAAACTGCCCAACGCTAGTATGAGAGAAGAAGAAGGGGACTGTTGCAGTGACAACTTCACATTCTATTTCGAACAGCACCTTATTCTCGGGAAAACAACACTATTAATTACCATAAATGGATACTTTTCATAGCTGACTCTGCAATCTAATCTGTCCTGCAATCAAGCTCCTGTGTTGTATGGGCATTCATCCATTATCGCCTGGCGCGCATCAACCATCCACAAGAAGCATGAGTGATGCTCAACTCCTGGAGCCCAAGATCCATGGCCAAAAACCGTTTCGGTCGCTCCTGGAGACGTGTAATAGTTGTACTGTGTCGTTCCATGCACGTGCTCTACTAGATCGTCGAACACCGAACTTAGATGATCAGCGAAGGGGACTTCCATCCTCATATTTTTCACCGTTGCAAATTGCGTCCGTTGGGTCCGCCCTCACAGAATTGGGAATCATAAGGAGTCCAATAACTGTGGAAGCTAAGACGATCTTGAACGGAGCAATAACTCAGCTCGTGTGCGATTTCTTTCCTCTCTTTGTTTTGTATGTCTAATAGACCACCAGTAGAGGTTTGGGAAAAGTACCAAAAAAGTCGAGAACATATTGCATTTGTACCAATTTAGTCTTAGACTTTTCAATTGGACCAATTCAGATCTAAACATTTTTACATTAGTATCAATTCAGTCCATCCAGCCAATTTTGGCTGGCCAGCGCTAACATGGACGTCGATCGGTGGCCGGACGCTGACGTGGCGATTTTTTAATATATTTTTTTTTAAAAATTCTTTTATCCCTCCTTCCTCCTTGGACAGTCCTTACGGTGGCAGGCTAGCCTTGCCGGAGGCTCGCCAGCCACGGGCGAGGGCTGCGGGCGAGGGGACTTTGCCCAAGGCCGAGTGAAGGCCGCGACCCTTGCCAGCGGCTAGCAAGGGCTTAGCAGCCCTCGCCCAGTGGCCGGTGAGCCTCCAGCCTGGAAGCTCTCGCCTCCGCCCTAGCGATGACCGCCATGGCCTTGCCAGCCATGAGTGAGGCCGCCTTCACCCACAGTAAGGCCAGGGCGAGGCTGGCCTCACCTAGATACGGGCGAAGCCACCTCGCCGACGGCCCTGGGAAAGGCCCGGTGAGGGCCGCGACCCTCGCCGGCGGCAAGCGAGGGCTTCGCGGCCCTCTCCCAGTGGCCAGTGAGCCTCACCGGAGGCTCGCTAATAGTCCAAGGAGGAAGAAGGGAGAAAAGAAAAGGAAAAAAAAAAGAAAAAGGAAAAAAATCAAAAAAAATATTAAAAAATTGCAATGTCAGCGTCCAGCCACCGGTCGATGTCCACATCAGCGCCAGCCAGCCAAAATTGACCGGATGGACTAAATTGGTACCAAGGACCGAGTTGATTCAATTGAAAAGTTTAGAACTGAATCGGTATCAATACAATAAATTTATGACTTTTTTAGTACTTTTCCCGTAGAGGTTTATCACCATACATACGAAGGATTGTCTGCATAGGTTTTAGAGTTACCTATCACATTAATTAACTTGGCTCACATTAAATTATTCTATTTTCCTTTCTTTGATGTTATTTCTCTTATTAGATCACTCATTACCTCATTACCAAGTCAAGAAAGGCAATTATATCGTAATGTACTCAGGAGGAACAACCGAAGGAAAGGGCTTAGAGATCCAAAAATAAGACTGGAATTTTCGTTGATGCGAACGAAAGATTTCTCCTGACCCTATTATTATATTGTACGATGATTGTATTTCTTTGTACTTGATATGTAATATTAAATTGTCCAATAAAAAATAGGGACTGCTGTAGATGAGTGACAAGTTCATAATCCTGTTTGGCGAAGATGGTTCTCGAACTTTCACCGAAGAAGATGCTTCCTCCGGATTTAGTGTTTGTATAGGATCATGTGTCGTTTCAGAAAATAATCTATTAATTCTAATGCAATTACGATAAAATAAAGGATAAATCTAAAGCGATTGAAAGTAAATACAAGGATAAGTAAAATAGCTAAAAAAACTGGGTATATTGATGTTCGTCGTGCAAATGTTACAATGATGTTCTCTCGCTTATTTATGGTCTCACGTTGTGAATTTGTCTTCAAGCAGTTATTACTACAATTTCAAATTAACCGGAATCTTTGGTAGCACGCTAATAAATGTATTGTCTTATCCGCCACATCTTTGTTATTGGGCTAATAACCGTATCATTTTTCCACCATGTCTTTGGTATCGGACTCTCCAAAAACTGCCTTCGTTTGGTATCGGACTCTCCAAAAACCGCGTTCATATTTTTCTTTCCGCTTGTGGGCGTCACCTGATACCGAACTATCGGTATCTTCAATGGCAGGCTCGTTCAGATTATTGTGGGCCTTTTCTCTTGTGTATCAGGCTTGGTGGGTCTCGCTATTCAGCCATGACCCATCTGGCCAATTTTTGCCGCTAACAAATCCATACCAAACACCACCTTATTCTAGGTAAAACCACTCCATAATCATTTAATAAATGAAAAATTTTAATCTAGGACTCTGCAATCGCCAAACCGCAACTGAACTTGTGACAATCCTCGTTTAAGACTCAAATTTTGGTTTTATCCTGAGAAACTATGGAAGAGTTTTGGGGAGATTTTGTACATGAGCAAGCGTTCAAAGCGGGAGCACAACATCGTGGATCATGGGAACATCTAGGGGTAATCGGGTCCAGGGTGGATAGGGTCTAGACCTGGACCCTGTACCCGACCCTGTTATAACCGGTTCTCTTTTTTTGGACCTTGTACCCAACCCTGTTTGCATTGGACCCTGTTCCTAACCCACCCTATTTTTCCGGTCCGGGAACAGGGTTAACCCTGTTTATATTGGAACATGTTTTGCATAAAAATTGCTGTGCAACACTCATACGTAAGATAAAGCGTTTAACACTCATATGTAAGATAAAACGTTTACAATCTCGCCGAAGCTGTACGTTTAATAGTCGAGACAAGTGATCATTTTAAGATATAATTTTGCTTGAATATTAAAAGGAAGAGGTGAGTTTGGGTTTATAAGAGTATATTGAAGAAGAAAACCAGCAGAACAGCCTTCGCTCTCTTGCCTCTCACACACACACACACACACCCGCACAAGTATTGTCTTCCTTGTGTTGTGCGTGACCAGGAAGTTGAAAATGAAATTCCTTCCTTATCAGGTAGGATTAACGAATACTGTGACAGCAACAAGTTATCAAAACCAGCTTAATAATTGTAGTATAATCTATCGATGAAACTCAAAAGGTAAATGATTTACACACCATAACAATTTCATAATCAATACAAAATCAATCGGTGAAACGTGAAAGGCAACGCAACCATTTTAAAACTGGAATCCATTGGTGAAACCGGAAAAGTAAAATATTTAAGAATGAGAGAGCGAGTATTATCGCTCATTCGTATAACTAATCAATGAAGCTAATAATTTATAATTACCAAACATCACTAACCGGTGGCGAGCGGACCAGAAGTAGCGTCAGGGTCGTCGCGCAGTGAGGACAGGGACAGCGGCGGAGCTGGGCTATCGGCGGCAGGGGTGTTGCTCGGGAGTAGGCTCGGAGTATATCTGTTAGGCGTCGGAGTAGATCTGTCGGGCGTCGAGCAGGGGAGGACCCAATAGTAGGGGCAGTAGCAGCTTCGTAGGGGAGGGCAGCATAGGCGAGGCGCTGCAGTAAGGGGCTCGGCGGGACACGGCAACGTCGGGTCGACGCAGATCAGCACAGCAACGGCTTCGACGAGCTGCTGGTATCGCGGCTGGTGAGGGCGGCAAGGATCGACGCGGCTTTAGTGGGCGTCAGTGAGGGGGCTAGGCCAGATCGCGAGCAGAGCAAGGCGCGTTGTTCGGGCAGCGGTAGATCGGCAGCAAGGGAGCTCGAGAAACAGCGCGCAGTGAGAATAGGATCGGCAGAGGGCTACTGTGGGTTGCTCGAAGATGCGACAAGGTGGGCTTGCAGACGCCAGATCTGCAGGTCAAGGGCGTCGGCGAGGCAACAGCAACAAGTGGAACGGCGAGATCGAACGAAGGTGGCATCGGCGCTCAGGTGCGAGCTCGGCGAGGGTCAACGGCTTTGCAGGCAAAACTAGTGGAGCGGAGCTTCAGATGACCGGCGGAACGGTGGTGGTGGTGCGAGCGCGAGGGGTACAACGAGAGCAGCAGAGGCGGCGTCGACTTCGCGATTTCGGGAGAGAAGCTCGGAGCAAGGCTGGCGAGCAGCCAGGAACCGGGTTGACAGAGGCAGCGTCGCGATTTCGAGGGGCGACGTCGGGATCTCACAGGCTGCGGGTGTCACGGGAGGAAGGTGACAATGGGCGAGCGAAACCAGGATTGGCGGACGGGCGGAGGTCGCGAGCTCGGGGAAGTCTGTCGTCTGCGGGTGTGAGAGCCTGACCCTGAGAGGTAAAGATAGAAAGTAGAAACAGATTAGGGTTTTGCGTTTTGGTCTTTTTGGGGGTGGCTTACAAACCGGTTCCCAAACCAGTCCGATTGATCCGGTTCTTGGGTGGGTAATCCCTCGGAACTGGTTCCTGGACTGGTTTCAACGGAAACCGGTTCCCGACCTTGTTTTCCCGGTGGGCCGATCCGGGAACCAGATTGACCCAGTCCGGTTGCACACTCCTAGGAACATCAGTTACTTGAAAACGAAAAACCTCCCTTCGGAATGATACCTTATGGTATAAAAACTCGTTCTGCCTACAACCAAGAAAAATAGAAAAAAACCAGCTATTGGAACTATCTAGCTTCCAGAAACGAAATGGGATAAGTTCCTGCTAAATTTGGAGGATAACTTTAGTGAAGGCCCTCTTGAATTGTGAAGTCTTGATGGTGAGAATGCTAGAATTGATTTTGTTTTTGTTTAAAAATTCCTATTTCGGATTCTTTTTGTATAATGAGTTTTTTTTGGGGGGCAAATTACCTAATTAGTCCTAAATATATTGTACAAATGTCTATTCAATCTAGAATTTTTAAATTTAATTATAAACATTTGTGCAAAATTCCAATATAATTATTCCTGTCAATTTTCATTGAAAATTGTTAATGTGGTGATAGACTCGTCAAACATATAAGTTGAGTCAAGTTTGGGTCAATTTAAAAAATGGTCCAATTCAAGTTTACTCATTTAACTCATTTTGATTTATTTCCATGTGATACAAATCCAGTGACATATACATAACTAATATATGACATACATTACTAAAACACTTCCATATTTAATCAAATCTTGGAAAACTCATATCTGAACTGAGATGAGAACCCAGAGTGAGCGAGTGCAAGATTGAGTGAGAGCAAGATAAAGTGAAAATAGAATCATAAAGATGGGTCTAGTCAAAGTAAGAACCCATTGACTCTTCTATTATTTTAGGCTTTACCATTCTCAACACATTTATGACCGTTCACACTTAAATTTTTGCCTAAAAATCATTTTCAAAAAATTTGGAACTTGTTTTCCCACAAAAATATTTCATATTAAATTCTTGCATTTAGATTACCTAAACATTTAGTATAGTTTTCAAATGAATTTATTTTAACTTGAAATCAACCAAAAAAAAAAAGGAAAAAGAAAAGAAGAAGAGAAGAGCTGACGATCTGAGTGTGACTAGCCAAGCCTTGAGGGATCAAATTGCAACTGAAATAGTAAAAGGGAGGGGGAACAATTTGCAAATTATACAAAATTTAACCCAAACCCTTAATTTATCATTTTTATCATTTTAGCTCCTGAATAAGCTTGAAATTGAACTTGGGCCAAGTCAAATCAATTAAACTAATCCAAAAGGACCAAATTGCATTAAATTTGGCGTTCTCAAGCAAGACAATAGCCAATTTTGATGGACATTTTCACAAAATTGGGAAAAGAGAATGGCAAAGCATGGTCAAGGGCTCAAAGAACTACACACGAGCTTGCTAATTGATAAAACATTGTAGCCAAATTGATGGATTAAAGTGCTTAAACTAGCTACAAAAACCAAGCCACGATTTAGTCTTAATTCAAAACTGCTGAGCAAGCAATTTTGTAGCCCCACCATATCCTACTGAGTTGTCCAATCAGCTTGATCTCTGCTTGAGATGGAATACCATCATTACAAGTGCAAGTGGACAAAAATTGGCCAGGGATAAGCTACTAAAGGTATGCGAAAGTCGCAGCAAAGTCAGCACTCTCAACTACTACAAAAGTTAAAATTTTGGCCAAGCCAAGGAGTTGGGGAAGTAAGCTCAATTGGCAGGTTTGGTAGGTGGACAAAGACCAACCAAATGATCGCTTATTTGAGTAGATAAAATCTTTGAAGCATGCTCTTTTGGGGCATAAAAGGTCGGAGATAGGATGCAATAGGAAGAGCTCACGGCCATTCTCAAAAGACACCCTACAAGCAACTTAAGAAACCTCAACCCCAAAATTCCAAACTGACCCATGGGGGGGAAAATGAAATTTTCACAAACTTCCATGAAAAACTAGCCAAAAGCTTCAACTAGAGAATGAAATTTCACTTAAATATCTTTCTAACCATTGGTCATGCGTCCCAAATGGAGATTGAGAAGGCCTCCTAAAGCTCCTCGAAAAACACCCTCGTGGTGGGCAAGGGAAAAAGTTTGAAATTTTTTTGTGTTAAACCCAGTCGGTCACGGGTGAGGGAAGTAAGCATTTTTTTAGAAAAATGAGGGACAAATAAGGAAAACCACGACTTGTATCTTAAATTATAATACTTATAGTTGGATCTTTTGTCAAATTAGTAGGTCGAATCTACTCTTAAAGACCAACAAAAAATTTTGTTATCAATTCTTTCTTTGTAGATCTTTTTCAGTTTGAAAGAACCAAATTCCAGGTGCCTTTAGAAAAATAATTTCTTGACTTCCATGGCCAAGAGCCACTTCAAAAAGAAACTAAGAAAGGTAAGGATCCATGAATAATTGGGACCTTTAGTCTTTTGCAAACCTCTAACAGAAGAAGCTTGGAAGTTGGAGTTGCCATGGTCGGGCTCGGCTATTATCGCAGTCCAATGGTCTCGTTGCCATTGCCACCGACTTGCCGAAGAGACGGTCTATCGCCGTCTGAAACAACATCTAGAGATTCCTTTTTTTTAATTTTTTTTTAATTTTTTTTGTAAAATGGCTCAAGTGACAACCACATTAGCACCTCTCTTTTTGAAATACAATAAATAAGAAAAACTCATGTTAACATTTTTCATTAGCCAAATTGAACGGAACAAATGAAAATTTTAATTGCATCAATTTGATGAATTTTAAAACTTGATTATACTTTATGAATATTATAAAACTCGACTGCACTTTCACAATAAATTACAAAACTTTTGGTGCACTTACTTCAAAAATTTATTCGTGAAGCCGCTAAACTTGAGTTCTTTCAGGTTGTTTTGGAGCATGTAATAAGTTGTTCTTCCATCACCGAGCAAATAAGAGGGTGGGAAAGGTAGTTGATCTCCTCACTAGGTTCTGGCGCGGAGACGAAAGCCTGTGTCTCAGGCCCGATGTTTTTGAAGCCTGGAAGAAGATTGCTGAAGTTCAATATCCATGTCTTGAAGAGGGGAAACCCATGGATGATGGGGTTGGCCCAACCACTAGAACAAGCCCTATGTCAACCTTCAGATGGAACAAGTACAAAGTCATGATCTCAGCAGCACGGGACATGAAGAGTTGCTATTTTATCATAAAAGAGAAAGCAGCTACTGTATATATATACTCAGATCCGGCTTCACTTGAAAGCCGCCGCGAAATCTATATAGAGAGCTTCCTTCTCAATTCATAATCACTCAGTGATTCTAGTCTTTGGTCCGTTGATGAGGTGTGCTGGTTTTGGACCACCTCGACAAGAAGCAGAGGCATTTCAGAAGCTTGGAAGAACATCCGACTAGCGGTGACAAACCTAGAACACGAAAGCCAAACCTTGGTGGACTTAAACTGCTCGTCCGAAGAAGAAAGCCGAAGTCTACGTAGGCATGATCCTTAAGTTGATCTTTCATAAAGAGATGATAGTTTGTAATCCAGTATTATAGGATCTTCATTGTAGGTTGAAGAAT
This sequence comes from Eucalyptus curtisii, assembly GCA_017140595.1. Lineage (NCBI taxonomy): Eukaryota > Viridiplantae > Streptophyta > Magnoliopsida > Myrtales > Myrtaceae > Eucalyptus > Eucalyptus curtisii. The sequence continues at coordinate 12,187,280 of CM029501.1, read as the reverse complement.
CGGGGGTGCTAATAGAACAATTCTTTCCTGACTGTCATATTCCAGAGTTTCTACATGTAGCCCGTGAACAGGCAAAGATTTAACAATGCGGTTTTTAATTTTTTTTTTTTTTTTGTCGTTTAAATAAACTATCAAACTCAATATAGACGTTTTATCTAGGAATTTGGAAGAAGTGACCGTATGACAGAGTGAGTTTGACGTGTATTTCCCCAAGGAAAAATCCAATCTTGGAATTGTTACGAGTGTTATATACCCGAACGAGTATAAGAGGTTGGAAAATTTCTGGCGTAAGAGCAAAGAAACACGACCCGTAAAGCAGTAAACAATCCTCTATACTTCATTGATTGCTTTAGTGGTATCAACTTATTGATATCGGAGTCTTTTAGAGAGTTTCTTTTCACTTCATGAGTAGATAACTTTAATCATTTTTGTGATTGTGTAGAGTTTCTTTGGTCACAAGCTTGTCTATGTCTACTACAACATGCTTGATTTCAACTAATATATTGCCTAGCGTGCCGCTCCCTCACATCTTGTCGACCATATTCAGCGGCAATCTCTCTTAATATAAGGACACGTTATTTTTGTTTGTCATGGAATAGTATAGTGCTTTTACACGAAAAGGTTAGGGATATTTTTAGTACATTATTAACTTTATAATCAGTTAAGTTCGTATGCTCTATTAGGTGGGACATACTTACGATTTTTCCTTCTCGCATGCACATGTTATGCATGAAAAGTAACTCTTTCTTCATGCCAAATAAAGCTATTTCAGTTAGTGTTCAATAATAGAACATCCACAATTCCGATGGAAAAAATGAAACCTGATTCCTAATGGATTGTAGTGTTAAGATGCTCAAGCTTATCATCAAATAGCGAAGGGTTCAAAGCTCTACCCATTTGTCGCCAATTTTCTAGGGTCACCTTCAATAGTCACAAGCTAGTGCGATTTCGTAATTATCCAGTATCATTTGGACTGAAGGATTAACACCGCAATTATGAATTAATCAATATCAATCGGCACCTATTAATCAAACAATATTTAAAACAAAGTAAACCCGTAATGAATGTCTTTTTCCCCTATGAAAAGCCTCAAGGAATTTCATTGATAGAAAAAAAGCAGCTGAGGGACAAGAATTGAGCACACTAATGGAATAAGTGGTGGACTTTCATTCAAAATGAGAAAAGAAGCAAATAAAGCTCAAGGGAAAAGGGAGAATTTTTTATTAAAGCAAAGACAGATTCCGGACTGCAAAGCGACAAAAATCAGATGAGCTGGCACATCAATCGGGGGATCTGCCAAGATTCCTACGTAGAGACAAAGAAAGATCGAATCTGTGCGGAACCCACACAAAGAGAATAATGTCCGAACCACATTACATTACAAGGCGGCGGCATCAAAAGATGAGGTGAAAAACATCCATATAGAATGATCTCTGCATGGTTTGCCTTTCCAGATCCGTCACTCCTAGTGCAATTCAACGCCAACGTCCAAGTTAAAGAAAAACGTGATTATAGTAAAAGCCAAAACCCTGCAAAGCATGTTTTAGTAATCTACAAACATGGCAGAAGAAAATCCTTTCAAACCAACCATCTTATTCCACTATAAAACTGGCGAATCTTCGTGTTATCATGGCAAGAAAGTAAATATTACAACTTTCAGATCAATTCCTTAGAAGTGAGCGAAGGGTTGTCTGACTAATAAACCCAGAATGCAATATGGTGCCGCGGTAGTGTTTCCGTTCGTATCGCTAATTGCACTCGCACTAGCAATAGGGCGCGATGCTGGGGGGATTGCTATCTACTGTGGTCAGAATGGGAACGAGGGAACATTGGCAGAGACGTGCACCACATTCGTGAAAATAGCTTTTTTAGCAACCTTCGGCAACGGGCGACCTCCCACGACGAACCTCGCTGGTCATTGTGATCCGAACAGTCCGGCTGTACCGGATTGAGTGCCGATATCAGATCATGTCAAGCTAAGGGAATCAAAGTGATGCTGTCGATCGGAGGCGCAGCTGGTGGCTACTCCCTTGCATCCCCTATTGCTGCACAGAAAGTGGCGAGGTACCTCTGGAACAACTTCCTGGGGGGAAGCTCCTCTTCTCGACCGCTAGGAAATTTGGTCTTGGATGGAATCGACTTCGACATCGAAGGCGGGACCGGCCTGTACTGGGACGACCTCGCCAGGTATCTTTCTCGTTACAGCAAGCGAGGGAAGAACGTCTACTTGTCCGCTGCTCCTCAATGCCCCTTTCCCGACGCGAGGGTCAGCGAGGCTCTTAAGACCGGTCTATTCGATCATGTTTGGGTCCAATTTTACAATAACGCTCCATGTCAATACTCCTCGGGAGATATCAACAATCTAGAAGATGCATGGAAGCAGAGGACATCGAGCGTTCGGGCAGAGAAGATTTTCCTGGGTTTACCGGCTTCACCGGAAGCAGCCGGCAGCGGTTTCATACCGGCGGCTGATCTCACATCAAAAGTGCTTCCTGCCATCAAGGGTTCCAGAAAGTTTGGAGGTGTTATGCTCTGGTCAAAGTACTATGATGATCAAAGTGGATACAGTAAATCCATAAAAAATGCTGTCTGAGTTTCGGTGTTTCTAGTATAAGCTAGTTTAATAGTTTCATATGACATGTCTTCTGCTCTAAGTCATTGTGATAAATACGTGTGTACTACGTTTATGTTTCTTATATTGAGAAGAGATCTCCATCACAGACTCTACTTGTACCTTCAAAACATGATTACTCCATATAAAAGTATTTAAATATCAAACTTGACATTTATTTAACGGTTTAAACTTCTAAAAAAATTGATGGCGATTTCATAAAAACTTACATAGTATCAAAGCAGGTCCTGAGTTTAAATCTTTTTAGACCCTTTTTACCCCCTTTATTTGTCTATTTACATGCTTCAATCCTGGGTTAAAGTCTACTTCACACTCAAGTGAGATTGTAAAGGTACTTAAATATCAATCACGACTTTACTAATAATTTAAATATCTAGAAGTGATCTTACAATATCTCGCTAGCTCTTGAATATATATGCTTATATGGCAATCCAATTAGTGATTTTCTCGCTTGTCCCACCAAACTTAAAGCTAGTAACAACTTCTAAAATTGCATCTTACTTATCGTGACGAACTGAAGAAAATTGCATTATCAATATCTCTACCAAATTCCTAGGTGCCGCATGCTTTCATCTGTCCAAGTTTGCTGCATATCCAACTTCCAAAGCCATGTCTATCGCCTTTCCTTATACTAAAGCCATCTCGTTTTCTTGGAAGAAAATTCGAATGTCTACGATTGCTAAGATTCTAAAATAGCCATGAGAAAGAATTCAGCAAAAAAAAAAAGGAAGTAAGGGTTCTTAATTAGATCTTCGATATAATTGAGATTGTCCTAGTGACTCTATACAATCATCGGTTTTAGCGTTATATATTGTATCGATCAACTTCCATTTTTGGAAGAAAGTTCGAATGTTTTAGTTAAAGGGCTCTAACTGGGTTGTCCTAGTAGTTATCATAATTAGGTAGTCGATCTCGTTGAAAAATGTTCTGTGGACTAGACCTATGTCCGTCTATTGACGCAATTCCTCACATGGAAAAGAGGAAACTTCCTAATTTTTCTAATAATAAGCTAAGTTGAAAAAATAAATGCAAACGACCATTTATCTCTAGCTCATGAATTTAGCTGATACAAAACTTATGATAGCACCCAATTTTTCCAAACTTGGACGGGTCAATCCTAGAAAATATTGGGTGCATCTTATGTGTTAGCGTGATGAACAAGGAAATGTATGATAATGCGACATATGTCTCATGTGAGGCTCAAATTGTCAGGCCAAACTTTGAACTCACCATCCTCTCTCTTCTCTCCTGTCTCTCCTTTCTTCCCTCCCCTGCACACACTCTCTCTCTCTCTCTACCGCCCCCTCTCTCTCCCACGGAGCCCTCATCCGACCGACGAACCACCGGGTCGTCTCTCTGGCTTCGACATCATTTGCGCTCACGGTTGGGTTGCCTCCCTCTTCTCGTTAGCAAGAACCTCTCTGGCTACATTCTCTCTGAGCTTGGCTTCCTTGGCTTGCTCAAACGGCTCAACCTCACGGGCAACAACTTCTCCAAGCCCATCCCCTCCCGCCTCTTCAATGCGACCTCACTTGTTGCTCTCGACCTCTCCCAAAACTTGCTCTCTAATTCGATCTCGACCCAGATCAAGAACCTCCCTAACCTCGCCCACTCGGACCTGTCCTCAAACTTGCTCACTGGGTCACTCTCCGAAGTGCTCACGGAGCTTGGGAGCCTCTCCTAGAGGCTAAACCTATCGTACAACATGTTCTCCAGAAAGGTCTCGATTGTGCCCTCTCTCCCTCTTTGAGTCACGACCAAGTCCTCATCCAACAAACCACCGCGTGGCCTCCGCCTCCACCATCGCAAAGTTCATCGTTGGGCTTGGTGGTTCGTTAATCAGTTGAGGGCTTGGTGAGAGAGAGAGGGGGCGGCAGAGAGAGAGAGAGAGAGAGAGAGAGAGTCGGGCGAGAAGGGGGAGAGAGAGAGAGAGTACAGGGAAGAGAGAGGAGATTTCAAAATGTTTTAACCACTTGGGCACTTGTCACGTTATTGTACTTCTTGTTTTAAGATGCACCCAATATTTTCTCATTCACTCTATGATTTCCAATTGAGAAATGAGTTCGTGACATTATTTAATGTATTGTGAGAATAATAGTCTATTCTGGACCACAAAAAATTAAATCATAAATAATTATAAATTATTGTGAGACCCACTTTCTCAAGAATTTGTGACTCACAATAGACCGTTATTCACACAGTATCCCAAAAACTGTTATGCTAGTGAAGCCCTTTTCAATCTATGGATGTCCTCTCACTTAGCCACACCTTATGATGGTATAGCCTTAAAGTAAAGGTCAATATGCATAACTCTTGAATAAAATATGTTTAAGTTAGATATCCAAAACTGAATATACATTCAGGCTTGTTGAATTCTCTTCATAAAGAGAAATTTAAATCATCCCCGCTTTTACCCGAGCTTAAAAAAAGAACTAACTAATTCATCAATTCCTTCTGGTCCACTAAGGTAAGATCAATTAGCAAAGTAATCGTGACATTAAATTGCCAATTGATATAAGGGAGAATGACCTAATCAATTATAGACATATTATACATATGTCAATTTAATCTTAAACTTTTTCAATATTACCGATTTAGTCCAAAACGTCAACACGAAATTTTAATATAATTCTTCCGATCAAATTTCGCTGGAAATTACTAATAGGATGACCCATGTGATGGAATCATTGGGAAGCCTGTAAAATTGCTTAGAGTGCACAGGAGGCTCAGTGATAGGCTGGGATCTTGTCAATGAGGCTCAGAGTGCATGTAGGAACCACTGTAAATCGGCAGAATTGCTTATGGCAGTTCGCTGAGAGGTTGAAGATGTGCGACAAGGGCCAGCGAAATGTCAAGAGGCCACCAGAATCCTGCCGCATGGGATCCGGTTGAGCGCACTGGGAGAAGCCGAGATCGTGGCTGGACCACCTTGTCGAGGACGTCGGTGCAGTGGGGAAGGCCTGGTGCAGCGGTGGAGCGGTAGCTGCAGCGAGGGACAGCAACTATCGTGGGAGAAGACGTTCTCGGCCGGCATTCCTCTTGCGTCTGTGCGTTTGTGAGTTCTAGAGAAAATCGCGCAACTCGAGCAGAATTCGCAAAGGCACAGTCCCAAAGGTTTACTCGAATTGGTACGATTGCATGTGGCCCAACCTCTTGATAGCATGGGCCGGGCCCTTCAATTGGTACGATGGTTTACTCCTTTTATTCCTTATGTATAGGGTGAGAAATGACGATAAGAAGGGCATTCCATTCTTCATCTTTTTTTCCTTTTTTTTTTTTTTTGGGGGGGAGTATCTGAAGTCACTCGATTGATCTCTCTCAAAGTAAAAAGAAAACGGAATAAAGGTGATGTCTAATCTTGGGGAATGGCACATTAGCTTTTTCGTCATTCATAATGTTTAATGCCACAAAGATTAAATGGTGGATTCCATGAGCATAGTGATTCCTTCCCATGTCTTACGTTTTCTCATATATATACTTGTACAATTTGTTAATGTTAGCTCAATAATTTGTTTCCATTAATTGATAGAATTTAGAACCTTGAAGATATGCTATTAGATTTGAGTAATAGAAGCTCTTCACCATTCATAATATGACCCTACCGACAACATCCCTAGACCAAAAATGAATTTAAAGATTGAAAATAATTAAGTAACATTTTTCTCAGAACTTACACTGAAATGTCATGAATAAAGAGATCCTCCAAATGTGATTTTTAAGTTATTTAAGCTATTGGAATGTCTCTTTCTTAATATTTGTATAGTTCGATATTTATCGCTATTAACTTTATAATCTTTTACGGTTCAAAACAATTTACTATTTATCTGAAGTGTCTCACGCTCATAGCCTGTGCGGCTTTGTTAGTACTAAAATATAGATCTAGTCATTCAAATACAAACGAAACTAAAATTCTAAATTGATAGTCTTTATTAAGGTAACAAAAGAAGAAAAAACGCATATAGATATTAACACAGTAATATACCGCCATGAGTACAATTTAAATTTGAGTTCCTCAAAGCAGGAATCGAATCCACGATTATTTTGAACCAAATGCATGGAACGTGAATTTCGATCAATCTTAAGGTGGGTTTTTGAGTAACTGTAATATAAGAAAAGAAAAAGAAAGAAAGAATAAAAACAGAAATTTAAAAAAATATATATATAAAAAAGAGAAGAAAGAAAGGAAGATAGAAAGAGTAACAAGCGACCAGTGAGGAGATAGAATACACAGACAAATCCTCCGCCCCAATTTCGGAGGATATTATCCGTCCCTGCTTTGGATCAGATAACGAGACGGGGGAAGAGAGAGAGAGAGAGAAGTAGAAGAAGACGTGACTCAGAAGGAAAGAGGAGAGAGATTGACACTGAAAGACAGCAGAACAAAGACGGCGTGAGCTTTGCGCTGCAGAACGGTGGCAAGAATCGGTGGCGAGGAGCCCGGAAACTCCGGAAGAAAGCAAACCCATCTTGGGGGGTAAGAACGCGAGCCCATCCATGTTGGTTTTCTTCAATTTCGTGAGAGCACGACGAGTTCCGGAAAAACAGAGCACGCCGGTCGGCCGATCGCGACCGCTTGCATGCTGCTTTCCCGCCAAGCTTCGAGAGACGTGGCTTGCGGGAAGTTGATGGCAAACTTTGAGACCCTTTTGAGAACCACTAAAGACCTTCTTTTCGGATAATTCGTTAGCCTGAAATGTATTGCTCTGAGTGATCTTTTCAGCATCGCAAGGATTATCCTGCACGGTGACTTGTGGAGTGAGAAACGGTATTCTTTTAGGTTGGCTGCACGGACACGGACGCCTATAGATTCGTGTTCGCGGAGAATTTGACCGCCTCTGGCGACCAATTCGTAGTTAGGACTTCAGAGCTTCCAGGGACACCCCGAGATCTCTTCCAGCGGTGCCCTGTGGAGAGTTTATTGCTTTGGCGAGCTGACCCGTGAATTTCCATATTTTCACACGTTGTTATTTGAATTTAGGTCATCGCAATAATTCTAACCCGTTGCTTTTGGAGTTGTTGCTTGGACTATCGAAGTGAGTGACCTTATCTTTTCTGTGCATTTGGAAAATGTTGCTCGAGACGTATAGTATATCGTGGCATGTTCGTGGGATTATCGAAAATGGAGAAATAATCATTGCATACTTTTTGTAAAATGCATTTGGCGTCGGATATGTTTCGAGTATTTGAAATTGCATTGCAATTATCATTGAAAATCAGAAGTGTTAACTATTTACAGATTTCTTGTAAATAATTACACTCGAAAATGTATACGTTTTACACAAAAGTGTAAAAGAGTACGTTTTTCTCTTATGGTATGTAATCCCGAACCTTCAATTTATGTTTTTTCTTATGGTATGTAATCCCAATCATTCGACTTTCTTGTTCGGCCCAAAAACTAACAAGTTCAAGAAATCATTACCAGGTTAATCCTATTAGGCTCGTGTGGTTCTGTTCTTGAGCTCGATTGCAGATATGGCATCAGATTCGCCAAAGGGTGCTCCACCTGGTAAGCTTCGACACTACCGGTGTGTGCTGTTTTGGTTTGTCATTTATTCATAGTTTAATCAACCAATTTGATTCCATTAGTTTAACTTGTTATTCTGTCCCCATTAATTGGTTTGATTGTATCTTGTATAGGGTTTTGGCGAGCTGACTTGTGAATTTTCTTCATCTTTATTTCCAATAGATAGTGAACTTCACCCAAAAAAAATCTAGTCCGTGGCTTGTAAAGATCTGAATTTCTAGTTTAATTTATGGAGAACTGATGCCAACACAATTACACCTGTAATGGAATGGTTGAAGATTTGTGTCAATATGACCTAAGATGAAAATTCAACTTGATTTTCGTAGGATTTGAACTTTTCATGTGATTTTAAATGAATGCTGATGTTCTGTATCATTGATATTGGCACTACAATAACTGTGCTTGTAAAGTTGGGTCATTTCCATATTGCTTTTGCCTAGTTGATTGTAATTTTTGGGGGCATTGCCTTGGATGCAAGTCGACCTTCACCGTACGTCATTTAGAAGCTTATGGCCCAAGATCAACTTGGGAGTTGAGTATAGACCCTTTAAATCCATCCCTTAGATTGAAAGAATTGGCTGGTGTTAGAGGCTTGCTCAAGGGCCTAATGCCCATGTTATCAAGGAAACTCACAAATCAAAGTTCCAAGTTCCAGTTTTCTTGATTCCTTATGGCTCATAAGTTATGTGTTTTACTGTTTTTGGCATCATATATCTCACATGTAAGGCATGTGATGTGCTCATATGACATTTGCTAGTACTGGATATGTTTTCTGCAAAGACTTCCTTCTCTAGTAAAGTAAATTGTTAAGCAGTTTCTCTGCTGGTTATGAATGAATTTGCCACAATTCATGTGTTGATTATGGTTTGGACTTTTTCAGGTGATAAAGCCAGTGTTGCTGATAGCACAGGTCCCAAGTCTGAACCATCCATTGCGGAGGTGTCATCAGGCACTTTTCCTCCTGGAGTTGGGTCCGCTGGCAACCCTTTTGATTTCTCAGCCATGTCAAACCTTCTTAATGTATATTCTGCTTATCCATCTCCTCTTTTTCTCTTTTTCTCTTTTTCTCTTTTTCTCTTTTCTTGATTGTTTCTGAAGGAATGTAAACATTTTTTTTAAGAGTTATTAGATTTAGTTTTCCTATAACTAAACATATTAAAGATATGCAAGTTAAAGAAGAATACACATAACAAACCAGCTTAGAATGGCAGGTTCCTTCACTCATGAAGTACTTAAAACCTTTGTAGTACTTGTTATCAGATGTTTGAATCTTTACAAAAGTATTCTTGTTGGTTTGTAGACATTGTTTTACACGGCTAGGAGTAAGTGTGGTTGGATGATTTACTCTGCTTTAAAGCATGAAGTTAACTAATCCTGCAAAATAGGAGTTTTATGCCTGTGGTAGAGATTGTTTTTTGTTCTGATAGTTGCTCCATTTAAGAAATGCTATTTGGAAATTTTGGCCATAGATGGGGCAAAATGCATGGGGAGGTGACAGTATCAATCTTGTCTTTTTTCTTTTTCTAATCGTGGTCTTAGGAGTTGCTCAGAATTCAGTTGGAAATGAAACAATCTCTGTTGAAAGCCTTTTTTTATCTTTTTTTTCTCCTTTTCTCATGGTTATTACTTCAGATTAGTCTTTGATGTCTGGATGTTCTACTGTGTTATATTTTGTCTATTGTATAGTCTGAAGGTTCACTTTCGGATTTTGCTCCATATATTTCCTTCATCTAGTGTGTGCTTTCTCTTGATCTTCCTTATCTGTTGTGAGATGTGTACAGGACCCTAGCATCAAGGAATTAGCCCAACAGATATCTAAGGATCCTGCGTTCAACGAGATGACGGAGCAGCTGCAAAAGACTTTTCAAGGCTCTGCTGGAGAAGGCATTCCGCAATTTGATCCTAGACAATATCAGTCCACCATGCAGCAAGTTATGCAGAATCCTCAATTCATGGCTATGGCTGAAAGACTTGGGAGTGCCCTAATGCAAGTAATGTTGTTTTGCTTAGTGTACATGCTTTTGGCTTTCTTATCTGAAGTATTATGAATGTTGTCATGCCAATATCTTCTTTCCTCTTTTTCTTAGGACCCATCTATGTCTGGCATGCTTGAGAATTTGGCAAATCCATTAAGAAAAGAACAAATGGAGGAAAGAATGGCGCTTATGAAAGAAGATCCATCTCTCAAGCCCATATTAGAAGAAATAGAGAGCGGTGGTCCAACAGCCATGATGAGGTTGGAGATGCTTATAGATCTTACAAAGATTGTCAGTGTCCAGAGCTTGAGTGAAGAATTATATCTTGCATGAGCTGTCGATTGGGAGCATGTTGTTGTGGTGGGTTTTTACAAACTATTCTGTGTACAGGTACTGGAATGATAGAGACGTTCTAAAGAAGCTCGGGGAGGCCATGGGTTTCCCAGTTGCAGGAGATACAGGCACTTCAGCTGATATTCCAGATGAAGAAGATGATGCTGGAAATGAGGATGAATCAATTGTTCACCACACAGCTAGTGTTGGTGACGTGGAGGTATAAATTAAATATATCGATCTTCAGATTATTATGGCTTGCTTGAGATATTAGTAAAAACAGTTCTTATCCCGTGCAGAACATATTATGGCAGTTTAGATGCTATTGCACTTTCATGATTTTACTCTTGCTTTCTCTAAACCTAATCTCTTTTCAGTTAAACCTGGAGGCAAGAATGTGTTTCTTTTTATAATTTTTATGTGAATAATGATTGGGCATATTGTTTTAGATGAAGTGCAAAAGTTCAGACTCACATTTTACTGATCAGGGGTTGAAAAAAGCGCTGGACTCAGGTGCTAACAAGGATGAAGAAGATGCAGAGGGAAGAACAGCCTTGCATTTTGCATGTGGATACGGTGAGGTATGGTCAATCTGATTAATAAGGAACTTGGGGATTCCAATTATTTTGTGCTTTCCTTTTACCTATCTTTCATTTAAAAATGATAGATATTTTTGTACCTCTGTACAATCTAAGCCAGAAAATTCAAACTATTATTGTCCAGGGTAAATTTTACTGTTAGTATGAATATCTATGGCAAAGCCAAGTGGGAGCACGATAGCACACAATAATTGGGGAAGTTTTATGAAAATGTTTTAGGAATCTGTTTGTGTACATGCATGTTAGGTGCCAATATTCAGGAAAATATTCCAGTTGCCTCTCTTAGGCCCGTCCCTTTGCGAGTTGACTCCTTGGTGCAGGTTTTGAGAGTTATGGGATCTTTGTTATCTGAACAAGCAACTTAAGTGACCATTCATATCAATTGCAGGTCAAGTGTGCTGAGGTACTCCTTGGAGCTGGAGCCACCGTGGATGCGCTGGACAAGAACAAGAACACTGCACTTCACTATGCAGCTGGCTACGGCAGAAAAGATTGTGTCGCACTTCTGGTGAAACACGGTGCTGCTGTGTAAGTAAATTGCTCGCTCATTTTTCCAATATTTGCTCGCGATGCATGAGTCGTTGATTTGTGTTTTCCGTTTGCTTTCTTCTTGCGCTATTTGCTGCTCCAGCACTCTACAGAACTTGGACGGAAAGACTCCTATTGATGTTGCAAAGCTAAACAACCAGACTGAGGTCCTAAAGCTTCTCGAGAAGGATGCCTTCCTGTAATTGATAGGCGTGGTGATGTAAATGAGCATCGGTCCTAGAGCGTCGCCGTGTCCTATACAAACATTTGTATTTTGGTCTTTTTGCGACTGCTACTTGAGTCCTATCTACATTGCTTTTCTTCCCCTCGTTTCTGCTAGTTCTCCGTAATTGTCATGCCTGCTAAGGGACTATTTCTAAGGGAAGTACTGTCCAGGCGTTTGCATTCCCTTCACCACTTTGCAACGTGTCCCATGAACTAGGTGGGTTCTGGTGCGATCTAAGCTTTTGATGAAAATGCACCTACACATATCATTCTTCTGCACGACCCAGAAGAGCTTTAGATAGTGTCTTCAATGTGCAGAAACCTAAACCAAGTAGGTGGAACGCCCGTTGCTTCCCCTGAAATCGGTTGCGCAAATGACACGAACCACGGCAAGCTACAGATGATGTTTTTCCCACAGGACTGACCATTAGATTATCGGAAACCATAGTTGTTTAGCGGATGATCTGGTCCATATCGAATTTCATCGGAAACTAAAGGAGAGTAAGCACCTGACATTGTTGTACCTTTGTACCATTGCCAGATTGGTTCCCTCAAAACCTTGTCCAAAAACATCAATCATTCGATTATTTGTTCCGCCGCGACAAACACCTGAGATTGCCTGTTGCAAAGGGATTTTTACAGTGCAAGATTTATGTTGTATATGTTTGATCGAAAGAATTTTTCACAAATTAGTTTTTCAAACTTGTAGGCGTTCGATTTGTTGAAATTGATCAGTCAACAGAAAAGAAATTGATTAGTCAACGGAAAACCATGTATGGTCAAAGAAAATATGCATAATTAAAGTTAGGAAAATGACTTTCGTAACCTAAAAAAGGAAAAAATTACCTTTCTAAAAAATGATTTTCGAAAATAATCTTTCTTTATTGTTAAGTTTTCTTTGAAATATAAACACGTTTTTAGTAACATTATCTCTTTCCCCTTTCCCAGTTGATCTGCTGGCGGCAATTTGTCAAACAGAATCACTCTGTTCTGCTCTTCTACATACTTCTTTGGATTCATGCCCTGTGGTTATTTCATGATTATTATTCCACAAAGAAAGACATTAGTTTTAATAAGTTTTAATGCCGCATATATTCTAACATTATTTGTAATACATGCAACGACCACAACTAGGAATTTTTCTAACTGTCGTCAGATCTCCATATCTTGTGTTGATATATAATATGTACCAATTATTTTGACTTTATTTTATTTAAAAGAGGAAGATTCATACACAATATGATAATATTAACCAATAATTTATATTGAATTACATATTCCAATTATACACCACGTTTGGCCAACGCATTAGGTGTGCCAATAGTATCTTTGTAGAGTTGGATTTGAACTGTTCTAATTTGCACCAAGTTCGGATGTGCAAGAATGATTTACCTGACGCCATTGTCTAATAACATTGCATCGACGGGGAAGATATCATTTGCAATTGCACGAATTAATTGCATTGTTTGATAAGTAATTTCAATCGGATCGATATGTACATGTCATTGGCTTTATTATGAAAATTTCTTGAATTTCTTAGCAAAAAGTGAAGTGTTTTGATACGTAAAATAGCTCTGATACAGGGGGAAGTGTCAAAAAAAATCATAAACTTATTGCTTGAGTGTAAATTCAATCCTAAACTATTTAATTGGATTGATTTAATCTTGGACATTATGAAATTCCAGTGGTGCTGAAGGTTTAGGACTTTTGGATAAGGTTTTGGGATGACTAAAGGTTAATATTGGCAATTGGGAAAGTCTTTAAGTACAAAACTCGATGAAATTCTATGACATATTTGGAGATTATTCATCATGCAATTTGTAATGGACAATAAATTATTTCTAAAAGAGGAGAGAGTAGGATAAAAGTCATGATCAAGCGAGGTTGTATGCGCGCATTGCACCACAAATTATGAAAGGAAGTACAGTCCTATTAAAAATGTGAATACCGAGTATGAGTTAAAGAGTGGACAATCACGTGCTTGAAAAAAGGGGTTTTCATTTGGTAATGTATCGGGTCATGAATTAGTAACCACGTCTGGTCTAAAAGATGTTCCCAATCATTTCAAATTTTCTATATTTGTAACGAAACATTCATGGGATCCTCATGAATAGGATCAAACATTATTGCTTAGCATTATCTCTTTAGATGTTACGTTACATTCTATTAATATTACTAAATCATTTCACTTTTCAAGAATGCATTTTTAAGTAAATCTTTTGTATTCAAATAAAGACCCATCATAAAAGTGTTTCCGCAAATCTTTTATTGACAAATTATCGTATTCCAAAAAGAGAGCAACTTTACCTTGTGCTATGGACGAGGGCCGGATAGGGGATGCTGATCCCCATTTTCATCTAATAGCAACATCGACTTGGCAAGCGGACTTTTCAATTCCAAGTTGCAAGTACTTTATTCGGGATAACATAGTAGCTAAATAATCCCAACGCATTACGTAAGGTAGATATTGTATAACCATTTGATTTTCCGTAATTTTTTCCATAGCTCTGTGTAAATAACTCAATATCGGTTCACAATCAATAACATCTTGAACATCTAGAATAAGGATGAGCTGAAGAACCCCATGTATTGACGGGTGGTAAGGTCCCACATGACTATCATGAGGTCTTTTCTAGTAATCATTGCATCCATAGGTTATTCCTCAGCTCATCCTTCCATATTATGCTCAAAATGAGACGGGATTCATTAAAATTCAAGTTCTAATGAAAAAAAATCAAATCAAATAACTCAAATTCCCCTTCCAATTAATGAGTTTCTATTTCACCACCGGCGATACGGAACGAACACATCATTATCTCTCTCTAGTCGGACAATTTTAAGGAAAACCAATCAGTAGGAGCTCGTACTCACTAGATCGCGATGCTTGCCGTTAAAGACTGGAAGCACACGCCACATGATAAAATAAGAAAAAAGAGGAGAAAATGACAATAACCCATCCTTCAATTTGAAAAAGTCTGTAATGGGTTTGGTTCCTTCCGGTTTGGTGTTTACTTTTCCAACAAGGGAAGGCGGTAATGAAGGGAGGCGAGAGGGGGGCACGGCAGAAGGGAATGTGAGGGAATATCCCGCACCGCTATTCCCTTCCGCGGACGCACGCGAGCGAGCGAGCGAGCTGGATCGTGGTGTGAACACCTCGGGGACGGGCTCGTTGGTTTTTGGCCCCGATCGATTTCTTTAATATATTTTTTGTGCGCTCGCGGATTTCGTGTAATGGCCCGGACACGACAGGACGGGATGGCGTAGCGATCCCAGAAATCGTTCCCTTGTTCCCGCAGCGGTTCCTTTCCTTCCTTTTCTTTTGGTTTTACGATTCGCGAGAGGACGACGACGTCGACATCGACTTCAGTTTTTTCTCTCGACGACGCCCTCCCTCCGTTTAACCTCCTCCCTCCTGTCCCGTCCCTTGTCCTCTCTCTCTCTCTCTCTCTCTCTCGGGGTTCGGCCATTCAGCTACGGAGGCTCCCGGAATCTCGACCTCGCCTTCCCTGCTCTTGGGTTTCAGGTGACACCCCATCTCTCTCTCTCTCTCTCTCTCTCTCTCTCTCTCTGTGTTCGTTTGCGGAAGTGGGTCGAATTGGGTTCGTGGCTTGAGGGTGTTGGACCATTTCTCGCGTGCTGTCTCGGCTACCCATCTGCCGAATGTTTCGAGGGTTTGGATTGTAGCGTCTTGGTTCGTCGCGTGAATTGTGGGGTGAATTGGATTGGATTGATCGGTGGGGTTTGGGTGGAATTGGTGAGTTCCAGTCGGGTGGTTGGGTTTGAGGTTGCATTTGTTTTGTTTTTTTTTTTCCTTCCTTAGTGGGGATGAAATCGTGGGTTCTTGGCGTCATTGGCTGTGCATCGGTTGGTCTGTGAGGTGCATGGGTTAGGAACTTGAAGGGTGCTGATGGAATTGTGGGAAAGACTGAGACTTGGATGAGTTCAACATGGAATCGATCTTGCTGTTGTAGTTGTTGAACCGAAATCGATTGATTGAACCCCACCTGAATTGGGATGTGAGCATCGGGTGCTTCCTCATTCACCATCAGCTTCTTCTTTTTTTTTCTTTTTAATGACACTGAACTCTGATGGTGGGCACCGCTTGTGAAATTCTTTGCTGAAAGCATGATCACCCATCGTGACCTGTTTGATTGTCTAATTAGTGAGGGTGAAATAGAGAAACCTTCTGTTAATTTGCCTTGAAGTTGATTAAGCCGTTAAAAATTATAGAGTATATACACAGGTATACCAATTCTCATATGAAGTTACATGTTGCTACCCGTGGCACAGACATGAAGACGTTAAGCCTTTCTAGCAGAAAGTTTCTGCCATTGAAAGCTTTAATAAATGAAAGACATTATTGCTGGCCAGACTTTTGCAATAATGTGGTGTAGTAGGCTATTTGCAATTGATGTCTGTAGAATTGGCTTATAGCAAGCGGGAAACCCTCATTGGAAGTTGGAGACTTTTGATTGGGTGAGATTGTTTCCAAGATCTAGTTTTCTTCCTTGAGATGTAGGTTGAAGCCCCCTCTGCATGGGGTAGTTTAATGTAACCATGGAGCTTGACTAGATCCAACATTGTTTAAATTGGTGATGGGAGCTCTTGTATATTGATTAAAGTGGCCAAAACCTTTAGTTCTTCCAGGGGCTTTCAAACTGTGTTGCTGCCTATGAGTATTCTGGGACTAAAAACTCCGTATATTCGCTTTTGGATAGAGTCTGGTGTCTATATCTGTGAAGGAGTCATTTGCTACTCAAATAAAGTTTGAGACTTTGTCATCAGACTTCTAAATTGTTAAAAAAATTTATAAGAATTTTGGATACGGAAGAACGAGTTTAAGTGGTGCAGTAAATGCTGGAAATACAGCATCAAGGTTTAATTTTCATTGTTTCACCCATTATCATGTTTACCTGTGAAAATTTTGCAATCAACAACCACTGTGATATAGCTTACAAGAATTATGACTCGCTGTAGTGGTTACACGTTGCCGTAGCTTCGTCATGGTTGTTGCTCCTGCCATAATATAGAGGCTAGCAGAGCTATTTGTCTGTCCACTGTTGTAATAATCTTGCATCTGACCTTATAATAACTTCCGGTCACAATTAAGTCCTGGAGAATCCATCTGTGATTTCTGATGACTGCTACAGCACAATCATGATTCTTTAATATTGAGCTGCTTCTTTTCACAGCTCTCTAATGGCCAGTTTTTGTTTGCATTTTCTTTAATAAACAGTCAAAGGAAGCAACTTTAGGTATTGGAAAATAAAGACAGTGAAGAACGATTACTTGTCAGAAGCAAGGCAGTTTCCTGAAGATTAGCCACCCAAGTTGTGAAGGCAATCAGACTGACAAACTAAAGCTGGTAAATTACTTCGCTTTGGGAGAGAACTTCTAATTAGGTGATATTGAATTTCTTGTCCTTGAAGTTCCTTTCCCAGTGGAGTAGTACCTCATCAGTTAAAGTTTTTGAGTACTAGGTGATCGTGGGGCTAAACGCAATTTTTGGAGTGAAATTTAATGGACAATAATAATTGCATGGCATTTCATTTTTTGAACACTTGATCCTTTGGTATTACATACGTTGCTGGTTGTCTAAATGAATTTGTGCCATGATGCCTAAGCATGCCGATTATTTTTCCCAAAATGTTAAGCCAACTAACAGTTTCAGAGCCTTCATTTCCAGTTTATGTAATCGTTGTATTGTACTTGATCTTTCTTCTATCTTTTCCTCTATCCGTGGGACTACGTATCCAGTTTGTCATGGGTGATCTTGAATTTGGGACACCACATCTTCTTTGGTAAAAACAACTGAAGTTTGTTGACAATAATATCCAGCTTGATGATTAGTGTGTTGTGTATGTTAGTGCTTGGATATAATCTAAGAAATTTAGATTTTTTTACTTCTCTGTGTGCTCAATTGTCTTAGCTTCCTCTTTTTTGGCATTTGACATTCCGTCACACTTTTCAATAGAATCTGGATTTTTCTGTTGGCGGAAGTTGACACGTTACTTTTCTGGTAGTTTTTGACAATTAAGGTCTTTTGATATTTGCTATGCAATTGGAAAATATGATGGGCAAGTCCGTGGTGATGCAGTTAAATAGCACAAACCAATGTGCCGTGTCAAGTAGCTACTAATATTGATCTTAAGTGCTGTGTTTGGTCCTGATTAAGGATGACTATTCACTTTGTTCTTTGCCTCTTTCCTTCTTACCAGGTACTGCCTTATAATAAAATAAGGGAGTTGATGTTTACTGAATGTATTGTACCTTTGTCTGATGAAATTGACCTTCCTTCTCTTGTTTAAAGCAGATTCGATGTCCTTGAAATTGATGTATAAGGAAGTGGATCTTCCATCTTAGTTTGAGTTCTATTATTGATTGCTGACTTTCTGATTCAGCATAGAACTTGAGTAGAGTTCCTCGGAATGATAATACTTGTTCGTGTATTTAAAAGATGCTCTAATCATAAACTTTTGGATCAATTTGGCTACATTTCCAGCGATAGAAATTTTTTATTTTTTATTTTTATTTTTTTTATCTATAGCAATAGAAAATTTAAGGAGCTGTTTGTTATCTAAGGTTTCCAAAGTTAATGCTTCATATGATATACTATCATTTCGTCTCTACTTTCCCAGTAGCAGAAAATACATCTACCTGGTCAGGTATCCATGGATTATTTAAGTTGCAGTGATGGACATTTGGCTCTGTCTTTTTTTCCCCCTCTGGATTTAGAATGTAAACAATACTGGGAATGAAAATGCCGTTTCTGTATTATTCGAAATAAACAACAAACATGATAGGTGTCCAAGTCCTTGGATTGGCATACTCTATGAATGAACCTCTCACATGCATATCACAAGGAGTATAATTGTGATTTATGATCTAAAGCATGTCAACCACCGTGGTTAAATTTGTGGATAAGGTGTTTTCTCTCTGCAAGATATGAACTTTCTGTTTTCACTCTTACAACAGCAGCTGATCCCAATTCATTTATCGGAGAATAGAAATTAGGAAACTTTTTTTGTCGGACTCAATAGATTTAATACCATTGTCTTCTCATGCATTCATCAGATAGCAAGTTATATGTCTCACTGTATTCTATATGCCCACTATGGGAGGCACTTATAAGTTGCCAGCTTGAATATGTATGAAAAGTATTTCCTTTGCACTATCACTGGTCTATAAGTTCCACATATTGGCTTTGCTTCTAAATATATTCAGCATATTGGTTCCTCTTTCATCATCGCATGCAGATATGGTATACTCCCTGCAAATTAGCAGCTGATTCAAATTAATATCCTCACATGCTTCTTTTCTGAAATGCTTTAACAACGTCTCCTTTGTCAAATTCTTAATTGTTCTCTAATGAAGAATAATGATTTCTTTGTGGAGTGGTCACTAGAAAACATTGTTGTCAGACTTCAGGCCAGCAAACTTCATATATACCACTGAGAGACCGCCAAAGACAACATTTCTATTTATGTCCTTCTGATCATCAATTATTTTGGAGAGTGTAGTATTGTATAAAATGGGTCTGAATAGTATGTTTATGAGAGTGAGAAAGAACAAGTTTTAAGGTTTAATTTCGTGCATGGTGCATCCGGTGCCCTAGACTCATGCTCTTTCTTTTTGGCTGAAGTGATTCTAGTACATAAACTTGAATTGTGTTTCATCCAGCTTTTGTGGAAATGGCTAAATAATTGAGACATGATTACAGTGATCTCAAAAACAAGGTGTTTGTGTAGATTCTGTTTCAGAAACAGTTGTTAAAACAGTTTGCCACGCCAGCTTGAATTTCTCGTTTCAGAAACAAGCATAAATGCTCAGTAGATTCGTTGTACATTTTTTTTTTTTTTTTTTTCTATCGATTAAGTTCTTACAAGTAATTACCATGCCTGTAGCATATGGAGAATTCACGGAAGTGTCAAAAAGGCATTGAAGCTAAAGCAAAGTAGTAGTTATAGTACCTCGTATGTTATCGGAGTCTCTGTTTATATGTCTAATTTAGTTATATTGAAGGTTAAATAGGATTCTTGAGAAGAACAGGAAAATCATCTATTTATGACATGGGGGATTTCTTTCAGTGAGCACTTGATTTCATTTAAAGTGATCAGTAAGGAAGAATGCTTTCGCTCTCTGTTCTATGGTTTTGGAAGTCATTCATTACTTACACTAGAAAAAAGCTACATCTGTTGAAATACTTTCCTTGGTAGCTCACACGTGCGCCATTCTTCTACATCTGGGAAAATCTGAAATTGGAGCGAAATGGGTTGTTATTCTTCTTATTTGTACAAAATAGACTAACTGGGTATTGGCACTTGATCATGGCCCTGCCAGCCTTGCTCAATCCTGAGACTAGGCCACTAGTGGGCTACGCCATTTCAGTTGCGTATGGACTTTACCAGATTAAAATACCCAGCTGTCTCACCTACTTAAAAAAGTTTAATATCTTTATTTCCCAATATCAATTGCTCAGTAGTTTCTATTTAGCTATCTATTAAATTAGGTTGATTGTTACTTTCAAGGTGATATTTTCTTTCTTATTCATAAGTCTGTTCCATATATGCTAGATGAGAAGCTGAATTGCCAAATTAAGTAACTGCTTGGTGATCTGAATATGATTAATCAGAAAGATTTTTCTGTTATTTTACTATCCGTTCAGTGATTTAGTCATTGGCATAGTTTATCCTTTCATTGCATGTTTGGTATTATTAACTTTGTTGAAGAATAAGAACCCTTCCAATTGCTCGAGTCGATTGCAATATGATGGCTATACTGTCCTTTTGAAGTGATATTCTCCAATTATCTGTACAAATTGCTGTGCTTTAGTCAATACAAGGATGGATTTATACTTTTTTGCTCATTTGGACTTTGATTTTGTAATCTGATTGGTCAATGTCATGCTTTCTGACAGATCACTTGGAAGTTCCTCTAATCTTGCAATAAATCTGGGGAGTGGAATAACCACTGACGGATGAAACATTGTAAATTATGTCTGGACTGATTGAAGGCCTTCCGGATGCTGTTGCACTGAGGTGCCTTGCACGTGTTCCTTTTTACCTCCACCCAACGCTGGAACTCGTTTCTCGGTCTTGGAAAGCTGCCATACGTAGTCCTGAACTTTTCAAGGCCCGGCAAGAAGAAGGCTCTGCAGAAGACTTGCTGTGTGTATGTGCTTTTGACCCAGAGAATTTATGGCAACTCTATGACCCTCTCCGAGACCTTTGGATTACTCTTCCTGTTCTTCCATCAAAAATCAGGCACCTATCCCATTTTGGCACAGTCTCCACTGCTGGGAAGTTATTTGTGATTGGTGGTGGCAGTGATGCAGTTGATCCACAGACTGGTGACCAAGATGGAAGCTTTGCCACCAATGAAGTGTGGTCGTATGATCCAGTTACAAGGCAGTGGGCTTCGCATGCTTCCATGCTTGTACCTCGTGCTATGTTTGCTTGTTGTGCTTTGAATGGAAAAATTGTCGTTGCCGGTGGATTTACCAGCTGTCGGAAATCAATTTCCCAAGCTGAGATGTACGATCCTGATAAAGACATATGGGTCCAGATACCCGACCTCCACCGGACCCACAATTCAGCGTGCTCGGGTATGGTGATTGAGGGAAAAGTGCATGTACTGCATAAGGGGCTGTCCACTGTGCAAGTCTTGGACCATGTGGCTCTGGAATGGACCGTAAAGGATTACAGTTGGCTCCAAGGTCCAATGGCTGTAGTTCAGGGTTCACTCTATGTTATGAGCCAATCGTTCATTTGTAAGCTAGATGGGAATGAGAGGAAGTCCATAGTCTCTGCCCATGAGTTCCGAAGGAGAATTGGGTTCGCTATGATTGGGTTGAGGGATGAAATTTATGTGATCGGAGGGGTTATTGGTCCCGACAGATGGAATTGGGACATTAAACCACTCTCCGATGTGGATGTTCTTACAATTGGGAGCGAGAGGCCAGCTTGGCGACAAGCGGCTCCGATGAGTCGGTGCCGTGGTACTATTCTCGGGTGTGCGCTGTTTAGAGTTTAGGTGAAGGTTGTAATATTTTTTTTCTTTCCCCTTTTTGGGCAGATGGATGAAATGTAAGAGGGTAGCACTCTTGTGGTTGTAGCGTTTGGTTTCTCATTGAGCACAGGAGTGTCCTTTTGCCCGTCTCTTCATGTGTTTGTGAACCGTGAAATTCTTTTGGGTCGTCTATGTTGTTTCATCTGTTGAAAGCTGGAGTATGCTGTTTGACTGATACAAATTTGAATACCAGTGAAGCAGGCAAGAATTTGGTCACTCTTTGATCTTGACCCTTGTGAAGGGAACTAGTTTTGTCGCATGTTTTGGCTGATCAAGGCGAAAACCTTCTGATACGTTACTGTGCATTTGAAGCCACTGGTGAAATTACTTGGAATCGGAGATTTAGATAGGCAAAAGATGATACGAAATAACTGGTTTTTCATAAGACGAGAGAGAAATTCTACTTTGGAAATTGCACCGGAGGACGATGATCCATGATCGAATGCTTGTACAGATTTGAGGGGAGAATTAATATTTCAAGATGTTTGGCATCCGATATGCAAGAACGCGGTGGTCATGTTTCTTGGAACTTTCGTTATTATCAATAGGCTGTTTGGAGTTCTTTCAGCACTCGACTTTTTCTATTGAATGTAGCAACCTTTCCCATCCTATGTACACACCGCTTGATTACTAAGAACCTGGATTTGTGCGCTTTGAGGTGGCCCCTTGAGAGTCCAGAATTGTGGCGACCCCCTTTTGTTAATTGGAAAACTATTTCGTTTAAGTGAGGAAAAGTTATTTCACCGTGAGCCAAGAGAATAAAATTTGAATAAATAAGTTCCTTTTTTTTCCCTTGCAAGGTTAGGTCAATTGCTATAATGACTAGAGTTAAAACTCAACATTATCTTTCTTTATCCTTAATTAAGTTGAATTGATAATTTATGTTAAGTAGATGTCAAAAAAAAAAGAGTAAATAATTGAAAATAAATAACTCAACCCTATATTGAATTTATAAAGTAGCTACAATTATTTACATTTTATTCTTGTTCAAATTAAGTGGACGTCCCTTTAAATATGCTCTACTCATTATTCATTATTTTAAATTCATCTCAAGTTTATTTTAAACATATTGGGACATATGAAAAATAAAAGCCATAATTATTAAAAGTTGTGTTGGAAATTATTGACGTGAACGCCATCCGTCATACGTGTTATGGCTAGTATTGGTGTTGACTTTTTTTTCCTTTTTTTCTTTTCTTTTTCTTTTTTTCCCTATTCCCTTTGGTTGTTAGCAACCTCCATGATGGCTAGCCTGAGGTCGCCAGCCTTAAATGAGAGCTAGGCAAGACGACGAGGCCCCTCGCCATCGCCAAAGGCCCACGAGGGGCGCCCTTACC
The DNA here is from genome assembly GCA_017140595.1 of Eucalyptus curtisii. Taxonomy (NCBI): domain Eukaryota; kingdom Viridiplantae; phylum Streptophyta; class Magnoliopsida; order Myrtales; family Myrtaceae; genus Eucalyptus; species Eucalyptus curtisii. The sequence continues at coordinate 12,164,058 of CM029501.1, read as the reverse complement.
TAGATGGCAAGGGGCCTTGCCACTCTCTAACAATGTCGAGAGGTGGCCTCATCTAGCCCTCACCATTGCCAAAGGCCGATGAAAGCGTTCTAGCCTATGCCCTTGCCAACAACTAGCAACCTCCATTGACCATCATAGAAGCTAGCGATTGGCGGAGGGAAACAAGGAAAAAAAAAAGGAAGAGAGAGAATGAAAGAAAAAATAAAATAAAATAAAACAACTAAAATTGGAAAAAAAATATGTAAAATTTAATTAAAAGGATTATCTCAACACCAACTATGCTTCATAGAACAATTGGTGTCCATATCAACAAATTCTAGCCTAAATTAATCAAATAAACTCAATTAGTCCAATTGAAATGTTTATAACTAAATTGATATCAATACAATAAATTTAGAACTTTTTGGGTACTTTTTCCTAAAGATATCTTTATTTGCTTTCTTCAAATTTTCAATCACGAAGATCAATCAAACTAGAAAAATGTTCGGAAATTGTAAAATATAGGTCATGTACATTGAAGAGTACCTTTGAAGGATCTCTTTTATCCATTTTCAAACTTAAGTTCATTAAGCTATAGAAGTTTGGGGATGGCAAATCAATGAATTAATGTTATTTGATCGAATATGACCCACGTGGCGTCGTTATCCATGCGATTTTGCATGTGAAAATCATAGAGATAAAACAAGCGCCACATGGTGAGTATAAAAGCAAGTATTCTCTCAATTCCGATTTCAATTAGTCAATTCCGGTTTCAATCAGACGATAGATAGATGTATCACTGCAGCACGCCTCCTAAGTTTGAAATTTACGCAAACGATCTCACACGACTCTTGATGCTTCGACTATCTTTTCAGTATTCGATCTTATCACTACAGCACGCCCCGAATATCGGCTCGGATTTCAATTACTATCAAAACGCCCTTTTTCTTCTGTAAAATTTCCATGGTTGAGGAAATAAAATGTGATTTTGTCATTTGACGTGCTTAAAATATGGCTTTATCGACCTTGGGTTGAACGAACTTCTTGTGCAGCTGTAAATTCGATATCTCGACTATACGAGATACGGTGGCCACTAGCCAGACTAAACCGTCTTTGTTTTGTTTAAAGCAATGACCTTTCAAGATTAAGAACCTCGTTTTGCAGAACTCCAATGATATGTGAACAACCCCGATATCATTTTTGAAACTGATTAGAGTAATTCAGATCGAATTTAACTTCCGATTAATCACAGGACATGGGATCCTATGGATGAAGACGTGATTTCAAATCGAATCTAACTTTCAATTGATCAAGGTACATAGGATCCTATGGACGAAATGGAAGGAAACCAGCAAAACTCTCATGCTTTCTACCCAGCGCCTTCCATGCAAAGAGAAAGTGCGCATGCGAAAAGCAAGAGAATTTTTTTCAAGAACAAAGATGCCGAACCTCAGCGCACCTGGAAAAGAAAGCATTGCAAAGTGACAACGACAGGTTCTTCTTCCTTCTTTCCAAACGAAGCTTGATGTATAATGATCAACACCGGGAATATATAAAGACATTAGGAATTTCTTTATGCCATCCCAAAAAGAGACAATATTGCTTTATGGTTCTGGAAACAGCTCACAAGCAATTCAGCAAAAGATACTGATCACCCCAGTTGCCCTTGTCGCACCATCTTCGACCGAAACAGCTCAGGGCTATAGTATACTCGCACCGAAAACCCCACAAGGACTTGAAATAACAAAGGAGTGTACCATAATTTATAAGGCATGAGAATTAGAAAGAGTCTAAAAACAAAGCCACCATTCTATAAAGTCAATACTTGATAGGACGCTAGAGTTTCATCTAAAGGAAGGCATGTTACAATGTAAAGCACAATCAACTTCAAAAGACACGACTACACCTTCCACCGCAAGTGCTTTACTTGCCGACAACTCTATAGATATACCGTGATCAACACAAAATACAGCATACAAGGGAAAAAAACTAGTTCTCACAGCTACACAACACTTACTGTGGCTAAAGACACGACTGACTGGACCAAAGAAACAGCTAGTACTTTCCCTTCAAAGATTTGCCCTTCAAAGTGCTGTACTTATGAGCATTTCCTTTTAGAAAAATCAGCCTCCCGATTCTCACAACCTGAAAGAGAAAAGGAACAAAGTTACTGGCGCATGTAAACCACTGTCATAAGTCAGCAGAACAAACTAAGCAGAAACCATACCTGGCAAGTTGTGTATAGGTCGGTAAGGTCAATGATCTCCAAGGATGACAGGATAGAGAAACTACTTCCGAGAGCAAGATTTGAACAGAGGGTCTCAGAAATAACAAAAGCAACACAACGCGATTTGGGAAGGGTTAGGAGCAAGAAGCGGCAAAATAAATATGTTTGCTTCTCCTTCCCACTTTTCCTTCTAAAAACAGAAAAGATGGTGAAAGGAGGCAGCACCCTCATGTAGTGAATGAAAGAGTCAGGTCCTACCTAAAAGGAATCACATCATGAAGGTGAACTCGAAGGATACTACAATCCGGAAGATGAGAAACGAATATTGTTAACTTATCAGCAGCCGATTTAGCTGTGATAAACAACTAGGAAGTCAATTGAGGAGGATAAACAAAGAAGCAGGAAGATTGACATCACTGAAGACATCAAGAGGGAGGGAGGGAGGGGGAGAGAGAGAGAGAGAGAGAGAGAGAGAACCCTACGCTCAAGATCAGTATCAGAGAGTCAGAAGTGAGCGGAGTTGAAGAGAAGATTGTACAGTATCTACATGAGAGCCGTTGCTAAGAACTCTATACCTAGTCAAGAAGGGACTTGCAAGATTAAGATTATATATAAGAACATCCCAAAAGGGGAGGACTAGATTATTTATAATTTAACCTCTGAATAGAACATAGATGCTTCAGGCTCGAAACATCGAGAGGTCAGTAGATCCACCGAGCACTAAAAAGAACGTCTACCAGCATTCTTCGCAGCTACACATATATTCTTACCCCTTCCACCGTTCATCCCACCAATTTCCCAACGCAGCATCACTGTTTGTCACAAACTAGAGCTATCTGTAATACCTCAGTCGTCTCTTCAGAAATTTCCAACGACCAAAAACCACCTCCGCAGCACATACTGCCCTGCCATTTGCCAAGAGACTATCGACCCCACCACAGTACATACCACCTACGCAGTACATACCGCCCTACCATTTGCCGGGAGACTATACTAACCCCAACCACAGCCACGATCACTCACAAGTCGCAGCACCTCAACGTTGAACTGACAGAACGCTACAGAAACTACCTTAGCTACCGAATTATTCACTCTATATACAATCTATCTAGATTCGCTTCTACGGCTAACCCTTCTTCCACGAAGTCCCCAACAGGGACTTCCCACCGCCTCATTCATCAGTCGCATCAAGATTCAGAATGCGACGAAGGGTCTGAGTCGCAGAGTCGGCGCTGTGGAAGAAAGCCTTACTGGATAGTTTGCGGTCCCCAGTAGGGGAAGAAGGAGCAGATTTCGCAATGGGATGATGCATCACCACATCGTCAGAAGCCAAGCTAGGCAAATCAAGAGACACCGTCCTCTTCGGGCGGAGGGAAAACTTTGGAATCGGCAGAGAACTCGGCGGGGGCGAGTTCGAGTAAGCCGGCCCGGCCCACAGCTCGGCAAAGGACAGGCTCCCACCGGAGAATTCATCACAGAAAAACTTCTCATCATTGACAGGCCTGGCCTTTATGGGGATGGGCGTGCTCCCAGCTTTCGGTTTCTCGTCGGTCTCATTAGAAACCGAACCGGCAGGAGGAGCCTGAACGATCTCGGCCGTTTTACGAGCCTTCAGCGGGGTCGGCAAAATGCCCGCCGCGCCGGACTGGAAAGTCCGGCAACTGATCTCGCGGAAGCATCTGGACGGCGAGGATTCGAACCCGGCGGCGAGGCCGCCGTTCGCCTTCGTCCGGCTGCAGTACTGATGATTCCGGTGCTGCGCGACCACTACGAGCGTCTCCATTTCTCGGGGAAATCACTGCACACCAGACATCACATCAACAGTTAAAAAAGCCGCTTTTTTACAGTCCGATTCGAGCCTCGCAAAACACCGAAACCGCCGCGGCGACGACGACGACGGCGAGCGGAGCAGATCTGATCTACATCGCGGCGAGGACAGAGAGGGCGCTCAGTTCAGTTCCCCCTACCGAATCAGCGAGAGGAAGAACCGGATCGTCTCCGCAGGCTGCGACCACAGGCATAGATCGCGCCGAGCACCCCCCCGGCGATCACTGCACGGAAAGCACGGAAAAGGAAAAAAACGAGGAACGCGAAGCCGGCCGAGTGTTCTACTGATCTAGGCGCGTGTACCAACGGCGGTCGCCTCCGGGGCCGAGGCGAGGAGGATACCGGCGATCCGAGCGGCGGCGGCGGCGGAGGGAGGATGGAGAATGGATCTGGATGAGTGGGAATGGAGATGGAGATGAGAGTGGAAACCCTCGCGAAGAGGAGGAAGAAGTAGGGGAAGATGGAGATGGCGGGCAGATATTACGGATCTGAAATGACATCCAGAGCCGCATTGGAATGTGGGGGAGGGTGACGTCTCCTCTGCAAGTGAAGTATCGTGTTCCTCTTCGGCCCCCGCCGAAATGGGGCTCCATTTCTGGATCTATTTACTCTCTCTGCCACTGGCATGTGAAAATGAAAACTTTATCCTTAAGAACTTTCTTTCTTCCTCTTCGTTTTTTTTTTTTTTTGGGGATAATGAAAATGATCTGTCTGAATTTGAGAAAATATTGAGTAGGCCAGCTACATCAAATCACCGAACGCCAATCCAATCAGGAAGTGACATGTTGCTCCATGTGGAGTCATGTGGAGCCCGAGTCTCGCTATTTTCTTAGTCAAATTTTTGCCTTTTCATTTTCTCTCTTCATTTTATTGTTGTGTCATTTTCTATCTTTTCCCGCCATTCATATTTGAAGCGCCCTCTCTCTTCTCCGTCTTCTCCATTGAGCCGCATTAAGTCGCTTCCCCCCCTCTCTCTCTCTAAAATCTCTCCTTCCCAAGAACCCACCGGTCACATCCAGCGAGACACCTCCGCCACCTTAGGCAAGATGCCTCTGCCATCCTAGGGCCACTCCTTCAAGCTGCACGAAGCCTTCTTTCAAAAATCTCTCATGTGTACTCATCCAACACTATGGCTGCGAGCAAAGAGGTTGTGTTCACACATGGTAATTTCATCGTCATATGCAAGCTCTTTGCGAGGTTCAAAGTCTCCCAGTACAAGCACTCAAACTTCAAGAATGTGTATTTGGTTGCCCCACCAATTTTTCACGTATATGAGCCGTCGCTCTGTCTTGGGACTATTGTCGTTAGGATCTATTGTGGTTGTGATGAAAAGGTTCGATCCCAATGAGGTGGTCAATGCTATTGATAAGCATGGAGTCACCCATTTCCCTGTGGTTTCGCCTATATTGACTGCTCTAACCAAGACTATGAAGTGTGCTAGTGAAAGTGGCTTGAGAAGCTTAAAGCAAGTCTCTTGTGGGGCTGCTACTCTCATCAAGAGAGTATTGAGGACTTTGTGCTAGATATGTTAGCTTTTCAGTCAAAGAAGTATTTTCACCTAATTTTCTTGCTACATGCTAGAATTATTGTTCAATTTGATTAGGATTGATTTTTACATATACTCAATCGAGTGAAAGAAATTATAAAGTACAAGGGCTTTCAGATAAGAGCTTTACGACTATTTTAATGGTTGCTACGGATTTGCCGAAATATTGATTTTCCAAGTGGCTTTTAGAGATGGGTTAGTTCTCCGCTTTATGCTAAAAAGTGAAAATGGTGCTTCGGTTTATATCTTCACTTCTTCTCAATATATCAAAAGGAGATTATTACAAAAGAGTTTCTAAAAGATTATCAATTGCAATAACCTCTTACATGCTCTTTAACAAACTTATTTTTTCTTATAATACTAGCTAACTTTACTTGACATCTTATGCTACCAACAAATGACTCCTGTGGATTAGAGGTTGTATTTAACATCCATCCTGATAATGTTGATGTTGTAGTAACATGGTAAGCGAGGAAAAAAAAACAAGCCTTGCTAGCTTGGACAAGAAAATCAAGGATAGAGTCAATTCCTTTCCTGTGATGTAGATTTTGAGACTGAGAAAATGCATACTCAAAAACATCTTGGTTATCTCCCAGCTAAATAATCTTTATTTTTTGTTTTTGAGAAATAATATAGTTGAAAAAGATCAAAGAACCAATCCATCCTTACTATGAAATATGTTCATGACTAGAACAAAGTTGTAAAATTCCAGTCATGAACATCCCACCTGAATTTGCTCATATACTTGATATTCCAGAGATCATAATAAGTGAGGACCTCTTCCTCCCTACTAAACAGAATCAAATATGCAAAAAATTAATAGTAGACACCTAGGGACATATTCAAGAAAGCTCGTGAAAAAGGAAAAATCAACTTTTATTAGGAGAGATATATCAAACGCAAAAGAAAGAGTAGTAACAAGAACTAGGGGCAAAAGGTACTCTGTTCAAATACTCAAAATACAGAACTGTGACAAAGTACACCCAATACCATCCAACAAAAAGAATGAAAGTTACCTATTTGGTCACCATTTAACACGTTAGCAAACAGGAAAACAAAAAATAGGATGGGGTTTAGATGTAACAATTTTGTACTGCGCACGGCCTTGATGAGAGATCAGAGTCTAAAAACGGAGATTGCGAAGAGACCTAGATAAGTGTGGCAATGGGCCAACAAGTAACCGGTAGTGTCTGCAATCAAGAACAGTGATGAATGCGGGGCGGGATGAGGAAGCACCAAAAGCACCAGAGATGTGCTAGAGGCGGTGGATCTAAGCTTGGATGCGATGCGCAGGCTCTTGGGAGGGAGAGATTTTTGAAAGAAGACTTCATGCGGCTTGAGGAAGTGGCGACGGCAAAGTCGGAGATGGAGACGGAGGCGATGTGCCAAAGGCGGCACATCTGAGCTTGAGATGCGACGAGCAAGCTCCCGAGAGATTTTTGAAAGAGGGCAAAGGGAGTGGCTTTAGGATGGCAGAGGCGTCGTGCCGAAGGTGGCGGAGGCGGAGGTGGCATGCTGGATACAACCGGCAAGCTCTTGGGAAGCAGAGATTTTTGTGAGAGAGGGAGGGAGGGAGAGTGACTTTGTGCCGATGGAGAAGACGTAGAAGAGAAAGGGCGCTTCAAATGCAAATGGCAGGAGAAGACACAAAAGGGTGCAATAATTAATGAAGAGAGGAGGGGAAGGCAAAAAATTGACTTAGAAAAAAGTGGGATTCGGCCAATGCACCACTTAGCGTGGCGGACCCGCTCAATATTTTCTTTTGAACTTTTGTTTAAATATGCAACGTGATCTATAAACTTTTTATTTGTTTAATGTAGTCTTTGCACTTTAGATCAATATGCAATGTGGTTCGTAAGCTTTTAATTTATGTAATGTACTTCCTTAAAATTTTGGTACATGTGGTCCTTGAATTATAGAAAAATATTTAATGTTGTTTTTTTATTAATTGAAGATTATGGACAATATCAAGCATTTTCATATAGTCTAGGAGTAAATTGAATATGTACGGAGATGAAATTGAACAAATTAAAATCATATTACATATTGAGTCAAATTTAGGAATCATTTATACTATTTTTCCTTTTTTTTTTGCCAATCATGTCACCAAATTATATTTCTATTTTATGTAGCTAATGTCAGGGATGAAAAAATGTTCGCTCTTTGTGCTCGTTGCATGACACCTAATTTTTACCTATGTCATCATCGCGTGCCAACCCATGTGGTGTGATCATGTTGCGTGGGCCATGATCGATCAATTAGTATCAATATAAATAGGAGGCCTCTCTACTTATTTCGACACCCCTGACAAAGGATATATATCGACTAATGGAGGAAAATTCTGTCGCTAAAAGATCGCAATCTCCGCCATTTGTAAGAAATGCATTTTTTTCCTTCTCCTCAATAAAATTGATCGAAAGCTATCTTCAAGATCATATGTAAGAAAATGTTGTCTCGAAGTTGCCCTTTTCAATTTAAAGCTCATCTTGTAACCGAGAGGTTATGAGATATTACCAAAATATATGAATCCATAAAGGTTCAATGTGTTGCGTTAAAATTCACCCAGTTGTCTTCATTTTATATTATCTTTTAAATATATCCATGATGAAGAATTTTGTGCATTCATTGCACCTTTTATATATAAATATGTTAGCATCAAAACGCGTTTCTCTGGTTCGTGTTAACTAGTTGATAGTATTTTTAATTATATAGTTTACGAGTGAAAAGTCTTATGGCACAATAAAATGTAAAGAGTGTAATTAGCATGACACGAGAAATGTTGTTTTATGAAAAGTGTGCTAAGTAAATATCTACTATTAGATATAACCAAACATCGCTTTTAAATAAGTAAATAAACTAAAAATTAAAACAACACTTAAGTTCCTAGGTGAGATTGAAAAACGTTTTACTACCTAGTTCTATTGAAACTCCTAGCCCTTATGTGGTAAACTAGCTAGGGGCAAAATTGGTTAGGTTGGAGGAAGGGTAGGTAGCCTTTAATGTCGATTCAAGCTTAGAGTCGATCAATTTTCTAAGTCAATGGAAAAATCAAGATATCCTAAGTCTTAGTTGGCAAATTACTACAAGACACAATTCGATCAATTTTAGTGAGGAGAAGAAAAACTTGCATTTCTTACCAACTACGGAGATTTGCCATCTTTTGGCGCCACAATTTTCTCCATTAGTCGATATATCTCCATTTGTCAAAGGTGTCAAAATGGATAGAGGGCCTCCTACTTAAGAAAGGATGAGAGGAGCTTTTCATTTTCGTACTTGAATCTAATCAGCTAATTTAAGATTTTCGGGAAAAAAAAATATCAGAAAAAATCTTAAATTTATAATATTTGTGTCAATTTAGTTATAAACATTTTATTGGTATCAATTTAGTTTTATATCTTTTAACTTAGTGTCAATTCAATCTTTCGGACTAATTTTAGTTAAATATTACTGACGTGGATGCTGGATGGCTTACGTAACCCCATTGGCGCTGACTTGGAAATTGTTAATAATGTTTTAAAATATTTTATTATTTTGTCTAATTTGTTTCATTTTTTTTCCACCTTCTTCCTTCCTTTAGCTAGCGCCTAGCCACAGGCGGCTATCAGCCATGGCCGAGCTAGCCTTGCCTGGGCAAGACTTGCCATCGCTCACCACAGGTAAGGCCGAGCCTCGGCAAGGGCTCCCCTCACCAAATTTGGCGATGTCAATCCTCACCCAGGCTAAAGCGGCCTTATCGGCCATCACCCGATGAAGGTGGCACCCGGCAAGGCAAGGGCAAGCCTCGGTGAGGGCTCCCTTCACCCATAAAATTCATATACAATTTAGCGACCCAATCGGCAAAAAAAGAAGGAAAGATGGTGCAAATAATATTTAAACTTTGCTCAACATGCAATGTGAATTCTAAACTTTTAATTTATCCAATGTGACTTCCGAACTCTTTATATATATATTCAATTTAGTCTAGTAATGATTTAAATCTATCCTATGAAATTATTGTGTTTTTTTTTTCCACTCCTCCTCATGGGGGACTTCCCTTGATCAATCTTCAGATACATAGGTGACAGACACATACGCATCACCTACATCTATTTTCAGTCAAATTTACACGTGAGTTATGCCAAGAGTCGCCTTCCGCTAATCAGCGGCCCAATTTCCTTCACAGTGAGCGTCACTTTTTTTTTTTTTTGGTCAGTCCTACTTTATTTTTTTTTTTGGTAAAGGTAAAAGGTATTATAGCTTTGGACAAAATACAAGACCGGCTCCAAAGCTTACACTCTCAGGGCGCTACGCAAAGAGTGTTAGGGAGCCGAAACAAGAAGATTACAATTTTATCTACGCATTCTCCTTTTTGTTTCTCTCAAGCCTTCTATTTCTTGGGGTATTCGGGATATCGAGAGAAGGTGAGAGCTTTGTCCTTGACCATCTTGATAATGTGTTCTTTCTTTATTCCTACTCTATTCATACTCTAACTGCCCTCACTCCTCATAGTTTTGCCCTAAGCAAGGACTTTCAAGTGATCCATAGAGTCGATCAGAAGGCACAAGTGGCATAATCAATTCTACCATAGGAAATGAGAAGTTCTTTCCTTCATAGTGCGCGTTGTTCCAAATCACTTTTGGTTTTTTTTTTCCTACTCTATTCCTACTCTAACTCTCACTCTCATAGTTTTGCCCTACAAGGACTCTATTCCTATTCTAACTCTCACTCTCAGACTTTTGACATGCCTTCTTGTAGGGCGTGGGAGTCGAAACCCACACCTGAAGCTCAATCGTCACCATCCCAATATCCCCTGAGAAGATACGGATTCGAACCCCCCACCTCATCTTTCCATGTTAGAAGGGTGGTCATTGGGACAAACTCAGTGGTTGGTGTACATCACTTTAGAAAGTGTACTACAAGCCCAAACAGTTTCGTACCTTAACTAGTTCATTTCAAGAGATTTCATCAATCAAACACCAAGCCACATGACAATCAAGAATCAAGAAACGGCCCCAAGAGGACAACCTTTGTTTGAATCGTGGAAACTCGAGTCTCAGGCCGAAACGACATTCTTGACGAAATAAGCTCACTACATAAACTTTTGGAAAGTTCGATAGAAGTTAGGATTTCTCTCATCTCCCGTTTGTCATCGTGACAACATCCGATAATTACAATGAACTGATACAACGAGATGACAGACGACAACACTTAAAAAAAAAAAAAAAAAAAAAAAAACCGAGTCCTGAACAAAGCATCAGTCTAATCCACATATAAGTACCCAAGAAAAAGAGAGATAAAACCCGACATCATGGATTCGGTTTGGAGGATTATCGCGACTATCATCGTCATCGGAGTCCTTGGTTTATGCGACGTCGCGAGAGGCGCTCCGAACACGGCCGTGGTGTCCTCCTCCTGCAACCCGAGAACCTACACAGCGTACAGCCCCTATGATTTCAACTTGAGGCAAGTGCTGAACTACATAACTTACAAGACCGCGGACTCGGGCTACGGCGCTTTCACCTAATCCGACGTCAATGGCGATCCTTGCTACGGCCACGGAGCCTGCGACGGAGGGCTCACCCACCCGGACTGCACCTCGTGCCTCAAGACGGCTGTGATCAATCTGTTGGACGGGTGTGCGATGAGAGTCGGCGCACAGATCCAGCTTCGAGAACAGTCCTTTCAATGAATAAGTAGATTTTGAACCGTCGTCGCCGAGTAAATTGGTGATTGAAAATTTCTTTGTTAACCTCAATTGGTATGTTCTGATTGGTGAAAGTGAGTTCTTGTTTACAAAAGGACCGATACCGAGCGACTAAAGCCACCACCAATGTCTCGAGTCTGTTTTTTTCTTAATAAGGGTGTAAACATTCTTGTCGAGGTTGGGACACTTGGAGTGCCAAAACTTGGCACGGAGGGATAATTAAGTGCCAAAACTTTGGAAATGTATACTTAAGTGCCAAAATCGGAGTAAAATGGATCACTTAAGTGCCACTCCAGCTAAAATCCGACAAAATTGCTAACGTGATAATTTTCCAACGAGGTGAGTGCAAAACGGCGTCGTTTTGCACAATCGACGTGTGCGAGAAAATGTAAAAACGACATCGTTTTGTGTCGATGTGTAAATAATTAACATAAAAATTAATTTAATTTATTTAAACTTAAATATATTTAAAATATTCTAAAAAATTAAAAAACTTAAAATTAAAAGGGAGGGGGGTGAAGTAGGAGGCGGTTGAGGGCGAGCCCCGCCGCCGCCGCCACCGCCGGGAAGGGTCGGTGACGGAGGGGGAGGGTCGGTCGGGGTGGCCGACCCCGGCTAGCCGGCGGCGAGGGCCGCAAGCCCAAACACCGGATGGCGATACTGCGAAGAAGAAAAGATCGAGGCGCGTCGCCGGCCCTTCCTAGCGACGGCGGGGAGGCGGCCGGGGCCGGCCACCCCGGCCCCGACCCTCCTCCTCCATCGCCGGCCCTTCCGGCGAGGGCTCGCCCTCGGCCGCCTCCTTGGCCCCCCCCTTTTTAATTTTGAGTTTTTTAGAATATTTTAAATAAATTTAAGTTTAAATTTAATTTAATTAATTTTATATTAATTATTTACCCTTTTATTTTTTAGAATATTTGGTAGTTTAATTTTTATTTTGTAAACGACGTCGTTTCGGGTGATTTTGAGCCGAGTCAACTCTCCGACGAGCCACGTAGGCAAGTAAAAATAATAAAATATTGCAACGTAGGATTTTCGGCAAGGTTCGCCAGAGGTGGCACTTAAGTGTCCCACTTTTAAAAGAAGTGGCACTTAAGTGTACATTTTCAAAGTTTTGGCACTTAAATATCTCATCGTGCCAAGTTTTGATACTTGGACTGTTCTTCTGCCCATTCTTGTCAAAGTGAAGTGTCTGATTCCAATGAATAGAAGAAAAATCATTGAAATACGACATTTGCTTAGCGGAAAAATTTATAATTTGACAGAATACATTCCTAAGTCCGATTGTTTATATCTCTCTCTGGGCAATAAGTGAACGAAAATTTTTTCATTATCAATAATAAACAAAAAAAATTTCATTATCAATAATAAAGTTTAGCATGTATCAATTATGACTCTTGTCAAATATGACTCAGAGGAAGTATTTTTTGTGACGGTTTTGCCACATATCAACATATCAATAAGAAATAAGGCCAGAACAAGTAGGGCTAAAAATATATGTTAAGAAAGATAATTGATCGATTACTTCACGTCATCATTATCATATGGTGTATTCACAAAATATAACAGCAGGTCTTTTCATAGTAATGACGATGAAGATTGCTAGACTTCACGTATGTAAGGCTTGCTCCACGCCTCCAAAAAAGCAGTACTTTGAGTAGTCACTAAAGTGGTGGCCATTAAGGATGGGCGTTAGCTTATGTGTCATTCAACAAGGCATTTAATCATTCGACGGGAGACTCGGGATACTAGAAAAAATGACGTCTTCATCGGTGCTGACCCGTTTTTCCGAATGATACTCCCCTATTAGATGCGTGGAGGGCCGATTGAACATCTTTATTAGATTTTGTCTATTTTTGTTTAGGTTATGTATCCAATGTTCATGGTTTATATATAGATATATAAGTCACTGACTGGAGCCATAGCGGGACGAAGGAGAACACACACCTTTCTTTTTCCAGCCTCTTTTGCGGGGACGACCATCTGTGCATGGCGTATATGCATTCCATCAGATTCGTGCCGATCGAATAAGCACAACAAGCATGATTCGATTATTTTAATCTTCATGGCAACTATTTCGATGAAAACTGCAGAAAGACACCAAGCTTCGAGATTTTCATGAAAACAGAGTGAAGGCAAACGGGTGGAAGGTAGTCATGAAAACTGCGTCACCAATTATGTTTACAAAATTTTGGGACATTATGCTGCTTCAACTCAAAGATGATGAGATCTCTAAGGGTGTCAAAATGCAATTTTAAGATCTGTCTCAATTCCATATGGAGCTTGAACTCTTCCCGTTGGAACCAATTCCCAAATATTTGGAACCTGAAACGTACTCTATATACTTGGAACCTGGAATTGATCTCGAAATCAAACTACATGTCACATGTTTCGGGATCGGTTTCAAGGTTTACCCAAGTTCTACTTGCGTTCTCAGTTGAAAAATTGTAATGAATGATCACCTTTAATGATCATCATTTCTTATTACAATCTACTGACCACAACTTATATATAAACATACAAAAAAACTTCGACAAAGTAAAAGTGTTAGTCATAAATATCGTCGGAAATGGAAGCTTAGACTAGTGATTTCATATTACACACCAACATCAAACGTTATGAAATATCCAAGGATTGTGCGAAAAATAAGAAAAACACAAACTGGTTTTAGGTCACAAGTTCCTAAAACCTTAAACTTGCACATTGGAATCGATTCCCCAATTTTTGAAATTTGGAACCTATCTTGTATACTTTAGAATCTAAAACCCAATCAGTTCCCACTAGTCTGGTTCTTTGATTTTCAGTTTTACCTTGAAACCATGTTTACATGATCAAAAGCCTCGATTAGTAAGGGCACACATGAAAAAGTTTTTGGAATATAAATCAATTTCTGGCCATAAATTAATTTCTCAATTTTTATTTCCTGGACGAGTTTCTAAGTAAAGAAAGGCATTTGATAATGAAAATTCGTTTGATAGCAGAATAAAATTTCTATTGCTTAGGACAGCCACCAGTGTTCAGCGTCCCATGGGTTACAAGTGGGTGACAGGCAGTGACGAGAGTAAACAATGAGAAGAATTCTCATTTCTCACTTTTGTTCTATAAATAGAAAAGCTAAAAATTTTAACTTCTAATTTCTGCTCCAAATCTATTTTGAAATAGAAATATGTTTCAGATATAAAAAAATGAAATTACATTATCAAACGGATTTCTGATCCAAATCTATTCCAAATAACAAAAAACAAAGAAATAGAGAAAAAAAAATTATCATGTGCGCCCTAATAATTCCAAAGAATAATAATCATGTAATTCGAACATTTCGTAGCTGCTATAAAGCGGTAACGCTTGAGGGGGTCGCCAGTGCTAATCGTCCTTCTCCACCCTTTCTCTCACATAAGCTAAGAACGTGATTTTACAATGAGAACTTCAGATGCCCCATGAAATTTTCCATTTGACATGACTAGACTATCTACTACATCTCATCACCATTTGCATCCATAAAGAACTCTTAAACATTTATTGTCCGGTGGGTGACATCTATTCTATCTTCCACACATCGACAATCTACAATCTCAAACACCAACTATGTAAATAGCGACATCATCTCTAACAAAATAGACAAAACCGCAATCTAAATAACCAAAATAATGTATCTACTGCTTCCATAAATATCTTGTATCGCAAATTTATGCCTATATTTCTCTCCCTAATTAAAGCACTTTCTTTCGTTTTCTTGAACAATTGCATATGCTCATAAAACTATCAGGTGCATATGTGACCTCACCACAGCCGCGTGCCGCACGAGCGTCGGGGGCAGATCCAGCTTCGCGACTGTAGAATTAGATATGAGAACTACGAGTTCACGGAATAGTCGATTACTTCCTTGGCCAAGAAGCTTGATTTTTAATCCATTCCACCGAAGGAAAAATTGCTTTGTATGCTGCTCTAATAATGCTCGCCCCGGGTGAGAGGCCAAGAAGGGTATGTTTCTTATTCCTTTATCATGAGCTTCTAACTACAGATCCAACGCATTGATTACGTTTCTTATACATATAAGCATATCTCCCGTGGACAAACAATACGAACGCTCTTTCACATGCAATCCCGATTAGGAACAACACCTAAAAGCAAGGGTATGAGATGGACAGGAACCACAGGCGATGTGAAATAAATGGATGCTGCGTGAAGATCGATGTCTGCATTAGATACCGTGTTTTCGACTAAAAGAAGCATGTTTAAGCTATTTGGAGACAAATCGAAAATGTACAGATAGCAGGATAATATTGCTTAACAAACACCTCACTCGTAAGCTTGTCCTTACACGCACCATATATGCTCGGGCGTAACCACATCGAATAGATAATCGGAGAGGAAAACAGGCAGCATAGCGGAACAAGTAGGAGAAAGACAAGAATAGGATTTTAGGAATCGAAAGTGAAGATGTGATCCGATACCATATTAAGGAATATGAGAGTAACAAATGCATTTCCATATTGTATAGAGCAAATTAATATAAGGAAAATGACACAAACAATCCCTAAACTTTAATTAAATGTGTAATATAAATTATGAACTTTTAATTTATTCAATGAACTTTATTCTAATATGTAATAAGGTTCGTGAACTTTTAAATTATTTAATGTAATCCCTAAACTTTATATACATGTTCAGTTTAATTATGGACGACATTACATATTGGAGTAAAGTTCATGGATCATATTGAACAAATCAAAAGTTCAGGAACTACGTTACACATTGAGTTTAAGTTTAAGGGGCATTTGCACCATTATTTCATTAATTAAAGATGAACATCAAATAAATAATCGGAGACAGGGAACATAAATAATATAAATAACAGGTGAGAGATGGGGAGAGGGTGTCGGTTTCAAACTCCCAAGTCGTACCCTGATATCATTAGAGCATCAAATAATTTTTTTGTGTGATTACAGCACTCACTCGATTCTAACAAGAAAGAAAAAGTTCAATTAGACGGCAGGCATTCCCTTCTCGGATGGTGCATAAAATACATCACTTCCAACATACTTTTTGAGCAAGAACATCCCCCCTGAGCATCGAAACGATCTAGAAGCCGAAGGCGGCAGACAAAGCGGTGCCCTCGAATTTAACGTAAGAATTGATCAAATGACTCCAGACATTGTGTCGGCACCGAGACGTCCCAAGTGCCATGCCAAGTGCCAAGAGTTCCCGAGTAAAAGTGCACACTCATCACCCCCAAAGCGTCTCTCTGCGATCGGTGCTCATCGTCCTTATAAAAGGCCCCATGCAACGTGCCAAGACTAGCAAAACTTTTAACAAGATGAGCCAGGAACAGCCCAGGAGGCCCCAGGGCGGCGCCGACCCCATCAAGTACGGCGACGTGTTCGACGTCTCCGGCGGGCTCAAGGGGAAGCCGATCGCACCGCAGGACGCGGCCACCATGCAGGCCGCTGAGAACATGGTGCTGGGCGGCACCCGGAAGGGTGGGATCGCAGCCGTCATGCAGTCGGCGGCAGACGTGAACGTGCGGACCAGGGCGGTGAGGCCCGACCAGGTGAGCGACGTTGCGAGGGACCAGGGTGTGACTATCTCGCAGGTGAACATCGGCGGCAGGCAAGTCGTTAGTGAGGCAGTCGGCGGCCAGGTAAAGGCGGCAGACCCGCGGGAACTCTTATTTCCGGGACATGCTTTCCAACTTATGTGGACGGCTTTGATGTCTCGGTTTTTGTCGTTCTATTAGTAGTGATGATAGCTTGCGGAATTGTCTATTGCGTGAAGGTTGTAGGTGGATACGTCCAACCGGCGGTGGACACTGGAAAACCGGGAGGAGCTCTCGACCGCGACGCCATAACCATCGGCGAAGCGCTGGAAGCGTCGGCTCTCTCTGCAGGAGACAAGCCACTGGAGCAGAGCGACGCGGCCGCCATACAAGCTGCCGAGGTAAGAGCCACCGGCTCCAACGGGACCATGCCTGGAGGAATCGCATCGCTGGCTCAGGCTGCTGCGACGCGCAACGCCAGGACCACGGCCGATGAAGACAAGACCAAGCTCGCCGATGTTTTGACGGTAGTTAAAAGACGGATTGGAGTTGGCGTCTCTGTAGTAGATGCAATGGAATTTATCCTCCATTATGGCTTTGCATTTGATAGATATAAACTAATTACAAGATTTAATTTATTCCCCAATTTCAAAAGTCAATTTCCCTTGTCCTTTGGATTGGTGACGTCATAATCCTAGGAAACACATGTTTACCATTGGCCAATCATCAATTTTACCAAACCATCTGCTCCGCAGATTGCGACGGACGTACTGCCAGAGGACAAGGTGGTGACGCGGGAGGACGCCGACAGGGTGATTGTGGCCGAGATGAGGAACAAAGTTGAGATGATGACAACCCCCGGCGGTGTGGCAGAGTCCATGGCGGCGGCCGCCAGGCTTAACCAGAACAAATGATAGGCTGATGGAGCCAAGAAAGAAGAATGCGGCGGCGAGCTTTGTAAATAGAAAGAGCAGGTGTTTTCGTGGTGCTTTTATAAAGAGAGTGGTATGGCAGTCCTAGGTTTTAGCAGCAACAAAGTAAGTGTCCTAATGCCTAACGTATGCCATGGGAATAGTGTTCGAACTTTCCCTTGGAATAAAGAGGGACTTTTTCAGTTTGAATTAAAGGTTGAAAGTGGCTGTTTTAAGAGTCCTTCAGAAGCCATTATCCGGCTTATGACCCTCTCTGGTTAGAGAAGTTCATACTTTGATGAAAACCAAGTTCGAAAAAGCAGAAACAACAATGGATGATCTCATGAAATTAAGACACTAACATTCTGAAAATTTGAGAGCAAAAGAGACAACGATCTATCAAGTGAAAAGCGGGTTTTCATTTGGAAATTGTTTCTAGTGCGCCCACCAAACAGATTTTTTCTCAAGACGGTCCAAAAGCTGCAAGGTGCAGATCACGACCCATCACCAGCCGTTAATGTGAGAGAACGATTTAGAACTGTTTTTGTTCATCTCTACCCATCACCTGCATTCTACCGTCGTTCCATGTCTAATCTGTACCGATGGAGACACAACAAGCAAAGAGAGGAGAGGACCTGCTGTTGTTCGCAGGTACAGCCAAGAAAAGGCTGTGCAGAAAAGGAAAGCGGAGTGATATATTTAACGGGCACTGCCCCTCTTAAAATTCACTATGTACAGTAAACAGGCTGCATCCAAAACTCAAAATGCATGAGCCAAGCAGCCACTGTGTCTATAACTACAAGCACAGCACTAGCAGCAACCAAAAAGCTAAACTTCAGCGTCTTGCTCTTATATACAGGTGCGCATGGGATGACATTAACATCTATCAATGGCTCGAAAAACTCGAGCTTTGTGAAAAAACACGAATCTTTTTCACACTCCGGAATCAAAACGCCCTCGTTGTCCCTTCCATGAACATGTCCTTGTAAAGCTCCCTCGGTGAGCACCACTGGGCATCAGGAAGTTCACTATAGTACCTAAGCTCCTTCACGCGAGCCCCTCCTGGTTAACTGACTAAGGCAGGAGCAGGAAGAAATCTAGTTAAATAAGAATGTTACCTATACCGGTTAGCAAGTTCCCATCATCCCGGCATTACCTCAGGCATCACCGTACATATGCACGGTGAACAGCCACACCCGGTTACAAAATTCGGCTAGCGGGGAAGAATTGGAAAAGTAATCAGTATATATCACAAATCCAAGTACCAAGAGCAGAGTCGAGCTTGTCCAGTCTCGCCTATTCGACTAGTGGACACCATCCACAGGTTGCTTGTTCGAGTCTGGCACGACCTCGCAAGACATGCCATGTCCATTGCTGGTCGGAGAGAGTAAATGGGTTTTCTCAGAGCCACTCTTAGAAGCCTCAAAAGATTCTTGATTCCAGACATGGACGCAATCAGAGCCAACCATTCCTTGGCATGCAACCAATCCATTAGCTTGACAAGGACTAGCGTTGCAGTCAACAGGTGGAACTGCGAAGCCAACATTTGTGACAACCTTCGACTCCTCGTCAGCTGAAGGGCAGACTTCATTCGAGGGACTGCTATGCATCACTTCCAGAATCTGATCGCAAGATCTTTTTGATGGCATGCACCCAACAGAATGTGCAAAGTTCACTTGTTGCACGCCTTCACTGGATTTGAGTTCATCCAAAAGGATCTTTCCATCTGAATAAGAAAGACATTCAGCAGTACTCAGCATTTCATCCCTTGCATCATGAAATGTTGCACCCGAACAGATGAACCCATTTGCAGAAGCCGACTTCTGCTTTTCAGCATCGACATGTCCAGAACTTTCTTCAGAATGTGCAGTGTGAGAAATGGGGTAGCCGCCAGTGGGATTACTTTTGCAATCAACATCATTGTCTACAATTTGAGCACACTCTTCTGGGGCAAAGTAATCCACAAAGTCTGCTCGATCAGTGATAGAGCAAGATTCTGCACATGAATGGCTTGAGTCAGCATGCAGTTTGGCATCCACTTTCAAAGTTGCAATATACATAGTTGGAAGAAACAAACCGCATGTACCATTATGGTTGAGATCAGTCTCTGAAAGATGGGTAAAATTGTCAGATGCAGAAGGCATAGTACTCAGGGGAACAGCCTTCCTGTCCGCAGTATCATAAGGCTCATCTAATTGGGCCAAATCTTTTCTCTTGTTCTGATTGAGATTAGTCTCTAAAAGATGAATAAAATTATCAGTTGCAGAAGGCAGTGTGTTTGCAGCAGCATTCTTCCACTCTGCAGGGTCATAAGGCTCATCTAAATGGGCCAAATCATTCGCCAAATGTTCTCTTTCATTCTGATTGAGATCAATCTCCAAAACACGGTTGTTATTGTCAGATGCAGAGGGCACAGTGTTCGGGGGAACATTCTTCCTCTCTGCAGTAACATGAGACTCATCTGACTCGACCAAATCTTTTCCCTCATCCCGATTGAGATCAGTCTCCAAAACAGGGGCAAAATTGTCAGGTAAAGGCAGTTTGTGGTTTTGGACATCATTCGTCTCTTCGGTGTCATAAAGCCTGCCTAATTGGGCCAACTCTTTTTTCTCTTCCAAACAATCTGAGAAGTCAACACTGTCACTTGTTATGTCAGATGTATCATTTAGCGAACTTTCTAAGAGCAAAGTAGATTTATCAACAATAGGTGCGCCATTGATAATATCATGCTCATAGGGGGTTGTCGGCAGTGTTCCTTCCATCACATTAATATCAGGAGAAGTTGTTCCTTCCATTGTGTTCACATCAGGAGAAGTATCTTCACAAGTAGCATTCAGATCTAGCAAAAGAAAAGCAAGGGCACATCAGGACTTGTTCTTGCCTCATAAAGCATGATCCCCGCAATTTATTTGAAAAGAAATAATTCATTTTTATCATATAAACCTAAAAATTACCTATAGGAAGAACTGCTTTTTTTTCAGCATTATGATGATTCATCAACAGCTTCTGCAACATATCTACCCCAGGGAACACCAAAATATTCATCCTTCTCAAGCTTGTCTTAAGTGACACGTCCATTGGCTCAAAACCAAATACAGAGGTCCACGTTTCCTTGAGTTCAGAAATTGCAGGTATGACCAACTTTTGAACCTTTAAAGAGCCCAAAACCTAAAATTTTCGCTTGCAGAAAGTTAATCATAAAAGATTACTCAAGTATGATAAAATAAACTAGAACGAAAAGTCATGTAGGTTCACAACCACACAAGCGCATCTCCTGTGAAACATTTTACATGGAAAATAAAAAACAACTCAGTTCCACTGTAGCAAACTTATGAACTGTATCAAAGCATATTTAACTAACATTGATTATCAACCAATCATCAACGACTGTGTCCAAAACCGATTTCAGTGATCCCATAAAATGTTACATGGACCAGGAATAGTGCTTCAACAATTCATTTGTCATTTAAATCGCATAAAGACAGAGAGGACCAAAAAGGGGCCAAACAAATAAATTACTCTATGTAGTTACGTATTGATAAAGAGGGTTCTGACATCAAGAACTCCAAGTTTACCCAGTTGGCCATTATTTTCATTCCGATTGACATTATAGAGCACAAAAATATATGCATATGTGTAGCAAACCATGTGATTACTTACACGTTAACATTAACAGCTATCCCTTTCGACCCCACCCCCAAGCCCGAAGCCCCAACCCCTTCAAGCGTGGCTATGCATGTGATAGAAATGGTCATCAAGCAACACTGTGGAAAGCAAAATCTTTCTCAACTACAACAGATCGTTATTACCCGATGAGTCTGTAAAGTGTCATATTACAACAGAGGATAATGCTACTGATCATACCAACAGATTTCAAAATTCTAAAACTTTGAAAACCAGTAGTTAAAAATCGAATTACCAAATTCACAAGACAAACAAAGAGTCATTGCAAGGAATCCAGAGTCCTAAAACTTTATGTAATACTTCTTACGACAAGTTAAACGTGTTTCTAAAATGCATCAACCAAATTGCATGTATGTGAAAACAAGCAACCAGTTGAACTGCAATGTAAAAGCTCACAGATTCAATTGCTTTTAGCAGCCGACGGCACATTCCTTGACGCCGATACATATAACGGGTCCCAATAAATGGCATCTCTGCTAACTGGTTCCCGTGGATCCTGAATCATATGTGGTAAAAAACAGTCAATAGACAGAGTAAGAAACTCAAACACACACATCAGCAGACAAGCCAATAACTTCTCTGATTCCAGCAAGTTTTACCAGCATTGAGCACTTTGACCAAGCAAGTTTTGATCACGACATAAGACAACAATCAAAGCAACCATCATTTATTTTAAAGAGCTACACTGGAAGCAAATCATCAAGTAAAAGGCAGCCAAGCAGAAATGACCAAAATACATACGAAGAGAATGCTTGATTCTACATTAATTTTAAACGTGCTACAAGGGACAACTACAAAATTTTGCAATTGCAAAAGGGTGATGCCATTATATATTGAGGTGGAAATAAAAAACATTCTAAATCAATATTTCAAAAGAGCAAATCCGTCAACTTATCCGTGCATTCCATCTATACCTCCAACAAATGAAGACTTCCCTTTCAGGCATTATATTCTTGGCTAAATTGTATATCTTCCCTTATTCCATACACCTCCAATTATTAATATCTAGTGCCATGTACAGGTCTCCTTGATTGGTCGGAATTATAGAAAAGACCTCATGCAGAATATGATGCCATAGATATCACATCACAAACTAACACTGGTTCCATGCAAATCACATGCCAGATATGCAAACTTCAGCATCATCCAGAGGTTGGGTAGTCCCAATTGAAATGTTTTAATACAGAGTGATAAAATCTGCAGGGTATTGACTTCTCTTCAATGCCCACAAACCGTCAAATAGACAAAACTATTGTCAATTACTAAGACAAAGAACGCTCATGATAGCTGAAATGAGTTAAGTCAGCCAAAACTTACCTGATTGATGCTGCAGCTATCATCTCTTCCCCCTTCTCTAAGATTATTGTATAGAAGCCACTAAAATCTAGCCGACTGAAATTTGACCTGGGGATGACATTCTCAGTTTTAGTATACATCAAATATATTGGCAATAATACTGGAAGGAGATTGTAAACATCCTCCTGATAAATGTATCAGATACGAGGTGTCCAGCTATTTATATTTAAAAAAGGGGAAAGCATGAGACTCCAACAGTTACATCAGAAAGCAAAGGAATCATATAAGCTGCCTTAGTTCTACAATCAAAGAAAGCACGAGACTCCAACAGTCACATCAGAAAAGCAGAGGAATGAACCTAAAAGTATTTTGTCAATTTAAAACCCTGCAACCACCACAAAATAAGGAGCAATCTAATATTTGAGGGACAAGCCTCAGCACATGACCGCAAAGCCACCATGTTGTCTCTATTCCAAAAATAAAAAGCACAAAGAGTATATGAGTGGGCAAAAGAAAAGTACAAAAAGGATCGTGAAAGAAAGGAAGAGTATAATCGACAGCCATGCTTGCAAATTCAAATCATTGCAGTTTTTATCAGTAAGAAATCATAAAGCTAAATTAAGCACGAAAAGGCACACAGAAACAATAAAGGGACTCGTTTGTATCACCACTAATAAAATAGAAGGGAAAGAAATTGGCCAGTGTCAATGAACAGTACTAGTGAATAGTATGAAATGGAAGGAAGATGGCCATTCACTATCTAAAAATAAAAGAAAGGATATTCGATTTCTATTGTATGATATACAGTTTCTGTGAAAGCATTACATTCAATGCACTCTTCATGTATGGTTACCTAAGGTCACGGCCATGCTCCTATTGGCTCACATGTTGTACTTAAGGGGAAGGAGTGAATTCGCATAATCAATTTCTCGTCCACGCCATGGAGTAAAGCTAGGCACTGACAAGCCAGGCCGTGAAAAATAAAAAGCTCTTATAAAAGAAGAGGTATTCGTGCTTTTCCTGTTCCTTTTTTCAAAATATCTCTTTAGAAGAAGATCAATTATATCCATGTAATGAACCGCTTTAAAGGTTTCTAATTACTCTGTTTAAGTATCCCACATCACATGTCCACAGGAAATGTCGAGGCAAGTTACACATGAGCCTCACTCCACCAAGAATAAACTTTTGAGCTTAACATTCTAACATGGTATCAAAGCCTAATTTCAATTCTTTAATGCTTCATTTCACTTGTGGTTCTTGCCTATTTTATACCCTATTTCATCAATTCCACAAGCCATCTTTGTCTGATTTGCATAGAAGAGGGTATAAAAAGGTATCTCATATCACTTGGTGCAACATTTGTTTCGACCTTACTTACATGTAGTTTTCACTTAATCGATTAACCTTTTCGATGTGACATCCTGACATCCTCAATCTACGAACAGATTCTTGATTTCCCACTTGTGCATAAAATTTAAACAATCACCGGAAAACTGAACCCTCAGGACATACTTGAACATGAGTTACACTTCTTAAAGCACAAAATCCACAACATCAGGAACTATCCCTGACCTTCTTACAAAAAATGAAACTAATTACCTGATTAATTCAGATAAGCGTGCTAAATTTAGTCGAATACAAATTCAGATAAAGCTTGCCATTCTTACCCACAATTGTAGAGAATGTTATGGATCATATCGATCCCACTTCTGTGGTCAGGAACAGGCAGAAAACACTCATCCATTACGGACAGCGCAACAGCTACCTTGGAATTGCATTCGACCTTCCTTGATATTTCAGTGGAAGAGATGTCTATGTCCATAAAAGAACGGTGCACAAGAGTAAATGAATATCCTTCCTCCAGTTCATGTTTCACACCGAGAAGCATCCCAACATCTTCATATAGCTGACATACGAGCAGCACACAATTCATCTCCAGACATGGTATATAAATATAACATAAAACAGACAACCAATATACAGAAGATACGTAAGACGCGAAAATGTTGTAGTCGTCATTTTTCTCAATCATAAATACTGGAATTTCTTGAATGATAATAATTAATGAATGAAATAAAACACAGGGCTCACATGTGAGCGCAAATCAATTCCAGTATATCCTTTTCATAACTGTGCCACATTTATTGCAGTTTACACAAAGAACGCAAGACTATTTTGGAAATTGTTTTACTCATCGCCTTGCACAGTCGAATTGAGCTAACTATGTGGACTTCTAAAACAGATGGTGGGGGATTAACTTTAAGCAAATAAAGAATGAATTAAATCTCAAGTTCAAAACAACTATAAAAAGAGTTGCATTGCATGCATTAAAAATTTCGGGCAATGCTGATGCAAGTAGCAATGACTCTCCTAGCATGTTTACTTAAATGGAAGAGAAAGGAAATAAAGTACTTTCTGACAGCTCTTGCCACAAAAGGATGACGACATCTGAACATCCTCAACTGCATCCTCCGCAAGTACACATGAGCTGTGATCTGCAATAACAGAAGTCATTAAAATGCCGAGCCAACCAACAAAAAGAGCGTACACAGAGACAATATATTACATTTTTCCTCGCATAACTGGCATTTGAATAATGCAGAAAACATTGTAGCTTCGTCGCCATACTTTTCTCTTGTACTCTCACCAATTGTTCCACAGTATTTGCAAGAGCAATATAAACAATGCCAATCACCTGAAGGGAATTCCTGTAACAAAAACGGAAGGATAAGTAAATTTTCATTAAAATAACAAATTTGATTGTAGACTATCCAAGATAAAGTAAAATGCTGAAGTGAGCAAAACCTTCTACAGCAGCATATACAGCAGATGGCATGCAAAATGACACGATACTTGAACATGAGAAAGGGTGGGGACTAACAAAAACCTAATAGAAACTCAAGTGTACAGAGTGCCGACTTAGCAACCGTACATTATAAATTATCCTATCAAGTCAAAACAACGTCAACAACATAGACATGGTTAAATTATCCTATCATGTCAAAACAACGTGCAGCAGAAAACTGAGTGCCGCAAATTGAAGGCATAAGCTCAGTTCATAAAAACAAAACATCATAAATATCCAACAGCACGATTAGGTCATCAGTCATCAACCAAACCTATGTGTGATTAAGCTAATCAGCATGAAGGTGGAAAAGTTCTTGTCATGAAATGGAAGCATGCATTAAATACACATAAAGGAAAAGGTACAGATGGGAAAATACCCAAAAGATCATTGATCATGCACAAGAATGTAACTAGCACAAGGAAAAGAAATTCGAGAAAATACAGTCTGCAAACATACTTGTATATCTAAACAGCTTTGATGAAACGTCGATGGGCAACCATCACAGCAAACCAAGTTCCCTCCATCTCCACAGATGCCACAAGTGTCATCGTTAGGATCATCTCCATCAACGTCTATATAATGGAACCATTTCTGCCCAGATTTCTCCTGCTTTTTCCAGAAGTCCAGCAGGCACTGCGACAGAGACATTCCATTCTCCAAATATATGTTTTCAAGTGGCCGGCCAAGCTTGCTGCCTGCATGAGCTTCAAATTCAGAAACTGTGATCGTCTCACCACAGCAGTCACAATGAAAACCATCTCTTGTGATTGTACCCCCAAGCTTTGCTTGTGTCTTCTCCAGATGCAGGTACTGGACCTTTCCTTTATCTAGGACAGTGCCCAGATCGATCATCCATGCCAATATAGTCCGTTTGCCATGGTATAGAACATAATTTTCAGAATCTGGTTGCGTCCCCTCAGAGTTGCGGACCAACAGAGCACATCTCTTTCTGTTTTGCGTCTCTCGTCGTTTGCGATTCCCAATCAACAACGGCATTCCTTTTCGAGTTGCCCCACTCATTTTTTCCTTTCCAGATAGGAAAGCTTTTCCTCTACTTTTTGCTTGGAACCATTCATTTGCACTTGAACCAAATCTAAGTTTTCCTTTGCGCTTCTTCTTCTTAATTGCTCCATCAGTTCTACTACTATCCTTCTTTCCCTCCCTTTTCTTTGTCATTACCTTGTTTAGTATACTAAGTTCTTCCTCTGGTATAGGTGAGAACACAAAGCCAGCCTTGTAAGCCTTAGATTCAGCATCGCCAGCCTCATAACGCCTTTTAAGAACATTATAAGCCAAGGTCACCGACCAGTGAGTTTTTCCATCAGGGCTCACATAAACAGCATCGTTGTATTTTCTTCCTTGCCTAGGCCTGTAATCAATTGTCCAACCCGCGCTGATAAGCAAATCAACTATTCGGTCTCTCACTAAATTCTTTTGTCTACGTCTACTTAGTCCTACTTCTCTATCTTTTTTTGGTTTCAGTCCTTTGGTCACACTCTGCCCATTGTAACTACTTTTCACTGACTTCAAACTAGACCCTGATAAAAGCACATTTTCACCCCATTCAAAGTCCGCACGTTTACCCTTTTTAGATGGCGATATGTTCTTTTCCTCATATTTATTCCCATTTGACCTCCTACCTTTGCTTGGACTACTGACAGGCAAAGTCTGCCTCACACTATTTTTAGTTTTTGAAATCCTTTCACTTTTTCTCAATCCAAGCATCTTTCCTTTCTTCCCCTTAGGTGGCCTGCCGCGCTTCCGCTTCAACTTCTGTAAAGATGGCTCAACCAAATCAGAAGCCCCATCCTCTCCGGCCTGTGCACTAACGGTCTCAAACCCATGACCTCCTCTTCTCTTTTTCTGAACCACGGCAGCTCTCTTCTTGTTCTTTGCACGTTCTTTTCCAACACCAATACCAACAACAGTCCCTGACCGCAAAACTCGTCCCACGAAGTCCACTCCACCGTCTACAGGTTCCTCCTTCACAATCTTCTTAATCGGCTCATGACACTGAGTCCCTTCTCCCCAACTTTCCCGGCTCCTTTTTCTGCTATTCTCCAATGCACCCTCGCACGGACCTTCACCTGTCAACGCAACCTCACCGCATTCGCTTCCCGACACCACTACCTTGTCGCTCAAAATGGCTCCATCTTCCGATGGGACCAGCAGCGACTCCTCACATGCCTCCGCATTGTCCGACGCCAAAACCGGCGCTTCCCCACCACCCAAGTCATCGCCTTTCGGCAGCACGTCAACCAGCTCATTCCGAACAAGCACTTCCCCAGACAAAAGCCCATCTTTCTCCGGTTTCGCCCGCGACTTCCCCGATCTCAGACCTTCCCTCATCTCCCCCGACCTAAAAAACCACCCACCCTCGAGAAAACCCGACTCCAATTTCACGGCAATCTCGCCATGTGCGGCACGGAAACCGCGGAAAAGACACGACTCCCGCCCCAGCAACCGACGCGATCAGCGAACCACTCCCCAGCGCGATGCCCGTCACTGCCCTATCACAGCAAACGGAAACCCAAAACGTGAAACGGAGGCACAATTCCAAACCAAAAACAACGGCAAAAGAAAAAAGAAGAAGAAGAAGAAGAAAAGAAGGATCACGGCAAGACAGAGGGATCAGAATCGAAGGCGACGGGCTCCGAGCGAGCTCTCACCGGCGGTCCCCGGCAGAATGTCGCAGCGGCGGGACGATCCGGCGACGGTGGAGCGCGAATCGGCGGGGAGAAACCTGCTGGGTCGGGACGTATTGACGAGAATTCGGGGAAGAGAATTGAGAGAGAGAAAGCGAAACGGGCAGAGAGGAGAGAGAGAGAGAGAGAGAGAGAAGTTGGGTTTAAAGAGAGAGCATCGTTTTGGGGGGATTTTACTAATAAGACAAAGAGAGCCTGCAAAGGACTAAAGAGTGTTTTTAAGTTTAACGCTCAAACGTTGTATTTTGGACTGGAATTCTACGATTGATTTTTTTTTTATTTTTTATTTTTTTGGAATTCTGTTGGGTAATTGTGAAACTAACTCGAAAGCTTACTAAACCCGAACTCTAGTTCGAATCTTTCCAAGTCCCGGGCGCGAAGACGAGTTACTAACTTTGGTTTAACTGAAACCCTCGACCGTTAGGATTTTGGCGCCAAATTACCTCCTAAGGATGTGCCTGGGCTAGTGTCTAGAGCCGTAACGGCTTTTTCATTTGCGCGCGAAGCATTGTATCGTGTGATTATAAATCTAAAGTCGCAATAGTATTTCGGTTCGCGCGTTAAGTATTGTGTTGTGTTATTATGATTGGATGAAAAAAAAAATTGTGGGATTGGGCTCGAAAAGGGGGGTAGGACGGTAAATTCCAAGCTTCGTGCTTTGGGGGGTAATGTGGGACTAATGAGGAATGGCAAATCAGCATTTAATTGAGGAAGGATGAAATGGGGGAGGTGTTGATGGTTTTCCCTCCAAATATAAATTTTTTCCTTTTAATCCATTGGCCCCGTTGTTTTCCCTCCATTATTTGGATGGGCCTGATTTGGAAGGAAATCTCTGGGTTTTGGGCAATTTCTGGGCATGTTAGGTTGCAGCCCAATTAGGAAAAATCATGTGGACACCGAAAACACAAAGGGTGCAAACCCTGTTTCATGAATCTGTTTTGAACTGGAATAATCCCACTCATGAATTGGCAGTCCTTTTTCTTACTCATAATTAAAAAAGATGAGAGTTTCCCTGTGAGAATTGCATGTTCGTTACAGGATATTCAGTTAACACTTGCAAATGTCTCTCTACGCCACAACTAGATGCACAAGGTGCGAATTGTTTAGAGGTTTATTCATTGCATCAGTTGACCTTGTAATTTAGTGGAAAATCGGTCATTATATTAATCTAAATCTGCAGGTTTGATTTATTTCTTTTATAAAATTATGCTACTTAACAAGACATTACTCAAATCGGGACATAAATGAATTGATTTAAATTTTAATAGAAACTAAAACTGGCCTTTTGTTGGAGACATGGTAAAAGAATAGAAAAGAAGAAAGACATATAAACGAAATTATTTTTCAAATTCAAATTAAACCTGGACCTTTCGTACATAAACAGGCTTAGTAAAAGAAGATAAAACCGAAAAACATAAAAAATCACATTAAATTATTAAGAAAAATATAATATCATGAATTGCAGCCCCGCCCGTGCGTAGCAAGTAATATAATTTCAAGCTTTTCTAGGCGGGTTGTCAATTTCACAAAAAGCTTCTTTTTTCAATTTTTGTTTTTATTTTTATGAGAACAAAAATTATTATTCTATTTCAAGGGCTCATCATATAAACAACCCCATGTCCTGGCGTGAAGACGAGTTACTAACTTTGATTAATAGAAACCCCCAACCGTTGGAGCTTTGGCGCTAAATTATGCCTTGGGACATGCCTAGGTCTGGGTCTAAGGCCGTAATGATTTTTCAATTTGTGCGCGAAGCATTGTATTGTTTAATTATGGGTCTAGCATTGTAACAGCATTTCAATTTGCGCGCGAAATATTATATTGTGTAATTATGATTGGGTGAAAATATTTTTTCCAGGATCGGTCTCGAAATGTGGGGTAGGATGGTAAATTAGCAAGCCTTGTGCTTTGGGGTGTAATGTGGGACTAACATAAAAGAGCAAATCAGCATCTAATTGAGGGGGGATGGAAATGGGGAGATGTTAATGGTTTTCCCTCCAAATATAATTTTTTTTCCTTTTAGTCAATTGCCCCCATTGTTTTCCCTCCATTATTTGGATGGGCCTGTTTTGGAAGGAAATCTCTGGGTTTTGGGCAATTTCCGGGCACGTTAGGTAATGGCCCAACGAGGAAAAAACATATGGATACCAAAAACATAAGGGTGCGAAACAACAAATGGAAATCCCGACAAAAATAGTTCCCTATTTCATGATTCTGTTTTCAACTGGAATAATCCCATCTCATGAATTGGCAGTCTATGACCAAAAAAAAAAAAAAAGGCAGTCATTTTTTTTCCTCATAAGTAGAACAAAGAGTTTCTCTCAACGTTGCCGTAAGGATTTCATATTCCCATAAAATGTTTAGTTCGAACCAGTAGTACTTTATATGGCTCGAGACTTGAAGACCCAAAATTGGCAAGCCTACCGTCATTACTTTATTGAAATTTTAACATCCATGAGGTCATATCACAACTATACACACAACACAAATTGTTTAGAGATTCATTCATTTCGTTGGTCAATCATGTGAATTAGTGAAAAATGGGTGATTTCAATTTATTTCTTTTGGAAAATCGTGCTGCAAAACAAGATTTTTCTCAAACCGCGACATAAATGAATTAATTTAAATTTGAATCGAAATTAAAACCGACCTTTTACTCTAGACATGCTAAAGGAACGGAAAAGAAGAAAGATAAAAAAACGAAATTAATTTTTCAAATTCAAATTAAACCCGAACCATTCGTACATAAACAGGCTTAGTAGAAAAAAAAGATAAAACCGAAAAACAGAAAAAATTTACATTAAATCATTAAGAAAAAGATTATATCATGAATTGCAGCCCCGCCGTGCGCAGAAAGCAGTACAATTTCCAGCATCGTTTTCTTCGAATAAAATAATAATTTTTATTCTCAAAAAAATAAAAATAAAAGCGTTTTGTAAATCGTCAAGACGCCCCTCGTCGTATAAACAACCTCCCGAGAGCCGACGCTCCGTTTCCATCCTTCGCAGTCGCCGACGATGGGAGGTCCGTACTCCGGCGCCGTCTCCGGCCGCCGGGACCGCTACCACGGCGAGAGCGGCCGCCGCCACACCCCCGAACCGGATCGCCCCGCCGAGTACCGCCGCCGCCGCAGCCCCTCCTACGAGTCCTTCGACCGCCGGGACGACCGCCGCGGCCGGGAGCCCGATCGCCGCGACCACCGCGGCCGCAGCCCCAGCCTCAGCCCCTCGTACGACAATCGCTACGACGACCGCCGCGGCGGCTCGGGCCAGCGGCGCCGACGGGGTTCGCCCCGCGACTCGGACTCCAGGAGGAGCCCTAGGGCCGACGGAGCCCTAGATTCGTTGCCCAGGCAATTCGGGAGGAAGCGGCCTTACCTCGATCGCGATCATAGGGGCAACGGTAGGTTCTCGGAGTCGGACTCCGATGAGGAGCTGAAGGGGCTGAGTACGGAGGAGTACAGGAGGCTGAAGAGGCAGAAGATGAGGAAAGCCATGAAGTTCTGTATCTGGAATTGCACCCCGAGCCCACCGCGGTACGAAGGGGATGAAATGGAGGAGAAAGCGGAGGAGATTGATGAGAAGTACGGGGAAGATTTGGAGAAGAGCGACTCGAGCGGGAAAGAGGATGGAAAAGCCAAGGGGAAAGGAAGATCTAAGTCCGATAGCAAGGAGTCGGGTGACAGTGAGGCGGACAGCGAGTCCGAGTCGGAGCCGAATGGTTCTGGTTCGAGGAGGAAGAAGAGGAGCTCAAGTTCGAGGCACAGGAGCAGGGAATTGTCTGGAAGTGAGAGCGAATCTGAGAGCGAGAGGGAGAGTGAGTCTGATGATCCTGCATCGAAGAAGAAGAAGGGTAGGAGTTCGTCTTCAAAAGGGAAGAGTGGGAAAGTGCGTGATATCGAGAATGAATTGGAGAGCGAAAGTGAATCGGAGGATTCCTCTTCGAGGAGGAGGAAGAGGAGGTCGAGTTCTAAAAGGAGGAGCAAGAGAGAGCGCGATAGCGAGAGTGGATCGGAGGTCGAGAGCGAGAACGAATCAGTTGAGGAAGAGGATCGAAAAGGGAAGAAAAGATCCAAGAAACGGTCTAGTAGGCGGACAAGGAGTGGGAGAAGAAGTAGCAGGCGACGAAGCAGTAGGAAAAGCAAGAGGAGATATAGTGAATCTGATGATAGCGAGGGTGAAGATAGCGAAGCTGAGGATTCTGATGTCAAACCAAAGAAGGACAAGGGCTCTTCGAGATTGGGCAAGAAAAGTCGCAGTCGGAGTAAGAGTGGTCTTGAGGATGATAGCGATGTTTCGAATTTGAGCGAGAGACCACAATCTGAGCCTGATGTGAATGGTTTAGACAGTGAGGTCAAGGCTGAGATCGATGCGGAAGCACTCATGTTCAAGGAGCTGATCGAGTCCCAGAAGAAGCCGGCCTTGGATATCGAGCCGGTGGTTGGTCCCATGCCGCTGCCGAGAGCTGAGGGGCACATTAGTTATGGTGGGGCTCTTAGGCCTGGTGAAGGTGATGCTATTGCGCAGTATGTTCAGCAAGGGAAGCGTATCCCGCGGAGAGGTGAAGTCGGTCTTTCTGCGGAGGAGATTCAGAAGTTTGAGGGTCTTGGGTATGTGATGAGTGGTAGCAGGCATCAGAGGATGAATGCCATCCGTATTAGGAAAGAAAACCAGGTTTATAGCGCTGAGGACAAGCGTGCTTTGGCCATGTTCAACTATGAAGAGAAGGCGAAGCGTGAGCATAAGGTCATGGCTGATTTGCAGCGGTTGGTGCAGCGTCATATTGGGCAGGATGTTGGCCCTACTCATGATCCTTTTGCTGGAAAAGCTGCTGATGGTCCTGAGGCTTGATAAACATGTATGTTCATGTTTTCTTCTTATTTCATGTCTAAATTATGTGATGCCCTCATTAGTGTAGTGTGTGCCCGACTCTGTCGGCATTCTGGTCAGGTGGACTCATCTTTGTGTGTTATGTAGTTGAGGCATTTCTAGTACCTCTCCTTTGATGCTCTTATTATATTGAAATAAATGCTATAAGGGAATATTAATTTTCTTTGGAATGGGAGTGTTGCATGGACCTGCATCATAGTTTGCTTGTTTGAAGAATACAGCAATTGATGGTTAGAGATGAATGTACAGATGTTTGTAAGGGCAAATCAAATGTTCTTTATTAGAAGGTAAACAGTTTGACCAAAATGTGAAACCTGGTAGCGAGGGTGATTGATTAGATTTGACTGTAGAATCATTAAATTCGGCTTTATCTTCAGTCTTGCAAAAAAGTTTTGCATAGCAGTTTAAGACAACATGGTTGGAGTCCTCCTTCAATTGAATTTTGAATTTCAAGTAAGGCCCACGTAATCTTTGGTGAAGCTGCATATTATCTATAGAGGCAATTTGTATGCAATGGAATATGGAGTTGATTATCAAGGCCAGTCTATACTTTTGTGGTGAAGCTACTTATGGTCGTGAGAGACAATAACTTGCTGTCTGTATTGTTCATCTGCTGAAACAAGTCTCTTTTTTTCGTTCCATCTTTTTGTCATTTTGATTATGGAGCACAATTAGATATCAGAGCATTTCTTTTTCTTCCGCTTGTGGTAGATAAGTCTCTTTTCATTCCCTTTATAGCTTTATTAAATAATAGTGAAGTAATGATTGGGAATTTAGCATGTCTCCATATCTTTTGGTCTATTATGGAGATTTTGGTGTAATACCTAACACGGTGCAAATATTTTCTAAATTAACTAATCATGGCGTTGGTAAGTTCATAAGAAATAGATCGTTCACCATGGCCTTTGCATGAGGGCATGGAGAATAACTATCTTGGCAAACCAATCGGGGTGAGTTGTCGTAAACTTTGTGGAGAAACTATAGGCTTTAGAATGTGAACCGTCGGGCAGTAACTCTCAGTCAGAGGACTTTGCAAATTTAAAACTACTTTTCAAAATTGTCCCAAACTCATGTTTTGTCTTCCCAGATTTACGAAAGTCAGGATGCTGTTGCTAGTGCAATCAAGTAGAAACATTTTCAATGGACCATGAAAATCTCTCAAAGTCGGCATTTTCGGCCTGGGATATTGTTACTACTGTCTGATATGGTCAGTGAGGGATGCATAGCATAATGATCTAGCTAGATTTCCGTGGCCCAAGCTCTCAAAAGTAGTCGAGGTGACTAAACCAAGTGATTAATGATGAATCACTAAACAAGACATTTCGCATTTGACATGGGTCATTGGATTATTACCATAGGCTTTTCCTTCTTGAGTTGATGTGTGGTTCTTTGATAATATGGCTCGAGTTAAGCTCCTAAGCCGACATATCCTGATCTATTGTCTTTCTGGGTTAGGGATCGGTGATTTTATGACAGGGCTTCCTTGACGACGGTGATGCTGCGAAGATCCGTGCCTCGTCTTATGAAAAGCTGCTTCTCACTCTTCGTGATAGCGTGTATATCTCGACGGGAATGTTCAAGCATTGAGCAGCAGCATACATCATACGGAAACTGTCTGCTTCACTAGATTGTCATAATATATTTCTTTTGGCTAGTTTTTGTTTTTGGCTAGTATGGAAGGAAATAAATCAACCAACGTGTAAGCCCACTGTCTCCGACTATTTTTGTGTCCTTAACCCCTTCCACCTGTATTTGCTGCAATAGCTATTTAGCTTTGCGAGTGACGTGATATTTTTCATGCTACAGTTCAGCAGTCGGCAACAATATTTGATGTTCCCTTCCCTTTTATGATTTTGGCATTCGATCCTCTTAAAACACCCGGCCGATCTCATCCGGTCACGAGTCTCCCCCCACCACCGGCGACGGGTAACTATCAGGCCACTGGAGGCGGTTCTGTTCGTTGGGTTCGAAAACTATGATCATGGTTCTTGATGGATGGTATGGCGTTGAGCTCAATCTATATTCCCCTTGTTAATGTTGCTCGATGATGCCCCGACGGTAGCACCACAGAAGGCCTAATGGGCCTGGGGCCTGGGCAAATCTACGTCACGTTCTTTAATCAATTTCCCTCTCTAAAATTGATTTAAGGTGCGCATGATAAACAGCGACTCATATACCCTCATCGTCCCTCCTGATTCTGGTGGTTATAGTGATGTTTCCCATGGAGGGCTCAGGTGTGTTTTCCTGGAGAATGGCGGAACAGTAGCTCATGCTTAGCGACAGTTTAAGCCGTATCAAGGAAACTACCCCACACACGATCTCGAGCTTGCGGCAATCGTCTATGTTCTTGAAATTTTGTAGCATTACTTTTCTGTGGCTAGGAATTCGAGATTTATACTGACCGCAGAAGCCTGGAGTACATGTTTTCACAGCAAGGGTTGAGTATGTGCCAAATCAGCATGTTCAATTTTGATTGAAAATCGCTGACGTGGATGCTGAGAATGTGCATGGTAAAATTTTTCGAACATGAATCAATTTATGGCCATAAATTGATTTCTCAATTTCTATTCCCTGGATAAGTTTATGAACAAATAAATGCGTTTAATAACAATTTAAAATTTCTGTTTTGGAATAAAAATTCGTTTTCTAATAGAATAAAAAATTTCTATTTCTAGGCGGTCCGGCGTCCGGTGTCTGGTGATCGGTGGTGGACATCCGATGAAAGGCGGTGGCCATTCGATAACCAGTGTCCGGGGTGGATAGACCGTAATGAAAGTGAATGACTAGAAGAGTTTTTATTTCTCATTTTTGTTCAAGAAATAAGAAAGCTAAAATTTTAGTTTCTGATTTTTACTCTAAATCTATTTCTGAAATAGAAATCTATTCCAGAAATAGAAAAATGAAATTGCATTATTAAACGGATTTTTGTCTAAATGTGTTCCGGGGAATTGTCATTTGCACCATAACTATCCTATACATAGCGCAACCGACGCTGATGTGGACAATTTTTATAATTTTTATTGACTATTTTAATTTTTTTTCTCTTTTTTTATTTTTTTTTTCTATTTTTTCATTATGGCCAGCAAGGTCATCAACGATACTACCTTGCTAGCAAGGTTAGGCCTCGCCTATGGCTAGCGAAGTTCGATCCTTGCTAGCCCAACAGGTGACTTGGGCATGGCCATCCTCACGGTCCTTGATGAGGGCTTAAGCCTCTTCCAACCATGGTGAGGCCTGTTGGCCCTCTCCTCTAGCCAACTACCAATTGGAGGAAGAAGAAGGGAAAAAAAAAAAGAAATGAAAAAAGAAATTCGAAAATATTTTAAAAATTATTTACGTTAATGCTAATCGTGCCACATAGAACATGTCATTAGTTTCTCAGATTGGTTAAATTGATACAAATATAAAAGGTGCAAGACTCAATTAATAAAAAAAAATGTTTAGAATTCAATTGATATATTTGCAAGAAGTTTAGAAATTTTTTGAATAATTTTCGCCAGCTTTAATGGTTGGTGAGGGGTCACTTCTGGCGGGATTCAGAGTTTTAGGTTTGATTTAGTGAGCCCAATGACAATTATTGCAACTTTACGAGTTGAAATGGTCTTGTTAGAAAAAAAATCGAAGAACGACCAATGACTCCCTAGTCAAAAGGGCAGTTGTAAAAAGATTCTTCTATATAGGATTGGAAGAAAATATAGCCTGTTAACAAAATGGTTAAAATTCTAAAAAATTCTAAACTAGTATCTTCATGTAAAATTTACCTCAAACTAAGTTTTTGAATATCAAAAACCCCAAACCGATATACTCATGACAAATTTAAATAAAATTATTATTACTTTTTTTACTACAAAAACTCAAAACGAATACATTTATAATAAATTTATCCTTTGTTAGCTTCCGTCAAATTTAAATGTTAAATTTGCTAACTTAGATGACACATGGGTTGTGGTATGGTGACATGGCAATTCCGCATGGAAATCCCTAAGGTAAATATCACAAAAAATCCAAAACCAAGTATACTTGTGACAAATCTAATAGTAATTCGTGATAAATTTAAGATACACTTGTGACAAATTTAAGATTTTTCATAACATTAACCTTATGAATTTTCATGCATTATAACATATCACCATGTGTCATCACTTCAGCGAATTTAACGATAAAATTTTGATGAAAGTTAATAGATAGTAAACTTGTCATATATGTACCGATTTTGGGTTTTTAGAAGTTAAAAAATTAGCTTGTGATAGATTTGTCACAAGTATATTAGTTTAAAGTTTTTTACAATAAAAAATATTAATTTGAGATAAATTTGTCATAAATATATCAGTTTAGGATTTTCAAGGTATTAATTCTTAACAAAATCACAAATTAGGGACCTATTACAATACCTTTTCGTGTTCGCTAGTAATTTTTTAAGTGTGTTGTTAACTTGATACTCATAACTTCTAAAGCCATGCTTTCCTCTCTAATTTGGACAATGCTCATGATCCGTAACTAGACCTATTGAATGGTTGGGTCATGTCTTAAATGGTCTAATCTAAATTGATTCCTTAACCCATTTATTCGCAATGTAAATTTATTAACCCATATCTGACCCAATTCATACTCAACTCATATTACTAAAGCACTTCTATATTTAACCAAATCTAGAAAAACTTGTTTTTTTTTTATGATTTTTAAAAAATATATATTGTTAAAACGATTGAATACAATTACCAATTCAATGGATAAATTTGAGGTTCTATTTATTTCACGAAAAATGTTTGGCGAGGGTAAGCCGCTAGACTTTGTAGGGGAAAAAGTACAAGAAAAAAAGAAAAAGAAAAAGAACAAATAAAAATATAAAAAAAGGGGAATTTTTTTAAAAATAAAATTATAAAAGCTGCTAAAGAGAATGATATCTCATTAATGGGTTGACACAATTAATAACATTTATAAGTTAAATGGGTTGTAAATGGGTAACCTATGTATCATTAAACTTACATACAACCCAAACCCATTAACAACCATTTATTAAAACTTAACTAACCTGTATATAATCCATCTCATTGATAGCCCATTTTGACACCTTTATTCGTTGGTTTGGAAGATAATATAACCCTTAACTTCTATTATCGAATTAAGGAGAAACTACATTTTTGGTCCTCCTATTGTTTGTTTTGGACCTCGTACTTTCTTTGTCCTTATACTATTCTCCGACGATGATTTAATTACTCGGTCGAAACCCCCCGTTCGCAATTCAATGGGAATTGCCGAGTCGACGCTAGGCCCGACCTTGGGTCATGCCGTGCGAGGTAAGACAAGGAGTGAGGACAGATATCTGTTCTTTTCACGACTTAAAGAGGAGGAGTCCACCGGTCGTATTGTATCTGGAGCGACCATGTACTGTGCCTTGTGAGCCTCATTAATGGACCATCCTTTTCCAACGGTGATTACAAGCACTTGATGGGTCGTTAGGAACACGTCGTGTCAAGACTCAGGGCGACTCAAAACCCGAAAGATAAGATCGAGCGAGGCTTTCATGCTTCTTGCCAGAACATCCAAACGAAGCTCCTCTCACTTGCTCCGCCAAGGATGGTCCCTGCGATTAAGACATATGCTTGGAGGGACGACCGCATCACGTTGTTGAATCATTCAATTTGGGTCTCTCGATCTCTCTATCTCTCTTTTTGTGCAAACGCAGCATTTAAAGCACTGTGCAATTTCTCGGGTCTTGGGCATACGCTGAGTCATGTGAGAACGCTTTTTGATTTCTGACATGCCGGTGGAGCTACGGTGATTGGGTTGATCAACTTTCCGGGTCAACTACATTGTTATGCTTCAAAACCAAACATTCCATGACAAGCATGGAACTCCCGTCGAGAAGGGTAAGCAACTGTCCATACACCCTTTCTTATGAAATGACACGATTATAAACGAGTCCAACTCACATGCAATAAAATCATGCCAGAACACCCTTTATTATGAAATGACACGGTTATAAACGAGTCCAACTCACATGCAATAAAATCATGCCAGAACGCCTCTGTAAATAGATACATTTTTATAAACGGGATCCTCATATCTTATCTGATCACGTTGAACTTGGAAAGAATTCTATCGAATCATCATATTGAAATGTTAGTTAAATTGCCGATCCTCTTGGTGCTAGGGGTGAGCACGCCGGACTACTCAAATCGGGAACCATTTGGATCGGACTGGACTGGACCGACTGGTTTGGTCCGATTCCCAGTTCCATTTTTATGGAACGGGTAATTGTCGGTCCGGTTCCCAATTTTGGAGGGAATCAAATCAACTCTTTTTAAAAAAAAATATATTTTTAAATTTCTTTAAAATAGCAATAAAATTTATAAATAGTAACAATTCTTATATTTTTCTTGATTTTTACTTTTTCTTGCTAAATAATCGGTTCCATGGGACCTGACCTGTCGGTCCGGTCTAGTTCCTGATCCCACAAATTAAGAACCGGTTCTCCCATTCCTATTCTCGTCTTGTTCCCGATTCCTAGATAGAACTAGACCGGACTAGGAACCGATCATCCCTACTCGGTGCTTGTTTATAACATTCTTCTTGGCTATTAATCTTGTGATTATGAAGTCTTGGAGTGGTGGTTAGAGACAAGACTATTGGGATCACATGATGTCCTCCAGTGCATGCGTTAGAAAAGAACAATCATCTTATTACCTTTCCCTTTTGCCGGTTCATGATATCACACCTTTTTTAAGTTTATTTTCTAAATGGGCACATGATCCTTTGCTTGTCCTGTATGGAGACGGGACAAAGTGGTGTTGAACGAATGCTTTGAACTTATTGCCTATGCCCGCGGGAAAGGGATCAAGCTAGGCCCAGTTTCATGATTCTCCTGATTAGTGCGATTGATATCAGGGCTCAAGAAATCATCACATCTCTCTCTCTCTCTCTCTCTCTCTCTCTCTCTCTCTCACACACACACACACACACACACAATGCTTACGTACTAGAGAATGAATCTTTTTCTTGCTGGTGCATTGAGATGATGATTGTGTACACTGGCCTTTACTGATTGAAACCAATTTTCTTTGCAGCCAAATCATTACTTCCGACACATCTAATCATGGTCAGTCACCAACCCACAGTGAAAAACATCAAATGAGGTAGAAAGAGAAATGGGTTTTTGGGAAGGTCAAGGACTGTATATCAGGGTTTTGAAAATAAGGTCTAATATGCATTATTACAATCTCACGCATTCCATCAATGCTGGGTTTCTTTAAGGATGGATTGAACCATCTTGAAATTACAAGCATTGAAGGTCAGTCCATCAGCAGTTCAAGGAATTGTTCAAGTATGACAGATCAAGAGAAGTGGAGACATGCATTATCGCCTCAACGACTCATTCTTGTTCATTTAATGTTGCACGTTCTTGGAATGGAGACGTGCGTTGGATGGCTGATAAGACGTTCCACGTTCGATCCAAACTAATGCAAGATCTCCATACCATCATTTTTATCCATGCAAAACGCACTCTCCAGAAAGGGGAAAACCTTAATGTGTGATTTACGCTAGTACATCACTACAGAACAAAAACTGTTTTCTTTCTAAAAATAGAGGGAAACTAGGAGATGACCTCCACGTAACTGCGTTAGTCTTGTCGTTGCGGATGGACGAGTCGATTAGCTGTCTGACCAAAAAGCAAAAAAGAGCAGGAAATTTGCTTGATTAGCGGCAAAAAGAAGTAAGAAACTACAGAGAAAAGGGATGAGTGATGAATCCTATCGTCAACATAATCTACCGGTTAAAAAGATTGAGTTCAGTATAAATAGATCGAGTTCATCTCAACTGTTAATTATGTGAATCTTGTCATAGATAAATACTTATCTCGACGCGAGTCCATCATGCAGCTGATCACATTGATCTCATGTGTCGATTTCGCGCAATTTATGGTTAAGAGTGCATGTGAATCCATGCAAGACTCGCCTTAGCGACGGGGCCCACATAATTAATAATATGAGATGGTATTGTTCCTACGGCCCTACGAACAACGCAATTGCCTCGCCCTACTTGGCACTGTACGACGTGGTCATGCTGTCCCGAGAGAGACATGGCTTTGAGCTCAAGCGACTGGGTGGGGACACACACATGGCCGCGCAAACACACGGCAACATCATCAGGCCACCCCTACCCAGCCATGACCCCCAAGTTGCCATTCCATGTGCACTCCGGATCCCTCGCCTTTTCTCTTTCCACATCTCAGAAAAAGTTATTCTGTAAACTGACATACAAATCTAATCCAATCGCAATATAAAATCTCATCGAAGAAGATACGTCTTATCGTGATTACTTTTTTAGTCGCGATTCACTTTGTCTATCGCATCAATCTCGTAACGATTCCATCAATGAGTCATATAATAGTCGGCAATTTGGTATAATATTTACTGTCAAAGTTATTCCCCAATCTTAGGAAACCTTGATTAGAATAATATATATTTCCCCTAAATTTCTCTCCTCCCAAATGATCAAAACACACAATCTCGCTGAAACGAATCTCTCTCTCTCTCTCCCAAGTCTGCTCATAAAACCAAAGAAAGAACGAGCTGATCTCTCCACCCACCATTTCTTGATGGGTCTCGAATAGCTCTCTTTCAAACACACGACAGAACCTACCATCCCTAAAGCCAATCAACCGATCATCGTCCCGCGGCGGACATGATGAGAGACTTCCCGTCCTGCTTCGGCGAAAGCGGCGTCCAGATCGCCGACTCGTCGGCGTCCTTGGCGAGGAACGGCCCCCAGAACTCGGTCACCTGCATCTACAAGTCCAAGGTACGCGGCTGCCCTTGCCTCATCACCGTGACCTGGACCAAGACCCTCATGGGCCAAGGCCTCACCGTCTCGATCCTCGTCGACGACGGGGGCGACCACCCCAACTCGTCTCGCTCCCTCTGCCGAGTCGAGATCAAGCCCTGGCTCCTCATCTCCAAGCACAGAGGTTGCCGGAAAGCCCCATTATCATCATTGGATTCCTCCACTCTCGACGTTCACTGGGACCTCTCGAACGCGAAGTTCGGCGCTGCCCCCGAACCTGTCCAGGATTATTACGTCGCGGTCAAGGATGACCGTGATGTGGTCCTACTCCTTGGGGACATGGAGAGGGAGGCCCACAAGAAGCTCGCCGGCCTGGGCTGGGCGCGTGACAGTGCGGTACTCGTGGC
Organism: Eucalyptus curtisii; assembly: GCA_017140595.1. NCBI lineage: Eukaryota > Viridiplantae > Streptophyta > Magnoliopsida > Myrtales > Myrtaceae > Eucalyptus > Eucalyptus curtisii. The sequence continues at coordinate 12,121,739 of CM029501.1, read as the reverse complement.
GAAGCGGGAAAACATGTTCGGGAAGAAAAGCTACTGCACGAGGGCTCAGTTCCGGGACAAGGGCCAGGCACACAGCGTCGTGATCGAGTGCGACCCGGGAGGTGGCTCTCTGTCCGATCCGTGCCTCGTGATAAGGATCGACGACCGGGACGTAGTGAGGGTGAGGAGGCTGCGGTGGAAGTTCCGGGGGAACTGCACGATCGACGTGGACGGCACCGGCGTCGAGGTGTTCTGGGACGTCCATAACTGGCTCTTCGGGGGCGACTGTGTTGGGAACAACTACGGGGTGTTCCTGTTTCAGACGTGCCCTTTCTGGGCCGAGAGCGACAATGAGAAGTTCTGCGGTTCGTCTAGTTCGAACGTGTCGAAGCCTTCTTGCATCTCGAGTTGGTGGAGTTCGGCATCGCCCTCTTCTTCGCAGGGGATCGAAGATGATCCTCATCATCAACATCAGTTGCAGTTGCAGCAAGGTCTGGGCTTCTCTTTGATATTGTATGCTTGGAAGAGTGAATAAATAGTATTGTTCAACATCTATTTCTCTACCAAAAAAAAGGACCAGCAAGAGATGTTTTCCTCTTCTACCTTTTTGCTTTTGGAAAGATAACAAGAAAGATGAAATTGGGTTTTTCCTCCGTTTTGGCTTTTCATATTGTTGGAGTGGTAACTGGTAAAGAAGATGCATAAGATGAGTTCTTCTTCATGAGTTTGACTGAAGTACAGTGAAATGAATGCAGATATATCGTTGCTTCTGATATATTGTTGCATAGTCAATCCATACAGAGTCTCTTGGCCCCCAAGAAATCGTACATACAGAAGAGAAAAAGAAGAAGAAAAAACCTACATTTTCGATTGTCCCTACTTGGAAGGGATATCTTCCATTCATACCCTTTATTTAGGTTTACGAATCATGACATCATTCACATGTATGCTTAACTCAAATCGAAGGTAGAGCTATAGTTTCCTCCATCCTTTGCAAGAGAAATAACTGTGATTCTAAAATCCAGTGACGTTTATATTCATAACCGCCAATCAAAAATCCGGTGACCCTTAAAAGTGATCGCGTCCAATTTGCCATTCACTTATAAGAGGCATGGTTGGAGGATTTCCTCTGATCAGAGATTGGAGTAAACATGACCCAAAGAAACAAATTTAACACAAGTCTATGTATCTTTTTACTTAACATTTTAAATATGACTTGTACCAAATACGTAATACCTCAATTACTTAAAATCATCCAAGAAGTTATGTTTAATAATCTATAATGCTATAAAAATTTACTAGAGATTTTTTTTTTTTTTTTTTTATTTTGACAAAACATCAAAAGGTATTTTTAAGCTAAAACTCTTACCAGACACGCTCTCAATTAGTCTCATGTCATGAGAAAATCATATATAAATTTAGCCTATGGGTGAAGCGGTAGGCATAGTCAATCGTAGAATATAAATTGTATTAAAACTTACGTTTTTTATGAGTCCCAACGTGATTTTCACCATTTCTTGAACTAAATCTCCCTAATATCTTCTCTTCAATCATTTCGACCTGATAAATACATCAAGTCTAATAGTTAATAAAAAAAAATATATATATCTTCACGTGATTTACTCTGGCTAACAATGAGAAATTATCTTTTATGACTACCTTAAAACAAAGGACTAATGGGAGTTAAGATTACTATTTCCTTCTATTGCAAATTAGGAAGACAATTTTCCATTAGGAGGCGCTATTTGCACGTCCATTTGGCTGAACACACATTTTTAAACGAATTGACTTGAATGTCCTAACTTCTCTCTTACCTTTTATCTTGATTATGATTAGTTTTCTCCTCATTATGAGCAGTTCTCTCTTGAATTCTAAACCACGCCCCTCCCCCCCCCAAAAAACAAAAACCATCTCTTCATCTGTCTTTATCTTGGTTTATTGTTGGGAAAATGTCACAAACAATCCCTAAACTTCCACTTAATGCGCTAATCTCGTCCATAGACTTTTAATTTGTTCAATTTGGTTTTTGAATTATTAATAAATGTCTGATCTAGTCCCTAACTATTTGAAAATTGACCAATTTTGTCATTCCGTTAGTTAAAGTTAACGGAATTGGTTTACATGGCTTTTAGTCTCTTAAAATATAAAATATAAAAGGACATGTGGAATATCCATATGGAAATTACCTTTAAAACAGGTCAAATTGTGGCCACCGATACATAACCACTTCTTCTCTCTGCAATTTGTGATCAATGTTCTCATCTCCAACTGACCCCTAATTTGTTTTCCTTTTTTAAGATATATATTGATTCATGTTCTAGTAATCCAACTTAGTTCCACGTCATCAATTAATGCTCCACGTCATCACTTAACGGTTTGAACAAACGGAAGGACTAGATGGAACATTTGTTAATAGTTTATGAACCAAATTGAGCAAATCGAAAGCTTAATGATGAAATTGAATATTGGATGAAAGTTCAGGAACCATTTGTGACATTTTCCCTTTATTGTTCAATGCAAATTGTCAATCTCAAGTGTCAGAGGTTCATCCTTAGTGCTTCATTGGAGAGTTTCATAATTTTTATGGAGACTAAAACTAGACCTAGTTATTCTCTTCGCATTTGATGTATATTGGCTCACAGAGGAAAATGGAAGTTTTCAGTTATGGTTCGTAATTACAGCAAGCCAACAACATGTTTGACCACAAGATGTTTGACCAAATAGAGTTTTTTAAGGGAAATTTCGAAAATGTAATAAAACAGGTGTTTCAAAGTCGAAAAGAGTTAAAATAGCCAAGCCCTTTTTCCGTTTCATAATGATACATCTTTTAGTAAGATATGAGAAGAGGACAGAGAGCAATCCATTTGTTCGACTCAAGAATTCTGAGAAGAGTTGAGCAAATATATTGAATTACAAATTTAGAAACAAATCTAATCAGGTATAGATCAAGTGATTTGTCGAACATGAGTGAGATCTCCGAAATCTCCATATGTTTGTTACATCTTTAAGATCCCCTAAACTCAAGTTGGTAAGACTACACAAATTTCAGATGGCTGTCGGGGAACTTTTCAAAAGCAAGTGCTACCAAATTAGCTTTTGAGGAGACGAACCCCATGCAAAAGCACCATTTGAACGCGTTCGGATTAAGTTCCAATCAGACAATACATATACATATAGTACCATCGAGTTAGCTTTCGGGTAGCTCAGTAACAGAAGACGATTACCCCCTTTGAAAGCAAGCGGTATTCGGGAAGATCGTGGACATGGTGTTTGGAACTCAGTTTTCCGAAAAATCTGTACTCTAGGACGATGATATTGTTTGAAAGTCAACAAGGTTCTTATAAGCATTCACGACATGAAACAGCATTTGAAAGCATGCGACGGACGGCATCCTATGCGGCTACCTGTTTGAAAGTCAACAAGGTTCTTATAAGCATTCACGACATGAAATAGCATTTGAAAGCATGCGACGGACGGCATCCTATGCGGCTACCTGTGTGACAAGAACTCCCTATCCACCGTCATCCATTTAGCTACAAGTCGGAAAGTATGGGGGAGTCCACGATACATGGGGTTGAGCAAAAAGGGGTGGTGCATTATGAGACGGATTCATGGAGGACCTCGCATCGCCGCTTGCGTGGGAGATTTAGGATGTGGGGTGCATTTTACAAAGAGTGATACATTGATGTGCGTCAAGAACGATTAGCATTTGTTGCTACTCAGAAATGTGAAGACAAAAGACAATAATGTAATTGTTTAACTTCAATGCTACAGCCTATGAGAGCTTTCCATCGAAATCTACTTTTCCAAATTCCGACGGTCGGATCTTAATATATTACATCTTTTAACCATGGCTGTTCTATCTTTAAAGGCGTTGGAAATTTTTTTCACACGATAAAATGATTTTCATACTGACCGTGTCCCAAGCTTTTCGATCTTCAAGAATTGAAGCCTCAGTGACAAAGTTGAAAGAAACGAATGCCGTAAACAAGCCTTACTGAAGTTTCCAGGTGACACTATAATGTCATCCTAGAGGAAATTAGTTTCAATTTATTAGAGCAAAACGGACATTGACTTCACAGCTGCTCCATCTCAAGAAGCAAACTAACCATTGAATAGTGGTCGAATTGCAATTATGAGACGATTGACAACACTTCAATTATCCACAACCATTACAGAATTGAAATAGCAAAAAATAAAAGCGCCGTGAAAAAGAAAAAATATAAAAGGAAAAAACCAAAACATCAGTCATGAGTCATGCATCCAATAACAGTGGATGACACTTTTGCACAGGAGAGATAGGGACCAGGGAACACGTCGCTAATTATATTCTAGCTTTCAGGCATTTATCCATATACAAACTTCCGGAGTTCAGGCAACAGGCATACCAACCTGGGGTTTGGGCGTTCCTTCAAATCCGCAGCCATTGGCAGTTAAAACTTGACTAAAATGGCACCATTGACTTGGATAGCTAGATAAAGAGCTTGTTGCAGAACTGACAAAAGTAAAAGAAGAAAGAGGAAATACTGCATCAGTCCGATTCTGCAAAAAGATCATAAAAGAACTGCCACTGTTACAAATTCGGCAGGGATGCCTTTCCTAAAAGTAAAGCAGAATAACAAACTATAACAGTAACGCAGAATAACCACGAGACATTCCTCACACACTGTAAAGTGCATTGAATTTATCAGATGGGTCTCTCAGCCACTAGCTTTAGGCAAAACCTTTGAGCACATGTCGTCAAAATTCTCTTCAGCGGAAACAGACACTTTTCTTCCCATGGTTTATCATTACCCCTTCTATCAGAAAAAAATGCACCCTACCGTTAGGCAAAAGCCTAGAGGCTGGGATCAAGGGGCAGGAATGAGACTTTGGATTCAATTTAGAGTATAAAAGCCCCAGACCTCTGGGGTACAAATTACAAAGAAGAGAAAACAAAGCATGGACCCTTCTGAAAATAGATATCAGGAAAAAGAAAAAAAAGAAAAAAAAAAGAAGGAATTTCCTATACATTGCAAGTATTGTGACACTAGAATTTAAAATTTTGATTGGGGAATAAAGAACATCACAGCAAACAGAATATGAGTTTAAATGAAGTAAAAGATTCAGAGTCTGGATCTTAGGTGTGATATAAACGACAGTGGAGGAACACACACCATTTCGTTTTTGTGCATAATCTTCAAACTTTTCTTTACTTAAGGCATTTCCTAGATGGGAAAATAGTCCAGCTCATCTGAACTTTCCTCGTAGATTACGTAGCTGGAATCACGGCTATCCTCATTACCACTGCCTTGATCGCTATTGTAGCTGCTTTCAGATGAACTCATAAATAAAGAACTATCTGATGTGTGACCATTATGATGTAATGGCAGCCCAATCTCGCTATTGAGGTCACTATCAATAATTTGTTCCATCTCGCTAAAACTGCAAAATAACATAAATCCATGGGGCAAAGTGGAGATTGAGATTCACGCCCAAAGGGAGCATGCAATAATTTAAATCTGAAGGTAGATATCAAGCACAACAGTCATATAGCAAAATCCCAAATCAATAACTATATGGAAAAGAACATTTTCGGACAAACCTTCCCCCCTCTGATGGAAAATCTGCTAGTAAACAAATATCCGGCCTTCCTTCCACTACCTCTTTGAATGGGATGACACTGGACAAGAAGACAAGTACCAACATTGCAATGTTAAGAGTGTGAAACCTGCAGCCATTCCAATATGATAAATCTAAGTAATTTTAGGCATACCTTGAAGTGTAACTTCTGTTATACCAGTCACCTTCAGAAGCTAATCCTTCCTTATTGGATATGTCCTGCGGCAGGAATAATATCAGGCTCTACTGCAGGATAACAAAATAATGATAAGACAAATAGAAGGTCCACGGTACTCACAACGTGTCTTAGACACTTGAAATCTCCAGCAAGAACAGCAGTCAAAAACCGAGCAACCTCCATCTGCAGATAATCTTGTATCAGAGAGGGTGGCGGGGTAGAGAGAGGTAATGGTGATGGGACTACTCTTTTTCTCACCTCTTTGAGATGCATACAGTCCCGTAAAATCAGGACTTCCAGTAAAGTTCCGGTTGAAGTGCTGCCAAGATTTCTAAAAAAAGAAAACAAAATACCCATTTGAGGAAAATCCACGGGACGTCAACCCAAAACACAGAAAATTAACCTTATGAAATGTTGTTCAAGGAGAGAAAGATTAACTGACCTCAGAAAATTTCCAGTGATTGAGTAGGATGTTGAAAAGTCAACATATCGTAGCTTTCGAAATCCCTGCGAGATACCAAGAAGAGTACTTGCTCGTCATTGACAGAAATGACTCATTCAGAACCATCTTACTAGGTCTACTATCTCCTACAAATGGACTATTAACCTCAAGCATCGAACCAATCTGAAGTCAAGAGATTCATATCATCCTACCACCTATGACTCAGAGGCAAACTTAGATGAAAAAGGAAATGGCACAAAAAAGCTGCTGATAGAAATTCTTTGCAGTCATTCCCAGATAGCTTTTAAGAGCCAAAAGTGGCTTATGGGGAGAGCATTGGTGTCCTATTTTAATGGTTCAGAGGCTTATATTTTAGGAACTTGTGCAAAGTGCGGCTGCTTGGTTATTTCTAGGAATCACCAAAGTAGATTTATGTCCATCGAAACATGGTCTCCAATCACCAATGGTCATATAATACAATATCCAACAACTTCAGTACACATGTGCCTTTAGACAATTAATGAAAACTGTGTTGCATATATTGCATTTGGTCTTCAGGACAAGAATTGGATAAAAAATCCCTCGGATGGTAAATGTGGACATATCAAAACCTATCAAGTTTGGTACACTTTGAGATAGACTGAAAATAAAAAATAAAAAATTCAATTAAATTAAAAAAACTGAGATTAGATTATTCAATTCAATTAAAAAACAGAAAAGGAAAAACCATAGATCTAGGGATTGCAGCTATGGCCGCCACAGCTGCCACCATGATGGCCGTGATTGATACCACCAGCGTATTGCATGGTGGTCCAGCACAACAAAAATAAGAGGGATGGAAAACAGAGAAAGAGGTTGAGGAATTGTCGTGGTGGTGGAGGACTATGGAGGTTGACGCACGTCACTTAGGGAGTGCCACTTGAAAGCAAGCAATAGCTTCTTGTTTTCTTCTCTTTTAATTTCTTTTCTTATTTTTTCTCATACAATGCAAGTCTATCCCACCCCTTATCCCAAATTTCTTATCAGGAGGATGTCCCCAAACATCAGATAAGATAACAATTTATCCTATCTGGACTTAATTCTGAGCTACCAAATGCAGCCAAACAGTATAGTGTTCATGGCCATATAACTAAAGCAGAAATAAGACTGAACTGATAGGAGGAGAAAATTTACACCATCGACTACGAAAATCCAACAAAGTAGTCTAAGTTGATAAATTTGGCTTCAAATTAAACAAGTATTACTTTTGATGCAAAAATACGTACCTTAACAAGTGTTCTAACTTTGCAATCATGAAGCTTAAACCCTCTTAGAGACAATGAAGTCATATGAGGACAATTGTTGACTAGTTCAACACAAGTTGGTGATTTCAAACTGTCATCTCTACCTGATGGAAACACCAAAAGTAACGACTATATTAGAAAATGCATGACCTGAGAAATTTCTTTGTGTCAACAAACTCTCACCTGTTTTTGAAGATTCAAAGAACAAACGTTCTATCAAGTGACAATTTGAGCCCACAGAAGTCAACAATTGTCTCAATTCAACATGTCTGTAATTTGAAGAATGCAATGTTAGAACACATGATAATGGGTTACAAGAATGATTACCCATTTAGTAACTGAGGAAAATTTTACAAGGTTGTCATGAACAAACTTGGTTAGGGCTATACAAGGAATAGCTTGTCTTGTATGCTAGCAATTTTTGTTCAACTTAGAAACCAAAAAGAAGAAAGAAAACATGATATGCCAGTTGATATGTAAATGAAAAAAGGACGGTTCCAAAAAACGGAATAATTTTGTTAGTATCACGGGCAACAACTTCTGGAAATATGACACTAAATGAAAAAGAACTTACAGGCCAACAATTTCCAGATCAACTAGAGACCGGCATACTGATAAAGCCGTACAAAGTGATGCACTATCCATTCTTTCAATGTTGTACAAGTGCAATCTTCTCAACAATATCCTTGAGGAAAGAAGAAAGGCAAAAATTAGGAGTCAATTGCAGCATGAGCAACACAAGGTCCAAGAAATCATAATTGGATATACCCAGCAGCACTGCCATCAGCACTTAAAGGGCTTAAGCATGTCCTGGTCAAGATGGGCGACTCTTTCCCTTGTCTGGTCTTCTTATCATTCCATGAAAAGTTGGAGACGTCACCAGAACTCCTTATTGTATAGACTAATGGTTGAGAAGATCCAGGTGACATGGTTGGGCCCGGGACTATACCAAGCTTCAATGACCTCAAAGATTTAAGAGAAAATAAAGCAAATTTAGATGGAGAAAAGTAATCCCATTATGCCAAAAAAAGTACCTTCATTTAAAATATTAAATAAGATCTCCTGAGACTAGATGAAGAATTCACCAATAAACGACAATCACATCACAAAATCAATCGAGAAAAATCTACTATATATTCCACGCAACCTACAAATAGAACCCAAAGGGAAATAAAAGGCAATGGCATTTTTTCAGATCAATCAAATTAAGTAGCAGAGAGTAAACTGGGTCAAAAAAGGCCTCCGGTTTCTCACTGCTTTAGTTTCATATGGTCTATGGGGGGAAAAGGGGAGATGTCCCCTTATGAAGTGTGATGCAAAAGTAGAAAAGTAGCCCATGTAGGTACTACTTATCTCTCAGCCTCGGACACATTCAATAACATTACAAAGCATCTTTAGAAAACCACATTCAGTTCAACCACTACAACCGCACGACAAAGCCTACTCACGACAAGTCCATCAGTAGCAGGTCAGTTATTGATGCAGAGGAACCATTCCAAGAGAATGCAAGCTGGCAAAAAAGGACTTGAAATGAACGGTTTTCAATATGATTCCTTACTGAAGGGCTCTTCCCGCTCTTTGAATCATCGTAGACACAACTGCATTATTAACCTTCGGGACAACTGTTGTCAGGTCAATATTGGTATAGCATAAAGGATCCATGGCGCACTTGTTAAACAGTGAACAAGTTGCTGCTGCGTAGCATAGGCTTTGTGAATCGAGCATCGAGAAAACCTGAATTTCCTCGTCAATAAAAACATATAAACACCCGAGTAAGGAAACATGGCAAAACCATTTCAACAAAGGCCAAGTGCGTGACCGCATGTCAACAGCGAAAATGCCAAAAGACATCATATTTATCAATAATCAAAGAAGAAAAATATATATTCTTATCTACGAGCAATCGAAGTGATCTGAATGAGTATATATTGTTCGATAAAGGCCTTTTGCAGGCACGATCAGAATCAGCCAGCAACATTTGCCACAATCAGATAGCTAGAACTTGAGTATAAAATTGTATCATCACCGAGGCAACATACAATTCCTCGCGCTCGCACGCAAAACCTAAAATCGAACTCCATTTCTCAGCCGATCCACCCGGGGGATCCATCGACACACAAGCGAAACGAGCTCGAGCGATTCAACCGCGAATGCTTCCATCGCCACTTCGCGAAAAAAAAAATAAATAATAATTTACAGACCAAGGCATTGCAATTCGCAAACCTAGAAACCTGCGGAACGAGCCAGAGAGCGGTGAAAAGGCGGGAACCTTAGTGGTGAGATCCGGAGGGAGAGCCCACGCGACGGAATTGTGCTTGGCGGCGCGCTTCCTCGCGGAGCGCCGGGCGGCCTCGGTGATGGCAGAGCCGAGCCGCAGGGCCCGGTCGATGAGCAGCGCCTGGTCCCGATCGGAGGTCCTCGCGTCGAGGAGCCGGTCGAAGGAGAGGTCGATGGAGTGCGAGCGGGAGGAGGAGGAGGACGATGAGGATGAGGATGAGGATGACGAGGAGGAGGAGGAGGACGGGGAGGAGTCGGCGAGGGAGAGGAAGGCGTCGAACAGGTGGTCGATTTGGCCGAAGGCCGACGACGACGACGACGAGGCCGCCGCCGCCGCAGCCGCCGCCGCCAGCGCGGCCGCCGGCGACGGAGAGGAGGAGGGGCAGGGGCGCTTGTTGGCCATGGGGGGCGGCGACGGTGCGGTGGCGGTGCGGAAGAGCAGCGCATCCATAGTGGGTGGAGTAGAGGAAATGAGAGAGAGAGTGAGAGAGAGAGAGATTTTTGGGGTTTTTCGGGAGATTGATTTGATTGGAGAGAGAGGGTACGGACGAGAGGCTGGAGCGACACGTGGGCCAACGACGGGCGCGGGTGAGCGGGCGGAGGTGAGGCCGGCGAGGTGACTCTAGCGTAGCTCCCCGCTTCCACGGTTCTGGGGAATAATGGGGTTTTGGAGTTCTGCCGGAAGGCAATTGGCGGTGGTGAGCTGCTGCTGACGTGTTGCTCTTACGTGCGTGTGTGGGTGTACATTTATATATAATATATATTTATAATCATTGACACAGTTTGAATTCTTCTTTTTAATATCTATTTTCTAAACTTATATTCTTATTCCGAAATAATCACCGCTGCTCTCATGATCGTGATTTTCTTATTTCTTGGTAGAAATTTCTTCTCTATTTTAATCTATGAAAGCAATTATACTATTGATCACTCGTATGCCAAGAGAATTATCAAAATAGTTATAAACTTTTTTTTATCAATTAAATCATAAAATTTTTATAATTGTGTCAATTCAGTCCATTCGCTCAAATTTCACCGGGCGATGCTGATGTGGACGTCGACCTGTCTTAGCTATCTAACAAACGCTAACGTGATAATTTTTTAATAATATTTGATATTTTTTGAATTTTTCTTGAATTTTTTATTTTCCATTGTTCCTTTTCTTCTTCTTTAGCCTTTTCTTTTTTCTCTTCTTCTTCTTCTCTGGCTTCTTCTCCTCTATAGTGGCTAACAAGGCTTTGGTGAGACTTGCCAGCCACCAGGCAAGGGTCACAACCCTCGCCAACCTAGGGCCACGGGCAAGCCCCACTGGAGCCTCGCCTGCTGATGCGGGTAAGGAAGCTAAGGAGGAAGAAGAGAAAAAATAAAATAAAAAAGACAAGGAAAAGGAAAAAATAAAAATGAAAAACTCAAAAAGAAAATATTAAAAAATCGTCAATCAACGCCCGGTCAAATTTGGTCGAATAATTTGAATTAGACAATCAATTAAAAAAATGAAGCAGATTAAAAAATATTTCCATCACCCATGAAATTATTTAGATATTAATTGTTATTGATAACGAAAATATTTTTTATTAATTTATTATTTCAAATGATATAAAAGATCATTTTAAAAAAACATTTTCTAAATTAATTATTTTTCACGAAATTAACAATCCATTAATTTCACGATTGACTTTAACCCCATGAGGAAGAAATGGGAAAAATAGTGGTCCAATGGAAAAGGACAACCAAGGTTTGTCTTATGCATGACTTGTAACATGACGACTCGTTAGCACGAAAAGAGGTCACTCCACGGGATGGGACAGGTCGTAGAAAATTGACTAGATTCGTCTCCCACGTTGTTTGCGTAAAGAGGCAAATTACAAGTTGCAAAGTCTTTCACGGGACGCTCAGCTCAGTGCCGCAAACTTCTCGACCGTTCATTTAAATTCCTCAGCTTTCATAATTCGTCCATTTACGTTACCTAAGTAACTTGAATCGCCAGAAACAGTGACAGAATTTTAGTAAATTTTGACATTGATCATACAACGGAGTGCCGGGCATAGACACCACTGTAACCTTGGAATCTACCGGCGTGGCATGACGGATTTGGTTTCTGAGGGCTTAGTTTGCAGCGTCGGCATCGGGATTGCTCCAATCTTTTTTACATAAATCACGAAAAGTATTTTCGCATACAATCTCTTAAGAAAATAATGCCTAATAATGTATTATTCAATTATCTTTTCAACCAGCACGAACATGAAAGGGAAGTGCAGTAATGAACCCTACGTTGAAGCTGGACATATGAACCCAGACTAACCAGTAACTTAATCTTTTTTTGTTTCTCTGGTCTTAGGTATGTCACGGAAGTACAGGAAGACAGTAGCTCAGACCTTTCCTAAGGGGGAGCATTCAACTGAATGCAGGAGTTATCCAGAAATATTGAAACCCAAGAGGTTAGAGAACTTTCGAGTTTTTGACTTTTGAGTTGGAAAAACAAGACATGGACAAAGCTTCGACCGGAACTACCGGACAAATCAACCTGCTGAGTGCTGGGGATCCATGTATATGCATGTGTTTCGAGCTTCCCTTCGGGAAGAGAGTTCTTGTGTTGTCTCGCGAGTAAGGAAAGACCTAGGAAGAATTGGACATCTGCACCTTGTAGCAGAGTGCCTCTAGAAGTTCTACAATGCGAGTATGAAATGTTATTCCGCTTGACTGGTCCGGGCCAAAAGATCATGAGTAACGCAGTTTTCAATTCTTATCAAGAGAATGCGCACGGAGAGAGGAGTGCACACAATATGCAAACTCCCTACTCTTCCAAGCTTCTCAAAGCTAATGTCTCCTACTTACCTGAACATTTTGAGATCCAAATGGAAAATGGCGGGCACGGATCCTCTACCTTGCAAGGTGCTTCCCTTGGTTTCTTAATCAATCTCCTCCGTTGACATATACCTCATTCACGTGCATCAATTGTTGAGATTGATTGAGACACCATGGAGAGCACCTGTGGGGTAGAGGACCTTCATCCAAAAACCACAGCAAGAACTCCAAATAAACTTAAATCTGATCATGAGAAAAACCAAGATCTATATCTGTCTAGGGAAAATTACAATCTTGCTGCCCATGGAACATCCAGATTTTTACTAAGCCCACTCACAGTCAAAACAGTAGATAAGATGTACTAGCTATGAGCAATTTTTGGTTTAACAGAAATTTAAACTCTTCCTCCTAATGCAAAAAAAGGAAAAGAAAGAAATCTACAACAGAAACACTACGTACTTTCTATGAGACAAGCACTATAAAAGCAAACCTGAGGAAAGCGGTGCCAAATGATAATTTATTGAGACAAACGAAATATGAGGAAAGCGATGCCAAATGATAATTCATTGAGACAAATGGAAAACTAAACATAACTTACATCTGAGTTTAAGGAACAGGTAGTCAAAGTATGATGTTTAACAGGTAGTCAAAGTATGATGTTTAAGAATTCAAATTGTGTAATTTCCCCTTTTCCTCTTTCCCTCTTTCCCTGGGAGATTTGTCCAGAGTCATACGTTCCCGATAAATTTGATCTAGTCATAATTTTAATTTGCAGCAATAAGCATCCACTAGTCAGGATGATGCAAGAGCTTCTAATGATTTTTACTATTTTTCGCTAGCAAACGAATTACAAAAAAAAAAAAAAAAAAGGAAGAATAAGAAGAAGAAGAAGAAGAAGAAGAAGAAGAAGAAGAAGAAAAAAAGATCCATCAATCTTCCATCTTTACATCAACTTTGTCATTCCTAAGACAGCACAGAAGTAGCTCCTCCTACACTCATATCTAACAGACACCCAGATTAAACAACAGCTGGTTAAGAAACCCATGATCCTAACTCACCTCTTGGCAATTTGCTGCCTCTTCTGTACAAACTTGTAAATCAGCCACGCATTAGTAAATAAATGGGATGACAGCGTACCGGCTCCGTGGATAATCGTCGAATTTACTATGATACCACCTATGTGTTTCTGCTGCCGCAAATACCAAATTCACCACCTGCCATTACAAAGAATCGTCCCTTCCACTCAGTCAAAGAATTAAATCAAAAGAAGCTGCAAGTGCAGGATAAACAATTATATAATTGTATGAACAACATATACCACAAAACCAAACAGCAACCAGATTGTCAAGTCTGATCCTCCACTTGCAGCCACTAGTCCCGCATATATAACCTTTTATCATCAGAAGAGGCGATTGGAATCATCGAAAAGCAAATTTAGTCAAAAACACAACTTCTTAGGTTTTCCTTCTTTATCTCCTAGGTAAAATTCAAGGACAGGAGCAGCAGAGAGAGAGAGAGAGAGAGATTTACTATCTCGGCCAGATAGTGTGGACATGAGACAAGTTCAAACCAATTGCCATGAGGCACTACATATTCATGACTTTCTTCTCTGCGTTCACGTAGGGAGCCCTAACAAAATCAGGAAAAAAATTTGACAATTAAGAGAAAAATATAAATATGAGAATGTTCATTCCATTGATGCTTTTAGAGCAATTCATCTCATCATCAAGTAAATTTTGTGAGATAGTCACAGAGACAGATCCTTTAAGGAGTTATTCTCCCTTTCTAGCTTAAGTACGATAGATGTTGCAGAAATTATGAAAAGTTTGACTAAGAAAAGATATCATGCAGGTAAATCACATCCTAGAAGCTCTTCAAATGCACATATGTGCTGTTCAAAGATAAAGATAATTGTCTTTCAGAAACCAATCGCATTAACGATAGAGCTACACGTACAAGAATTCTATGACACTGATGCTGATGAATCCAACCCCAGAAAAAGATAATAGCACCAATCCAGTGATGCCATCCAAGCTTCATAAGAGGATTGACAAACTCCCACCAATCAAATTCACCAGAGGCCATCTGATCTTTGCCTCTGACAATGAACTCAGACACTTGATTGGCTGAAAATTCATATACTTCCACTGCAAAATTGCCGCAAAGTGACAGCGGCGCAGCAGTGTAGAAACTTGCCATAGCGAAGAAATGAAATTGACGATCAGAATAGATAGAAGCATGTGATAGAATAAATTTGAATACCAGACACAATTGCTGAAACATATATCACAACAAGGCATTCTAATGATAAACCACCTGAATCTTAGTGATAGACAGTAGTGATGACTCTGAATCTCACAAAAAAGTCAATTCATTCATGACAAACCAGAATCACATCCAGTTAAGAACATACTTATGCAAGCTAGTGGTTCAATGAGACCAAGGAACTTCAAAGATAAGTAACTACACCAGAAGATACAGGGTCCCGACTAGCAGGTCACCAGCTTATGATCAGCAAGAGACCTCATGAGAACTGATAAAAAGGATGTGTGCAATACTCGGAATGCACTAGCACCAAAACATTAAGCCCAACTCAAACATGAGATGTTTCAGAGTTTACCTGACGGCATCCACAAGAAACAAAACTACCGGAACATTAGTTTCAATTAGCATATCCCAGTGATGAACCTCATTAATTGGCAAAACACATGCAAAGAACCAAAAAAGCACCATAGACAAGCCCAACAGGTCAAAGATACAACTATAGCTTCAGTAGCAACATTCACTTTCCACACATCAAATCATATGCAACAAACAATTACAGCGAAGAAAAATATATATATATAAAAGCTTAGGGTGCGATCTACAAGTCATGAACTAAAGTGCGAATGCTCTTTGGCCCAGCAAAAAGCACTAATTAAAAAAAGGCGATGGCAAGCTTGATAGTTTTCAGAAAACTTACAAAAGTCCAGTTAAATAGCCAAATATGTGCATCCGAGCTGATGGGCTGTAGTTAAACACATATATACCCTCATAAAGGCGCCGCAAAACTTGGATCTCCATTAATAGAAGCAGAAACACTGACTTCCAAACCACGTATCTATGCTTTAGTGGAGTTGAACAAGATCTATGCAATGTAAAAGGATGCAAGCCACCTGTCAAGTGGCTGGCAATAGAAGAATAAAGAAAGGGCTCTGAGGCCATAGGTGCCATTTTATATGCATAAATCCATGTTGCAGCAAGCAGAAGCCCTGTCCATATGACAGCTAGCGCGTAAAAATGAGTGAAGAACCTTTGCGGGACAGTAAATTTCTGCAATTAACACAACATTGAAAATTTGATACTCACTAGGGAAAAGTTCCATGTTCCGAAAGAAAAATTGCAGACTACTAAGCATGCCAAAATTGAACAGGAAATCTGATGTTTGCTTCTTATGAACTTACATTAGAAAGGTGATCAACTTAAGGCAAGAACTTCCTTGAGCCCATCAAAGAATTTAGTGTACACAATTTTCATATTAGCAGTAAAACCAGACAGCATGTCAATTCATCAAAAAAAAAAAAAAAAGAGCCTTAGCACTAAGAGTAAGATAATAACAAAACCAAAGCAACTTGGGGTAGTGACGTAACAAGAATAGTAATGGAATTCCAGAAAGAGAAAAGGCCTACTTAAAATTAAAGTTTCATTATTTAATTATCTTGTCATAGAACCTGGAAAAATGAATTTGTAAACATCTATCTTTCGGTATGTTGTAACAAATTCCGAGTTAAGCTGTTTGAATTGAGATCAAGACACTTCTCACCTAAATAGCCTACTATATTCTCAAAATAATAATAGTGCATCATTAAAGCTAAGAAATAGAAGGCTAACCAATTTCTCCCCTTAGTGAAAGGATGTCTTTTGTATACAGTACTAATACAAGTAACTGAATCTGAAGGTCTTGAATTAGTGTCAGAAAAAAAAAAAAAAAAAAAAAAAAAAAGAAACAGAGAGAGAGAGAAGCGACAGCTAAAATAGATACCATTAGCATTCAATCTTTAGATTACTCAAGTAATTAGGTTTTTCCAATGCGGTAACCAATAAAATTCGACGAGAAATATCAATCTGCAAAATCTATCTAAAAAAATGGAGATTTATCCTCCAGACAAAACCCATTTACTTCCTATTCTAACTCCTCAAATTCATCAGCTTATTTCTTGATGCCTATCAAACTTGCATTTGCCTTTTTCTTATCTCTGAAAAAAAATGTGACAATTTTTATTTAAGCGCATCAAACAACCAACAAGAAGAAAAGTCCGGCAAACTCATGGAACCAACTAACAGCCACATTGCCATAAACCACTGACACTGACTACATACTCTTATCCACTTTTCTTCTTCACTATTGTTTTCTCAGGACACTTAAGTCTAGGACGAATGAATCCAAGCCTAACTGAAAGTAGCTTCCAAGCACCACTCAAGCAAGAATTGACATAATATAGTTGAACTGAACTCCCATGAAACCATGCATTCCAACAGATGCCCGAAGGGCAGAAAAGAAACAAAGGGGATGTGAAGGAAACAACATGAATCAATCTCATTACTCACATATGAAGAGGACTGCATGATCTTGCCCCTCTTGGCAAACCCCATCAAGGCCTCATGAAGTTGACTGAGTCTCCGAAAAGGCAACGAGGCGACCAACAAAGGCAAAATCCCAGCAATCCATGCCACTCTCAGAAGCCTGACTAGTTCAATCTCCATCTTCTTCGCTGTATTCCAATTTTCCTTATCAAAACCAGAAGATTTTTCCCCTTAAATATGGAAAATAGCAATAAAATCCTACTCTTGTAAGAACTAAAAGATCTTAAAATACTCAAAGATTTGAAAATACTCAGACCCATCAAAATTTGTAACACTAAGATTGTGTCCAATACCATACACTTAGATAAAAGTACTTAGAAATTTCCAATGAATAGCCATTTTTGCAGCACAAATAATTTGCAGCACAAAATGAATTTGAGAATCACGGAGGACAACGGGATCGGTCACCATTCTACAACAGCTCATGACATCAACAGAAAATGAAACACATGATAACAAACCTCCCCAGACAACTCTCCATGCTACCCTATTTCTAACTCTAATCCCACAGAGAAATGTGGTTCTGATCTAAGCAATACTCGTGCAGCAACTCGACTTAATATATTCCAACAAATGCAATAGCAGGCTAATTGCATCGTGTAAATCAAGATTCATGTAACAGCTCAGACCTCAAGCCAGAGCAGATATCTCTGGAAGAAAAGGAGTAAACCTTAAGCCCACCAATAATGTCCAACCCATTAGTAAGCTTAAAGAAATTGCACAACAACGACAAGCCTTTATGTAGCAACATTAGCACACCACCAACCTTCTTTTAATCAAAAATTAATATTCCAGGCCCTGCATAATCTCGAATGCAACTCAGAGGTGATTCACAGCATCAACATAAGACATTCAATTAGATGGATATTTTCAACATTCACGTAGTCAACAACGATTAAAAAAAAATCCTGCAAATCCTAATTCTTCCCCCAGTAATCAAACCTTCATTATTCACGAAGAAGTTACTTCCCATATACTTTATTCACGTCAAACACGTAAATTTTAGCATTCTCAAATTTTTAAAATCGCAGAAATGCGCATGATCTCGCTGAAGCATTTCATCAAACAGGCGACCGCCGGTGCATTTCCAACGGTAGAATCCGAAATCAATCGATGCAGTTACGAGTTGCGGGTCATACCGGATTGCCACGATCAATTAATGGTTGGCGTCGGACGGTGGTGGCTCCAGGTGAATCCCAGGAGGCGAAATCGGGCAACAGCCGGAGGGAACGCCGTTCGGAATAGCGAGCGGGAGGTGGTAAGTCGCGGGGAGCGGCCGAGCTCTTCTGTAGGCCGATACGCACACGCGTGGGGATCTCCGGCGAGAGCCGCGGCGGCGGCGGCGCCACGGACGGTGGCGGAGACGGGGAAGGGGGAGGAGAAATGCTCCGGTTGCGGCGGAGTTACGTAAGCTCCGACGGCGTTAGTGGTGGAGAGGCGAGGGATAGTGCGAGATCAAGCTAAGAAAAAAATTGTTTATTTTCCATAACTGGCTGTACCTATGTCATTTCGTCCTAACTTATAATTAGATTGTGAATTAACAATTAATTACCAAATTAAATTTAGTCATAAATTAATTTCCACGTAATTTTTCTTTGATATTGCTCGAATTATAAGCTTTGTATTATTGTAGGTAGAAATCATTGTGGAGTGAGTTTTGGTAAAATTAGTTCTATACATAATAAAATGATATGTCGTTACTTTTCATTTGTTGTTGAAAAGACCTAGTCAGATCCTCCATCTAATCACATGTCGTGTTTGATAGACAACAAATTGAGAAAATTGAATGGAATTGTTCCCCAAAAAAAGGGAAAATTTCGAATAAGAGTGAAAACAAAGCTCCGCGAGTGATTAATACCACTTCTATGGAATCAAGTTATGACTGACACAATTATAAAAAAGGCACGCATCTTCATCAAAAGACAGTCCCATGACTCAACGCAAGATTAATATCTATATATGTACCCCACAAATTAATAGTAGTAAGGAAAAACTGAAAATTGGATTGCTCACATCAAGAACCTAGGGTCACATTTCGCTAGGTGATAAGGCCCGAAAACCACATTAGCTATGGTTTTGTCTCGAAAATCACATCGGTTGTGATTAAGCCCCTAGTAATCACATTTTCCCCGATGTGAACCTCGAAACAAGATCAGTCCATGCACATGTTCATATCTCATTATACATAAGTTGACATTAAGCCTTGATCAAATAACTCAATTCCACAATAAACATTATAACGATAAAATTTCGATATGCCTACCTTTTAAATGCATATCTATTATAGCACCCAAATGATTGAAGAAAAAAAATCCAAAGCCTGATCCGCTTATAAAACAACGTTGCCCTAAAAACCTTCATTTTTATATCTCATCGTAGTATATATTTGATTTAGTTTGGGTAAGCCGTGCACGTTTATGAAAGCATAAGAAGTGACAAAAGTCACTCCCCTCAAATTTCCGCCAAACGCTAAGTCAAACTAGTCGAAAGGATTTCACTCACGCGACGTTGACATTCGGGTCGTGGGGAGTTTTGGAAATTAGAAGGCCCAATGGACCGACTTCTCATTTCATACGCTGAGAGAATCGTGGCCAGAGCACTTTGTGGGTAAATGGGCCAACACAATAGAATTGTTGTAACAAAGTTAAGATCAAGAGCCAGCCGGGCTACCAAAAATTGCTTAATCTTCTTCTTTTTTTGATGTCAGGACGATTTGGGTCATATAAAAATATGCGGAATAGAGAATTGCACGATTCTTTTGTATTTGGAAATATCCTAATTATGTTCTTATTGTCTCTATCATCACGGCTAGATAGAAGTTAATTGGAGTTTGGAAGAACCGCCCCCCCCCCAAATAAATAAAAAAATCAGCGCAAGTGAATGTGCCTTAGTGAAGAGATCGCCAATTTGATTGACTTATTACACAAAATATCCAAAAAAATATCTAGGTAGATGTGTCCTAATGAAGACACACTAGTCCGATCAACTTGTGGTAGAGATGTAGTAAAGTTGGTTAACGTGTACAAACTATGTGAGACGTGGCTATTAACTTAACAAAAAGCTACGTTTTGACATGTTGACGTGGCTGCTCACATGGCAGGATACGCGACAACAAGCCGATGTGATAGCTATAGATTTGAGTTTGATGTGGCCATGCTACACTATAGTGGTTGCTGACATGGCATACCACTTGACAACAAGTTAATGTAGTCATTGACATGGCGGTGATTGGACTGCTTGGATCGATGTTGACATGTTGATGACGCCAGCAATACACATGCAAAAGCTCTGGCGTGAGAGAGGCACATGAAGCTCCGTCGCCGCAGCGCATGGGGGCACGTGACAGTGCGGCAGAAGCTAAGATTACCACATGATCTCAACATAGATGGATACTTCCTCTCATTTTTGTGTTCGTTTCAAAATGAAGATCGCAGAGTTATGGCATTGACAAGATGAGAACAATATATTACAATACCACATTATGATCAATCAGAATTGATTAGGCATAATCAAGGGAGATAATGCACAATCTTAAGAGATAAGAAATATGAAGCGAAATTTGAAAAATTTTCTAACTATCTTCCGGTCATCCATGATGAATTCCTTTGTCTAAGTGGAAAAAGAAGAAGAAGAAATAAAGAAACATCACTAAACAATAGACAATGGGCAAGAAATCATCATTTGTCATGTCATGCCAACTTTCAGCGACGATATTCGTGTCACAAAGGAAAATTTTCGTCTCAAAATCCACAGCTTCTTGGAGAGAGAGAGACCCAGCGCACGCTTGCCACATCCTCTGGCACAAGGATCATCATCATATGAAAAGCTGAGAGATAAGGAGGATGAGTGACTGAGTGGTAATGCTCGTGGAATGATGAGTGTCTCGGTCTACAGAATCGCTTTCCCCCTCCTCTTTTTACGGGCATCGTGGCTGTCTCTTTCCCCACACCTCTCCCTCTCTATCTCTCTATCATCTGCATGTTCGCCGCTTGCACCTGGTAAAAGGGTGACAATGAATCCACGAACGATCTCGCGTGGCCCCCCACCTTGGGCTCTCCCCAGAAATGGCCAGACATCAGTTCGAAGAGCAGCAAGTTGAGTGGGTTTTCGAGAGTTCAGATGGGGCGCCTTTTACCACAACGGGTTACCCTCCAAAACCCTGCGTTGTCCTCTTTGTTCTTCTTCTTCTTCTTCTTCTTATTCTTCAGGCTTTATTTCCTTTGGACCTTTAGCGAATGGCTTCGCAATATGGACCGACGGGCTTTTCATCTGTCTTGATTCGACGATGAGCTTCCTTTTTGCCCTCCGCTGTACCTGACCTGTGTTCTTCCCTCTCCCACCCACCGGTGGGAAGATGTTCCCTCATATTTACTTTTTAGGGTGATTGGTAAATTCATGAGCAAGGTTATTTACTATAATTGCTTTAATTATTTTGTGTTGGGACCATAAACTTTGGTTCAATGTGCAATTTGATCCCTAAACCTTAAATTTATTTAATGTGAATTCTGAACTTTAGCCTAATGTGCAATGGGGTTTGATCTCTAGACTTTTAGTATATGTTTAATATAGTCCATGAATTATATGAAAATGTTCAATATTGTCCTTTGATTAATTCAAGATAAGGAACAACATTAAATTGTATATGTACCAAAAGTTTATGGACCATATTAAATAAATCAAAAATTCAGGAACCAAATTGCACATTAAATTAAAGTTCAGAGATCTTATTGAACAAATTCAAAGTTCAGGGACTAAATTGCATATTGGACTAGAGACCACTTACATCATTTTCCCTTTTGTTACGCTGACCTTCCTTCACCTCATAAATTAAGCTTTTGGATTAGATTTCTTGTTTTTTCAAAGCGAGATTAGAAACAAAAGGAAAAATGAATGTCATAAATTTATTATTGGATGTCAATTCGATGCTAAATCTTTTAATTTGACTAATTTAATATTAAGAATTTTGATGATTTGTCAATGTAATATTTTTGACCAGTTTTGGCTAGAAATTTGTTCATATATTTCGAGTTTACATGGATTCTAGCCATGTTTGAGTTCAGGTTCATTTATGAAATTTTAGGTGTTGCTATGATCTTTCTTTTCCCTTTTTTCATCACTGAAGAGGTTGGACCACTATGCGATTATCTCTGCATTGTAAATGTAATTTTCAATGTATTTTTGCATTTGCTTAATTTATGATGTGCTTGGATGGCTAAAAAAAGAAAGAGAAAATGACATCAAAATGTCATAATTTTTATACAATGCTCATTGGAGCATCTTAACTTCTTCTTCTTCTTCTTTTTCAATGACTCTAGTGTCATAACTTTAACAAGAGACCATTATAAAGGCATTATAAGTATCATAACTTTTGTATAATGCTCATTTAAATGTCAATTTTCATACGTGGCCTTTAGCCACAGCACGATTCACAACAAGAAGCCTTGGCCATGAAATTTCAAGCCTCTAGCCACGAAATTCTGTGGTGGGGAAAGGTTGATTTTCTTGTGGAATTATTAGCATATTTCCATTAACATGGGGGGCATCTCGTAAGGGTGGGAATCAGTAAGTATTACCCCACCACTAACACGAAAATTAAGCAAATATCTAAACCAACAGGAGTGTGGATTTGGACGTTTTTCCATATGATAACTGTCACTTCATCAAGAAATCATCAAAAGAGAGCTCACAAGCATAGTAATATATTCAATTAGACCTACCTTTTATCTTAAAAAAATTAAATCATAATCCACATATGCACCTCAACAATCTCTTTCTCACATGTAAGCTCCCCTTTAATCCAGACGTCATTCAGCATCAACAAGCCAATAAACATTCAAAGCTCATCAATCAACCAAAAGCTATAATGCTGCTTGCTGTAAAACACATAAGAAATTCTAATACCACTTGTTGTGACATACAATGAAAGCTCAGTACCTTCATCTAGGGAAAACATTAAAAGAGAGCCTAAATCCGAACTCAATAATGTATTTAAGTCAATGAAGTTGGGATTACGTCAACCGCCCTGAAACCCAATCAAATCTCTGTTCTGAAATTTATCCAGCATAATCACATGCGCACTTCAACAAAAGCACATTATAAATGGAGTTCAATCTCATCCCAGTGTGTCGCCAAATAGAGCGGCACGAGCACTAATTTCCATTCGATTCCAAAATCGGTCCTCCCATTTGTTTCTAATCAATAGTTTTTAAATAGTTGCACCAGTTGAAAAAAAACCACTTTAAATAACGTGACAGACTATTGTAATATCTTGAGTATGTTACACCTTCCTTAAATGCTCAATCATAATGTGTCGTGCTATTCGATACACCAACTTTATAAATCACTCTCTGTTATTCTTCCTAGAAATCATGTCACGCTCAACAAGCTACGAGAATCCTGAGCCCATCAGAAGTCGAGAACAACGCAAAAGATTCAAAAAGGATGGGATTGAGATTTGGGGAATCTCCACTTTTTTAACTCTTCCAGAGACAGGAACCCCAACTCCGTCACGTGCGACCAGGAGCCGTCTGTCTGCCATTTTCTTGAGAAACAACAACTCCTGTCTTCTCCCTTCACATCGTCCCACTCAACCCGAACTGCGGAAACCACGCCTTCCTTCTCCCCCATCATCGATCGCGCATTCTCGGTAAGCCCATGCCGATTTGGACTCCTACCATTGTCATTTACGAATGGTTGCGTCTCCAACATCATCTTCCAAAACAGGAATTCAAGAGTGCCGGTCTCGGTCTCGCGTCTTTTGCTTGCGGATAAGATGTTTTATGCTTTGAGTGGTAAGTGCATCGAGAAAACATCTTATTTTGTGGCTGCCCATTCTTGGTTTAAAGCCTGAATGAGATGACATCATTACCATTTTCAAAGTTGATGAAGTTCAGGTTACAAGACTGTACCAAAAGATTGCATTGCCGAGGGTTGATTAAGACCCCCATCTCACATGTATCGCAAAGTCCTACGAGATAATCGATGTGGGTGCTATTGCACATCTAATAAAAATACAAATAATTTACTCATCTTAGACACACAAACTATAAAATACATTTTCATCTCTAATATGTGTGAGATCAAGGGTTCAAATTGAAAAATTAAGATTTAAGAGATCTCAATCTTGTCACACACCGATCAATTTTGGGTATGTTGCCAACATGTAAAGGATGCTAATTGTCATACTTCCAGTTCCATATAGAATGCATATGCACGAACGTAAAACCTAATCATGCATTTCCTTTTTCAGGTGAAATCTTCCGTGTGGGAGAAAACCCTTTATTTTTATTTTTTTTTTTTCGGAAAAAGGAAAGATATTAATGTTGCTCTCATGACCTCATGCCAAAAATAGATTAGTGCAAAGACTTGAAACAAGAACATTTTTCATACCATACATTATATAATGAAGCTACCATCATTTAAAAACTTAAACATCTTCGTGCTAAACAGAAAAGGATAAAAGAAAAATAAGCTTAAAGGGTTTAAATTGCTAGGCTAGTCGCCCAACTCAAATTTCTCATATTGTAATTATTCTCCATGTCGCTATGGCACAACCAGTATTACTTTCGAATTTACTAAATGAAGCATTGACAATCATCCTATTCAATACTTATTTTTTTCCCTCCGCTGCTGAATATGAAACATTGTCTTTCTACAGGCTTGCTTCTCTTCTTTGACTTTCCTTGTTTTTTTTTTCCATATGTTTTGCTTCTTTTTCCTAATTGACTAACCGAATACAATGGGGCTATACATGCGCAACACCTAGTTCCGCGTTCATTTTTTACGTTATGGAATTTCAGTTCACTCTCTCGAAGAGCACTTTGGCAATATGGGAATTGATTGTCGCGGGATCGCAGTGGGCGGTGTAGTAGAAGCTCCTCGTGACCGAGAAGAACGCGTCCTTCACATCTCTGTCGAGCCTGTGTGCCGAATCCTGGAGCACCAGCTGCACCAGCTCTTGCAGTGTCATTTGTATTTGGAGGTTCTCGTTTTCGCATGCCTTTTGGGTTTGGCGATGAGCCAAGTGACGGCAGATCGTGTTGGTGAGATTGCAGAGATGGCGGTATTGAGGATGAGACAAGAGGCCGTCCGAGAAGGAACTGTTGCCAGCTCCGAGAGCTATCATCTGCACGAGGAGTTCAACCACTCCTTTGTACTTATCTCCTTCCTCTTCATATTCCACCAGCCACTTTTCCCACTACATGATTGTCATGAACATCCACCAAAAGAAGACAGTGATCAGGAATTCGTTTCTCGTTTTTTCTTTTTTCTTTTTGGTTAATTAGTGGATATAAATTGACTCATGCATTTTGGGATCCATCTATATGAATTGGATTTGAAAAGACAAGCGGCTGTTCTAATTTCGAAGATGGCCTTTAGAAATATAATTGATGATGCTCATTTCATTTATGATTTAGTACTATGTCCACGCCAATTAGGACTTACGTTCTCCATCTCTACTACAGAAATATATATCTTCAAGGCTGGAAATTGACTTCATTTTTTATATGTCGTGAAGACTTTATATCAGCTCATCGAGATTTGAAATTGTAATTTTACGATAAAATTGTCACTCAAATAAAATCATTTGGAAACTTCTACATCGCATCAAATTTGTTAGGGCCAATCTATCATGTCCTATACAGCGTCAACTCTAGCTCTTCCAGATTAGAGCAAATGATATTAATTAGAGTGAAAGATCATGGTTACCCTTGTCTTTTCTTTTCCTAATGAAAGATCATAATGTGGTTATACATTGTAACAACTGTATTCAATTTAATTAGTGGAAAATAGGCTTTACCGCAGTACGCAGAGCATGGCCAATGTCTTTACCACGAGCCACCAAGACTTCCAATGAAAGCTGGCCTAGGGTTCCAAGCAGAGCTGCAATGAGCCCTTGTCCTCCCTTGCTGGGAATGGAGCTCCTGCTGCAATATTTTCTTCACGTTAGAAAAGGTGTCTTCATCATTCGAAAATTAAGAACAGTAATAATCAAAACTTTCTGATCAATCAAAGACTAGCGCCTGTTTGCTTTTTCCCTTTACAGGTTGTACTTGTTTTTTCAGATGCAACGGGCCAAACAAGAGAGAACAGAAAACGAAAAAGGTTATTTAGATTTGAGGATGACGAGGAATGTGGTCTTCATTCTTCGGAGAGGGAGAAGACGACAAAGGAGCGGACTTACACAAACGACAAAGGAGCGGATTTACACATACTTTTCCGCGGACCCTGCCTGTTCATGTAAGGTCTCCGCACGTCCACTTACGGATTTCTCCCTAGGAATTTCACTATGCAGATCGAGATCGTGTTGACCATATGTGGACGTGCAATTTGTGTCATGCATGTGTAATTTTCGTACCCAACATTCTGAATTAGCTCTGGCTCATGGTATACATTGGCAAACACGAATCGCGATATCGTGCCTGCGTTAGGGCTAACCTTCTGTTAATTAGAAAAGAGAAACGACAGCAATCCAAGTGATCTCACCTTCCGTTTATGTGCTTCTGTTTCTTGGAGAATTGCTGGAACTCACGAACAAAGGCTCTTCTTTGCTCACGAGAGGTTCCCTCTCCCTCCAAGTACGATGCGATCGCATCCACCAACACGCTCGTTTTGGCCCACGCGAGTCTCTCTCTCGCCCGTTCCGGTTCGTAAATGCTTGCTGCTGCCGTAAAGTAAGAATAAAGGAGAGTCTTCCCACTTGTCCCGAAGTCCCCAAGTTTGCTCTCGCAGTACCACCTATAAATTGCAGATCTCAATTAGCAAATTCAATTACTATACTTTTTTGCACCCTTTAATTATGGCGAGATTACCTCTGAAAATTGTCCCATTCCGAGAGGTGCAAGGCTTGGCAATTGTTGTAATCCAGCTTTGCGAGCTCGAGATAGACATTGTTGTTAACGTACCCCATCCTGCCATTACATACAGGAAGATTAAGCGAGATTTGTTGATTGTGATTGTAAGTGGGGAATTAGGTGTCGACTCTTTTAAAATATTAATGGTTGATTAGAATTTGACCATTCCTTTTTCATATATATTTCTTCTAAAAAAAAAGAGTGAAAATTAGAACTAATAAGGGCCACAAAAGAGAGAAGAACCTGTAGAGAGTCTTGCCAATCCAAACGTCGTTTTCGCCGCCATACTGGTCTATGTAAAATCTTGTCTCCACACGAGGTAAGCTTGCATACCATGGAACATCCAGAGCGTACCCGACCTTTAAATAAAAATTCTATATATTTATTTTCTGACAATAGCACTTCTAGTATCTTAATAATCGGATTTATATAACAGCTGGTAATTGCATGCCAAAGCAACGGAAATAGAATCCGAAAATCGAACCAAGCATGGCAGAGCGATACCCTAACAAAGTTCAAAGAGGAATGTACATACCTCGCCAGGTAAGTCCTTGGTTCTGATCCACTTATCAAGTAGATCATTAGCTTCTCGTTTCCGTCTCAGAAACTTCACTGCATGGCTTTTCGCATCCTCGAGGATTTTCTCGCCTGGGAAGATCAACTCGGAGGCCCTATAGAGGTTGAACATTCCAGTGACTGCCTCCGTCGACTGCCCCATGAAGGTTGAGAACACATCCCCGCGCTTAAATTGTTCAAACACGTCTGACAACAGCCGATGCAGCATCAACACGTTTATTTCCACCAAGTAGTGAATCAAGAAAACTGGAAAAGAAAAGGAAAGAAACCAAGGAGCTTTCAAGTACCAGCAGATACTTCGTGGCCATGGAGTCTCAAGAGCCTGAATCCCATGGCAGTGTCGTCAATATCACTGATTCTTGAATTCCTTGCCCAGCAGATCCCTTTATCACTCCAATATCTGATACAATATTTGTCATGTAGATTTAACATGGTTTCACTCATCTGAATTCGTAATAATTAACTCGAGAATTTGTTGCTTGAAGCTTAGCTCCAAAGCTTGACCAAGCTTCGATAGAGGTTATTATTATTATTTTTTTAAAGCTTAGAATTTGAGAGTGTAACAAAAACTTCAATAAGTAAATTCAGCATTCATTTCTTACCTTCAGCCACATCTAGAACACTTACAACTACTAATTTTCAAGCTACAGTTCTCAGACCAAAAAAAAAAAAAAAAAAAAAAAAAGCTACAGTTCAACTACGTGAGTTGAGCCTCTTGCGTTTAAGTAGATTGAATTCTCAAATAACATATCCGACAGAATACAAGAAAGTCTCGTTTAGGGTTTTTTTCTTTACCTGTGAACGTAGCTCATACATTCTTTGATCTCATCCTTGAAGTACCTAGAGACTCCGAGTCGCTGCAAGCGGTCAACGGCCCACAGATGTTCGAACAAGTCAACCGGATACACATTTGGAACTAAACAAAGTTTGGAACAAAAAAGAGAAGTCACTTTTTAAAGTCCATAACTCAATGATATCAGCAACTTGCCAAGAGTTAAGTTAGGGGAGGAAAACTATTTTGTTTCACTTACTATCTGTAAATGACATGCACCGAGTGACATTTTTAATATCTATATACTTGAGCTTCTTCTTAACAACCTCATATGATCACCTCCTAACCAAGTGTCAACTATCCATAGTAATTAACAATTGCCAGTGAAAAATGATGTTGGTATTACTTCTCAATGGGATAAGACCGCTTCTCTATAGTAAAAAAATTTAAATATTATACGTCCTTATCTACCAATTTAAATCTTTAAAATAATTAGCAATGATCTCACGAGACTTTCGCATGATATCAGAGTAGAAAATTCTAAGTTTGTATTTTTTCACATAAAATATTACATGGTATTAGAGGTTAAGTCGTTAAATAAATGCATGATTTAATATTTAAATTTTATAGGAGTGGCTAATCAAAGAAAATAATTGCAAGAAAAGGGTAGGAATAGAAATTTAACTCCTACTAATTGAAAAAATGGCTTACCTCCTCCATTAAATCTTTGGACAGCTCTGCTTAAATAATCCAAGCAATTAGCATCCTTGGTTTGCATGAGTGCAAATGCAGTGGAGGAGGGAGAGAACAAGAATGATCCATCTGCGCTCTGCAGTTTCAGAAGCTTTTCCCAATTTAAGCCCTCCATTCCCTCCAAGCTATGGAGTAGAGTTGTGGGCACTTGGTGCATTATGTCCTTTGGTATCCTTTTTTTTTTTGGTATCACACAAAAACACGACACAATCATTACCCCCAACATGTTACTAAAGCTAAATCTAAATGGGCCATTTCGCTTTGAGGGGAATAGTGATTTTTTTATTAGATAAGGTGTCCTCACTTTTTCATACAATATCTAACATAGTAAAGTGTGAGAAAAGCTAGAGACAACTATCATTAGCAAAAGCTTTGAGCTCCATGTATTCTGTATTAAATTACTTACTTGTTGAGCTTCAGATTCCTCTTCGCGTATATCTCTTGCAAGACGGGAGAGTCGTCACATATCTCGATCCCCAATTTCCGAGCGGTCTCGATAAGCGAAGGAAAAGCAACTTCGAACCCGATGGGCATGTGCTCCGAGTCCTCCTCTCCAAGTTTAGATATGTTGTCTTTGAAGAACGTCATTCCTGTTAAAATCACCCAAGGTGAGGAAAAAAACATTTGTTTCTGTCAATTCAAGATGCCAAAGAATTGGCAAGAACAAAACAAGGTTAGGCACACCTTTTTCGCATTTGTCAGGATGAATCTTCCAGTACTTCAGAGCCACGACACAAGCCAAGGTGTTGATGATTCGATCATGAGGGGAGAAGATGAGATCGTCGCCCCAAGAACCGTCGGGAAGCTGATTGTCCACGATCCACCATAGAGCTTCAGGGAACTGAGGGTTACCGCTCCCGCCGACGTCCTCTACAAGAGCAACCCAAGCCGTATCATAGGCCGATATACTTATTTCTCCATCAGTCATCGACCCCAACATCGACTTGGTTGCTTTGACACGTTTGGCGATCTCACTTGATGGATGAGCAACCTTTGCGAAAGAAAGATCATGTGGAACACATCAAGCGATAGGATGATGTGATAAAAGTGATATTTGAGTGGATGAACAACATCACGTGAGCATGTCACTCGATGTATGCACGTGAGAACAAGGAATCGCAATTATTTCCTCTCGAAATTTACATCAGATCTGACTGGTCAAGTGCATTGTCGAGCTGAAAGCTTTTTGCAGCTGTGGACAATGGCGAGAGAAGCAACGAAACAAAAGGCATTACCTTAACACCTTCAACTCCTAAGTCATCCTCCACAATCTCTCGCCATTTGATAATTGGCAGACCATTTTGAAGCACGTCATACTCTGCGCATGACAGTCCCACGTCAAGCCCCAAAAAGGCGGCCACAAATTCCACGCTTTTGTTGCAGGTATTATCAGTTTCTTTGCATTAGGACATACTGACATTATTAATCTAGATTCGAAGGCATAATCTTGGGCAGGCATGCTGATGGTACCTTCAGTGAGAGGTTTGGATATGGCGCTACATCTGGGGCGAATATCGGAGCGAAGATGACGCTTGTCGTTATCCCGGGAAGGCCAAACACCTGCAATGTTTTCTAGCTATCAATGGATTAGTGTTGTTTAGTGGTGCGGTGTGGTCCATTTTTTCTTCATTCGTTTGTACTTATAGAACTTCTGTATAAATCCAAACACATGTTTTCAAAAGGATGGACAAGGATTAGGAGGCAGAGGCCATCTTCGACAGCGATGGACTTGTATGTTCCGAAAAATATTATGAAAGTTTCATCCTCTTTTGTCCGCTAGAGAAACAAAGTAGGAATAATAAATTATATAGCTGATGGGGAGAGAAAGGAAGAAGGAATTCGACATGTAGTTAAAAAAAAAAAAAAAAAAAAAGAAAAGGAAAGTTGATGGCATGTGTATAAAGTACGGAAAGAACCTGAGACGGAGGGGGCAGTCTGAAACTACCACCTAACCTCACTCTCCGTGTTCCCGCATGATCTGTAACTTCTTGCATATATACCCACAAGTACACCTCTGTCATCTATAAGCTCTCTCTCTCTCTCTCTCTCTCTCCCGACAAGAGTTATAAGACAGAGCGAATTAATGTAAGAAGAAAGGAGGAGAGTTGATGGACAGAGGCGCCTTCTCTATTACAGAAGGGAAAGCGAAAAACCAACGTTGATAAGCAAAAGGGAAGCATGCATGGCTCAGCATATCGCTAACTTCACACAAGCGAACTCCTCACGCACTAGACCAAGAAGAAGAAGAAGAAGAAGAAGAAGAAGAAGAAGAAGAAGAGAAGGGAACTCCTACGACCGACTTACCCAGAAGATGGGAAGGCTTGGCAGGGGAATGCCGACGCTGGCCGAGATTGGAGGGCGAGCGACACGTCGCGGGGGGAGCGGGAGCGGAGAGAGGAAGGAAGCGATGGGAGGACATGTTCGCGTGCGTGTGGCGCTGGAGTCGGAGCTGGCGTTGTCTCGTGCGTGTGATGTCGGGAGTGCTGCTGCTGTTGTTTGATGGGGAATGGGGAGGTATAATATATGGGGAAGTGGCCAAGGGAGGCGTTTATATATGGGAGAGGCGGACGCAAGAGGACAGAAACTGCTTCTCTATAGATTCCCTCTATTGCCTGAGTAGCATCCCATCCTCCTCCCCACGGGGCATTCCTTGGAAATTACGGTCGACCCTTTTTGCACGCCCGTATAATTAAATTCACCCAATTTTTATAATAATAAAAAAGCACAAAATCGCGATCCATCATTCGATTGTAATTTAAAGTGGTGACCTTGAGATTTACTTCACTTACTATTATTGCGAGATACTTTTTACATAGACATGTAAAACATCATGGGAATATCCAGGAATGTACTAAAAAAAAATATTTAGTACACTAAAAAAGCAAATATGTGAAATACTTTGTTACAACAACTAGATCCTAAATAGAAACGGAAATTATATATTAAAAGAAGAAGAAGGAATGGGGCAATCACTTTGCAATTGAATGATTGGGGGTAATTTTGTCTTTTCAGTATAAATGAAGTGAATTAGCCGTGTAAAGAGTGGAAATAGCACCAGCCTGAAATTCTTATACTACAAATTATTTGCAAGGATTTAATTTGTTTTCAGCTTTTATTTTGTACACTAGGGGGCGCTGAAAGAACCTAAGCACACAGGCAGAGTTCCGGAAAGTTATTCCGTTTTCTGCACACGGCGTTTTTTTAACGAACTAGAAAAGACGGTCCGATAAGGGGAAGGCGAGCCAGCTGCGCAGCCTTTTCCCCGACTCGTTTTCCTAGTTACTATCTGGACAATGCGTTGATTTCATGAAGATTTGGTTACCCGATGAGGACGCAAGTGACCTAGCATAAACCACTTATTACACAAGCTGAGTAGTACCAAAAATAATTTAATGTCGTCAATTAGGTAGAGGCCGGCACATCTCTTCGGAAGACCAAAGGGAGGCCACGGAAGCCCGCTGGGCATGACGGCTTTCAAAAGATGATTCATACGCGTGCACGCCATCGATTCCCTTAGGTCACGAAACGAGGACGACATGTCCAGCGGTTGGATCATCGATACAAACGGATTTTGAAGTCTGATGGATATGGACGAATGTATCGGAACATGAGATGAGCATGTTCGTTTGTTTTTGTATTCTTTCTTTGGGAGAATTGCCGAAAGAGTCCTAAATCTATGATGATTTTTTCAATTCGGTCATAAACATTTTACAAAGAAATTTGCAAAATATTTTGTTTTTTAGTTTTCGACGAACAAAATATCGTAAATTAGATATAGTAAACAATTGTACAACGTCATAAATTTAAAAATCCGTAGTTCACGGTGTTCTGTGTTTGACTACGACGATTCGGGATATAGCTACTAAGATGGTGGTCATTTAAATAACGTAAATATAGGTTGTTGATTCTGATTAATAAATTAATCATATATTTATTTTTAAAAATCCGTAGTTCACGGTGTTCTGTGTTTGACATGATATAGCAATACTAAGATGGTGGTCATTTAAATAACGTAAATATAGGTTGTTGACTCTGATTAAGAAATTAATCATATATATATATATATATATTTTTTTTTTTGGGAGAGACCCACTTAATTTCCTTCTTAATTTTAATTTTATCCTTCTTCATGCTAAGTTCGTGTATCAAGTAGAATCCAGCTACCGCGTCATACATTTTAAAAATCCGTAGACTACGGGGGTCTATGTTTGACTACGGCGATTCTTAATATAACTGTTTTGCCGGTTTTGGATTCCACAATAAAATATCTTTCATCAAGTGTTATGTTTTGATCGTGCTAGTATATATATATATAGTCTCAAATATAATGAGTCATTTAGTACAAGCTTAGAATTAATGATAATCGGTGTCGAAATCTAATCAATAGCTTGATCCAAACACACTTCAACACACTAATGAAAGCCCATTAAAATTAAAGTGGTTTGTACAATATCGAAGTTGATTCGACATTGTTGGACATTGAAAACAATATCAAGAAGGCATTGCTTCTAATTGAGTTCGAGGACACAACGTTGGAACCTAATCGACGACACTAGATAGTGGAAACAACATCTAGTAGTTATTGCTTCTAGATGGATATGAGGACATGACGTCGGAATCTAATTAATAATGCTGGATGGTGAAAATAATATCCACTAGGTACTGTTCTTAGATGGGTATGAGGACACAATGTCAGAATTTAATCGACGACGTTGGATGGTGAAAACGATTCTTAAAATACTTGGCCATCCTTCGTTTCCATGACTAACATGGGCTGGTGCCCGCACGTGACAGCGAGGATGATTTCAAATGTCTTCATCCCTCGTGACCGGCACATGACGGTAAGAGTAATTTTGAGTGTCAACAATAGCAACACTAAAATGGTGGAAATCCAACCCTTATTAAATAACACAATATAGGTTGTTGATTCTGATTGAAAATTAATCATATACATATTTTTGGGAGAAACCCCACTTAGTTTCTTTCTATTTTATTTTATGCTTTCTTATGCTAGGTTCATTTTATCAAGCAGAATCCTGCTAAAAAAATTGTCCCTTTCTATCTCTTAATATCCTGCACTTTATTTTTTGGGCCAACTATTTTTTTAATTTCATTTTAATTTTGTCACTTTAAAAGTCCCATCAAGCGAAATATTTTAGCAATTAACTACAATTAGAGCGTTAATTTAAAACATAATTCCCCCGCAAAACTGGATGCACCGGTCAACCGATTTTCATGGAAAAACGATGACCTCCGTTTGTTCTGCGAAAACGAACGATTTGGAAAACATTTCCCTAAAAATTATTACTTATGTCTCTTATAAAATAGATGAATAAATAATATTTTTATTGTTCACGAAAATATTTAGACACAAAATTCTATCGATAACGTGGGTAATTATTGCAAATAATACAAACAATCATTTACAAGAAAATGCTTTTAAAATCACTCATTTTTCACGGCTCCGTTTGAGCACACGTTGGTGTAGATTGGAGCTAGCATGAGAATTCCTAATATTGATGCAGTTGTTTCTGGAGCTGGGACGATTGTGGCCTATGATGGAACCATTTAAGCGCATGCTCTATTGGTGGCTTTTAATTACCTAGAACGAGCTTGTCTCGCCATTTAATTTCGAATGTCTAGATTAGCCAAGGCCTTTGTATTTGGGGATCGGTTCTGTAATCGTAATCCCATAATGATATCTAGGAGATTTAGGGGTTCGTGAAAATATGAAGGAGATTCACTTGAAAAAGGATGATCAATGTAATGATTACAATGAATCATGGAACTCAAGTCCGAAGCAATTGCCGTGTTCGACGGGGATGCTGATTCTAATTGTTGCAAAGAGGGGTTACTAAAAATCAATGTTTGTGAATCATCTTTTGCTAAGACGTCTGTAGATTG
This sequence comes from Eucalyptus curtisii, assembly GCA_017140595.1. NCBI lineage: Eukaryota > Viridiplantae > Streptophyta > Magnoliopsida > Myrtales > Myrtaceae > Eucalyptus > Eucalyptus curtisii. The sequence goes on along the minus strand of CM029501.1, from coordinate 12,086,692 downwards.
CCAAAGCTGGGGAAGTTTTGTAGATAATACATTAGCCAGAGCCTACCCTTCTGCAATTCAGCTTCATTTCCAAAGCCCTAATCTTGAAAATGAACTAAGTTTGTCTCACCATTTGATTTTGGATGTCTAGATTAGCAAAAGGCTTTTGTATTTGAGGATCTGTTCTGTCATTGTAATCCCTTGATGATATTCAGGATATTTAGAGGTTTGTAAGAAAACAAAAGAGAGCTGCTCGAAAATAGACAATCAATGTAACGATTGCAATGAATGACGGAACTCAAGTCGAAAACAATTGCCGCGTATTTGACAGGGATGCTTACTCTAACTGTTGCAAAGAAGGGTTAGTAAGATCAACGTCTGTGAATCATCTTTTGCTAAGAGGTCTCTAGATTGCCAAAGCTGGAGAGTTCATTAGACAAGACATTAGCCAGAGCCTACCCCATCTGCAATTCAGCTTCCTTTTCCAAAGCGCTAATCTTGGAAAAAAGGGGAATTCAAAATCCCAGAAGTTGCCACGCAGCGGAGTCCTCACGTCAATCTTCTCAAACAACCACAGCAACAGCCAAAATCTCTGAACCAGTTTCAGTTTCAGTTAGAATAAATTCTTTAAGGGATTGGGACTGGTCCAATGTATCTGAACCTTGGTACAAATGTTCAGAACAATATCTTTGACTGCCAAGTGCCAACGTACTCCTCACTGATTGGACATGCGGATGTCAACCAGGAATCATATGTTCAAATCGATAAAGCGTACTTGGGGTCTGAGTTCTATTCATGAGAAAACCAAAAAGAGATACATGCATTTATTTTCCCAAAAACTTCTTTAGAAAAAGAAATTATATTCTATAAAAAATCATTTTCCAAGAAAATGATTATTTTTATTTACTCGATAACTTAGAAAAAATAATTTTATTCTTATTAAAAGAGGAAGTCGTTTTCTTATAATCTAAGCACATTGTTTTCAGTTTATAGAAAACATTCTTCTGTAGATCGATTAGTTTTTCACCAATGAATTAGGAAACAATTTCTTCGGAAATAGTTTTTGTCAAACAAATGGATCCATAGTTCTACACAAATGAGTAGATACCACAATAACTCCATCCAATGTAAGATCAAACTCAAATGAGGTAGCAAGAATATGTTTTTATCCTTTTTTAGAATAAGAACTATATAGAATGATTTGATCTTTAAAACTCAATTAGAAATTAATTAAGGAAAAAAAATCTTGGCCCTACTTCTTTTATTTTTATTTTTTGAGAATAAGTATATAGAATGTCCTAAAACTTTTTAAAAGTGCAATTAACTTTAAACTTTTAAAATTTTCTAAAAAGTGCAAACAAGTTCTCAAATTTATCAAATTAGTTCGATCAAGTCTTTTGGTTGGTTGCACCATTTGAAAAGTTTGGGACTCTATTGTATTTTCATAATAAGTTTTAGGACTTTATCACAATTGTTGAAAGTTTCATGACTCGATTATACTTATTCTTATTATTTTTTACCCTCGTTAAACATGTTTATCGAGAGCTAAGCTCTTCACTTCTAACCTCTCCCGAGCAAAACAAAGAAGGACAAGACCGCACGGAGATTCCAATCGCACGGGGGAGACCTAAGGGGCATCAGGCTCCTTGCGCGATGTTGCTTGCATCCGCCACGTCAAATGCGTAGACGAATATCAGAACTAAAATTTAAGTAAATAGATCATCTTTAGATGGATAAGGACTTGTGGGGTTTCCCTTGGACAATCCATGGATGGACGACCCATTCCGTTGATCACTGCTGGATTAAACCATAGGCGTCAAATCATCTCGCTGAACTCGTCTTTTAAGCGGCTTTTGTCCGCCCCTGGTTTGACGGTCCGGAAGAGAGCGAGTCGCGTTGGGGCTCTTGAATCGACGGCGTATGAGGTTGCCCGCGTAAAGTTATCCTTTTCCTTGTACCGACAGCGCATGCTCGAATTTTTGTTATTTTTTTTAACACCTTACTATCACTCTGATGATGTGGCGGGTTACGTGTGAAGGGAAACGGACGGATAAGCATATTAGTGAATGATTGAGGTCGGACAACTCACGTGATTTTGTCAAATCTTCGAGATGATGGGGAAAGATGCGAGATCTACTAAGGAGCATCTCGAATGGAATCGGGCATTTTTAAATTCGATTGAGATACGGTCATAAGCCAGCAAAAGCAATTGAGGGAAAGAGCAAGCATCAACAAAATGAAGTGATGCTCGGGGTTGTTTTGTTCCGACAGGGAATCCCATCCACCTCCACCACCTTTCATGCTTCCTTAGGGTCTTTTGTTTAATCTTTGCTTTCTATGGTGGCTGGTCTTGTTGAAACAAATGTTAGAAATTTCCTATAATATGGGCTTACATTAATTAATTGATTTTCTATTTTAAATAATCGGGTTAATGGATATTCCAATATTTGATAAACCCTACAGTGATCTTATTGAATTGGGTATCGGTATCTATTAATAACGGGCCTAGTTGATGCAAAGTGTAGGCAATTGTGTTTAACTGAAGCTTGTAATGGGAAAGGGCCGAGTTGACACGCTGTTGATTAGGGTTTCTAGGTCCCCTCTCTAGCCTATAAAAGAATAGGTTATACCTATCGGTTGCTTAATCCCATTTGAAAGCTTTATCCGAAATAAATCATAGAGAGGAAGATCTGGTATTCCAATAGATCCCCGATTATCGAGTGATCTACTTTTCTTCAAGTGAAGCAATGGCTCAAACAGGTACGCTTTAATTCCGCTGTGTTTATCTATGGCTCAAAGCAGTGTACGCTTTAATTCCGCTGTGTTTATCTATCTTGGAGTTTTACAGTCATATATGGATCCGCTTATTTTTGATTAATTATTTGTTTATATGAACAAATTTGCTTACATGTGGTATCAGAGCTGCACATATATGATTGTAGAACCCAATTTTTTTTTTTTTTTATGGATAAATTCGAAATCCTCCTCTTTGAGCCGAATATGGGCATTATTTTTTCGTGTATATTTTTGCTTGATTGATCCCGAAACCATAGGGCTTTTGTTCTACATGTCGAGATCTTTTCAACCATATATAATTTGCATAATTTCGTTGAGAATTGAGAGAGAATTTTGAATTTGAAATTCTAGGGTTTATGCATTAAAAGGTTCTAGAATTTTCAAATTACTTAAAATTGATTGTTGTTCGTTACAAATTGTTGTATGGGTATTGTTATATATATATTTTAGCATTCTTTTGTTGCATCAAGGTAAATTTTTTTTAGGGCTTAAATTTAAGAAATTTGAAATTTGGGCATGGGAGGTTTAGATTCGAAACTTTGAAGCTTGTAGGTAGTAGATTTACTTGGTTTTTCTTCGTTTAATTAATTATAGTTAATTATATTGATGTTATATGCAAGACCCATGAATAAATTTCATCAAAAATCAAGTTAATTTGTGTTTTTAGAGCTTCGGGTCGAAACCGGGTCGTGTGACCCGATTTGTAGAAAATTCGAGACCCGGCTGGAGGTTGAAGAAGACCTCTAGCCGGGCCGGGCCATCGAATTGGGCTCACGCCCATTAAAAAAAAAAAAAGGTTCTGGGCTTACGCCCAGAACCATGAACAAATTAAAAGGTTCTGGGCTCACGCCCATGAACCAAAGTAGAGAGGTTCTGGGCCGCGTGAGCCCAGAACCAATATAAATGGGTTTGGCCCATTTTTTGTTGTTGTTTTATATTAGTGGGCTGCGTGAGGGTTATGGATTCGCGGGTTTTGGCCCGCGGACCGATTAGGGCTGCTCGCGGGTCCTGGGCCCACGAGAGTCCGAAATATTTAAATAATATTTAAATAATAAAATAATTAAAAAAAAAACTTGTGGTAAAAATTGTTGTTTGAAAAGTGCAATATAATCATTGGAAACACATGCTGTGAAGTGTTTCATATTGTTTGATGAATTTTGAGCATAAATTTTGGAGTTCCCTATTGATAAAAATTAGTATATACAATTACTCGCCCAAAGGGGGTTATTGTGTATGTTAATTTGGAAAATAACATGAAGTTTAATTTCCATATTTAAAAGATGGGGATGTATAATTGAAAAATATTTATCTGCCCAAAGGATATAAATGTTTTGAAAATTATATGTAATTCCCCTCTATATTGATATTATGGAGATGTATGATTTAAAGGATTTGTTTGCCCAAAGGAGATGGATCCTTGACAATTATATGTAATTCTCCTTGTTGTTGCTTTATAAACTTCATGCTATGAAAAATAATGGTGCATTATACACTCTGCCCAAAGGGGAGTTTGTAATGTATTAATTATTTTTTGTTGAATTGCTTATTGCCCATAATTGATCCTATTGCATTATGTGTGTCAAACAGTTACCTTTGCTGTAAATAACAACAATGCCACGGTTGAAATGTTAACTGGATCAAACTTTAAGAGATGGAAGCAAGATATAGAGTTTGCTCTGGGCATCGTTGATATGGACTTGGCTCTACGTGAGGATGAACCTGCCAGGCCCAATGATCAAAATACTGCAGATCAAAAGGCTCATTATGCTAGATGGGAAAAATCTAACCGACTGAGCCTCATTGCTATGAAGAGGTCCATTGCCGAGCATCTCATTAGTGGTTTGCCGGAAGATACGAATGCCGACAGTTCCTTGAAGCGAGTGGGAGAAAGATATAGAGTCTCGATAAGGCTGGCGGGAACTTGCGAGTGAGTTAATAAACATGAGGTATGATGCTACTATGGGTGTTAGAGAATTTATTCTGAAAATGGTCCACATTCAGTCCAAACTTAAGGCCCATGAAATTGTCCTTTCGAGAATTATATTGTGCATCACGCCTTAAATGTTCTGCCGGCTGAATTTAGCCAGATTAAGATTGCTTATAGTGCTCAGAATGAGACATGGAGAGTTAATGCCTTGATTACTAAGTGTGTGACTGAGGAAGAGAAGCTAAAGAAGGAAAAGCATGAGTCCACCCACTTAACTACCAATGCCAAGTTGAGTTCATCTAGAGGCAGGTGGAAGCCTAAAGGGTCACATGCTCATGGTCCAAAGAAATGGCAAGACTTCAAGAAAAATGGGAATTATGGGAGAAATGGAGATAGGGATTTCAAGTGTTTTCACCGCAAGAAGCAGGGTCACAAGAGAGCCAATTGCTACAAATTCCAAGCTTGGCTAAAAACAAGAAAAGAAAGTCACCAAGGTGAGTTGATGGTTTGTTTTGAATCAAATCTGGTTGATATTCCTTTGGATTCTTGGTGGCTTGATTCTCGTGCTACTCTTGTTCATGTGACTACTACCTTACGTGGTCTCACAAATCTAAGGAATCCAAAGTCGAGGGAGTCCAAGCTTAAAGTTGGAAACGATATTGGAGTTGATGTGGAGCGCATAGGGACAGTTGTTTTGAATTTAGATTTCGGTTTTCAGCTTACCTTGAACAATGTTTTTTATGTTCCCGAGTTTTAGGAGAAACTTAGTATCTCTTTCTTCGCTTGACAAAGCTGGATATTGTCTTCATTTTGCGAATAAAAGAGTGGATTTGAGTTATGATTCCAAAATTATTGGGAATTGTGTTTTGTCGATGGATTATATCGATTGTCCTTATCTCCCGATAGACCATATTGCTCTTTCAATGTCGAGAATATTGTTGCTAAGAGATCTTTAATCAAAGAAAGATCTTCATTGCGTGGCATAAGCGATTAGGGCATATCTCCAAAGAACGGGTAATGCGACTTATCAAGGCTGATATTCTCCCTCCTCTTGACTCGATGATACCGAGACTTGTATTGATTGTGTGAGGGGAAAATTAACTAAAACCAAGAAGAAAGGCGCTACTCGCAGTCAAAATCTATTGGAGATTATTCATACTGATATTAGTGGGCCATACTCAACCACCTTGTGTGGAAATAAGTACCTCATTATGTTCATTGATGATTTCTCCCGTTATTGTTATGTTTACCTAATTAAGGAGAAGACTGATGCTTTTGAGATATTTAAAGTGTTTCGTACTGAAGTTGAGAAACAATTGGGAAAAATTATCAAGATTGTCAGGTCTGATCGCGGTGGTGAATATTATGGGCGATATGCGAGGCTGGACAGCAAAAGGGACCGTTTGCAAAATATTTGCGGGATCGTGGTATTGTCGCTCAATATACAATGCCCGGGAGTCCTAAACAGAATGGTGTTGCTTTGAACGGCGCAATCGCACACTCATGGAGATGAAACGAAGTATGATGGGCGTTCTAACTTGCCCGAATACTTATGAGGTGATGCAATTAAGACAACAACTTATATATTGAATCGTGTACCTAGTAAATCGGTTCCGAAAACACCTTTTGAATTGTGGACGGGGAGGAAACCGAGCTTGAATCATTTTCGAGTTTGGGGTTGTCTGCAGAGGTGAAAATTTATGATCCTTCTCAGAAGAAGACCGAATCCAGGACTACCAAAAGTTACTTTATTGGATACCCTGATCATTCTAAAGGGTATAGATTCTATTGTCCTACTCACGACACTAGAATCGTTGAATCTCAAACTGCCAAATTCCTGGAATTAGATGTTGCTGAAAAGAGTTCTTCTCAATCTTTTGAAAGGGAAGAACCGAATAAAACGGTCTTTATTCCATTGCCCATCTTGCATGATGATTCTATGCGAGATCCTAGCAGAGTGGAAATTCAGCAAGAAGCAAATACTGAAAATATGACAGTAGATCCTCCCATTACAAATGAAATTCCCCAGATGAATGATGTGGCTCCACAAATGCCTGTTCGAAGATCACAACGACAAAGAAGACCTACGCCTCTAAATGATTACCATGTCTATCTTGGTGAAGCTGATTTTGACATTGGAAGTATAGTCGATCCGACGACCTTCAAAGAAGCTCTTAATAGCGATCGTGCGGATAAATGGTTAGGAGCGATGAAGGACGAGATGATTTCCATGTCAACTAATCAAGTATGGAAACTTGTTGATTTACCACGATGGGCATAAACCGATCGGCTGCAAATGGGTATTCAAAACCAAGAAAGACAATAAAGGCAACATAGAGAGATTCAAGGCAAGGTTAGTCGCAAAAGGGTACACACAAAGAGAAGGCATTGATTATACCGAAGTCTTTTTCCTAGTGTCCACTAAAGACTCCTTTCGGATAATCATGGCATTGGTGGCTCATTTTGACTTAGAGTTTCACCAAATGGATGTCAAGACAGCTTTTCTAAATGGAGATCTGGATGAAGAAGTATATATGCAGCAACTTTGAAGGGTTTAAAGAAGCTGGAAAGGAGCATATGGTGTGCAAACTTCAAAGGTCTATCTATGGTCTTAAACAAGCATCACGTCAGTGATACTTAAAATTTCACAAAGTTGTGAGATCGTTTGGCTTTGAAGAAAACAAGTATGATCAATGCATCTATATGAAAGTAAGTGGGAGTAAATATATTTTCTTAGTACTTTATGTAGATGACATTTTACTTGCTAGCAAAGTGATGTTGATCTATTGAATGACACAAAAGTTTTCTATCTACAAAGTTTGATATGAAAGATCTTGGGGAAGCCTCTTTTGTTCTAGGCATTGAGATTCATCGTGACAGATCTAAGAAGGTTATGGGGTTATCTCAGAAAAATTATATAGATCATGTTTTGAAAAGATTCAATATGCAGACCTGCAAGTCAGGTGATGCTCCTGTTGTGAAAGGAGATAAATTGAGTATAGAACAATGCCCCAAGAATGATGTTGAAAAAGAAGTCATGAAGAATGTTCCATATGCTAGTGCAGTTGGCAGTCTTATGTATGCACAAGTATGTACCAGACCTGATATTGCTTTTGCTGTGAATACTCTTGGAAGATATCGTCGAATCCAGGTCAAGAACATTGGGTTGCAACTAAGAAGGTGATGAGATATCTACAACGAACAAAGGACTTCATGCTCGTGTATAGCGAGTTGAGGACCTAAAAGTGATTGGATATTCAGATGCTGATTTTGCTAGTTGTTCGAGATGATAGAAAATCAACTTCCGGATATATTTTTATGATGGCTGGAGGTGCTATTTCTTGGAAGAGCACAAAGCAAACCTTGATTACGAACTCTACAATGTATGCTGAGTTTGTAGCGTGCTACGGCGCGTCAATTCAAGCGTTTGGCTTAGAAATTTGATCTCGTAATTGAGAGTTGTGGACTCTATTGCTAGACCTATGGTGATCTATTGTGACAACACCGCAGCTGTGTTTTATTCCAAGCATGACAAGATCAGCAATGCGTCCAAACACATGGAGATCAAATATTATACTGTTAAGGACTTAGTCAAAAAGGGAGACATTGTGATTGAAAATATCGAACCGAGTCCATGTTGGCCGATCCTCTAACAAAAGGCTTACGACCTATTTTGTTTAAAGAACATGTAAAGAATATGGGTGTCTTAGATTCTTTTGATTTCTTTTGTTAGTGGGAGTTATATAATTCGTATTTCTAGATATTATAGTTATATGCAGATTGATAATGCTTTTATGATGTCTATTAAAGCATTTATTTTCAATGATTATTATTGATTCTATTGTTATCATTTCTCCTGTTGACTGAGAAATGGAAGTATAAAACAGTATCTTTAAACAAATTTTAGTTTAAAGATGATTGGATGTCACTGATTATGAGATCTCATGAGTTGTGCAATTTCATGTTGTTTAGAAATTGCGTTAATGCAGTTTCATGTCGTTGAGAAATTGCATTAAGGATCGATAAGAAATAGTGTATATTTTGATCACATGTTGGCACTATTTCTTACTACACTACTAGGCCCATGATCCATGAAAATATAATACTTATTATATGTGATTATGGAAGGTCATGTGTTGTGGTATTTTCTTAACACATTGATCCCCATAGTCCTATACTGAGGTTATATAGGATTTGATTGGTTTTGAGATGCCGTTATTGGAATATTATTTTTTAAAGTTGTGGCCACATAAAACAAAATTTTTAGTTATTAACCCGATAGTGTCGTTTTCAAATCTTTTTCAAAATAAAATAAGTTAATTAATGTAGCCCAAGTGGGAGAATGTTAGAAATTTCCTATAATATGGGCTTACATTAATTAATTGATTTTCTATTTTAAATAATCGGGTTAATGGATATTCCAATATTTGATAAACCCTACGGTGATCTTATTGAATTGGGTATCGGTATCTATTAATAACGGGCCTAGTTGAGCAGCAAAGTGTAGGCAATTGTGTTTAACTGAAGCCCGTAATGGGAAGGGCCCAGTTGACACGCTGTTGATTAGGGTTTGCTAGGTCCTCTCTCTAGCCTATAAAAGAATAGGTTATACCTATCAGTTGCTTAATCCCATTTGAAAGCTGCTATACTGAAATAGGTCATAGAGAGGAAGATCTGGTATTCCAATAGATCCCTGATTATCAGAGTGATCTATTTTTCTTCAAGTGAAGCACTGGCTCAAACAGGTACGCTTTAATTCCGCTGTGTTTATCTATCTTGGTGTTTTACAGTCATATATGGATCCGCTTATTCTTGATTAATTATTTATTTATATGAACAAATTTGCTTACAACAAAATGAAGTGATGCTCCTGAAAATTTGAGGAATATCTCGATGCTCTCAAAGAATCATATGTACTCGAAGATATCCCTACTGGATATGTCTTTATTGAATCATTGTTTCTGAAGGAAATAAGGAGTTTCATGACGAATTATTATCGGTTATTGGTCTCACTTACTTTAAACGCACAAATTTTGCATTCATCGCATTCGACCTGAAAAGTTAAACTAAGGGGTGAAAAGAGAACTTGTATTTAAGTAACATATAATCCCCTTGAACTGGTGCTTTAGCGCCCTCTCTTGTATGAAAGATAGAATAAAAACGATGTGTATAATTTGACAAACGGGGACCGAACATGCAAAATGAACTGGACAGAACCTAAAATTAATATAACGTTAGAATGTCCAACCTAAAAACTTCAGTTAATAAGTGTAATGAGATCACATATTTGTAAAGAGTATATAGACCTTGTAGAGAATGAAATACTTTTAAGACATTGGATTCATGTATTTGTAGCCCAACTAAGGAGCAATTGTCGCGTGCGTTGGCTTAGACTTGCCAGGAGTACATGATAGCTCTTGACAATGTCAGTCTATGTCGTTTATAGTTCATTTTCATATTATGATTATGTTTTCAAGTAATTAAACTAGGACGTCTCAACTATCAGAAGCGTGTTAGGTCCTAAAAGGTTGGGAACGTTGGAAGCGTGCAAATACCCGATACCTTCATCGAGGATGATCATCAAGAGCCTAAGAGACATATCTTCACCTAAAATGACTATTGTCTTTGTTGGACGGGATGAGAGGAGGAAAAAAGATAAATAAAAGGTCGTTGAGAACATTGAATTGTCAATGATTTCATAAAGGAACGCAATATAGAAAGACCGTCTTGCTAAAATATAAAGAGATGAATGTAACAAAAAAAGACTGAATGGCCAAAACAAATCCCAAAAAATAAAAGAATTAGACCTTGATGTATACAACAAAATCATAGAATAGACCCATTAAGTGATACTCGAGTAAAGGCTCGTCCTCAAATAGTTACTCCGAGAATGAACTCGGCTCATGTAACCCGGTACTGTTATGAATAAAAAACTATATCGGATGGTAAACAAGTCAAGCTTAAAATATGATACATGCTTATATACATAATGTGATGTCCCGACAGCGTCAAATACTAAATACAAGTGAAAAGTATTTATTAATACTATGATGGGACCTGTCTTAATCAATGATTACGTTAAGGTATTCCGACCTAAGTGGTTAGCATGTTTAACATGAATATTACATGATCTTGAATTTTTCTAAAGCATGTTTGTCTTCTCCTTACTTTATGAACTACATAAGGGCTTCATTTCATTTCCCACTACACTCATCACTGGCTTTTTACTTACATCAACCTGGAAGAGCTTACATGTACAGCATATAAATAGGACATATTTACATGTCATCGCCAAAAGTGTAAGCGTCAGGCTTGGGAAATGGGGTAAAAAAGGGAAACTAGTTTTGCTACCCCTTACACTAACCCACGTCCATAAAAAAACAAAAGAGTCTTCTTTAGTTTCGACACGAACTCAATGCTCTAAGCAGCACTTGCCCCTACTCCAAGGCTGCCGTCACCAAAATGAAGAGGGCCAAACAGCTTCCCTTCGTGGTTAATGAACCAGGCTTCAAACCTCATCGCTAACTAGTTGACACGTCCGTCATCCATCCAAAGCGTGGCTTCGTATCGCGTATAGGTCATCTTGATATCAGAGTCGTACATGTCATGAAAAGACATGTCGATTCCGTGCCACTGGGGGTACGTCCATTTTAGCAATCTGAAAAAGATAAAGGAATGAGCAATGCTCAGTAAAGAAACAATAGTCCTAAACTAGATGATCCATTAGTCTGCTAAGAAAATGCAATATACAATCCATGACAACGTACATAGACTAGAGCATAACTTTCACATGGACCATTTCATAATTACCCTAACTCATATTCCTATTCACCACCTATAAGGCACAACAATATTAATACACACGTTTTATGCAACTGACCCCAAAACTAGGATGTGATGCAACAACACATGAACGCACACTGTTGACACCTAAATTTTGGTGATCCTATCATTTATTTATTGCATAAAAAATTAGGGGTTAATTTTATCCCTAAAAAAATATTAATTGCATAGCATATAAATTTAGGTGTATTTGTTTTTAATTTACATTTTGTGTATTGGACCGATGGCAGATAGGTTGGAATTAGTGGTTCTGAGCTTTAACTTGGCAGGCCGGACTAAGCTCATGAAGCGAGCAAATTGGCCCAAGCCCATTTCTTTTTATGATCGAAGATTATATCATGAAAAATAGAAATTTGAAATCTTTCTGGGATATAATGAAATTTTTTGGATAGGGTAGATGTAACAAAAAATATTGCGTTCAGAAAAGCGAATATTGTGTTTGGAAATTTTTTTTTTGCGGATATAGTTTTGGAAAATTAAAAACTCTAATCCGTGGCCTATAAATTGATTAATACATGTAGGGTTTTCAGGGGGCCACCTAATTGAACATACGACCACAATTCAGAGAGAGTGATTCACGCCTCCTTTGCAGAAGACCCTAAAAGGAGTCTTCACCCTACCAAGGGATTGACGTGGAAAGTGAGATTAAAAAAAAAATTCTCTCGCTGCTTGTACCCATCTATCGATGCGCTTCCTTCCTAAATGCCATCGACGGCTCGCTCGCGGTTCATCAACTTTGCCGCGTCCAGTCCTCGCTTGACGATCGACGACGGCAGCTTGCTGCACCTCAACACGTTTCACCAATATCCATAAGCCTGCAATTGAGACATCACTGGCAACGCACGTCTCGGATGCCGAAGGGAGGCTATGATGAGGTCTTCAAGAGATTGAGCGGAGTTTAAGACTCGGTCAAACAAAAAGACACCAGACTACGAGTGAAAAGAATAGTGGGCGCATCACACGTGCACTTGCAAAGGAAAGCAGAAGGCGGTGGATGTTGATGTCTTTTGGTCTTTGTCCAGACTTAGATGGAAGTGTAAGACAAAATAAAATTCATATGCGGAAGCCAGGATCGTTTATAGACAAACCTCCAGCCATTGTTCTTGTTCACGTTCGTTAGAAAAACCTGAAATCAAAGAAAATAGGGCACACTCTACTAACCAAATTTCCTCACGTACTGATGGTGTATTCTAAATGTGAGGATTTTGTGTTAGACCTTGTGATCACCCGTCGAAATGAACGTACGTTCCTTTTTATATCCGTCTCCCATCAAGAACGGTTACCAAATGGGCGGTTGTCACGAAAGGGTACGAAGCGTGGAAAAACTTCATGTCGAATAGTCGCAACTTTAAGAGAAAATTTGGGTCTAAAATGTGGGATCACAAAAATAAATAACATTCTCCCACTTGATCCCATCATTTTCATCATACGGATTATTTAACTAATTCCACGAAAACTTTATGCTTAAAGAAAAGAAACAAAACACATGGATCATAGCGACATGTCCTCTAAGAGTGAGTAATATCTTCCATGTATCACAATGCATCTTATTTCTTTAATGTCAGCCTATATGTGACAACATATCTTAATGAATAAACCCTATGTTTATTCCAGAACCAAGGTTAAATGTTATTCTCATAAACAACATAATGTGTACACCAAAATTGAGAATCAACATTACAACTGAATAAGAGTTTTACACAACAGAAATCGTCCATATGACGACAAATTACAATATGGGACCTACTCTCATACTAGTCACATGACCCTTATACTTCATTGGTGGCATGCCTTTAGTTAAAGGATCAGCTATCATCAATTCAGTGCTAACGTGTTCAATGACCACTTTATTCTCCTTAACACGTTCTCTTATGGCTAAATACTTAATGTCGATATGCTTACTTCGACTGCCACTTTTGGCATTTTTAGCCATAAAAACCGCAGCTGAATTGTCACAATATATTCTTAATGGCCTAGAAATAGAATCAACAATTCTAAGCCCAGCAATGAAACTCTTCAACCATACACCATGTGAGGTAGCCTCAAAGTCTGCTTGGTACTTCTCCATGACACGGCTCCGCCAGCTAACATAAAAATGTATCCAGATATTGATTTTCGTGAATCAACGCAGCCCGCGAAGTCCGCATCCGAATAACCGACCACTTCCAAGTTGTCAGTCCGTCTATACATAAGCATATAGTCTTTGGTACCTTGAAGGTATCTCATCACTTTCTTTGCAGCTCTCCAGTGGTCTAAACCTGGATTACTCTGATATCTTCCCAACATTCCCACAGCAAAAGCGATGTCAGGTCGAGTGCAAACCCGAGCATACATCAAGCTTCCAACAGCGAAGCATATGGAATGTTGTACATTTGTTCCCTTTCCAGATCGTTCTTCGGGCATTGGTTCAAATTGAACCTGTCACCCTTCACAATGGGTGCTATACTTGGTGAACAATCTTTCATTCGAAATCTCTCTAGGACCTTATTGATATAGGTTTCTTGAGATAGTCCTAAAATGCCTCGAGGTCTATCTCTATGGATCTTAATGCCAATGACATAAGATGCCTCACCCATATCCTTCATGTCAAAACTCTTAGAGAGAAATTGTTTCACCTCATGTAGCAACCACTTTTCATTGGTTGCAAGTAGAATATCATCCACATATAGCACAAGGAAACAAATTTTGCTCCCACTGACCTTCTGGTATATACATTGATCCATGACATTCTCTACAAAACCGAATGAAGAGATGACTTCATGGAACCTTAAGTACCATTGGCGGGATGCTTGTTTCAGGCCATATATAGATTTCTTAACCTTGCACACCAAATGCTCACCTTTACTAGAGGGGAATCCTTCAGGTTGTTTCATGTAAACCTCCTCCTCTAGTTCTCCATTGAGGAACGCCGTCTTCACATCCATCGATGTAATTCCATATCAAAATGGGCAACCAATGCCAAAACAATACGAATAGAATCTTTCTTAGATACAGGAGAAAAGGTCTCCGTGTAATCGATTCCTTCCTTTTGAGTGAATCCTTTGGCAACAAGTCTAGCTTTATATCTTTCAATGTTACCTAATGAATCCTTCTTAGTTTTGAAGACCCGTTTACAACCAATGGCCTTCGCACCATCAGGTAACTCAACCAAATCCCAGACTTCATTAGATGCCATAGAACTCATCTCTTCCTTCATGGCATTGTACCACAAATTAGATTTATCACTATCCATGGCTTGTGAAAACGTTTCGGGATCATTCTCAGCTCTAATATTGTAATCAGACTCTTGTAAATACACAATATAATCACTAGGAATAGCCGATTTCTTTATTCTAGCAGATCTTCTCAAAGTTGCATCAACATTCTCTTGAGGAGCGTGTTGCTCAACTGGTTGTTTAACAGTTTCTGGTAATTGCTGAACAACTGGATCTACTATATCAATATCAGCAGGTTGTGGAACTTCAACGATTGGTTGTTCAATAGCCGGCTGAATTGAAGGGGCATTATGAGCAACAACCAATCTTAAACTTGAGGCGGAAGGTTGAGTATCTGTATGATCTTTCTTAGGATCAAGGTCCTTCGATCGATCGCTCCCACTGATCAAGTCATTTTCAAGAAATTTAGCGTTTCTTGATTCCACAATCCTAGTGGTGTGAGATGGACAATAAAACCTGTATCCCTTAGACCTTTCGGCATATCCAATGAAATACCCACTTATGGTCCTTGGGTCCAACTTCTTTTCTTGTGGATTGTAAACTCTCACTTCAGACGGGCATCCCCAAACGCGCACATGATGCAAACTCGGTTTCCAACCTTTAAAAAACTCAAAAGGTGTCTTTGGGACAGCCTTGGTCGGAACTCGGTTTAATATGTACACTGCCGTCTTAAGTGCTTCAGTCCACAAGGATTTAGGAAGTTTGGAGCTACTAAGCATACTACGCACCATGTCCAATAAGGTCCGGTTTCTTCTTTCCGCTACGCCATTTTGGTCCGGAGAACCAGGCATAGTATATTGGGCAACTATCCCATGCTCTTGAAGAAACCTTGCAAATGGACCGGTGCTTGTCCATCTTCGGTGTATCTACCATAGAATTCTCCACCCCTATCTCGATCTCACGATCTTAATTTGCTTATCGCATTGTTTCTCTACTTCCGCCTTAAATACCTTAAAGGCATCTAATGCTTCATACTTATTATGAATCAAATAGAGATACATGTAACGTGAGTAATCATCTATGAAAGAGATGAAGTATTTTTGACCACAGAGTCCATATCCGGACTACAAATATCCGTGTGTCGATTTCTAATATTTCGTACTCCTCTTGGCACCTTTCTTTGTCTTGTTAGTCTGCTTTCCCTTTATGCAGTCCACACAAGTATCACAATCAGTAAAATATAAAGTACCGAGTACTCCATCATTTACTAATCTTTTAATTCTTTCTATGGAGATATGTCCTAATCTCCGATGCCACAACATAGAGGAATGTTCTTTCACAACACATCGTTTTATGCCAGCTTTATCATGAACATGCATCGCATCATAATAGGCATTGTCTTGTAAATTAATTCGAAAAAGACCATCAGACAAAGTACCACTCCCAACAATTTCAGATTTAAATGATAAACAGAAGTTTGAATCTGAAAAGTTAAAAGAGTATCCCAAAGGTACAAGTCTTGAAACTGAAATTAAGTTTCTAGAAAAACTAGGAACATAAAAGGTCTTTTCCAAATTTAAAACAAAACCACTATTGAGAACTAGTCTATATGTCCCAATAGCTTCCACATGCGAACGCATCTTGTTTCCTGAATAGATGCTTTGTTCACTTCCCACTGGCTTCCTGTGGTTTTGAAAACCCTGCATGGAATTCGAAATATGGATTGTAGATCCAGAATCAATCCACCAAGTGTTATGACTTACATCAGTCATATTAGATTCATAACAAACACAAGAGATTGGATTACCTTTCTTCTCGAGCCAGGCCTTAAATTTGACACAATCCTTCCTTATATGCCCCTTCTGTTTACAAAAGAAGCATTTGGATTCTTTCTTAATGTCAGCTTGGGGAGGTATTTTACCTTTTCCCTTATGCTTGCCATGGCCCTTATTCTTTCCTTGTATTGCCAAATGAGCACTTTCTCCCAATTCCATAATCAGTCTTTCTTCCTCTTGAACACACATGGTCATGAGTTCATTAATTGACCATTTATTCTTATGTGTGTTATAAGAGATCTTGAAAGGTGCATACTTTTGTTGTGGGAGAGTGTTCAGAATATAATACACAAGGAAGGATTCAGATATCTCAACCTCAAGGTTCTTAAGCTGAGCTGCAATGTTCCTCATTTGCATGATGTGCTCACGCACACCTCTAACACTAGTGAGCTTCAATGATGAAAACTTCATAATCAGGGTCATGGCATGCGCCTTCTCAGAACTTTCAAACTGCGCATCTATGGCCTCCAATAAAGCCTTAGCATTGCTATGCCGAGCAACCGAACCACGAATACTAGGAGATATCTTAGCTCTTATAAACATGGCACAAACGCGGTTGGACCGCTCCCATTGGTTATAAAGAGCTATCTCAGCTGGAGTGCTCGAATCAGTAGGAGCAGGTGGTTCGTCTTTCCTTATAGCATAGTCAATGTCCATCCACCCCAATTGAAGAAGAACTGACTCCTTCCAAACTTTATAGTTCTCACCATTCAGTATGGGAACATCAAACTTAAATTCAGAAAAATTCACAGGTTGCGAAACTGCATATCAAATAATCATGCTTATGTCACAAAATTTGAGGCAAATATAAATAAATCATGTTTTACCAATGTAAACATGTCATAATATGAATCACATAACATAAAAACTACTGTGGGCTAAGTTTTTAATTTAAATAAATTCATAATTACTTCATGAAGAAACTACCATATTATATGCCTTTTCTTAATCCCTGTGGGTAAATTAAGAAAAATAATATGATATTTCATCCTAATTAATCATATTAATATAATGAAAATTCCTGTGGGATAAAATTCATCATATTAATATAATTAATTACAATCAATGTCCATTTCTAAATATGATCCGGAGGCTTTTAATATATAATTTAATTAATTAAGGATGCTGTGGCTACTCTCTAATTAATTAATTATATGAATCATTGGACATTAAATTTCATGCATAAAATATTCATAAAAATGCATGAAATGACATAATAAATAAATACATCAAGGGCAGAACAGTAAATAAATAAATTGACCAAGGGCAAGATTGCAAAAAACATGAAAAATTTGGGGCAAAAGTATAAAAGCAGCCGTGGGTGGGAGACGACGGGCGCGTGCTCGGCACGCGCGTCCAGCGCTCGAGCGTGTGCCGAGCACGCGCGAGAATCCGCGCGGGCGCGTGTCCCACACGCGCGCCGTTCGGCTCAGCGCGCGGCGTGCAACGCACGCGCCAGCCAACCGCGCGCGCGTGGATCCCACGAGCGAAACGGTTGCCGCGTGCGTGAGAGCGCATGGCGCGTGGATTCCACGCGCCTTCTTCCTCGCGAACAGAAGCCTTTCCGTCGGTTCTTCCGCCATTTTCAGCCGCGATTTCACCACTGTTTCTTCTCCGGCAACCCATCTAAGACCAAAATAAATGATGGGTTTTGAAGAGCATGCCGGCACGACTACATGGGTTCAGGTTTCGGCGAAAATGACGAAGAAATAAGCCACAAATCATAAGAAAATTCCCAAAAAACACAAATCCTCAACCACCGCGACTTCCGCCGCCCGATTAGCCTCCGGCGAACACCAATATACCGGAAAAAACTCATGGCTAACGTTCCTCATGGCGGTGCGACCGTATGGGTCCGAAATCAAGGGGTGGGTCGTGCGGATTTTGCCCGGAATCGTCGAATCTCTCTTGGCCTCAAAACTTCAAAGTTACTGTTCATGTTCTAAAGGCCCGAAAATACACCAAAAATTCGAGAAAACAAGGCAGAGGCAATAAACATGCTCTGATACCAAATGTAAGACAAAATAAAATTCATATGTGGAAGCCAGGATCGTTTATAGACAAACCTCCAGCCATTGTTCTTGTTCACGTTCGTTAGAAAAACCTGAAATCAAAGAAAATAGGGCACACTCTACTAACCAAATTTCCTCACGTACTGATGGTGTATTCTAAATGTGAGGATTTTGTGTTAGACCTTGTGATCACCCGTCGAAATGAACGTACGTTCCTTTTTATATCCGTCTCCCATCAAGAACGGTTACCAAATGGGCGGTTGTCACGAAAGGGTACGAAGCGTGGAAAAACTTCATGTCGAATAGTCGCAACTTTAAGAGAAAATTTGGGTCTAAAATGTGGGATCACAAAAATAAATAACAGGAAGAAGGCAGCAAAAGTTGTGATTTTTATGGCCTCGCTTAATGCAAGCAAAAAGAAGAAAAAATAGAAAAGCATATCGTGAAGCCTCGACGCCAATCACTGCAGATTCAGCGAGCAATCCCGCAAGCTCCTCAGCAAAAGCCAGCAAATTGTTCCTTCTTTGTTTCTCGGCGCACTTCAATTCATGGAGTTCATTGTGCTTTTCTTTTTGTAGATTTTCTGTGATCGTCCACACACCAAGAATCCCACCAATCACCATTGGCGAGCCTAAAGTTCACGGTCAAAAGAATTACTAGAATCTCGATTGAATAATTCCAAGTGGTGGATTTATCTTCTTTTGCATGTTGTCCAGATTGGACAATAACATGTGTGGTTTTTTGTGATTTTACTTGATGCATGCAAAAGAATCTTCCTTGGCCAAATGAGCGTGAGTAGCTCGGGCGCGTGGCGATGTGCAAATTTCAGTGAAGAAAAATAGCCATACTATCTTTGTTGGCCGTCCAGTGCGGGTATCATCAACATTGCCGTCCCTGCACCGTTTACTAGCTCCGATCCTCCATGACCGAGCACCACCGTTCGATCCGCTGTCCCAAATCTTGAACCACCGGGCTTAGCACCGCCACTGTTGAGTAGGTCATCGCCCATCCATCACTCGCCAATTGCAAGTCGTAAATTTGGAAGCCAATATTCAGAATAGGTAAAAATTTTGTCTATTTTGATTTCCGAAAATTCCGTTTCCTTATTTGATATGTTCGTTGATGCACATGAGGGATATTCCCGATACCGTAGTCTTGAGTTGCCTTATAAGTTGGGAAATTTTCCCAATTTTATAACGTGCATATGATTGACAGTCCGATTTTCACGCCTGAAATCTGACTCGCAATCGCACGGAAAAATCGCCAATCCGATCTCACGCCTGAGATTTGATTCGCGATTTTGTTTAAATTTGGCCAACTCGATCTCATGTGCGAGATATGGTTCGTCAAATTTTTTACGGATATCCATCTTATCTTGCTTGATTTGCTATCGTGTGGTTTGAGTCGATCTTGTTTTCTTAAAAAGGAAAAAATCCAAAAAAATATATTTGAATTAGGATTAGGTTTGTTTTAGAATATTCCTAGTCTTAGGGTTATCTTGCATATTTAGAATAGGGATTTTATTTCGAATTTTTAAACAAAAATCCAAAAAAATGCATTCATTTAGGATGTTAGTTTTAAATTTGAATTGCACGTTTAATTATTTGGCAATTTTAATTTCGAATTTTATAAAAAAAACACAAAAAAAAGTCAGCATGCATATATCATGTAGAATTAGCACATTCTTTGTACGTCATGGCATATTAGGATAAAATTGCATGTTTCATTTTAAGTCTAAATTGATTTTCTAGATAGATTACATCTTAGGTTAGAGATTTCTAGGTTAATATAATATTTTAGTTTAAATTAGGATTTAGTCTGACCTGATCCTCAATATAAGCTGAATGGAATCTTAATCTAGATAGATAATTTTTGCATTTTTCTTAATTTCGAATTTCATGAAAAACACCAAAAAAATTGTCTTAGAATAAATTCATGTCATTCTCTAGGATAGATTGCATTTTTTAGAAAAATAAAAAATCATGTGCACGTCATATAGAATTAGGTTCATGAAATGCACGTCATTTAATGATTGTTGCTAGGTTCATTTAATTAGAAATTTCCTGTCATTAAGATTAGGTCACTTTGTTAATTTAGATTGCATATTTAATTATTGAATATCCATTAAGAAAACACAAAAAAAAAAAAAAAAATCATTTTGCTCATGTCATAAAGTTTAGGTCATATTGTCATGCCATATCATTTCACATTAGACAAGAAGCATTGCATTGCATATGGATTATATTCTCATTAAAAAATGAAAACAAAAATTGAGTGATGGCACCACCGTCCGTGGTGGCTCCGCTAGGTAGGCTTCAGTGAACCTTTGCGAGGGAGGTGAGGAGTTCGAAACCTTTGCAACGCAAAGGCTCTGGCAGAGTTACTTGGTGTCTTAGGTGTGCTTTCGGGGGTGGTGAGTCCTCCCGCTTAAGTAGCACGTGAGGGTTTACGCTTCGGCTACCGGTTGAGGCGGTTCCTCCAGCACAAAAAATAAAATAAAATAAAATTGAGTTATAATCATATCTAGGATTGCTGATGTGAATTATGATCTAACAACGCAGATGCTTACGTTACTATAAGGTAAGTCCTGCATTTTATTTATTTGCTTTTCTGGGTATTAAATTGGTGATTTGCGCACTTGCATGGTCACCTCACATGTTAGGGAAGTAAAATCAATTCAAGCTGCTTGCAAAATATTTTTTCAAAATAAAAGAGAAAGGTACCGAAAGGGCGTTAGAGAAATCTAGCATAATCAAGTCCCCGAACTCACAATCTCTGGTTCGTAGAAGTAAAATAAATCTCTCATTATTTTACTTAGGTGTCTAATCGATCTACCATAAACCGATTAGTGGCGACTCCTAGTTAAAAATCAATTGCATGTTAAAATTTGAACCTAAGTCGCCCATTAGTATGGGTTTGAGAGAGCTCGAGTTAAGTCTAGGCTTAACAATCCATTAGCCAAACTCTAAGTGGTTCACCCGAAAATTTGGTCGCGACACACACGCCAAGTGAAATTAATTCATCATGTATTTCAATATCCAACCTCAAATTGGTTTCCCATTGGATCACAAGTTGGTCCGATTGAGTCACTTTTGAAATCCCTCATCCGAACTTCCATGGAATCCCTAGCATGGGCATCTCAATTCAAGGCATCCCATCATCACACAATCAAGGCATTCCATGAACACATAGTAAGGGCATCTCACTCTGAGGGATCCCGGTATCACACAACTGAGATATCCCATGAACACATAGTAGGGGTATCTCACTTTGAGGCATTCCGATATCTCACTCAACCGAGGCATCCAAGATCACACAACATGGGCATCCCACTCTTCGGGGTATCATTGATATCACAAAATCGATGGAAATCTCTTAAATTCAGTTTATTTCACACATTTCATCTATTAGACCTTAGAATTATGACACCACAGTAACATGCTTTTCCACTCAATGCACAAAACCACTCCAAGCCAAGGCTCATTGCTTGCACAAACAACCTCATAGTATGCTTCACTCATTGCACTCATGAGACTCAACTAGCAATAACTCAAGATCATCTCATTTCAAATAAGGAAGAGAGACATATATATGTACCAACTAGCAATGTATAGAGGTCACAAGACATCCAAGGGTAACCAAAAGTTTAAACAAGAGGACTACAAACATCTACATGAATTCGGACTAGAACAGAATGGGGACAGTTTTGAGCAGTTCCGAACACAGAGGTTAAAAACATAGTAAATCTTATTGAAAAATTGTGAAATTTTAATACGTTCTAGAAGAGACATAGATAAACATTTTCCGTGAAGAACCTAATCCTATTTCTTGCTGTACAGAGAGCAGCAATTCATTGAACTAACCCCTGAATCTGTAGCAATTTCCAGAACTATCACTCCCAGAAGAAAAGCCATCTCGCTACCCAAACTTCGATCATTTACCCTCAAATTTTAATATGTTATCCCCAAGAACGTGCCTTACAACTTTCATGAAGTGAGTAAGACCTAAAAGTTTCCCGAGATTTCCACGAAGATCACAGAACGTACTAAGCCTCAATCACGAAATCTATAACAGCAAACTAATTCTACAAGTACTCGCTCCTACACCAGCCAACTCTTACAATAAATTCCATAAAAATAGCATGTTATCGCATTGAAGACAGAAATTCCACAAACCACCGATTACAGCAAGTTCCCTTCTCGAGCAGACCACTCTTGGATTCTAACATCTACACTCGGCCACTCCTAGTTAGTTAGTTCTCTTACCACTACATTTAAAGCCTCGACCACACATGCACAGCACCAAAATGAGCCTCGACCACTAGCTATTCCTCACGACCGTCTCGAAAATCTCATCCCAAACCAAGATTGAACCCATGGCCTCCCCAAGCCGACATGCAACCCATTTCATAGCTCATCTGACTCCCCAACCCAGCAACGACAGACCACAGCTTCCCTCTTGCCTCGACCTTCACCATACCGACCCCAACCTTACATGCAAGTCACCGGGCAACCATTCAACCCCATGACCAGCCCAAACAAGCCTAAAACAGAATCATCCTAACAAGAATCACCCTCAACCGACTTGATGCGCGCCTCTCTCAACGACAAATGGATAGCTCAAGATTAACACCCACCGTTTCCTTACCCGGTGATTTGGTGTTGGTCCCTCACTACTAGCTCTCCACAGAGTGGTCTCTAGAGATTGGTGCGTAAGAAGAAAATGCAGAGGATGAGGGGCGGCTGTGTCTGCTCGAGCCAAGAGAGAAAAGGGAGGAAGAAGAGGAATAGAGAGAGAGGACATGGATCGGAGGGGGGTGTGAAGGCAGAGAGAAATGATTGTGAGAACGTGGGTAAATGTCTTCATGAATCCCCATGAAAGTCATGATGATAGGAGGCAATGTGGTGATCCCCAGGAAGATTTTCCGAACTAAAGAAGACTTGCGAAGATGGGATACACGGCTTCTTGCATGAAATTTTCTTCATGCATTACACTTGGTATCTGTGGGAAGGGTTGGGGTTTAGTCCTAATCTTCATTGTGATTAAATCATTTATTTCTAATGTTTTTCACTTAATTTCGTCCCTAACCCCAGTCCCCTCAAAGTTACATGCATCTATTAGTCCACACGAGCCTAATTAACACGTTAATATCTCAATATTAACCTAGGATTGAAAACAAAGAAAGAATCACAAAAAAATACTAAGGATAGTGTTCAAAAGATTATGGTCACATGTAAACTTTTAATAGGATCCTAAGTCAATTTCATACATGATTAATCTAAAGCCTTAATAATAGAAGTACAGTCATTTCTGCTTGATTTGGACCATACATACACGCCACTGGCCCACCGGGCTCATTTCACAACCCACCGGGCCTAATCCACGGCTCTAGCAAGCCCAAGTTTTGGCCCGTCCCGCGTTAGGCCCAATTTATAGCCCATCTTTTGGCCCATTGAGCCCACGCTCGTTGTCTTATCACGGCCCATTGATTACTTAAGTTCACATCTTCTTTACGGCTCATCCGGCTCGTTAGTTTGGCCTGCCTTCAATAGTCTAGTCCCATATTGGTCCATTTATATTACAGAGTCGAAAAATCTAAGGTTTTACGCATAATAGCCGATTAATTTAGACCAACGCAAAAAAAATCACGAGCGATATCCAGCCAATGAGTCATTAAGTCGCATGGAATATTATTATCTAGCAAAGACAAAATTGGATTCGGTAGAGCCAGGAAAATAGGAGACATTGGGCGGTTTCTGGACTGGGGTCTTTCTTTATTATTTTCTTTGCTTTGACTACAAACGCCTTTGATATGGCCTAATCTTTTAAAGAAGGTAGTGGTGGCAAAATGGGTCTTAGACCTATATATGGGTCACTGGTTTTTTTTGACAAAAAATAGTTAAATGGGTTTAACAATTAAAGACTTTGATAGGTGGGTCTTAAGTGGGTTGGATTTAGAACCCATTTTCACCCAAAACCTTACAATCTCTCTCTTCTCTCTTTAACTTTACAAAAATATATATTTTTTTTTATAAAAACCGAAATTATAATTATTTTTTTATTTTAATTTTCTTTTATTTTTTATTTTTTCTTTCTTCTTCCTCCAAAGACGGCGATGGCCAGCGACAGGCCAAGCGAGCCTCGAGCTAGCTGGATCTAGAGAAGCTCGAGCCTCGCTAGATCTGACGAGCCTTGCCAGATTCGGCGAGGGGCGAGCTCGAGCTCGATCGACGCTGGCGAGCCTCGAGCCTCGAGCCTCGCTAGATCTGGCAAAGGGCGAGCTCGAGCTTGCCCGACGCCGGTAAGTTTTCTTAAGTTTAGTTAAATGAGTCGGGTATGGGTAAAAATTTTTGCATTACAATAAATGGGTCATAAACGGTTAAATGGGTCGATTTGGGTCAGGCCATATATGATCCGACCTAAACCCGACCCGACCCACCTATTTAACGGGTCTAAAAGAAGGTAAGCATGAAGACTGCACAAAAACGCAATGATTCGGAAATTGTAACTGTTGTTCAGGAGGATGAGAGGAGAAGAGACGGGACAATGGCAGTTGATTTCTCATTATATCACATCTCGACGAGAGATTTTGTTTTTACTGACATCTTCAGCTAGGCCCACTCTCCCTTAATACCGGCATCCTTATTTAGGGATGAGCACGGTTCCCGGGAACCGGAGAACCGAACCGGAGGGTCCGGTCCGGTTCCCGATTCTTAAGGGACCGATTCCGGTTCCCGGTTCTGGTTTCGGTTCCAATCGGAACCGGAACCGTTACAGAACCGGAACCGGAACCGGTTTGGTAGGAAAAGTTCTCGAGAAACACAGAAAGGGAAGAAAACCTGCAGGAAAAATAATAAAAGAAAAGGGGAGGTCAGCAAAAAGAAGACAGCTGCAGGAAGTGACGTGAGAGAGAGACGTGAGAGCAGAGGGAAAAAAAGGAAAAAACAGAAAATCAGAGAAGCAGAGAGAGAGACTGTTCATTTCGTCGTGCTCTGCCCCGCAGCCGCTCGAGGGCTCTGCTACACCGGCCGCCGCATGGCATCGCGCTCGTCCGCGAGCACCACGCCACGTCTCCATGCCAAGCTTCACCGCGGGCAGCCTAGCCACCGGCCAACACCGCTGCTGGTATGTTGCTTCCCTTCGCCAAACCTCCTCACGAGCACCCTTCCACGATGCGAGAACCGGTCGCCGAGCCACCGCACTCCTCCGCCTCTGCTTCGACGCCCAGCAGCCCTCGCCTGCGCCGCTCTCTGTCTGAAGTTCCGCCCCATCTCCGCGTAGCCTTGCCGACGCCGCTCCACCAGCAACCTGCGCTCTGCCCGACCCCACAGCAGCTCGCCTCTATTGCCGGCGCCTCTGTCATAGCACCTCTGTACATCGAACGCCGCGTCGTTGCCACACTAGCACCACAGCTTGACGACCCGACGCCCCTTCTGCCTGAGCGACTCATCGTCTCGCCGCACCAGCCTCACCTGTGCTGCCCTCCCTTTTTGTGTTTGTTTTTCCACAGGAACGAAGAAAAAATAAGGTACCAACTAGTTTTCATATTCTCTCCCTAAATGTTTTGCCATGTGATTTTAATGTTAGCAGCAGTAGAAGTTTCAAGACCATTCTTTTATGGGCAATTTAATTTTTTGATGGGTCATGACCAATTTGGATTTGCATTTTCATTCTATTGTACCCTTTTTTGTATGTGGACAATGTCATCTAGAATCGTAGATACACATACTGTAGAATTTGTTTGGGCTATTTGGGCTGATGTCAACGTCATCCTCTAGGTTAATGGACAATGTTAAAGATTTTGCAACTTTACTGATCTTGATTGGCTGGTATGTAGAAATTAGTCCAAATATTCTTTTTGTTTTGAAAATTTTAATTATATTATATTATTGTTGTATAGTTCAAATCTGAAAATGAAAATGGAAGAAAAGAAAAAGAAAAAAGAACCCGTTGGAACTGGAACCCGACCCGGAACCTATGACGGGGGTAGGTTCCGTGTTCTTAGTTCGACGGGTAGGTTCAGTGTTCCAAAAAATAAGGAACTCCGTACTCGAGGGTAGGTTCTAGGTTTCAAAAAATAAAGAACCTGTACCTGAGGGTAGGTTCCAGGTTCCAAACGGAAACAAACCGGAACCTGGAACCACTCACCCCTATTCACCATAATTATCTTACATCAAAAGGCATACCAAAGGCGACAACTCATTCGCCTTTGGCATCTAGGGCACGATTCATTTTTGTCACGTCGGCTTCCAGAAGCGACAAATTGAATTTGTTGCCTTCGGTCGCCCTCGGCGATAAAATAAAGGAATTTTGAGGCAACAAAGCAAATACAACAAACAGTTCGTGATAAATATTTCGCGTTAGGTCGGTGAGATTTTGTGAAACTATCATCCATTTTTTTTTGAAAATTTAAGTTGGTAAACGAATGCGTGGCTTAATATTTCAATATACTAACGGAAGTTCTCTACAACATGATGCTCAACAAGCACTACTAGGCGTTAGGATGCATGCGTTAGTAAATTGTGTTAGAGAAATCCAACATTAGAGAATTGATATGGTGAAGAGCAGTTGATATATCCTAATAAGCCTATAATTTACTGGTTTAAGTTTTTAAGTGAAGATAGGTCCAATTAGATATGTTGACGAGCTTGGACTTAGGCTTCCTCTTAGCGATTTCTCCGAGTGAAGGTATCAGGCTTCTACTGCACGCTCCCAACAAATGGTATCAAGGCTGATCATTAATGTAGAAGGACGCTTGAATTAAGGGGGAGCGGACCTAACATTGAGTTTTTATAATGTATGCGTGAGTGAGTTGTATTAAAGAAATCCACATTAGAGAATTGATGTGGTATAAAGTGGTTAATATATCCTAGTTGATCCATAACTCATTGGGTTAAATTTTTGAGTGAATGTGAGTTTAACTGAATATGTTATCGGGCTCAGACTTGAGCTCCTATTTGGCGATCTCCCTAGGTGAAGGTATTTCATTCAATCCAAGTTAGAACGAATCGAACGTGCACGGCTCGTTTGATTCTCAGCTTGGAAACTGGTTCAGATTGCAACTGACGTTCACGAGAGTTCTTGGCATCTTGCTTACTTTCTCTTTGTTTGCATTTAGAATCGGCATATTCAGGTGATGTTTTGAGAGTCAGGCATGTGAACTGTGACATGACAACCCTCATAAACAAAACAGGAGTTTTTATTCTAGGTCGGTGCATTCTGCAATAATATCGAGGGGCATGAGACAGAGCCGTCCTTTTCTTAATTGAATTTTCTCTTTTACAAGTGGACTCTTGGGATTTTCTTGCTACAACTCAATCGGATCATTTCTCAGCAAAATGACGCCCATGCGGTAACGCCCAAAACAAGTCGCCGGCGCCGCTCGCGCTTTCACTTGATAAAAGAAAAGGGGCTGTTGGTCATTTTGATTATTCTTTTTATGGCAACTGCATCTTTGTCAGAGTTACCAAACGCGAGCGGGCTTCGAAAAATAGGGCAACGGCTTCCACGTTGGAAGAAAAGAAATCGTGTGATGCTTATATCGCTCGATGAGCGAAAATCTCAAGTCTTATCATTTTCCAGGCATGAGCATCAGTCTGTCATTCACTTTACGATGATCGACTGTATTTGCATGGTTCGATGCCAGGTCGATTCATTGCACGAAACCGGCATCGCATGATACACTTTTTTTCCAAGCCTAATGCCTCCGGTTGTCCTTCACAAACTCCCAGCGTACACAGAACTTTCGTTTTGGAAGATAATTACGACAGTAAAATCACAAGGAAGGAAAAAAGTACCTTTACTATCCTCAACTCCCCCAACTAATCAAAATTCGCATTCGAAGAAGACATTTTAGGATAGAACCTTTTGTCTTGGCTCCAAGCATGCCAACCATGTATTCCTTCTGTCCACATGACATGTCTCATAAGGGCCTTAGTCAACCTTCGTTCTTTCTCACTTAGACCCCGCAAAGCCCAATAGAGTTGCAGTTGGATTTCGGAGTACAGGTTTGGGATCTTATATAAAAGAAGAAATAGCAAGGATCGGAATCTTTTGCCGAATGATCAGGTACTGCATTTTCATTTGTTCAATCGACTATCTCAACTTTTCGAATTGAGCTCAATGGAGTACCTCCGTCAAGTTCGTAGACTGAAAATCCCGATGTGGTGGCGACAATTTAATTAGCCATCTGATATGCTAATGTAAATGCTTATGGGGAAAGCTTTTATTTAAGTTGGCAAAAAAAAAAATACTCAGCATTGGGTCCTCCCTATCGGGAAGATGAAATAAAATAAAATAAAATAAAGTGACGCCTCTGTAAATTGAGGAATGTGTAGATGCTCTCAAAGCAACATATGTACCCAGGTTTGCATGCATCCCATTCATGTCTATGGAACTAACATAACAAAAAAAAGACAATTTTTGAGAGTGCCATGTGTAGTATTAAGCTCCTCGTCAATAAACGCTTTGAAGTCATTGTTGACGCCTAAAATTTCCTTTTAATTAATTAGGCTTTACTTTACTTTATTTTATTTTATTTTAGTTTATTTTATTTTATTTTATCTTTTTCGGATAACAAAAAGACAAACAACAAAGCAAAACAAGCAAAAAAAAAAACAAGAAAAGCAAAGCAAAAATCGGCAGCCCCCATCTTTTTTCGCAGCCCAAGCCCAGCCTTCTCCTTTCCGGCCCGGCCCCTCTTTTCCTTCTTCTTCCTTCTTCTTCTTCGTCGCGTCTTCCCTCTCCGCCTTTGTATTCCACGTGCTTCATCACCGACGCGAAGGACGGCCTACGGCTGAGGAAAGTAGGCCGACGTCGGCCAGAGGTGACAGATCTCAGGCACCATTAATGGCTGCCTTCAATGCCAAGCACGCCTCGCTGGAAAAGCTCGGATGGGACGCCGGTTTAGCCAAGGAAGACCGGTCGGCAAGCCGAAGGCCGGCGGCCGAAGCCCTCCGTCGACCGGACCCCCTCGCCTATAAATAGGTGGCAACAAGCTCCGTCGACGGCCATCGCGAGCTTGAAAACCTTCGCCCGAGAGACTTCGGGAGGAGACCGAAGAGCGAGCGCCGGGGAGGACTCGAGTTGCGAGCTGCCCACCCTCCACCGAGAGACTTCGGGGAAGGCTGGCGGCGAGCGGGTTCGAGAGGGTCAGATCTGGCCGGTGGAGGCTCAGATCTGGCCCGAGGGAGAGAGAATCGAGCCCTTCCATCACTTCGTCGCCGTGCCACCGTCCACCGTCGTCGCTCCGTCATCGCGAAACCCGCGTTGCGCCCGACCGTCGCCACCCGAAGGGAAGCCATTCGGACGCCACTCCCGCCGCGCCATCGCCGCGAACAGGTAGCCCATCACTTCTGTCGCCGTCGCCATCGTCCCCGCCGTTCATCGCAACCCCACTCCACCGCCGTCGCCGTCGTCGTAGTCGTCATCGTCGTTGCCGTCGCCGCCGTAGCCGTCGTCGCCGCCGTAGCGCCTCGGTCTCCACCCCCGGCGCCGCGGATTCGCAAACCCTAGGGTTTGCGATTTTCCGGGTCGCGAAGCGGATCCGGACCCGGAAAATCGGGTAGGGTTCGCGATCCGGGGGGGCCGGAGGACGGGCCGGGCACGGAGTCGGGTCGGGTAGGGTTTCGCCGGGAGCCGGGCCGCTAGGGCCGGGTCATCGGGTCGGGCTGGGCGTCTCCAAACGCCCGGCCGCGACGCTGTTTCAAAAAAAAAAAAAAAAAAAAAGACGAAAAATCCGAGTCGGGCCCGCGTTCGGGTGGCCGGCCCGGTCGGACCCAACCCGCGGACCCGACCCGGGTCGGCTTTTCTTTTTTATTTTAAATAATGTTTTAATAAATAAATAAATAATTTATTTATTTTTTAAAAAATAATTAAAAAAAACAAAAACAAAAACAAAAAAAATGAAAAATGATTTATTTTCAAAAAAATAACAAAAAATAGTAAAAAATGTTTTATTTTCCAAAAAAATCAAGAAAAATCAAAAATACTTTATTTTCCGAAAAATATTAAAAAAATTTTAAAAAATATTAAAAAATATTTTATTTTCCGAAAAATCAAAAAATCAAAAAATATTTCATATTTTCCAAAAAATGCCAAAAATCCCAAAAAAGGTCAAAATTCATAAAATGCCAAAAATTTTCTTAAAATGCCAAAAAGCCTTGTATTTTCTAAAAATACCCAAAAATCCAAAAATCCCTTTTATGTCAAAAAAAAATGAAAATGAGAAAAAGACTCAAAATGTTTTTCCTCCCCAAAATGCATGGAAAATCCCTCAAACATCCAAAAAGTCTTAGGGTTTAAACAAAGATTAGGTACCGAAAGGGCATTAGTGATTAACGAGTGTAATCAAGTCCCCGATCCTAATTTCTCTGGTTGCGCAGAGCAAGTATTTCTCCCGATACTTTGCTTGGGTTTCTAACCGACCCACCCCAAATCGATTAGTGGCGACTCCGTTTTAAAAATTAATTTATAGGTTAAAAAATTGAACCATTAAAGTCGTGAATTGGTGGACTTGGGAGAATCCGGGCTGAAATAAATTCAGCCGAGCCATTAGCCTCCTTTAGGCGTTCGACTCCAATCGGGCGCCGAAAAAAAGAGGTCGCGACAGCTTGGCGACTCCGCTGGGGATTTGAAGACTTGGGCCGTTTTTATCTTGTTTAAATGCCTTACTGACTTTGTTTTTTTTCTTTTATGCAGGTTAGTATCTTAGTTTTTCTTTTTAAGATAAAATATCTTGTGATTATAAACTGATATGCATGCTTTACTGTTTTAACACTACACATGGCACACACAACCCGGCCGCCGGACTTGGGCTGCCATAGGATTTCTAGGATGGTGTTAAGAAAGATACGACCTCGAACGCGAGACTGCGATGTAGAGGTTGCCTTTCTTTTCCCCGAATTTCTTAGCCGAGGTTAGGAGGGTATGCTACTGACGCGAGACTGCGACAAGCGGATACCCTTTTAATTTCAACAAGCCTTCTAAGTTAGAAATCGAGCTGCACGTCCCATGTGCATGTCTCTGTGCTTGCCATTTTCTTTAAAAGCAAAGTAATTTCTTTATTTTTATACAGTCTTTTTATTGGCTCATGGCATAGGGTAAGGTCGTGTAACTCCCTTTCTCATATGTGATGGGAAGAATCGATATCTAGTTCATTCCTACTCCCAAGAAAGAGCTCCTCAGATGGTGGAATCAGTTAGATCAGCTCAGCCAGGAGCGTGTCAAAGCAAGCATCGGTCATCTCCTTCCGTTACTCCAGATCAATATCCACTCTGGCGTCATGCAAGCACTGCCACATTTCTGGTGCCCTGAAACATCCACCTTCTTGTTCGGCAAATTTGAACTGACTCCGACCTTGGAAGAATACAGTCTCGCCATAGGAATGCCTCTGGTGAGAGAGCTTGTCAAGCCACTGATCAGCATTGACCCTGTGGTTAGTCTATCACGGTTTTTAAAAAATCATTCGGTAAGAGAAATTGTTGAAGCTAACAACAATGCTTTCCCGCTATCATCTTTAACGAATGTTTTGAAAAACAATCGATGAACCAAAAAAGCAAGATCTTCCTCTTAGCGTTCTTCGGATTTATTATCTTCCCTATAGGAAGAATGCCATAAATCCTTTAATGGCATGGGTGATAAATCAAGTCACTTTCGGGGCAGGATATGTGAACATGGTTTTAGCTGAAACATTTTTATCCCTTAACCATTTTAAGGAAAACAAAGAAAAAATCATGAGGGCCGCCCCAGAAATTTTACAGATGTGGTTCTTTTCCCATATCAAAGGATTTGGGCACCTCATGCAAATATTTGAAATCAACAAATTCAAACATCCACTTCAAAAGTTTCAAAACTTGGAAAAGTACTCTCCCAGCCGAGGAATATTCTCGATGGATTAACTTATTAAAAGACCCTATCCCCGAGACATTCTTATGGCGAACTAAATGGTTCATTGCAGGAGAGGCGCGTTTTGCGCTTGATTATTACGACCCCATCCCACTGCTGGGCCTCTCCGGAGCTACCTCATATTATCCACATAGGGTGGCTCGTCAGTACAGGGTTCTCCAAGAAATCCCACCGCCGCTCAAACCAGGATTGTTCCGAATCCTTTTCACCCATACCGGTTATGACTACTCAGAAGAAATCTGTATGATCCAGGATGCATGGAGTAGATGTCACCCAGAAAAGATTATCATACCCAGAAGATTGAAGGGGCAAGAAAAAGCTCATCATGCATCCACATTCTACATCCTCAACCACATAATTCCCGAGGAACTGCAACCAGCAATCCCCGACGTGGCTGATAAACTTACTCTGCAAGGACGAATTAAATCTCTTGAAAAAAGTTTGGAGACAAGCAGGAAACACATATCAAAGCTAGCACGAAAGAGTAAGCGGCTTCACAAGACTGGAGCTTCCCATCGCATATGAAAATGGGCAGTCCGGTTTTTTTTTGTGAATATGTCTAAATGTGAATAGTTAGAATCGCTCTATCTTTTGTGCCCTGTTTGAAGAGCCCTTTCGGCATTGTATATTTCCCCTGTTAATAAATAAAAATGACTCGACCCTTGCCATGGGCCAATATTCCGTTTGTTTCTCTCGCTTATGTTCTTTCCGTTTTGCGCAAATACAGGTAATCACAACATAGTCGTATTCGCCAAATCCAAAAGCTAGAATGGCTGAAGAAAATGTGCCAAGCCGTGTTGAGATTATGGAAAGTGAAATGAAGCAAGTCTTCAATGTGCTTCAACAACTCTCAAAGCAGATAGATTCCATCCAAGGCAAATTGGCTCCCCCCAAGCCTCAATCGAAGTATTGTTACCGCAATCGTCCACCCGAGGTGATCAAGGAAGAGATACCGATGATAATATGCCCGAATTGGAGGATGATACGCACCAAATCATAGTTGAAAAAGCAAAGCCCAACAGTTTGTCTAAGACTCGGACATGACAAACGCCTTGAGAAACTTGAAGAAAGGCTAAAACAACCAGGGCCTTCAAGATCCTACTCCATGCAGACCTCTCCATCTACTCTAAGGTCAAAATACCAGAAAAATTCAAAATGCCTGAGTTTGAGAAGTACGATGGCACGACCTACCTAAGGGCTCACTTGCAAATGTATTTGGTTCGAATGACCTAGTACGTTAATAATGTACCTTTAATGATCCAGTTGTTCCAGTCAAGCCTAGTAGGTCCCGCCCTGAGGTGGTACATCAAAAAGAACATAAACCTCATTGAGACATGGAGTGAAGCAAGTGAGGCATTCCTCAAGCAGTACAAATTCATAATGGACATTACCCCTTCTCGTGAGGATCTTGATCGCACGGAAAAGAAAAAGCAGGAATCTTTCAAAGAATACGCTATTAGATGGAGGAATCTCGCCGCCCGATCGTCCCGAGCCAACCGACTTTGAACCGAGAAAAATGTTCATCAAAACCTCCCCTATGAATACCGCAATCGGATGGTGACTACGATCGCTGAATCATTCAATCGCTCATTCCAAAGTGGGGAGAGCAGATTGAGACAGTTTAAGGGACGGCTGGTTCATCGAGCCCGCGCCGTCGGCGAAGGCTCAACATGAAAAAAGATAAAGAACCCCTGATTGATGTCAATGCCACCTACACCGCAAACACCAGCCACCTCCCGGCCGTTCGACAAACACAGCCAACAACAAACTAATAGCCGTCCACCCCAACGCTACAACAACCGAAGACAATTCACTCCGCTTCCCGGATCTCCCTCCCATGTTCCGCAATCCTCCGAAACAAGAGCCTCCTTTCAACTGAGCCAAGACGACCCAACGCTGAAAACTTCTCCAGCTATGACCCGTCCAAAAAATGTGACTATCACATGGGAGAAGTAGGCCATTCAACTGATGAGTGTTTCGTCCTTAAGCATCGGATCCGTAACCTCTGGATACTAAGGCCTTCTCATTCCAAACCGCAAAGCCAAATGTCCAAAGCAATCCGCTCCCCGATCATGCCGACAAAGTAAACATGATATCCAGTTCTGAAGCCGGTCAAATCAGAAATGTCAATGCACATATTGTTGACATCTATCGAGGGCTAGTAGAAACCGGGTATTATCCAAGTGATGAAATACCACCCTTTGCAATAATGAAGGAAAGGGTATTAAGAATGATAGAGGCCGGAATAATCATGTACGCCGGCCACGCCAGCATAGTTTCTACCATATCGCAAGTCCTCATCAACTGGGAGGAAGAATTCGCCACGCTAAATGCGGAAAAGGAAAAGAAGAATTCCACCTCACCTGAGAGCGTCTTTGAAAGGAAGGAAGCCGTTGTTCAAGCATCAACAGCAGAAGCAGCTATAGTCATCGAGATTCCCCAGCCTTACAAATACGAATATAACAATGCAGTACCATGGTCTTATGACCTTGATGTTGGTTTAGTCACGAGATCCGGGAGAACTTATGCTCAAGCAAATACTCAGTCCGCTAAGCCCGTCACACGACGAAGAAGCTGGGGAGTTTTTTGCCGTAGTTAAGGCCAGTGAATATAATGTGGTGGAACAACTACGAAAATCACCAGCACAGATCTCTCTGCTGGAATTGCTTCAAACATCTGTCAAGCACCAAAAATCCCTCATGAAAGTACTAAGTGAAGTACATGTCCCTGAAACGATTAAGCATGACAAACTCGAGGAATTTGTCACACCATCCTTTTAAAAGATCAAATGGCATTTTCTGATGAAGAAATTCCTGAGGAGGGTAGAGGACATACCAAAGGCCTCTACATATCAGTCAAGTACAACGCATCTCACGTCGCTCGAGTGCTGATTGACAACGGATCTGCTCTTAACATATGTCCACTAGCGACACTCCGTCGCCTTAAAATAGAGAGATCATGGATCCGGTACCCAAGACTTGTTTCGAGCATTCGATGGAACAAAGAAGGAAACAAAGTGGGAGAGATCGAGCTCGACATTCAAATTGGCCCAACCATATTCAAAATTTTGTTCCAGGTGATGGATATCCCCACGCGTTCAATTTCCTCTTAGGGCGCCCATGGATCCACATCGCAGGAGCAGTACCTTCAAGCCTCCACCAAAGTGTGAAGTTCGTGGTTGGAGGAAAACTGATCACGGTTCGAGGAGAAGAAGATCACCGCATCTACCACGAGACGGCCATCCCTTATGTCGAACCTAGTGACAAAAGCGAAGCCAGCTATCAATCGTTCGAGCTCGTGTCTACTATACACGAAACTCGTGGACTTTGCCTCTCGTCCCCGAGGTATCAAGCGCTGCAATCATGGTAGGAAAAATCATGGTTAGACATGGTTTCATTCCGGGACGAGGGCTTGGTAGGAGAGGCTAGGGCATCCGTCAGCCTATTGAAGCCTTGAGGAGACCCTACATTATCGGTTTAGGATATTCCCCGGATAGAAAAGCAAAGAAAAAAGTCGGCCTTGTATATCCCCGTCTCAAGGAAACTTTCCTGTGCCCACCAAGATGATGCATGAGGAAGAAGAAGTGAATACTTCAAAATCGTTCAACCCCGGAAGCGCGAAGTTGCCTATAATCCAGGAAGACACGACTTGGCCCTCACTTATAAAGAAAGAGGGGCCAGATGACATGACCACCATGTTCGGGGACATTTTCATAGGTGCCATTGAGGAAGAGCAGTTAGAAGAAACAGGCGATAACTTCTCGTTCATCCAGCTTCAGCACCAAGTCGAAGAACTGCGCGAGACCGTACATCACCCGACGTAAAACTTCGCTCAAGCTACCCGTGCATTCCGCTCTCGTCACAACGAGGAGCTGGTAGTAAATGAAGAGGACCCTACTGACACGACCTGGCAAGGGGCACGACTACCCTTATCCCAAAGAAGCACTCAGCCATATTCGCCTCTTCCTAAATCAATGGCCATTATTTTCCCCGTCCTCCTAGAGCAAGGAATAATCGGTAGGGAACCGAGCCATCCTACTACCGAGTACTTCCTTGATTATGATCCATCCAAGCAATGTGATTATCATTCGGGGAATTAGGACACTCGCTAGATAATTGCATCATCCCGAAAGACAAGGTTCGGATCTTTTGGATGCTTGGGGTATTCACGTTCCGCTCTCCATGGCTGTGTTTTGGCAAGGATCACCTCCTCGTGGTACCCAAGACCCGTACCATGTTCCCCGAGCATGCTAAGGAAGCACGTAGAGGAAAGGCGATCATGGACAC
Organism: Eucalyptus curtisii; assembly: GCA_017140595.1. Taxonomy (NCBI): domain Eukaryota; kingdom Viridiplantae; phylum Streptophyta; class Magnoliopsida; order Myrtales; family Myrtaceae; genus Eucalyptus; species Eucalyptus curtisii. Next base: position 12,049,954 of record CM029501.1, on the reverse strand, counting down.
TTTAGGCCAACCAAGTGGTAAATTTGACTACTATGTCGACTATTCAATCCCCCAAAATTTCTATGAGCATCATCACGACATCGTCCCTGATGGATGGGAAGGCATGGAGGATCTGAAGTCCGCAAAGCTGGGAGCACAGGGAGACACGGCTGGCGACTGGTATGAAGACTTCTTCGTGGGCGCTATCAACAAAGGACCGTCAGGGGAAATGGGTGCAGACCCGCTCGAGTAGAATCCTTTTTAATTCCTCTGCATACTCTCCTACGTGGGAGCCCGTACATATTTCTCAAAGTCTGGCTTGTTTCGTTTTCAACATCGGGTTCCACTCAAGGAACTATTTTTGAAATCACCATGTAAATCCATCTACTAATAAATAAAGTTGAAAACATTTTGAGGGCATGAGGGGACACACCAAACCGGCCCGTTGATGATAGCCACCGTCAAATGAAAGAAGAAATCTCGAGGCCCGTGTCTCCTCATGTTTCCTTGTCCTAAATCTTCAAGAACAATTTATCACCCTTTCAAAAGAAGGAAGCATGCATGCTACTAACCTTATTGGTTCCCTTAGCCTATCTACTCTATGACACAAGAATAATCTAGCGACAGGCGAGGGTATGGGAACGGTCCAGACCAACACCGTAAGTAGCCATGATAGCAATTCTGATGACTTAGATGATGACTTTGATGATTCCGACGAAATTCAACGGAATTGGAAGCGCCACGAAGAAACAAAACCCCTACTACCGAAGACACCGTCATTGTCAACTTAGGCAAGCACGAAGGTCCAAGGGAGATAAAGATTGGCGCAAACCTTCCTAAAGAAGAAGCTGCAAGCTTAATTGCCCTCCTAAAAAGGTATCAAGACGTATTCGCATGGTCATATGCCGATATGCCAGGCCTCGATCCGATGATCGTGGAGCATAGCTTGCCAACCAACCCTGATGTAGCCCCCAAGAAACAGCGGCTAAGGAGAACTAAGCCTAAGTTGTCAAAAAAGATTGAAGAAGAAGTAATGAAACTCCTGGAAGTAGGCTTCCTCGAAGTCTCGCAATATCCTAGTTGGGTAGCAAATATTATGCCGGTAAAGAAAAAAGATGGTCGAATCCGGGTTTGTGTCGACTACCGCGATTTGAACAAAGCAAGCCCAAAAGATGATTTTCCGTTACCTCACATAGATGTTCTTGTGGACAATACTGCCGGATTCAAACTTTTCTCTTTCATGGATGGATTCTCGGGATACAACCAAATAAAAATGAAAAAGGAAGACAAGGAAAAGACGGCGTTCATTACTCCATGGGGGACTTTTCACTATAAGGTCATGCCCTTTGGCCCGAAAAACGCTCGGAGCAACTTACCAACGTGCCATGACCACCCTTTTCCATGACATGATGCATAAAGAAATTGAAGTATATGTCGATGACATGATCGCCAAAACAGAGACACGGAGAGGACCATGTAAAGACCCTAGAAAAATTATTCAATCGACTTCGCCGGTTTAAGTTGCGCTTGAACCCAAAGCAAAATGTGTGTTCGGGGCAACCGGCAAGTTACTTGGATTCATTGTGAGCTGTAAAGGGATAGAAGTGGACCCATCAAAAACTAAAGCGATATTTGAGATGCCTCCTCCTCGACCGTAAAAGAAGTCCGGAGCCTCCCGGGAAGACTAAATTATATTGTGCGATTCATTTCCTAGCTTTCGAAACTGCAAAACCTTTCTTTAAACTTCTCGGAAAGGTGCACAAATCAAATGGGATGATGATCGCCGACCGGCATTTGAAAATTTAAAGCAATACCGATGAAACCCCGGTTTTAGTACCTCCGACTCCAGGACACCCTTTGAACCTCTACCTTACCATCAACAATGAATCCCTAGGTGCAATGTTGGCACAGAAAGGACCCCATGATGGGAAGAAGCGAGCCATTTACTATTTGAGTAAAAAGTTCACCACTTCGGAACAAACTACTCCAAGTCGAAAAAACATGCGCGCATTGGTATGGGTGCTGCACGTGACTCTGGGCAAAGATACCTTGCATTACCAAACATTCCTTGTAATCGAGAGTGACCCAATCAAGTATTTGCTCGGTTGCCCGGCCTTGGTGGGAAAATTGGCCAAATGGCAAATCCCGATCTCGAATTTGACATCCGATGATGTCACAAAAATCAGTTAAAGGTCGGGTGATTGTTGATATGTTAGCAGATTGCCCTAAAGAAGTACGCGAGGATCATTCCCGCACGACCGAATTTTAACAAGAGAAGAGGACACATGGACTATGTTCTTTGACGGAGCTATAAATTTATCAGGTTCCGGCACCGGGGCAGTCTTAATATCCCCAAATAGACAACATTATCCTGTGGCTGCAAAATTAATGTTTCCGTGCACCAACAATATAGCCGAATATGAAGCATGCATCCTCGGCCTGCAAATGGCTATCGAAATGGAAGTAACAAAGCTAAAAGTGTTCGGTGATTCCGCCTTAATTATCCGTCGACTTTGGGCAAGTGGAAAACAAAAGACGCCAAACTGGTGCCTTATCACGACTACTTGGAAAAATTGGTGGGAGAATTCCAGGACGTCTCGTTCGAATATCTACCTAGAATTCATAACCAGTTCTTTGCCGATGCACTAGCAACGCTATCATCTATGTTGCAAGTGACAAAGGGGTTGGAAGTAGAGCATTTGAAGATTGAAGTCCTGGCAAGACAAGCCCACTGCATGACTATAACTGAAGAACCCGACGGGAAACCCTTACGATATCATGAAGTACGTCCAGAAGCAGGAATTCCCTAAAGAAAGCACTCCCTCTGATCGAAAATACCTAATGAAAATGGCCTCGAGGTTCTTCGTCAGTGGTGAAAATCTGTACAAAAGATCATATGACTCAGTCCTGCTAAGGTGTGTTGACGCAACTGAAGCCACACGGATAATGCGAGAAATACATGAGGGAGTATGTGGCCCTCACATGAATGGACGCATGTTGGCCAAGAAAATAATGAGATTAGGTTATTACTAGCTCCCTTTAGAAGGCAATTACGCCCAACATGTGCGAAACTATCATCGTTGTCAGATTCATGGGGACAAGGTAAATATCCCTCCAACCGAACTGCATCAATTATCTGAGCTTTGGCCATTTTCAATGTGGGGCATCGATGTAATTGGCCCAATCAACCCGAAGGCATCAAACGGGCACCGGTTCATTTTGGTCGCAATCGATTACTTCTCAAAATGGATCGAAGCCACATCCTATGCAAGCGTAATTGCACGAAACATCATGAAGTTTATCAGACGTGACATAATCGCCCGTTATGGCGTACCAGAAACTATCGTCACCGACAATGGGTCAAACCTGAACAACAAGTTGATTGATCAATTGTTTTCTGAGTTCAAAATCCGACATCTGAACTCGTCCCCTTATCGTCCACAAATGAATGGGGCCGTGGAAGCCGCCAAAAAGAACATCAAGAGAATCCTAGCCAAGACAGCTGAAAACTACCGCAACCGGCATGAAAGGTTACCCTTCGCACTAACAGCATATCGAACCTCGATTCGAATTTCCACTGGAGCAACCCCTTTCTCCCTGGTTTACGGTATGGAGGCAGTTTTGCCTGTGGAAGTAGAAATCCCTTCCCTATGGATCTTATCCCAGGCAGGATTGTCTAAGGAGGAATGGACGCAACAAAGGCTCGAGCAGCTGAACATGATTGATGAAAAGCGATTGAAAGCCCTCGTCACGGCCGTTGTTATCAGCAGAAGATAGCTCGATCATTTAATCAAAAAGTGCGACCCAAGCACTTCGAGGTAAACGAGCTAGTCTTGAGAAAGACGCTGCCAATCTTTCCAGAGCCCGGAGGCAAGTTCGCCCCAAATTACAAGGGTCCTTATGTAATAAAGAAGATACTCCTCGGAGGAGCCTTAATCCTAACTGAGATGGATGGGCGAGAGTTCTCTAAACCAGTTAATTCCGATGCTGTAAAAAAATACTACCCTTGAAAGATGTTCATCGTCTCGGGCATTGCCAAACACTCCTCTATCATAATGAAAATGCCTATGCACCTTTATATATGAGTGATGTATTTACACCATCATAAAAAATGCGTGTTTGGTTGACTCAATGGGAAAAATGAATGGTAATCATTAGCATTTAAGGAAGTTTCAAAAATCAAGTAGCAAACTCGATGGCATAACTTGAGCAAATCAACGTCACCCAGGCGGACGCCTAAGAGTAATCCATGTCAATTTCACCCAGCTCGGTGTAAAGGACACGTCATTCAAGAACCAGTCTGGTTGAAAGGAACCTTATGTCCCAATCAACAATCTTAAAATCTGAAGGCCTCACTTCTTGTTCCAGACACATTCTCTTGCAAGAAGCAGAAGGAGAAATTCCACAGAAGGAAAGCGTTGAAAATCGATCAACGACCAGCAGTCATGCATATGTGGCCACAAGTAGGAAAAGCCAGTCGAAGGAAGTATTGAAATGTAGAAGAGGCCAAGCAATTTCCCTAAGAGCCAAGCACAAATAAACTCGGAGGAAAAGTAACTTGGCATCATTTCTAACACTCACTCTCTCCGAACTCATATTGACGGGAAGCATTGGGATTCAAGAGCCGATTAAATGGTTAAATAGGACAAATCAAGTGATCCAAGCCCGAGGCAAAAACAAAGACGTCCGACCAAGCCATCAACCTCTAGCTGATTATTCATGTGACATCTCCCCATTCAATAGGAGCAATCTAGTGACACCCATTTGTAAATAACCCTTCGTAAATAACTCTTTTGATATTCAATTTTCAACACATTTGTGAATTCCGTTTCACTAAGTAAACACCCCTAAAGCTGTTAATAAGTTTTTCTTGAGTAAAAGCCATTCATTTATACAAACTCTATGGCATCATACACTGCATGCCTTTTTCCAGGTGAATTTCGCATGATGATTTTGTCTGTCTAAATCTTTGATTCTATTAAGGATTATTAGAATAGACAGCTAAGTGAAGAATACAAGATTAATTGAGCATGCTAGATGAGGCGCGTCAGAATGATGATAGGCAAGCCATATCCTACACACAGTCCCCTATCTATACACTTGCGAGATGAGTACAGAAAATTCCATGACTACAGGATAAAGAGTTCTCTCGCGAATGGTACGATGACCAAGACAGTGGGAGGCATTCCATTGCTCACTTTGAGCCCCATACACTAGCCAAATTTCTGTCTTACCCCCCGTAAAAAAAAACCACCCCACACTGGGGCAAGTCGAAGGCAAGTCAGCATCACGAGGTGAGAAAAGGGATAGCATTTCTCTTGCTTGCACTTGCATCAATCTTCGAGTGTCTTTATTGCATATGAACACTCGCGTTAATTTAAGTGCCATAAAGTCATGAAGAGCAATTCTTTCTTTACGCACTTGTATTCATTGTACAACCCAATTGAGTCTGTAAATTTACCCTCACATGGAGGCAAAATAGAAGTTACTGCCATTCGAGCAGCAAAATCAGGAGCGCCGGCAAAAGATGAAGACTTAATAGTCTAACAATGGTGTTTGCTTGAACTTGTCTAGATTAGTTCATCAAGCAACAAAAAACAAAAAAACTAGGGGCATGAAAAAGCAGTGTGCCTGGTAAAAGCAAGGCCAATGCCCCCCAACTAAAGAATATAGTCAATTGTATTCTCAAGAAAAGTTGATGTTGTGGTTCAATTGATAGAGCCTCTATCCGACAAAGTGAGAAGAAAGACCGCGACAAATGCCAAGGCAAACACGAGCTCTCGTCCTTTTGCACATGAGTCAAGCCTACATTGCGTCCCATTGTAAAAGTCTCTTCGACTAGGCGCTTCAATTAACGTAGGATTTCATATGTCTATAAACATCGCTCGAAGAAGTACGAGCAAGATTATTCTATCTCTTTTCGCAGGATTCTTGACTTGCAAACCCGGAGATAATAAAGCGGCATCTGTTTCGCAGACCCGTGACCTTGATGGCCCCCTTTGATGAGCCAACAACCAAGCCTACATTACAGTCTCAACAAAGACCTCTCACACTGGTAAAATCGTACCACTTGCGAGAATACTCGGACCCCTGATGACATAATGACAGTGAGATGTGTGGTCCTTATAAATCATATATCAATGGTCAGGATAGCCTTTTCCATAAGAGTGAGTGGAAAGTCCTTTCAGACTGAAAGTCCATCATCTGGCATGCTCAAGACATCTATATTCCGAATAAAGGTTGTCTTTCAAAATCTTCCCCAAAGTGGAACTCGATGATGTAAAACGACAAAATTGTCATGCATAAATCATATTTAAACTCATAAATTTACAGCATATACAATCATGTGTGCATATTGTGCAAATAGTAGATATACTCTCAGAGATCAGAGATATTACCAGGTAAGCAAATCCCTATCCCCATTTGTCTTAAAGTACCTACCACTGTCTAGGTACTCTTCTTGACGCTCGACCTATTCAAGTCGTCCCTTGAGTTTGGGTGCTTGCAATTGCCTCAATATCCCATTGTCTGTGAATACCCACCACTTGCCGGGTACTCCCTCTTATCGACACTCGACCTATTCGAGTTGTCCCCAGAGTATTGATACTTGTGACTGACCAAGTATCCCTCTATCGTTGAATACCTACTGCTGTTTAGGTATCCCTATTGTCTTTGAGTATCGGCCATCGTTCGGATACTCCATTTCCCTGACACTCGACCTGTTCGAGTCGTCCCCAGAGTATTGATATTTGCGACTGTCCAGGTATCCCCCTGTTTTTGAGTGCCTGCCGCTACTCAGGTGCTCCTTTTGTTGATACTCGACCTGTTCAAATTGTCTTTAAAGTTTGGATGCTTGTGACTGTCCAAGTGTCCCTTTGTTTTTGAGTACCGGCCACTATTCGGATACTCCATTTTCTTGACACTCGACTTGTTCGAGTTGTCTTCATAGCTAGGATGCCTGCAACTGACCAAGTATCCCACTACCTTTGAGTGCCTTTCATTGTCTAGGTACTCCCTTTCCATGACACTCGACCTCTCCGAGTTGTCCTAAAAAATTATACCATTGAATACTAGCAGCCATTCAAGTATTCCACCACATTGTGCTCATGCGATTACCCAGGTATGCTTTCTTACACTTGGACCAGCTGAGTGGTCCCCGATCATATCGTAAATATTTGTGTTCATCCAAATATTCCACTACTTTGTACACGTGTGTCTGCGACCATCCAGGTAAGCCTTGTGCTATATTCAAATTTATGTTACCAGGTGGTGAGAGACCTTCACGAATATCCCAGGTACGTCCTCGATATTCCCATTTACTAGGAGGTGAGAGACCTTCACGAATATCCAAGGTACGTCCTCGATATTCCCAACTGCCAGGAGGTGAGAGACCTTCGCAAATATCCAGTGTACCCTTCGATACCCGCGAACATCCAGGTATCTTTCAAAGTTCGTACTTGTGATCATCCAAGCACTCTTTCGACACTTGCAAGCAATCAGGTATTTTCCAGCATCTAGTACTTGTGATCATCCAAGTACCCCTTCAACGCTTGCAAAGACCCAAAATCCTCCAGGTTAGTACTTGCGAATATCCAGGTACTCTTTCAAATGCCTATAAATGTCCAGGTATCTTCCAAAACCGATGCCCTGAGAAAGGTCGGTGCATCTCCCGAGAAAGGTCGGGTACCAACCGGTGTCCATGACAGAGGTCAAGCGCCCCACAAATCGATGCCCTGAGAAAGGTCGTCGCATCTCCTAAGAAAGGTCGGGTACCAATCGGTGTCCATGACAGAGGTCAAGCACCCCACAAATCGATGCCCTGAGAAAGGTCGGCGCATCTCCCGAGAAAGGTCGGGTACCAACTGGTGTCCTTGATAAAGATCAGGCACCCACAAACAGATGCCTTAAGAAAGGTCGACGCATCTCCCGTTAAGGCGACCGAAGAAAGGTTCGGGTCCTCGACAAACCACTGATTGCTCTAATAGGCGACTGAAGAATGGTTCGGGTCCTGAGAAGGCAATTCCCCGTCAAGGCGACCGAAGAAAGGTTCGGGTCCTCGACAAATCACTGATTGCTCTGACAGGCGACCGAAGAATGGTCCGGGTCCTGAAGAAGCAACCTCCTCATGTCACCAGGTAAGATGACGCCTTGATACTTGCCAAACTCAAGGTTCACACCCTATCTCACTCACTCCCGGTAAGTAACTCCAGGTATTTTCTTATCTGTCTTAGTATATGTAAAGTTATATTGCTATTTTTTTGCATAGAATAATAGGTCCCAAATGAAATATAATCTGCTACGCATGCATGGATAAAATTTAGGCATCGGTTTGTATTTGAATGCAACCTCGCGAGCTCACCTTCAAAGAGGGGTTGTTGACGCCTAAAATTTCCTTTTAATTAATTAGGCTTTATTTTACTTTATTTTATTTTATTTTATTTTATTTTATTTTATCTTTTTCGAATAACAAAAAGACAAACAACAAAGCAAAACAAGCAAAAAAAAAAAAAACAAGAAAAGCAAAGCAAAAATCGGCAGCCCCCTCCCATCTTTTCGCAGCCCAAGCCCAGCCTTCTCCTTTCCGCCCGGCCCCTCTTTTCCTTCTTCTTCCTTCTTCTTCTTCCTCGCGTCTTCCCTCTCCGCCTCTGTATTCCACGCGCTTCATCACCGACGTGCGAAGGACGGCCTACGGCCGAGGAAAGTAGGCCGACGTCGGCCAGAGGTGACAAATCTCAGGCGCCATTAATGGCTGCCTTCAATGCCGAGCACGCCTCGCTGGAAAAGCTCGGATGGGACGCCGGTTCAGCCGAGGAAGACCGGTCGGCAAGCCGAAGGCCGGCGGCCGAAGCCCTCCGTCGACCGGACCCCCCTCGCCTATAAATAGGCGGCAGCAAGCTCCATCGACGGCCATCGCGAGCTTGAAAACCTTCGCCTGAGAGACTTTAGGAGGAGACCGAAGAGCGAGCGCCGGGGAGGACTCGAGTCGCGAGCCGCCCACCCTCCACCGAGAGACTTCGGGAAGGCCGGGGCGAGCGGGTACGAGCGGGTTTGGCCGGTGGATGCTCGATCCGGCCCGAGGGAGAGAGAATCGAGCCCTTCCATCACTTCTGTCGCCGTGCCACCATCCAATCGTCGTCACCGCCGCCATCGCTAGAAACCCGCGTTGCGCCCCGACCGTTGCCATCCGGAGGGAAGCCATCCGACGCCACTCCCGTCGCACCTTCGCCGCGAACAGGTAGCCCATCACTTCTGTCGACGTCGCCATCATCTCCGTCGTTCATCGCAACCCCACTCCATCGCCGTCGTCGTCATCGTAGTCGTCATTGTCGTTGCCGTCGCCGCCGTAGCGCCTCGGTCTCCACCCCTGGCGCCACGGATTCGCAAACCCTAGGGTTTGCGCCCGGAAAATCGGGTAGGGTTCGCGATCCAGGGGCGGCCGGAGGACGGGTCGGGTAGGGTTTCGCCAGGAGCCGAGCCGCTAGGGCGGGTCATCGGGTCGGGCCGGGCGTCTCTAAACGCCCGGCCGCGACGCGATTTCAAAAAAAAAAAAAAAAAAAAAAAAAAAAGACGAAAAAATCCTAGTCGGGCCCACAACGCGGGCCCGTCCGCGTTGGGTCGCCGTCGGACCCAACGCGGACCCGACCCGGGTCGGCTTTTTTTTATTTTAAATAATGTTTTAATAAATAAATAAATAAAATAAATAAATAATTTATTTTTTAAAAAAATTAAAACAAAAAAAAAAAAAAACAAAAACAAAAAAAATGAAAAATGATTTATTTTCAAAAAAATAACAAAAAATAGTAAAAAATGTTTTATTTTCCAAAAAAATCAAGAAAAATAAAAAATACTTTATTTTCCGAAAAAATTTATTAAAAAAAATTAAAAAATATTTTATTTTCCGAAAAATCAAAAAAATAAAAAAAAAATTTTCAAAAAATATTTCAAATTTTCCAAAAAATGTCAAAAATTCAAAAAATGTCAAAATTTTCATAAAATGCCAAAAAGCCTTGTATTTTCTAAAAATACCCAAAAATCCAAAAATCCCTTTTATGTCAAAAAAAATGAAAAATGAGAAAAAGAATCAAAATGTTTTTCCTCCCTAAAATGCATGGAAAATCCCTCAAACATCCAAAAAGCCTTAGGGTTTAAACAAAGATTAGGTACCGAAAGGGCATTAGTGATTAACTAATGTAATCAAGTCCCCGATTCTAATTTCTCAAGTTGCGCAGAGCAAGTATTTCTCCCGATACTTTGCTTGGGTTTCTAATCGACCCACCCCAAATCGATTAGTGGCGACTCCGTTTTAAAAATTAATTTACAGGTTAAAAACTTGAACCATTAAAGTCGTGAATTGGTGGACTTGGAGAATTCGAGCTAAAATAAATTCAGCCGAGCCATTAGCCTCCTTTAGGCGTTCGACTCCAATCGGGCACCGAAAAAAAGAGGTCGCGACAGTCATTAATAAAAGAATTAATACTATGAAAAACCTCAAACTAGTATGATTGTGACAAATTTAGCTCAAACTAATTTTTTACTACAAAATACTCCAAATCGGTACACTTTTAATAAATTTACTCTAAACTAATTTTTTGACTATAAAAAACTCTAAACCGTTACAACCATCTGTTAATTTATGTTAAATTGTTGATATCACGAAAAATAATAACTACTATACTTGTGACAAACGGAGGATAAAAACCACAATTAGTATGCTCGTCAACTATTATGTGTCATTCAACTTAGCAACTTCGTAGTAAAATTTAACAGAAATCAAAGCAAAGGGTAAATTTATTACGGATGTACTAATTTTGAGTTTTGAGTTGTCAAAAATTAGTCTAGTGCAAATTTATTATGGGCTACCAGTTTTAGATTTTTCGTACTATTAACTATAATAAAATCACAGTAGATTTATGGTTTGTTTGTTAACTGGACAAATAATGCATGTGTCCTTTCATTGATTTCTCCTAAATTTTATTTTTTTACTCTCCGGAATAAAAAAAAGAACAAAAATTTATTTGATAACTTTTTTGTTCTTGGGAACAAATTTGTTTCCGGAAATAAATTTAGAACATAATCAAGAAGTAGAAAAAAGTTGATTCTTTGTTCCTAAGAACTTAATAATCAAGGCAAACCATTTTTTTTCCTCTTCTTTTCTCTTTTCCTTTTCTCTTCTACTTCCTCATTGCCGGTTGTCGGCCATGACAATGGCCGGCGACTGACTGGGTGAGGCTTAGCCTCGCCTAGGTTTAGTAAGGCTTGGCCTTGCTAGGCCAGGGCGAGACTAGCCTTACGCTGATTGGGCGAGTTGGAGCCTCACTAGAGGCTAGGCGAGCTTTGCCCAGCCATCAGCGAGGCTCGACCTCGCCCTAACTTGGTGAGGCTCCAGTGAGGTCGCCGGACCTCGCCTAGCCGGTTGTCGACCATGGCAATAGCCGGCGACTGGTTAGAGAAGAAGAAGAGGGAAGGAAAAAGGAAAAGAAAAAAGAGAAAAATATAGTAAAAATATCAAAAAATTAAAAGAAATTCTAAATCATTTTAAAAAAAAAAATTAAGGATCGTACCAAATGCATTTATATTCATAAAATAGAAATTTTTAGCAGTTACCAAATACTTTCAAATACTCAGAAACTTGTCCAGGGAACATAATAAAAAAGAATCATTTTTGAGTAGAAATTACTTTCGGAAACATAATAGTTACTAAACGATCCCTTAGCATCCGATAAGAATGAGCAAGTTTTTTTTTTATCCCAGGGAGCAGTTGAGGAGTAATGGTCACCTCGTTGGCTTAGATTAGTCAGGAGTACTTGATATCTCTTGGCCAAGTCAGTTCACCTTATTCACAATACTTTTTCCTATTGTAATTGATATATTCATGGGATTTTGTATGTTTCCCTTGATTGATTGTGATTGATTATAATTGATAATTTACTATTTTAAATAGTTATTGTTGACACCTAAATTTTGGCGATTTAGTTTATTTATTTATTGCATAGGAAGTTAGGAGTTAATTTTATTAATTGCATAGCATATAGATTTAGGTTGCATTTATTTTGTTATTTGTATTTTTTGCATTTTATTGGACCGGTGGCGGATGAGTTCGAGTTAGATGGATCAGGCCCATGAAGCAAGCAGGTTGGCCCAAGCCCGTGTTTTTTAATGATTAACAATTATCTCGTGGGAATATAAAATTTTAAAATTTTTCCGAGATATGAATTTTTTTTTTTTGATAGGGCAGATGGGTAAAAGAATATTGCGATTTGATTTTGAAAGATTTGGTTAGGGAAAAATTTCATCTTAATCTCAAATCCTTATCGTATGGGATGAATTTTGTGAAAAATTGCGGATTTGGATTCGAATAAGAAATTAAAATCCTAGTCCTTCACCTATAAAAAGGGGGTATGCGTTGGTTTCAGGTGGAGGCCACAAAAAAATTAAAAAATACGGCCGCATTGAAGGGGGGCTTCTTCTTTTCCCTTCGTTCCTTTGAAGAAGGAAACACAAAAAAGGAAGAAAGCTTGTTGAGAGAAAGTGAAAAAAAGTCAGAAAAGTGGGCAGAACAGTAGAGGGCAGAGGGAAAGGGACGTCTAGCAGCAGGAAAAAAGAAAAAGAAAAAAAAGTATTGTTCTTCTCCTTCGTTGGGTCCCCTGTCGGTGTCCCCTTTGTTGCCCGATCCCCTCGCCGCGCACTAGTAACCAGGCTTCCGTTGTGCTGGCCGCCGCGCGACACCGCCGGCGTTCCTGCAGCGCCCGAGCTCTTCTGCAACAGCCGCAAACCGACGCCCCTGCTCCGCCTCCACCGAGTCGTCCCGCCGTTCGTTTCCCGCGGCGCCGTCACGTTTACCCCTCTCTGCTGCAGATCCCAAGCCCTCTTCGTCGCGCCTCCACTAGCTACCCCTCGCATTGGCCGTTGTTGCTCCTGCTTTGCCCGCTCGCTCGTCGCCGCACCTCCGAAGCCCGCAACCCGCAGATCCCGAGACACCCCGTTCACCGCGCCGCCCATCCGACCGCCGCGACCTCCGTCCCGCCGACCCAGCCCGGGCGGACCCGCGCCACTCGATTCGACCCGACGCCCGAGTCTTCCTCCGCCTCGAGCCCACCGTGCCGCGCCGAGCTCTACCCCGCTCCGCCCGCGTTCACTCCGCCCGAGCGCCGCTGGTTGCCATCCGCAAAGCCGACGCCGGTGGCCGTCCCGCCGTCACGTGATCTCGTGCTCCGCATCCTCTCGCCGCGCTGGTTCGCTGACTCGCCCTTGCCGGATCCCCTTGCCGGACTGATCAACCGGTGCCCCTTGGAGACCCACGAACCGTGCGTGGGAAAGGAGGAGAAAAAAAAAAAAAAAAAAAAAAAAAAAAAAGAGAAAATCAATTTAGGTAGTTTTTTTAATTGTTTACTTTATTTTTTTTATTTATCTTATTTTATTTTATGTTTTTTTTTTAGAATCGGTCTTTAGGTATGATTGAGATTCCGACATGAAATAGCCCCTTTAAATTAGGGATTTATAGTCCGATTTTCGAGCCCGAAATCCGACTTGTAATCTCTTGAAAAATCGTCAATCTGATCTCCCGCCCGAGATTCGATTCGCGATTTAATTTTAAAATTGGCCAACCCGATCTTATGCGCGAGATATGGTTCACCAATTTTTGGATATCAATCTTATCCTGCTTGATTGATTTGCTGTCGTGGTATTTGAATTAATTATATCTTAGTAAAAGGAAAAAAAAATCTGAGTTAGGATTAGGTTTTTTTTTAAAATTATTTTGCATGTTTAGAATAGAGATTTTATTTTGAGTCATCAAAAAGAAAAAGAAAAAGTACATTCATTTAAGATGTTAGTTTTTTTTATTATCTGAATTGCATGATTAATTTTAATTTCGAATTTCATATAAAAATTAGAATTATGGCATTCTTTGCATGTTATTGTTAGATAAAATTGCATGCTTTATTTTAGGTCTAGATAGATTTTTTTTTTTAAAAAAAAAAATTGGATGATAGTTTTTTTAAAATGCACATAGTATCTAGATTAGATAATATTTTAGGATTGCATCACGAGATAATATTCTAGATTAAGATAGGATTGGTATATTCCTAACTTAAAATAGATAATGTTTCGCTTTAGTTAGATTTTTATTTTTAGTGATTTTTGATTATGAATTTTCATTAAAAGAAACAAATAAAAAAATCATTCTCATGCATATTAGAATAGGATTGCATGTTTCATTTTAAATTTAAATTGACTTTTAGATATATTGCATCTTGGGTTAGAAGTCGCTAGGTTAAAATAATACCTTGGTTTAAATTAGGATTTAGTTTGCCCTAATCCTTAATTTAAATTGGATAGAATTTTTAACCAAGTTGGGTAATTGTTGCATTTTTCTTAGTTTCGAATTTAAAAAAATAAAAATTTGTCTTAGGATAAATTAATTTCAATTTCTAGGATAGATTGCATTTTCTAGAATAAAAATTATGTGCACGTCATATAGAAATAGGCTCATGAAATGCACGTCATTTAGTGTTTGCTAAGTCATTTAATTAGAACTTCCTTGTCATTAGAATTAGGTCATCTTGATTAATTTAGATTGCATGTTTAATTATTGCATGTTCATTAAGAAATCATTAGTTTTTTCATATAGTTTAGGACATGTTGCCATGCCATATTATTTCATATTAGATTAGAAGCATTGCATTGCATTGCATATGGACTATGCTCTTGTCTAAAAAAGGTAAAAGCAAAAATTGAGTGATTGCTTGTTAACTAGAAATCATATCTAGGATTGCTGATGTGAATTCTGGTCTAACAACGCAGATGCTTTCGTTGCTATAAGTAAGTCCTGCATTTTATCTATTTACTTTCTTGGGTGTTAAATTGGTGGTTTGCGCACCTGAGTGATCACCTCACATGTTAGGAAAGTAAATTAAAATTGATTCAAACTGCTTGCCAAACATTTTTCAAAATAAAAGAGACAGATATCTCGAAAGGGCGTTAGAGAAATCTAACGTAACCAAGTCCCCCGAACTCACAAATCTCTGGTTCGTAGGAGTAAAGTAAAAACTCCCATTACTTTACTTGGGTTTCTAATCGACCCACCAAAAATAGATTAGTGGCGACTCCTGATTGAAAATCATTTGTATGTTAAGAACTTGAACCTAAGTCGCGAATTGGTATGGGCTTGGGAGAGCCCGAGTTAAGTCTAGGCTTAACAATCCATTAGCTAAACCCTAGGTGGTTCACCCTCCGAAAAATTTGGTATATTGTAAAATCTATAAATAGGATCATGTGCACTTTATTTAAGAATGTATGGAATATTACAATTTTATCTTTGTCTTCACTGTTCTTAACTTGGTATCAAAGACACTGTTATTCCTCTCATGTATGTGTTTCCACCTCCTATCAGTCTGATTCCACATGTAGCTCCTAATCCGACTTGCACTTGACATGAATTGTTAAATTATTATCTTATATTACTTGACAATGAGTTTTACACACTCTATTTATTAATGTGGTCTTTTTTTACCTATCAATTTAAATTTTTGGGTTGTACTTTTGCAACATTCTAAATGGCAATCTTATTAAGGAAGTTAATATGTTGCCTCTTTTTGGATAAACTCATCCTTCCAACAAAATGTGTCGATCATGTCAAGCATTATATGGCTTGAAACAGGCTTCTAGTGCATGATATTCCAAGTTTAGCTCAATCAAGAAATCTCTTACTTTCAAATTCAATCCATGACCATGCTCTGTTTGTTCATGTGGATGACATTGTTATTACTAGCGTTAATTGGCAAAAGAATACCCCAAGTGCCACAACTTCGTATAAAGTGACACATAAGTGTTTTAAACTTCTATGATGTACACTTAAGTGCCAAAATCGCAGAAGAAATGAACACTTAGGTGCCAACAGCTAGAATTTCTGGCTAAATAGTCGACGTGGTTTTTTCAGACGAGAATTTTAAAGGATTTGGCATTTCTTTAAAAAAAAAAAAAAAAATTATCCATATAGATAGGGCGAACGACGTCGTGCCATCCAAGTGGACTATGTGAGACGATGCTAAACGACATTGTTTGGCATCTTGACCTGACTATGCTCGTTGTTGCTTTTCACGCTCAGTTGTCATTCTCTCTGAGGCTCTATCACCACTCATCATTCATGCTCACCCTTCATGCTCGGTCTTCACACTCACCCTTCCCATCGTTCCTTCTCACACTCACCCTTCACGCTCGGTTTCTGTTCTTGTCGAGGTTCCTTCTCACACTCGCCCTTCACAATCAACATTGCTTGTCGTTCGCTAAGGCTTTGTTGCTGCGTGCCATTCCCCAGTGGTGAAATTTAAGGGCAAATCAAAATTAGGTCTCTTTGGCTTCAATTGGGGATTTTGGCCAATTTAGGGCTTTAATTTGGGGGAACATGGAGGACAACATCGTTTTAGATAAGAATTACTGAGTGGACATTCCAATGAGCTATGTAAACTAGTTTTACTAATACAATAATGCCACATTGGATTTCCAACAAGCCTCATTGGAGTTGGCAGTAAAGTGTCCAATTTAAAAAAAAAAAATTGACACTTAAGTGTACATTTTGGAGTTTTTGGCACTTATGTGTCCTCCTCTGCCAAGTTGTGGCACTTGGGGTATTCTTATCCCAGCATTAATCATGTATTGTCATTTCAAAGGTTAAGTAATATCTTGGTGATCAGTTTGAAATGAAAAATCTTGAGCCACTTAGTTATTTTTTATGCTTGGAGGTTAATTCAAATTCCTTTGGTTATTGTGTTTCACAATTAAAAGATGACATTTATCTTCTTTCTCGAGCCAAAATCACTGACAATAAGGTCGTTACAACTCCTATTGAAATCAATGCCAAATTTGGTGCCAAAGATGGAACTCCTTTTTCAAATCCTATATTCTATCAATAGATGGTTGATAGTCTTATATATCTCACTACTATAACCTAGGATTGCCTATGTTGTTCATATTGTTAGCTTGCACATGGCTACACCACGCATGACTCACTTTGTTGTATTCCTTTGAATCCTTCACTTTGCAAAGGGTACATTATTTTATGGCCTTCACTTTTCTGCTCAATCAATCATGGAGTCACAATTTATGCTGATGTTGATTGGGTTGGTGACGCTTAAGATTATTGTTCCACTATGTGTTATTATTTCTTTTTTGACAACTCAGTTATCTCATGGCATAGCAAAAATTAGATCCTCACCCCTCACTCTATTATAAAAGCAGAATAACAAGCTCTTACTTACACGACATCAAAATTACAATGGTTAGAATTGTTACTAAGGGTGCGTTTAGTAACTGGCTAAATAATAACTGATTTTATTCTTTTGTTCTAGAGCATATATTTGGAATAGAAATCCATTTAGTAATTTTTTTTATTCTCGGGAATAAAAATCCTTTTTTTTTTTTTTTCTGTTTCTAGAAATAGATTTGGAACATAATCAAAAAGTTAAAAAAAAAAAAAACTGCTTCTTTGTTCTCGAGAATAATTTTATAATCAATTCCAGACCTATTTTTCTTTTTTCTCTTTTCTTTTCTTCTCTCTTTGTCGCCCCCACAATCGGTCACTGGTCGCCGTTGCCGCCACTGCCGCCACCGTTAGCAGGGGCTGGCGATCGGCCGAGCGAGGTTCGGCGAGCTCGCTAGAGGCTTGTTTGGCCACCGTGAGCCTCGATCTTGTAGATCTGGGTGAGGCAAACCTCACATCGCTTGGTTCACTGGCGAGGCTCGCTTGGCCATCAACAAGGCTTGGCCTTGACTAGATTTGAGAGGCCAAGGCTTGTGGTGGCTAGGCAAGCCTCCCACAAGCTCACTGGACCTTGCTTGGCCACTTGATGACCACCGCTATGGCTGGCAATTGGTCACAAAGAAGGAGGAAGAAAAAGAAGAGAAAAGGAAAAAGAAAAAAAGAAGAAGAAGAGAGAAATATAAATTAAAATTATTAAAAAATTAAAAGAAACAAAAAATATTTAAGATTCCTATTAAATGCATTTTTATTCTAAGAATAAAAATTTTGGGTAGTTACTAAATACCTTCAAATGCTCATAAATATTTCCCGGGAACAGAATAAAAAAGAATTATTTTTTAGTAGAAATTGGTCCCAGGAACAAAATGGTTACCAAACACATCCTAAAAGACATGAGATTGCGTCAATGGTCATTCATTGCGATAACCAAAGTGCTATCCAAAATGCACATAATGATGTTTTCCAAAAATGCACCAAGCATATTGAAATAAACTGTCATTTCATCTGATATCATGTTCTTCTTTCCCTTGATTGGTCTTT
The DNA here is from genome assembly GCA_017140595.1 of Eucalyptus curtisii. Taxonomy (NCBI): domain Eukaryota; kingdom Viridiplantae; phylum Streptophyta; class Magnoliopsida; order Myrtales; family Myrtaceae; genus Eucalyptus; species Eucalyptus curtisii. The sequence goes on along the minus strand of CM029501.1, from coordinate 12,031,680 downwards.
GATTGATTATAATTGATATTTTGTTACTTTAAAAAGTCATCCCGTAAAGTTTACAAATAAGCTCATCTTGATAAATGTACAAAATATTATATTTTCTCTGTCATCATAATTCTCGACTCTAATTATATTTTCACGTGATTAAACTAGAACGATGCCTTGACAGAGTACGTTGGATCTTTTTTTTGACAAAGATCATACTCTAACGTCGGATTAACTCACGTGTGAGTCCCTTTCATTGGGCCTGCTCTCCATGTATCCCGGTATCTTAATGCACCATACTTATTTTTACTCGAATCTTCCACTTTTTTTTTTTTTTTGGTTGAATCTTCCGCTTACACCGGCTAAATTTGGTAGATGTTGGAGAGGAGCAACACCTCTCCCTCAGCCTTTACCTCAATTGCTTTAGCCCAGTCAAGTTGAGCAGGAAGCAGAGGGACACCGTTTGCCACCTCAGTTAGAAAATCACACTTAAGATTTCTTCATTGAAATATTTCACAAAATGTCGATGCACACGTGTTGGGCCCCACCCAACAAATTAACCATCGGCTTTCATATCGCTATTTTTTTCTTTGGTCTGAATATATGGCTACAATGGGACGCCATACATTGAGTTGTGTTTCACAGGAAGAAGTTCCGATAGTGTGGAAACATTTGGATCTATAGACCCGGGTCAATCAAGGAACTTGAAGAGTGGTCGATCTAAGAGTTCTTATGCCTTCAATAATGTTGGTTGTTCTGGGAATAGGAATGCGTTGTTGAGAGACATAAAAGTTTCTTCGAGCAGTCAGGCCACAAAAATAGGGACTGTGGAAGAAGTCGAAAAAGAAATTTGATCGAACTACTTAGTGACGTTGGCCAGAGTTATCACGGGAGAGCTACATATAGGATCGATCGACGCCCTTGCATCAAGGATGGCATGTCGAGAGAGGATATGCAGATCGAGTTTGCTCCTCAGAGAGAGTTCGAGTGCAGCTTGGGCTTGGTAGACGTCTTTGGCCGCTGAACGGCACGTGGAGATCGCTAGGGGAGCAGTGATATTATGCGGCATTATGGAGCAACGGATCATATACTCTTTCTTGGCTGCAAAGAAGAGCCACGGTAGAGATTTGTTGACCATGTCTCGAGTTTTGGGGAACGACTCGAGTGAGGATCGAAGCCTTGAGATGTGCGCAAGCTTGATGTATGTTTGGAATAATTAAATATTAAATCACAACTTCATCTAAAAGCTTAAGTTTTTAGAATAGTCGGCAGTTGTCACATAAAATTTCACATGATATCAGAGTTGGAGGTGTTCAAATCTTTCTAGGCTCTATTTGTCTTCCCAATTAAATATGTCCACACTTAGTACTAAGCAAAAAGACTACTAAGCATAAGAGGGAATATTTAAATAATTAAATATTAAATCACACATTCATCTAACAACTTGAACTTTTTAAATAGTTAACAATGGTCTTACAAAATCTCACAATGTAAAGTTTGTGGAAGATGGAAAATAGAGGCATGCTAGGTGCCTTCCCAACATGGGCAACATGGCCGAGGTGCCTAGGCCACTATCGAGCATTCGGAATACTGCCTAGGCCACATTAACCAGGTGCTTGGGCCGCTAGTGGAGCATCCAAGACGTGGTGGCAAAGTGATTGGGCCAGCCTTCCAGCCGCCAGACACTTCGGCATTTCCAGAGCGGTTCACGGGGGCCCGGGATAATTCGGGCGGCACCCAGCCATTGTCCCAAAGCTCGATCTGCATACAAACAACCTTGATTTCCAAGAGAGAAAAGAGAAGTTTCTACATCATAGCCTCCCTATGAAATAGGTACCGACATTCTAGATAAATTTAGGTATGTTGTTTTCTTTATATCTCGGTTATTTCAATGTGTATCTCGCGATGATCATCAATTGCACGGTGTTCTTTCCACAACTGCTAATAATTTTTACCAGGTTAACTTCAACACCATTAGACATTGTAGAATGCCACGAAATGCTCCAACTAAACATGATCTGAGTACAAGGCCGTCCGCATCATATAATAATAGACATTGGCCTGCGCAGTTTATTACTCAAAGTACAAGCAAACAATGCATGTAATATCTAAGCACAAAACAATTGAGCTTAATGTATCATCACATCTTAAAATTGCGTAACCATATACGTTTATATGAGTCACAGCAGTTTATGCGAAAATAATTGCGGAACCCATTATACTTATTAATTGTTTACTATGTCTCAGCAGAAGTTCTTTAATATAGAGATGCTATTTTGATATAGCGAAGACGGTGGATGATATAAATATAGAATCGAAGTAAATTCAAAAGAATGAGCATGAACTTTCAAATATTCAAGGCTGCGCAAGATAGAAAAACTCTCAATTTTCTTGTGAATAATCTGAAGCAAAGCAACTCTTTGTACTACCAGGTCCCTAGGAGGACTCTTGTTAACCATTTAACATTGAGAACTGTCATATATATGGTGCATTTGTTTCGTGGAAAACCTTTTCCGGGAAAACGTTTTTCTCAATTTTCGATGTTTGATTCGCTTAAAAAAATAAGTCAATGGAAAATGTTTTCTACCAAAGCTTAAATTTAGGATGTTAGGGCTAAATAAATAACCTAGAGAGGGTGAGAGGTGATAGTGCAAAATAAAAATAAATTAAAACGTTATTGCAACAGAACAACATCGGATGGCAAACCGTGCTATGTTTAGATCTTACCGATATACAAAAAATTATCACAAAAATATAAATAGAAGTTTAGGAATAGAGAAAATTGCACACAACAGAGTTATAGTGATTCGGCTTTGACAAACCTACATCCACTCTCTTGCATTGACAGCTTATCGACTGATTCTACTAAAATGAATCAATCAAATGTTACAAGTACTAAGTAAGTGCCACTCAAGCTTATGTGAAAGAACTACTATTCTCACACTCACAACCTCTAATAGATTACAATATTCAGCTCAAATAAGACGAAAGCAATTTGCGATAAGATTTTGTGAACTTTGGAATTTATATTTTATGTATGCTCTCTTGTATCCTTCAGCAGAACAACTTCCTTTAATACTCCCTAGTATCCAAGCTAACTGTTGGACCTTCTATCCGAGGATCAGCAGTCCAATCAATCCGTTGGACTTGAAACTTCAGGCATATCTGATTGCCTTCGGATTGAAAAGAAAAAAGTCCCCCTCGATAAAATTTGCCACCCATACAGCAGATGGGGTTTCCAAAAGTCGAGTCTTTCCTATGGAGAACTTTCCATCTTCAATATGATTATTCCGTTGGTAGATTGAACATTTCATATGCAATAAAATTGACTTCAATAATTTACTCTCGGATAATCAAAATAAACTAGATAGGAAATCCACGCTGATCTTCTAGCCCTTAGCACAAGGTCTGATCACAATCTTATTCTTATCAAGATTGAATCTTAAAAGATCTTATCTCCACTCCATCTTTGAGTTTGACGAGTAACATCTGATGATTCTCATAAGAGCTTCCACCTGGAAAAACTTACCATCGGAATTAATGAATTATTAAAGGAAGTTTTGTCAATCATCAAAACTAATAAGGAATTTTCCTCAACATAAGAAAACGATTTCCCCTCTAAAAGAATCGAAAAAAAAAATTCAAAAAATGTTCTTAGTCTTAGGATACTTGATTAATGAAAAGTTAATTCTTATAAAATAATTTTTCTAAAAAAATTGAAATATAATTATCTTTAAAAATTTTCCTTTTTTATTATTTCTTTTCTTTCTTTTCCTTTCTCCTTCTTCCCCCTTCTTCCTTCACCATCGACCACTACCGACACCGATGAGCAACCAAGATGCGGGTCGGCGAGCTTAAGGCTCAGCCGATCTAGGCAAGCTCAAGCTCAACCAAGGTCGACAAGCTAGTGGCTCGACCGATCCAGGCGAGCCCAAGCTCCGTTAAGGCTAGTGAGCTCAAGCTCCTTTGAGACCGGCAAGACTACTCGCCCGATCTCTTCTCTACAAGGTGGAGATTGCTTGTGGCTATCGCTGACCAATAGGCAAAGGAAGGGAGAAAAAGAAAAGGAAAGAAAAGAAAAAGAAAAGAGAGAAAATAAAATTTAAAATAATTTAAAATTCAATTTTTCAAAAGAAGAAAATAAAATAATTAAAATTAGATTAAAAAAAAGTAAAAATTGAACTTTTTTTTTTGTGGAAATAAATTCGTGAGATTGAGATCATTTTCCAATAATATCCAAGAATTAAAAAAAAAAAAAATCAATCATACATTACAAAACAAAAGAAAATTAACCATATTTCTAGAAATTGTTTAACTGGAAATATTTTCTTATATTATTGAGTTTTTCATGAAACAAATGAACTGTTACTTAACCTTCTTAGTTGGAATTTTTAATACGGTATTATCGTCGAGTCCCGCCCTAGGTTTATTTCGCATATGTGGCTCCATGTTCTTGAATTCTGTGCGTTCTCAGTCCATCTGAACATGAAAGGTGATGTTAAAATATTATCTTTGGGATGCATAATTTCAATGGGTCTTATACGCATTTAGTCTCCCCTTACTTGAGAATTTTAAATTTAAGGCTGAACTTCTTAAGGAGAGCAATAACTATGGGGCCTTGTACCAACAGATAGGCCCAAAGTAGAACCTAACCATAGAACTCGTGAAATGATGAACAATAAGATTGCGTTTGGTAGTCATGATAAGTCCTATCTTGAATTTGGTGCTTTCTCAATACAAGATAAAGTCGGATATAAGGGAGATATAGACAAGATAAAATTATCCTGAGGGGAGGTAGAATAAAGATGGATAGGATTCTTAACACCAAAAATAAATAAATACAAATTATTTTTCTCAAATAACAAACTTGTTAAATTAACAAAATTAAAATTATATTCCAATATAATAAATATTTGAATTCTAATATACGAAATTTAAAATAAAAAAGTAGTTATTTTAATTTAATCTTATTTGTATTTATAAATTCGAATCTAATTCATTTTATAATATAAAATAATATATAGATATATTGACGTTTATATTTTTTAGTATTTCGGTATATTAGTATGGTTTACCATTAAATAGAATTTTATTAGAGAAAGATGGAAAGGGAATAAAGAAATAAAAATAAATTAATTTAAAAAGAGGAAAATAAATTAAATTAAGAAAATAAAAATAAATTAGGCAAGAGTGTTGCAAGAGATATTTGCCATCTTCATTTGTAAAATTTTTTACACATTTATATACTAATATACTGTTAATATCAAACAATGTACATGAACTAATGTGAATATATTCAACTTTATTATTGCAGTCACCAAACAGTTGATAGGATATAACAAAATCCATAGATTTCATATTACATCTATCTAATCCTATTCTAATTAGAAATCTAGACAACCAAACATAGCCTAAATGAGCATTGTAACTCTACCCTAAGACACCAACTCAACAACTCCGCTTTGATCTTTTGCTTCTCACTAAGTCCTTTAGAAAAATTGTTTAAAAAATTCAAAACTTATTTTTTGACATTCAATTCAATTATAAATCTTTCAATTGTACCAATTTAGTTTAACTTTTTGATGATTTTCCAATTTAATCTCAAATCTTTTGATGAATTATCAATTTAGTCCTAAACATTTCAAAGATTTTTCCATGTAGTCTTTACAGCCAATTATCCAACTAATATGGTTTAGGACTAAATTGGAAAATGTTCAAAAAATTTAGGATTAAATTAACAAAATTGCAAGGTTTTTGATTAAATTGGTAAATCATTCAAATGTTTATGATTAAATTGGTACAATCGAAAAGTTTAGGACTGAATTGGTCGCCGTATAATATGTTTAGAACTTTTTGGACAATCATCTTCCTAGAAAATCATGAATAACAAATGAAAATTTCTTCTAAACCTAACAAGTGTATCCACTAAGGTTCCGTTCGTTTCGTAAAAAAATGTTACATTTATTAAAAATGTTTTCCAAGAAGCCATTTTTTAGGAAAATGATAATATTTTCCAATGTTCGCTTGAAACTTAAAAAAAGAACTAGAAAATTTTTTCTACCATTTGGTATGGAAATTTTGATTGATTTCTCTTTGTGTACTCCTTTTAATAATTTTTCATTTTATTTTATTTTTTAAAAATTGAACTTTTGATTTATTAGTTTTCTTTCTAACTTTTTATTTTTTATTTTTTCTTTCCTCCTCCATCTTCGGTCGGTTGTTGGCCACAATGACGGCTATCAGTAGGTCAAAGGCGAGCTTGAGGCTTGCCAGATTCCGGCAAACCAGAGGCTCGTGTTCACCGATTTGGCAAGTGGCCAACTCGCGCTCACCGATCTAGCGAGTAGCCAGCTTGAGCTCACCAATTTGGCAAGAAGCAGGTTCGCCCGTGGCCAGCGAGCTCAAGGGGTTTTATATGCATACAGTCTCCCCTTACTTGAGAATTTTAAATTTAAGGCTAAACTTCTTAAGGAGAGCAATAACTCTAGGGCCTTGTAACTACGGGGCATTTCATTATCATCAAACCTAACACATCACCATCATTATTATATGCACACTGTCATCGGTGTTGATTGTGAGTGACCAAACTGACTATCTTTAATAACGATACTAACTGAATGACACAAGAGAATAAGATTAATGAACCTTCTATACTTATCAGTACCAAAGACTATCAAGAACACCATCTTGATTTGTCTTTGCACTTAGACTATCAACGATTAGTTTCTCATCTCTGCTAATAAGCAAGATCATTAATGTTGTATAACTAATTTAAACATTTGCACTTGTCATGGCAAATGTTAAAACTTAGCGATAGTTTGGTAATCATCAAAATATCATAGGGATGTTTTCGAACAACATTAACGACACCACACTAAATCTTTGATATGAAGTGAGGTCTCTACCAACTATTTAAAAGTTAAAGTTATTAGATAAAGCGTGGTTTAAAATTTGAATATTCTAACGCTCCCTCTCACACGTAGGCTAGACTTTGGGCTTAACTTAAAGCGTGGAAATAAGTGATTGAGGAGAAAAATAGGGGCATTGGAAATATTGAATTAAGAACCTACTGCTCCAATATCATGTGAAATTTGATAGGATCACTGCTAACTATTCTATAAACTTAAGCTATTACATGAAAGTATAATTTAATATTTATATATTCTAACAGCAAATAACAGGTGCACCTCAACATAATCACATTATGAATAAAGTTCATCTTATTCCAACGTGTTGTAGGATAATGTGGTTCTAACCGTAATTTCCATTCAATTACAAGATCTTCATTCCCATTTCTTCTAATCCATTCTGTTTAAATATGTGCACTGGTTGGAAATTAGTGTGTCCAAACCACTTTGTTTTAGTGTGTTATCAGATAAATTAATTCACTAATTAATAGGACATACTATTATCAAAAGTCGAGTACGATGCACCTATTTAAATGCCTGATTATAATCCATCATGCCATTGAGTGTACCAATTTTATACATCAACCTGCATTATTTGCTATAAAAGTTTATGTTACGGAATTTTAGTTCACTCTCTCGAAGAGCACTTTGGCAATGTGGGAATTGATTGTCCCGGGATCGCAATGGGCAGTGTAGTAGAAGCTCCTCGTGACAGCAAAGAACGCGTCCTTCACGTCTCTATTGAGCCCCCGAGTTGAATTCTGGAGCACCAGTTGCGCCAGCTCTTGCATGGCCATTTCTATCTGGTCGTTCTCGTTTCCACGTACCTTTTGGGTTTGGTGATGAGCCAACTGACGGCAGATCGTGCTGGTGAGATTGCAGAGACGGTAGTATTCAGGATGAGACGAGAGGTCATCCGAGAGAAGACTGCTGCAAGCGCCGAGAGCTATCATCTGCACGAGGAGTTCGACCACTCCTTTGTACTTATCTCCTTCCTCTCCATATCCCACCAGCCACTTTTCCCACTACATAATTGATTGTTATGAATATTCCCACAAAAAAAAAAAAAAAAGGACCACGAAATTAGGAATTTATATCTCGTTAATTGGTAAATTAGTGAATATGAATTGACTCGTACATTTCAAGATGCATATAGATATGTGTGTGTGTGTGGGGGGGGGGGGGGGATTGGATTCGAAAGATAAGCCGTTGTTCTAATTTTAAAGATGGTATTCAGAAGACACTTACTAACATACTTCCCAAACAATTTGTGTGAATTAAACTTGAAGCGCATTGTGCATACAAAAATAGAAACGAACTATTGTAATTAGAGTGATAGATCATAACTCCTTTTTTCTCTTTGTCTAACCAAAGATCATTATGCGGATTTATATTTTAGCTGCTATATTCAATTTCATTAGTGTATTATATAGGTCTTACCGCAGCACGTAGAGGATGGCTAATGTCTTTACCACGAGCCTCCAAGACTTCCAATGAGAGCTGGTCTACGGTTCCGAGCAGAGCTGCAATGAGCCCTTCTCCTCTCTCATCTGGAATGGAGCTCCTGCAATATTCTTTTCCGACATAAGAAAGGTAATCTTCATAATCCGTTAACGGGAAAAAGAAAATGACGATAATCCAAGCGATTTTACCTTCCGCTTGTGTGCTTCTGTTTCCTGGAGAACTGCTGAAACTCGCGAACAAAGGCTCTTCTTTGCTCACGAGTGGTTCCCTCTCCCTCCAAGTACGAGGCGATTGCATCCGCCAACACCCTCGTTTTGGCCCATGCAAGTCTCTCTCCCGCCCGTTCCGGTTCGTAAATGCTCGCTGCCGCCGTAAAGTAAGAATAGAGAAGAGTCTTCCCACTTATCCCAAAGTCCACGAGTTTACTCTCGCAATACCACCTATAAATTGCAGATCTCAATTAGCAAATTCAATTACTATATTTTTTCACCCTTTAATTATGGTGAAATTACCCCTGAAAATTGTCCCATTCTGAGAGGTGCAAAGCTTGGCAATTGTTGTAATCCAGCTTGGCGAGCTCGAGATAGACGTCGTTGTCAACGTACTCCATCCTGCCATTGGATATAGAAAGAATAAGCAATTTTTGTTAAATGTGTTTCTGTCTTTCTGTGTGAGATTACTTGTCGACCCTTTTCAAAGTTTAACAGTGGTTCACAATATTATGTAAATTTTACTGATAGTCCAAGAAAAAAGCAATTGTACCTCTAACCATTTTTTGGAAAATATAAGTACGTGCCTAATTCTGCTTGCCTCTATTTAGGTTGATAAACCCCAAACTTTGAGCTTGAGTATTATAAGGACCACGAAAGAAATTGAATTCCATATCAATGATAAAACAACTTTGAGCATTTACTTTTGAATGATTTTATAGGACAATTACTAACTCTTCTAAAAATTTAATCTGTGAATGCGTGATTTAACGTTTAAATATTCTAACAATTTTCCTATCAAAATGATGTATAAATATTATGAATTCAAATGACAAAGCAACCACGGGCTTATCAGGTTCTGTGGGTCCTGAGATTAATAAATAGAAAGTGCCTGCATTCAGAATAAAAAAATTTATTTATTTCACCTTTACTTTGAAAAAAAAATCAATTTTACGAGTGGTACTAGGATATTAATATGTGTGCGGCTATAATTTATATAAAAGCTAGTGAATTTCTCAAATATGAAATTAAAATGCAAATACGACACCATCCCTCCAAGACAACAAGGACATGAGAGCCTTCTGAAGATAAGAAGAAAGGAAAGAACGAAAATGACATGAGAGCGTGAAGTGAAATTGGTGGGTTAAGTGTTGACTATTCTTTTTTTCTCTTTATTTCATTTCCGAAAAAAGTGGGAATTATTATTATAACTAACAAGGGCAACAAGAAAGAAAGATAACAACAGAGAGAAGAACCTGTAGAGAGTCTTGCCAATCCAAACGTCGTTTCGGCCGCCACACTGGTCTATGTAAAATCTCGACTCCACACGAGGTAAGTTTGCATACCACGGAACATCCAGAGCGTATCCCACCTTTAGAAGAATAATCTACTTAACTATTTTCGGAAAAATCTATTTAATTATTTCCTTTAATGTCAAATGAAAGAAAATAGATTTTGGCAAGATGATAAAGTTAGTTTGGGGCTTTTAAGTTAATTAAAGCCACGGATTTTCGCAATTTCATGGCGAAATAGAGTTCTCTCTAGTAAACCTAGACACATAGTAATTTGCATGCCAATTGTACCGTCATTCCGTCCGAGATGAGAAGCTAGCATAGTGTGTAATGGTTGACCCGACAATGGTACGTCTAGTCTCTCAGAAATGGAGTAAATATAACAGTTAGTAATTGCACGTCAAGTAATGAAAATAGAATCCTGTAAATCGAACTGAGCACATAAGATAGCCTGACAAAATTCAAAGAGTAATGTCCATACCTCGCCGGGTAAGTCCTTGGTTATGATCCACTTATCGAATAGCTCGTTAGCTTCTTGTTTCCGTCTCAGAAACTTCGCCGCGTGCCTGTTCGCATCCTCAAGGATTTTCTCTCCCGGGAAGATCAATTCAGAAGCCTTATACAGATTCAACATTCCGGTGACCGGCTCTATTAACTGCCCCATGAAGCTGAAGAACTCGTTCCCGCTCTTAAAGTTTTCAAACACCTCTAACGACACCGAGTGGAGTATAAACATAAGTATTTCCGCCAACCATTGATACAAGAAAAAGAAAAGAAACGAAGAAGGAGCTGACAAGTACCAGCAGACACTTCATAGCCATGGAGTCTCAAGAGCTTGAATCCCATGGAAGTGTCATCAATATCAGCCATATTCGAATTTCGAGCCCAGCAGATCCCTTTATCACTCCAATATCTGATACAATATTTGTCTTATAGATTGAACTCGGTTTCGTTACGTAAATTTGCTATCTGAATTTGACATAATTAACCCGAGAATTTGGGGCTGGATGTTTAGATTTTGGAAGTGTAACAAAAGCTTCAATGATCAAATTCAGCTTTCGCTTCTTATCCTTAGCCATGTCTCGAATGCTCAAAAACTACCAATTTCAATTAATATTTCAAATACTTCTCCTTTTCGGCTTATGAAAAGTATACGTTTTGGCTTTTCCTCCACAGTGGAGCATGAAATAGTTTGACATGACTTGAAAAATATGTAACTTGCATTTTAGATATGTGTTTCATCATATTTGATTCGAGTATGAAATGAGTTATAAGCAGATACTCGGGAGTAAAAAGTTATTCCAAGCACAGTACGAGTTGCACAAGTAGTGTAGCATTTTTTTTTTTTTTTTTTTTCTTACCTATAAACGTAGCTCATGCATTCTTTGATCTCTTCCTTGAAGTACGTAGAGACTCCAAGTCGCTGCAAGCGGTCAACGGCCCACAGGTGCTCGAACAAGTCAACCGGATACACGCCCGGAACTAAACGAAGTTTAGAGAAAGAAAAGAATAAAAAGGAAAAGTCACTTTCTAAAGTTGATAATCAGTGGCATCAGCAACTTCAAAGAGATCATCAAGTGTTACGTTAGGGAAGATAAGTTAAAATTAGCGACTTTTTTTTATTATTAATTAAGACTTGTGGATGACATGCATCAAGTGACCTTTTTTTTTATTTTATATATATATATTTGAGCTTTTTTAATTAATACATCAATCATGACCTCATATGATCACCTCCTAACCAAAAGTTAGCTACTGATAACGATCAGTAGGGGTGCGTATAGTTTTAGAGTAGAGCTGAGAACTGGATCTATAAGAATCGGCCCAATTCCTAGTTCTAGATTATGTAGGATAAATTTCAAGTTCCAAAAATAAGGGAACCTGATCAATGGGTAGCAATTTGGAACAAATTTTCGTGTTTTTCTTATTTTATGTCTTTACGTGATCGTGTTTTTCTTATTTTGTGTCTTTGCGCGATCATGCGGCATTCCATGACGTCCAATTATGAGTATCTAATCTAAAACCATTGGTTTAAGCTTTCATGTTCAACCATATCTATAATTAGGATTTTTTTTTTTTTGGTAACCGAGAACTCCACCGCGGGCCCCCCATGCTCGGACGGCACCAAAGGGCGGGCCCCTATATCTTGGGGGAGACTAGCACATGACTCCAATACCATGGCCCCTCACTTACAACGCTAGCAACTGTGGGTTTTGAACTCTCGACCTCGCGATGAAGACAGACTCTCAACAAACACAATTACCCACGGTTGGGTTATAACTAAGATTTTTACTTTGTTAATATTTCATAATTTTCGTGTGTCTAAGTATAAATTGTGATTAATGAATTATAACAAATGGTAGTCATTAAAAATAATGATTCACTACAAGTATTTAATTAAGAGTATAGTTAGAACCTGATTAGATGCTAAAACCAACCCAAAAACCTATAATATGATAGGTTTAAGGTTCTTAAGTATGTAGGATAGGTTCTAGGTTCCTGAGGATGTGAGGTAAGTTTTAGGTTCAAGAAATTATGAAATCTATTCCAATAGGTAGATTTCAGATTTCAAATGAAATTTAGACAGAACTTGAAACAGCTCACTCCTAATTATAGATAATTTCACAAAACAATAGTGTTGGTACTACTTTTTAACAGTCTTATTAGCGAACCAACGAGAATAATTAATCAAGTTTAGAAATATAAAGTAAACTGCAATTAATTGAAAAAGTTGACTACCTCCTCCATGGAATCTTTGGACAGTTCTGCTTAAATAATTCAAGCAATTCAAATCCCTGGTTTGCAAGAATGCAAATGCAGTTGCGGAGGGAGAGAACAAGAATGACCCATCTGCGTTCTTCAATTTTAGTAGCTCTTCCCACTTCAATTCCTTCATTCCTTCCAAGCTGTGGAGGAGACTTGTGGGCACTTGGTGCAATACGTCACTTGGTATCCTTTGTTTTTTTCCCCCGGGGGGGCGGGGGATCACAACCAGAGCACAGCATTATTATTACCCCCAACATTTACTAAAGCAAACCCGAAATGGGCGATCTTGCTTTGAGGGGAATAAATAAGCTAAAGACAATTATCACTAGTAGAAGCTTTGAGCTCCATAATTTTTGCATTAAATTTCTTACTTGTTGAGCTTCGTATTCCTGTTCGCGTATATCTCTCGAAAGACTGGAGAGTCGTTGCATATCTCAATCTCCAATTTCCAAGCAGTCTCGATAAGCGAAGGAAAAGTAACTTCGAACCCAATGGACATGTGTTCGGGCTTCTCCTCTGCGAGTTTAGATATGTTGTCTTTGAAGAATGACATCCCTGTTGAAATCACGAGATTGAAAATTAATAATATATCCCGAGATGAGAACAGTTGTTTCTGTCGATGCAAGTTGTCCAAAATTACAAGTCAACAACTTTGAGGAAAGATACTTTTTTTTTTTTCGAGAAAAGGGAAATTTCTCACAGCCCCATGTAAGTAACCATTTATGGATTTCAAATGCATAAACAGCGATGGAGATTTTCCTTTTCCTTTGGTTGTAAATGAAAAGTTCATGATATGGAAGGAAAAAAAAGAAGAAGAAAAGAATTGAAGAACAAAATATGGTTAGGCACACCTTTATCGCATTTATCAGGATGGATCTTCCAGTACTTTAGAGCTACGACACAAGCCAAGGTGTTGAGGATCCGATCATGGGGAAAGAAGAGGAGATCGTCACCCCAAGAACCGTCGGGATGCTGATTGTTTGCGATCCATTGAAGAGCTTCCGGGAACTGAGGGTTACCGCTCCCACCGACGTCCTCTACAAGAGCAACCCAAGCTGTGTCGTAGGCCGACGTACTTATTTTTCCGTCACTCATCGACCAAAACATCAACTTGATTGCTTTGACTCGTTCCCCGATCTCACTCGATGGAGAAGCAACCTTCGTGAAGAGAGAAAGATCATGTGGTAAATATCATACAACACAATGACAGATGTTGAGTATTTGATCATGCTAATTTTTTTTAATAAGGTTATTAGAAAGATTATGTCTGGATTGATGCATGATATCACCTCAGCATCTAACTTAATGTATGTGTTATGTCAGAACGACCAATCGCAGTTGTTTTCTTCCAAATTTACATCGAAATTGACTGAAGTAATTCTAGTTGTGCAAAATGGCAAGAGCAAAATATTACCTTGACCCCTTCAACTCCTAGGTCATCCTCCCCAATTCTTTGCCACTTCATAATAGGCACGTCATTTTCTGCGCGCGACGTCCCATGTGAAGCCCGGAAAGGTCTCACAAACTTTAATCTTTTATTACAGATGTTATTATTTGACTGTCATTTTCCTTACATTATGGTATATTGATGTGGTTAATTAGTTAAAAAGCAAAAGAAATATAATGAGGTGGGCATGAGGAGTGTACCCTCTAGAGGTTCCGATGTGGAGTTACATCTGGGCCGAATATTGAGGTGAAGTCGCTTGTCGTTGTTTACAAAAGGCCAAACTCCTGCAACGTTTTTCAACTTTCGATTGATTAGTATTTGGTGGGGATGTGTCGGTCATTCCCCTCATTTGTTTGTATTTATTTACCTTTGCATAGAAGGAATTTGACATGAATATTAAAAAAATAAGAGTAAAAGAACACTTGATGACATGTGTTAAAAGTAAACCAACGCTTGATGACATGTGTTAAAAATAAAAGAACGCTTGATGACATGTGTTAAAAGTTAAACGAACGCTTGATGACATTTGTTAAAAGTAAACGAACGTTTGATGGCATATGTTAAAAGTAAAAGAACACTCGATAGCATGCATTATCTTGAAATATTATTGTACATCGCTTGATAATGGGTCGTATATATTTTTTATATTCATATATTCTCCTTCCACCTATCAATTTAGGTTTTTGGGTTTCACGTATTTGCATCTATCCTTGTTAGTAAAACTTTCTCTGTGATTTCGCTCTTTATTGAGACATTCAACAAACCTCCCAGAAATACGTCTCTCATATATAAGCTAGGTCTCTCTCTCTCTCTCTCTCTCTGAGAGTTATGAGACGGATGAATTAATTCAAAAAAAAAGGGATGAGAGTTGATGAAGAAAGATGCCAATTCTTTTAGGCATGAGAAGGCGAAAAACTAATGCTGATCTGCAAAAGGGATGGCTCATCAAAAGCATACATGGCGCCCACAAGTTGACTCCTCACACACAAGAGGACGACGACGACGACTGACTTACCCAGAAGATGGAAAAGCTTGGTGGTGGAGCCTGGAGCGAGACTGGAGGAAGAGCAAGATGTTGCAGGAGAGAGAGCGGACAGAGAGAGGAAGAGACGAGAGGACATGTTCATGTGACAATAATGTTGTTAGAGTTGGTGTTGTCGTAATTGCTGTCGTTGTTTGATGCAGTGAAAGGTATAAATAGGGGGAAGGAGGGCAAGAGAGTGGGAAGGATGAAGCAGAAGCGGCTTCCCGACAGATTCCCACTACTGGCTGAATAGTACCAAAAATGAATTTCATAAATTAGGTAGAGCCCGGAAGTACAAAGGAGGCCGCGAAAGCCCACTGGGCATGATGCACTCGCGGCCCCCATTCCAGTTCCGTTCGGTCGTCTCCGTGCACGACGTGACAACCGATGAACGACGCTCCATCGCGTGCTCGCCCGGACTCCCGCGGCTTATTAAGATCATTTATAGGTGTACACGCCATTGGAATCCCTCAGATCACGGAAAGAGGACGACGTGTCTAGTGGTTGGATTAGCAATGCGAATCGATTTTGAAGTCGATGGATATCGACGAATCTACTAGAACATGAGACAAGCGTGTTTATTGTGATTTTTCCAGTTCAGTTCTAAATCTTTTGCAATCGTATCAATTCAGTTCATCTGGCTAATTTTTAGCCGGTGGATAATTTTTAATAATATTTTTTTTTGTTTTGATTTTGATTTTGATTTTTCTCTCTTTCTCTTTCACTTCTTCCTTCTTTTTCCTTCCTTCCCTATGGTGGCCGGCGAGGCTTGTTGGCCATTAAGCGAGGGCAGCGGGCAAGGTGGCTTCGCCTAGATCTGGGCAAGGCTAGCCTTGCCATGGCCTCGTAGTGAGTGAGGGCGGCCTCGCCCGCATTTAGTGAGGCCCCATTTGCTCGTAGCTAACCTCGCCCAAATCTAGGCTAGGCTGAGTAAAAGTTGGGACCCTCACAAAAGCCTCGTTAGCCACTGTGGGGAAAAAAAGAAAAAAGAAGGAAGAAGAGAAAGAAAAAGGAAAAATGAAAGAATAAATAAAAATGAAAAATTTTCTACATCATCACCGGCTGGCCATAATTGACTGGATAGATTGAATTGACACAATTGCAAAATGTTTAAGAGTGAATTGACACAATTGTAATAAATTTGAAGGGTCTCTTTCCTTTGAACTTCCTTCCTTTTTTGGCCATTTTTTGAAGTTTTTTCACCATGAGCGCAATTTCCTCATTGTCTTCATCATCATCATCTGAATCTGAATCATCAGAGTCAACATTAGATTTTAAAGCCATTCTTTGCTTACCCCTAGTGTCTTCATCGCTTAGACATTCTTCGTAGGATTTGAGTATTTCCACGAGTTCATCCACATAGAGAGGTTATATTCTCCGAGTTTCTTGAATAGATGTCTTAATGTTCTTCCACTCCTTTGACAGTCTTCAAAAATCTTGTTCACTTTCGTAGAGTTTGATACAAGTTGCTCTTGATATGCCAATCCATTGACTTTATATTTTTCAAGTAAATCTGTTGAACATGTCAATTATCGATTATGCAAGTTTCATCTTGAAGGCTTTGTATTGCTAGAGAAGAATGTTTATCTTCGTCTCATTAACCCTATCAATTCCTTCGTACGTTACCTTCAACTTGTCCCAAATTTCTTTCGCTAATTCACATGAGAAAATTCGGTTATATTTAGAAGAAAATAATGCACAATATGAGAAATAAACTGCTTTAGCATCTAATACTCTCTCTCTCTCTCTCTCTCTCTCTCTCTCTCTCTCTCTCTCTCTCTCTCTCTCTCTCTCTTAAGGCTGAGACTTCTAGTTTTTTGCCTTCTTTTTTTGGATTCGGGACTTATACCTTTTAGAACAACGTCCCACTCCAAGGGATCCTTGGATTTGATTAATGCTTTCATCTTGTTCTTCAAGATGTTGTAATATTTTCCGTCGAAGTATGGAGGTCTTGTATCACTATGTCCTTTCATCAATCTTGATGCAATATTACTAGTTATAGAAAGATCGTTAACTCAGAAATAATAAAACACTTCAATAAAGATTAACCGAGCTCTGATACCAATTGATATGGCTAAAACTATTACCAAGAGAAGGTGAATATGTGATATTGTGGCAGTGAAAGAATTTAAACTAATATTGCAGCGCAGCAACTTCTAGTGATAGAAAGAGTGACGGTTAAATCTTACCAGTGTGTAATTCTATTATAATTAATAATAAAGAGAGTAAGTAAGCGATAGAGAATTGCACACAAAAAATTATAGTGACTTGGCTTTTGCAAGCCTATGTCCACTCTCCTACGCTAACAGCCTATTGATTGGATTCCATTATAAAGGACCAATTAAAGGTTACAAGATCTGAGCAGTGAATAACTCTCTACACACTCTCAACCTCTAAATGATTACACAATATTGCTCACATAGACGAATGTATAAGATTAGAAAATACTCTTCAAACTTTGGAATTAAAAGCTTCAATTCTCATAAATACAATAATTCTTTCAGTTTTGAGACCTCCTCTTATACTCCTCTAACCATTGGACATATTTTCAAGAGGATTATCCAGCCAATCTACCCATTGGCCTGGATCTCGCTTAGAAGGTCTGATTGGTTCAAGATTGCCAAGAACGATGCTTTCCATAGATTCTGCCGCCCATACAACATTTAGCTTTCCATAAATCTAATGCTTCAACTTGGAAAGAATGTTTCATCTCAAGTATCGTTCTAGGAAAGTAAATCTCAGAGAGATATTTGGGAAACTTTCCTTTTGAAATTCCTTATGTATAAGGTAGGAAATCAAACTAATCGCCATTAACCGTTACACGAGTATGTAGCCTACTTCCTAACCATTTGACAGAACAAATAAGGCAGGAAATGATTAAGCCGCATCTTTGGTTCTAAATAATACTATCAAATTATTTTTCATCAGACTTTCTACCTGAAAAATACTTATCATCAGAATCAAAGTCTTTACTCAAGATAAGTTTTGTCATTCTTCAAAATTGCTTTAGGGAATATTATCTTGGCACAAAAAGGTGGTGATTCGGAAATTGAAATTGTTGTTCAAGAGGATGAGAGGAGAATACAGGACAATGGCTGTTGATTTCTCATTATATCACGTCCCGATGCGAGATTTCTTTTTACCGACACCCTCACACATGCACCTCACCAGATCTTCCATGCGCGTGTGAGCCGCCTAGCATCCTTCTTCACCATAATTATCTTACATCAAAAGGCACACCAAAGGCGACAACTCATTCACCTTTGGCATCTAGGGCACGATTCATTATTGTCACGCTGGCTTCCATAAGTGACAAATTATATTTGTTGCCTCCGGTTGCCCCTGGTGATAAAATGAAAGAATTCCAATGCGACGAAGCAAACACAACAAATGGTCCGTGATAAAACTTTCGTGTCACCTTCAATTTACTTAAGAAGTTTGCTACAACCTGGTGTAGGACGATTGCTGCTAGGCTGAAAGAACCGTTTTCAATAACTTCAGTCAGAACGAATCGAACGTGCATGGCTCGTTTGATTCTCAGCTTAGAAACCGGTTCAGATTGCAACTAGCGTTTACGAGAGATCTTGGCATCTTCCTTACTTTCTCTTCTTTTTTTTTTTTTTTTTTTTTTTTGCATTTATCGAAACCTTATTGGAGGAATCAGCGTATTCAGGTGATGTTTCGAGAGTCAGGCGTGTGGACTGTGACATGACAACCCTCATAAACTTTATTCCAGGCTGTGCAATCTGCATTAAAATCGAGTGGCATGACACAAAGCCGTCCTTTTCTTGATTGAATTTTCTCTTTTACAAGTGGACTTATGTGATTTTCTTGCTACAGCTCAATCGGATCCTTTCTCGGCGAAATGATGCCTGTATGGTAATGTCCAAAGTGAGGCGCCCGCACCGGTCGCGCTTTTACTTGATGAAAGAAAAAGGGCTGTTAGTCTTTTGATTATTCTATCATGGCAACTGTACCTTTGCCCCGAGTTACCAAACGCGAGTGAGCTTCAGAAAGTAGAGGTTTGGCATCCATGTAGGAAGGAAGGAAATTATGTAATGTTTATATCACGCGATGTGCCAAAATTATGATCAAGTCTCATCATTTTCCAGGCATGAGCATCCATCTCTCATTCACTTCATGATGATCGACAGCATTTGCGTGGTGTGGTCATATCGGACCAATTCGAATGTGAATTTTGCTTAGTTGTGGGAATTGATGATAGTAAGGAACTCATATTTACCTTTCTTATAATTTTACTATTGTAATTATATTCCAAAGCGCAAGTTCTATGTCCGCTTAGACTTAGTGAAAAGCAACCAGCGGGACCAGATCGTTGCTTGCACTTCTAGAACCAGAGTAGCTTTCGAGCTGCTTCTTCACCACAGCCGACAATTTCTCCGGTCTCTGGTGATGCCGTTTCCCTCACTACGGTCGCGCTTTCAAACTCACCATATCAAATACAAGATTGGGAAACATTCTTCAGAAATATCGCGGCCAAAGATCTTGTCAAGCAATTGAAATGTTTATTTTAGTGCGTTAATTTTCCTTTCAATGTGATTCTCTGCTTCTCGTGCATGAGGATCTATTACTACCCAAATTTGATTCAAGGCACAGACCTCAGATCAAAGCACGCGACATTAATATGGTGGTGGCCGGTGACCTCCATCGGAGATCAACTGGAGCGAGAGAGAATGAAAGGGTTAGAAAGGGACTAACTACGAAGATGGTACCAAGCATAGGGCCACGGAGGCGCAACAAGCATTGGGGTACTGATGGAGGCACCAGTCGTGGCTAGGCAAGGTACAAGCACAAAGGAAGCAAATGGAAAGAGAAGAAATTATTTAATTCTTTTAATTTGAGTTGGCACTCCTAGTTGATATAAGTAAACAAGTCATGTCAGCAATAAAAGACATGATATGACACTTCATTTAACAAAATCTCTTATTGAGCTACATTTAAAACGTTGAGGTACTTGATTAAACCAAAAAAAAAAAAATTCAAGTACTTCGATAAAAAATAAATGAAAGCTCAGACACTAGTGATGTCATTATTCCTATTTAAAAGTAGTAGAGTTTGAGAGAAGATTGAGTTTTAATTGGCAAGTACTTAAAACCTGAACTGTTGAGTATATCAATAATTTTTTTATGGGCTTAGACCAACGTTAGGGATTGTAGGTAATATAAATATTGTTTTTTTTAGCAAATTATTAGGTCAAGAATTGAGACAAAAAAAGTCTTAGTTTTTCAAAACCATTTTTTGTAATTCTTAAAATATAATAGTGGACTTGCTTCTCCTCCCTACATGGTTTTTCCACAAGGGTTTCCACATAAATTGGATTTTTTCATTTTTCTCAGTTTCAATTTTGTTATAGTTTTGCATCTACCATAACAAACCGGTATAAAAACCTTAGGGTTTTTCTTGATCTTCTGGTTATGGATTCAAATTCATCGAGATTTGATATTGAGAAGTCTGATGGGAGTGACAATTTCAACCTATGGCAAGTTCGTATATTAGCTGTTCTTACGCAACAAAGTTTGAAGAAAACTCTATTAGGAAAGCAACCGGAAAGCACGTGGGATGAAACATGGGAAGAATTGGATAAAAAAACCCTTGTATGCTATTCAATTGTGTCTCGCAAATGAAGTTTTGCACGAGGTACTAGATCATAAAACAATTGTAGGTTTATAGAATAAATTGGAGAGTATTTTTTTGACAAAATCCCTACCAATGATGACTCTTTGCTCTTCGTATGGCTGAAAGGTGCTTCTCTTAAATCTCATATTTCTGAGTTCAATGTTATTATCTCTGAATTAAAAAGTATTGATGTTAAGATTGAAGATGAGGATCGGGCTCTCTTATTATTAGTTTCACTATCTTCCTCTTATAAGAATTTTAGAGAGACCATGATTGTTAGTAGGAAAACTATTAATGTTGAAGATGTCAAGACTAGTCTCTACATAAGCAGAAACTAAATACAAAATTGACTTTTGAAGGCAATAATGATCATGAGACTAGTTTAGTTGCTAGAGGACGGTTTGTTGAGAGAAATAATGATGGCAGGACCAAATCAAAATCAAAGTATAAGGATTTGATTTGCAACTATAGTAAGTCTAAGAGGCATATCAAGATAAATTGTCTAAAACTGAAGGCAAAACAACAAAGAAAAAATAATATGAACAAGCAAAATCAAAGAAATGCAAATCGACAGAACAATTAGAACTACCAGATATGTCGAATCAGGGAAGCGAAAATCCCACTAAAGCAAGTGTTACTGAAGAAGAAAATAAAGATTGGTTATTGGTTGCATATGATAAAGACAAATTCGATGATAGCTAGATTCATGATTCAAGCTATTTGTACCAAATGTGCCCTAATCGTGACTAGTTCTCCACGTACAAAGAATATAATGGTGAAGATATTTTAATGGGAAAGAATGATAAATGCAAATCAGTTGGGATTGGGACTATCAATATTAAGATGCATGAGGGCATCATCAGAACTTTGGATAATGTCAGACACATTCTTAATTTAAACAAAAAACCCCATTTCTTTGGGTACACTTGATGCTATCGATTGTAAGTTTATAATTGAAGGTAAAGTTATGAAGAATATGAGAGGTTCCCTTCTATTGATGAAAGGCTTGAAAATTGGCACTTTGTATCAGCTTGTGAGGTACTACAGTTACTGGTTTAGTTGCAGTCTCATTCGCTATGACAAAATTAGACAACACTAAATTATGGCATATGAGATTAGGCCAAATGAGTATTAGAGGGATGGAGGAGTTAAGTAAGAGAGACCTTCTATGTGGTCAGATAATTGGAAAATTGAATTTTAGTCAGCATTGTTCTTTGAAAAATAGAAAATGATCAATTTCAAGACAGAAATTCACACAATAAATGGCACTTTGGATTATATTCACTCTGATCTTTGTAGGCCTTGAAAATTTCTTTCAAAAGGCCTTAGTTCGAGGTATTTACTCATTGATGATTTTTCAAGAAAGGTTTTAGTTTATTTTCTAAAACAAAAAAGTGATGTTTTCGTTATATTTAAACAATGGAAACATTGATTGAGAAGCAAGTTGGTAAGAAGATTAAGCAACTCATAATAGATAATGGGCTGGGATTTAGTGAAGATGAGTTTAATGAGTTTTGCATAATTGAAGGTATGATAAAACATTATACTACAATGAATACACCACAGCAGAATGTCATTGCAAAATGTATGAACATAACCTTATTAAAAAGGACTAGGTTTCTATTGTCTAACACTAGTTTAGGCAAAGAGTTTTGAGCTGAAGTAGTCAATACAACTATTTGGTTGATAAATCACTCTCCTTGCACATCTATTGAATACAAGATACCTAAGGAGGTATGATCAAGTAAACCTACTTATTATTCTTCTCTTCGAGTATTTAAATGTCCAGCATATGTACATGTTAGTAAAGGCAAACTAGAGCCTGAAGCAAAAAAATGCATCTTTCTTGGTTATGTTTCTAGTGTAAGGGGTTATAGACTTTGGTGTGCTGATTTATCTAAGATTATTATTAGCAAGGATGTTACTTTTGAAGAGTCTTCTACTTCATTATGTGGAATCATCTATTCCATGTGATGAAAATTCAGAAAGTATTGCGAAGAATGTAGAGCTTGAAGTAATTTCTTCACAACTTGTTCAGTCGTCTACTGGTAATATTGAGAATGAAGAACCTAAAGAGAGACAATATTCTATTGTTAGAGATAGACCAAGAAGGACAACAAAGCCCCCCATAGAAATATGGGTTCTCAGATTTTGTTGCTTAGCTCTTTCAATTGCACAGTCAGTAGAGTATAGTGAACCTAAAACCTATTAAGAAGCTGTCTCTTCAAAAGATTCAGCAAAGTTACTAGTTGCTATGAACGAAGAGATGGAATCTCTTGAAAAGAATCAAACTTGGGAGCTTGCTAAGCCACCAAAAGAAAAGAGAATTGTGTGTTGTGGATGGGTTTTCAAAAGAAAGGAATGTATTCCCGGAGTTGAAGACATCAAATTCAAAGCTCGTCTAGTTGCTAAAGACTATAATCAAATTGAAGGAGCTGATTTTAATGATCTGATTTCACCTGTTGTTAAACATATTTTCATTCGGGTTTTTCTTACGTTAGTTGCTATGCATGATTGAGAGTTGGAACAACTCGATGTAAAAATAGCTTTGAACTTGAAGAGAAAATCTATATGAGTCAATCTGAGGGTTTTCAATTCAAAAGTAAGGAAGATCATGTTTGTCTATTGAAAAAGTCTATATATGGCTTAAAACAATCATTTAGACAATGGTATAAAAGGTTTGATTCGTTTATGGTATAACTTACCTATTCCAGGAGCAAATATGATAGCCGTGTATACATGCACAAACTTCTAAGTGATTCTTTCATTTATTTGTTATTATATGTTAATGATATGTTGATTGCGGTAAAAGATAAATCCGATATACAAAATTTTAAGGCAAAGTTGAGCGTTGAATTTGAGATGAAGGATTTAGATGCAACAAAGAAAATCCTAAGGGGGAAATTCGACAAAATCGAAAAAGAGAAAGATTATATATCTCCCAAAAAAGCTACATTGAGAAGGTGTTTGACCATTTGGCATGAAAGATGCCAAACCAGTAAATCCTCTTATTGCTGCTCATTTTAGATATCGGATAATTTATATCCACAAATCGATGAAGATATCAAATATATGTCACATGTTCTATACTCTAATACAGTTGGTAGCCTTATGTATACCATGATTTGTACTTGGCTCGACATTTTACATGCTATAAGCATAGTAAGTAGATATTTATCATACTCAAGTAAAGTTCATTAGCAAGTTGTGAAATGGATTTTGAAATACTTGAAATATACTTCTGATTTTGGTTTGGAGTTTGGGAAAACTTATGATATTCTGACAAAATATGTTGATTTTGATTATGCTAATGATCTTGATAAGAGGTCTTTGACTAAGTACATCTTTACTATTGGAGGTTGTGCAATTAATTGAAAAGCTACTTTACAACATACAGTAATTTTGTCTCCTACATAAGTGGAATATATGGCTATTGTAGAAGCAATTTTATTTTTTTTTGTCTAAATTGCAAATACAGTTAAAGAAGTCCTATGCTTAAGAGACTTATTTGGGGAGCTCAATGTGGATTATGGTGTGATTGTTGTCCATTGCAATAGTCAAAGTGCTATACATCTTATTAAAAATCAAATGTATCATGATTGAATAGAGCACATTAATGTATGGTATCATTTTAGAGTATGTCTAGAATATTTTATGGGTTTAGGCCAACATTAGGGCTTAGCAACAATATTAATATTTTTTTTTCGAGTTATTAAGTCAAGAAATTGAGACAAAAAAGTCATAATTTTTTAGATCCACTATTTGTTATTCTTGAAGTTCTATAATGGATTTTGCTTATTCTCCTCTCAATAGTTTTTTTTTCTACAAGGGACCACGTAGATTTAATGTTCTTTTATTCTTTTCAATTTCAATTTTGTTATAGTTTCCGCATCTACCATATCACAAACTTGACAAATTATGTTACTCAAAAATTATTTACTTCCTAAGTATATTGGTTATTCAATTAGCAATTTCATTAATTCTTCAATTAATATCTTAATATATTGACCCAATAAACAAGAGATGAATTAACCGGCTTTCAAGTTCTCATAAGTAGGATGGATTAGGACTCCACTTAATAACTGTTCGATCGAGTTTTGGGTTGGGGACGTGGTCAGCCTGCCAATACCCTCCTCACCGTTATGCCGATCCCTAATAACTTGCTACTCATTACATTCCCACAATGTCACGGAGGCAGTTAACGTTGAGAGTTATGCAAAGGAACTGGCGGTTGGAGATCTTATATAGGCCGAAGATTATCTTCAAGGAAGAAAACTATTGATGCTGACCAAACCGTCCTTGTCACTCAAAAAAATTGCCATGCAGCTATAAGCATATTCAGCAGTCCATGCATCCCCGATTGCCGGAACTACTTCTAACCTCCGTACTCTCTCAGATGGGATCTTGACAGAATTTTACCCAGCACGCCTGTTCCTAAACAGTAAGCAACTCCTGAAAGATGAGATCACAAATTAGAGGCATGTAAGCATGGACTAGAAACATCTGGTCCAAAAGAGAGTCCAACCGATGTTGGTAAGTATGAATAGAAGAAATTTTGAAAAGCAAATTCTAGCACAAGCAGAGATAAATGAAAACTGGTCTGTAGGTACACCTCAGTAACTGGAGCTGGATCCAAGGTTTTCTTTCTTTAACACTATAGAATCTGTGTCCAAGGTTTACTTTCTTTAACGCTATTGATTCTTGTATGCCTATCAGAGAAGCAACAAACAAGTATCTTCTTTCTAATATATCTTTGCATATGCTAGGACAAAATCTACCACATTCAGTCTACCTAGAATCTGCACAGGGATCATAAGGCTGTGACATTCTTTTCTTTCTAATTGGTTTTTTTGTTACAAAGGAGGTGATATTCAGGGTGTAGGAATGACCGATATATTTGTTGTAATTCTCAATTTTTGGACCTCAGTTCATGAGGCCAAAGTGTTGCAGCATCAAAAGAGGGTGCCATTGATAAAACCCAGCAAAATAAGAATGTTTCAGCACCTTCAAATACCCTCACCCCCGCATAATGTTTGTCCTTAATGGTGAAAAGCAGGGAAGATCAACAATTAACTAGTAATACAATCAAAAAAGTATTTTTCCAATATATCTTCAATTGATCCTAGCAAAATCAAAAGAGAAGTTCATAATTCAAGCATAGCCCTTGAAATTCTAAGTGATTGATTTCAAAAATGCGTTTCCCAAATTGTAATGCAGACCATATGTGTCTTGAAAGTGCATACCGAATGCCAGAGGTATTTCCACATCATATGACACAAAAAACAACACTTTGCATGTGACAAACCACATGTACAGATATCCATGCCTGATATGTTTCTATGCATTCAACAGCATGAACCATTAGCCCTCACTGAACTTGATGCTATCACAAGCAATGCCACATTCTCTACCAATGGATGAAACAACCACCATCAAATAACTTATCATTTACCTTCTCTTTCTGCTTGAAGACGGCGTCAATTTTCTTCATATAGTCATCCGTCAGCTTCTGAACAAGTATAAAGGTTTTATATAAGAAAGAAAGGGACATCTAACAAGTTGTGTGGAATGGGAAAGTATAAATCCACAAAAACTTCATCAGAGTAACAAAACACTACTTATTGGTAGGCGTCTGCAAAATGCAAAACAAAGAAATCCAAGTAGACCAAATCATTTGATAGGCATAGTTTTTGGGGCAATACGGAATTTGGGTACAGAAGGATTATCATGCAAACCTCTCTCCATACATGACTCTTGTTTTTCTCGTCTTATTGATTTATTGCGTAAATTGCATGTACAACAGACTCTGGAGCACCATAAAAAGAAAACAACGAAAATAAATCAAATATTTTACACTGGAACAACATTTGAGAGTCGAGAGTAGAGAGAGCATTTCAAGCACTCCAGCTTCAGCATAGATGGACAAAGCATAACCCCACTAAGCAATCAGAAATTTTTTTCCGTAACTTATTGGTTCCTTATCTCAAAAGGCACTACAAAGTTTGCTTGTCCATGCCATTCATTAACAAAGTGATATGAGTATTGAAGGTAAAATAAGAGGCGAGAAGATTTCTTATGCCCACGGTAACAAGTGTGGAAGAAGAAGGTATCTCAACATTCAATGGCAAAATGCAGGAGATTACCTGCAAATCTTTAGACAAATCTTTCACATTGTCTTCTGAAAGTTTTTTCTCCTGTCAGAAGTGGATGTGATGAGAAAATGAACATGCAATGGATTAAAAGAGCAGAAACCACACATAGAAGAGGTAAAGCTCAGAAAACAAGAAATGAGACGGACAAATGGATTAAAAGAGAAGACGATCCAGTAATTAGAACCTTCTCTAGCTTTTCATAGGCTTTCAAGGCATCTCTTCTTATATTCCTCAATGCCACCTGATAAGAAAAAAAGAGGAACAGAGTTGAAAACAATGGTGGTAGAGGATAGTGTGAACCACCAATCACACATATTGATCTCCAATGCATCATATGAAATAAACACGCACAATTCCACACGCGTCAGCTAATTATACAATTTGCTGATACACTTGATTATGACAGTCGTATTGCAAGCTAAGCAATTAAATCAGTGATGTTAAAGACTAGTAGTCACCAAGCTCTGTTCCACTATCAAGACTACCTGCAACATAGCAGGAGCTACAGTCTGTGCCAGATTTAATCTTTGGACTTCTCGTATGAGGTAAGTGGTTTTTTTGCCTTCTTAACAAGATGATGAAGATCACAATACCATGGACATGATTTATTTACTTGAGAAGGTAAATTCCTAGTTGTCATAAGCCATCAATAAAATATGTAGATCTACCTTCCCTTCTTCAGCCTGCTTTGCCACAATTTTTGACAACTCCTGCAACAGTAGTGTGGAGAACCAGTAATCATATTAATGTAAGTAACATTGAATGTATAACGTTATAAAGGAGTACCTTCCTTCTTTCAGTCGTGAGTTGTGGGAGAGATAAGCGGATTACTTCTCCATCATTATTAGGCGTCATACCGAGATCAGAGCTGACAATAGCTTTCTCTATGGCCTTTAAGCTGGAATTTTTTTAAATTAAAAATGCACGCCATTATTTAACTAGTGGGCAAAAACAAAGACACATCTCTTATATCAGAATGCATTCTCTAGCGAGAATGCTTTCCCCACCATTCGACAGTGATGACAACTATAAATTCACCAATCAGTAGAAAATGAAGACCAAAACATCTAACAATAATCTGTAGAGTTCCTACGATTCCCTGATCTGTATCAAACAAACTACTTCAAGAATTTAACATGACACCATCAGTTCCAAGCTTAAAGGAACAGAAATATACGGCATGAGATACCAAAATTCTGCAATGTGTCAAACATACCTGGATTTATCATATGGCTGAATTAAGAGAGAACTCGCTTCAGGCGTACTGATTTGAGCAATGCTCTTTAAGCTGACTGGACTCCCATAGTACTCCACCTAAAATAATGTCATGTTACCGTTACTGGAGATAGCAGTACAGTGCTCCAGAGAACTATGATTGTTAAGCCAACATAAGAACTTCAGAGATGTGCCAATATTGAGCATAGTTTAGGCCTGGGGATAACGACAAACAATTCCTGAAATTTGACCCAATATGTAATTTGGTTCCTGAACTTTTAATTTGTTCAATGTGGTCTCTAAACTTTTAATTTGTTCAATGTAGTCTCTGAACCTTTGGTACACGTTCAATACAGTCCCTACATTGAACATCTACCAAATTCAATACTAGGGATGGTGTTGAACATTCTCATACAGTATGAACATGTACCAAATTCAATACTAGGGATTGCGTTGAACATTCTCATACAATACAAGGATTGTACTGAACATGTACCAAAAGTTCAGGGACTACATTGAACAAATTAAAAGTTCAAAAACCATATTGTTCATTGGGCAAAAGTTCAGGAACTATATTGTATAAATTAAAAGTTTAGGGACCAAATTGCATATTGGGCCAAAATGCAGGGATTGTTTGTGTCATTTTCCCTTTAGGCTTGTACCTAGGGGCAAACAAGAAATCAGCATTTACTCTATTCATTTTGTCATCTTCCCCCAGAAGTTGTTCTCCAAACACAAGGAATATCACAATCACAAGAATATAAAGAAGGAATTGCCACACCAGAGAAAAATCTCATGGAAAAGTCAGTATGTGATGGTCACACCCAAAGAAGGAATAAAAGTAAAGGCATCAGTCTTCTTAAGTTGAGACAATCTAAAGGAAGCAAGAAGGAATGAAAGCGGCAGACCCAATAAGGAAGCTAATCCCAGAAATTCTCAAATATCGGCAATTAAAGTCTATGCCCTGACTTTAAAAACATGCAAAGCGCTATCAAAAGCAGACCTTCTGCAAACTAGTTCTAGTTAGAAACACATGCTCATCAGCTTCTGACTTCAGCCACAAAATTGGTATGGTTTCAGATGATAGGATACTAGCCTCCTAAGGCGTCTATGATTCTTAAGAGAGAGAGAGAGAGAGAGAGAGAGAGAAGGGACATAGGTATAACAGCATTAGAGTTCATATACAAGATGGTTGGAAACAGATCATGCAGCCCCTCTTAGATGGAGCTAGATCATCAGGTATCAACATATATACTCAGCCATAAGGATAAAGAGAGAGAAGGGCCGTCATAATAGCAAAAAATGGAAAATTTTACTGACCAGATGGCTTGTTTTGGGTCAGAAAGAAAATGCTTGTTTGGGTACAATAAGCTTTTTCAGAAACATATTTGTGCCAAAGGAATAAGCACAGAGATGATACCTCAACTTTGTCCAGCATAGCTGGGTTCGTCCTTCCTGTTCTGATGGAATTAAATTTTGATCGAACTGTTTCAATAGTCTTTTCCATTCTTTGTTTCTGAGGGAAAAATAACATAGTAAACAAACCTCCATGCAGCATCACCAAGCATATGCAGAACAACGTGCCCATTCTATCTAATTTTCAGGACACTAAAGTCCAAAACAGTTATGCAAGAGACACTCACAACATCTTTTTCAATCATAGACTTCTCAGCTTCTATTTCTTCAGTAGTAGCACACGTCACAACTCCTGCTCTGAAATGGAACGAAGTCATCTCAAGTTTAACACCGCTCGACAGAATACAAGCAGAAGAATAGTAGCTCACTCAAAGCAACTTCAGAAGATTGTAGACAAAGTGACTTGGGCCTCCAAACAAACCAAGGTAGCTTAATCAAGTAAATCCAGACTCGCTAGCTACATCAACTCAACTCAACTCAAGTACCGAATAAAGAAAAGCTTGGGCTTGCTAATACTTCAATCAAGTATCTCAAGAGCCTAATTTAAGTTGCTGCATTCTTCTATATCTTACGCATCCTATATTTGTAATGAAAACTGCGAAAATGATTTAACTTCTGGTTTTCATTTTGCTTTGATAGCTCTAGTTCGAGCTCATGCTGGGAGCTCACATCAAAATTTGTGACAAATGACCAAACTCAAAGTCAAGAAAATTAAAACAGCAACACCGCCTCCAGTCAAGATTACAATCTCTAGTTGAGTTACTCGACATCGAATTCCGCAAGTAAGGCGAGTCCGAACTTCACTAGACTCCCCACACGCTTCAAGCAGACTTCCAGTACACAATGACGCAACGCAACAAACACATTGCTCCATACAAACCAACATACCATAACCGCAACCGCAACAATGTAATCCAGAAAAGGAACAAACAAAAAAAAAAAAAGGACTCGCCTCTTTTGCAACAATCGTCGGGGGTTAACGCGCCCGTCGCGACAGAGACTCGCCGCGGCCACCCCGCCGCCGCCGCGGATGCTCGCGTAGCTCGCGGCCGAGCGCAGCGAGCACGCGGCGGCGCCGCTGCACGAGCGGCATCCGGAGCCGTCCGACCATCCGCGATACGAACCTGCGAACCGGAAACCTCTCGTCACTCCCAAAAAATCACCTCCAAGCCGCACCAGCGGGAACCGCGGCCACTCATCCTTTCCATCGCACTAAAATCGAACGAAACGAGGCGAGGCGAAGGAGCAGAAGCCATCGCCGGAACTCGGCGCGCGCGCGAACCGACGACGGGGCAACGGTACCGGTTCCCGGCGATCGAGCGACGAGCCACGGGAAGAGAATGGAGCAGAGCAGGACGGACGTACCTCGGAGAGCGGGGAAGGTGCCCCGGTTCGGGCTCGGGTTCGGGTTCGGGTTGGGCTGGAGGAGGGAGCGAACGGGCGGCGTGGGTGAGAATGGTGACGCCATTGCCTGGTGCGAAGTGAGAGAGAGAGAGAGAGAGAGGGAGAGGGAGTGGTCAATTTGGCGCTGACGTGAGAAGAAAAATGCAGAGGAGGAGAAGGGGGAGGAGATGGTCCGAAATGGATAAGAGCTCCTCGGCCCGGCGGTTTTTTCGGGTCGGGTATGAGCTTGTCGGATTTTCAGACCAAGGTGGGCCGGGCCGGGTTACTTGTTGTCCAGGCCCGCCAGTCAATTGAGTGTGTAGCTGCTTGTCTTTTCGAAGTGCCTTGCCTTTGCCACTCTTATTTACTTTTTGTGAGCGTGAAAATATCGTCGATTTTCTTTTTGCGTCTTTTATGAATTTGTAAATTTTGGAACGAGTTATGACGAGGGAAAAGCGATTTAACTTGTCAAAGGCTGTAAAAAAGCTGGGATTTAAAACATTCATTAGAAACTTGTTATATATTCTCTTTAAACCAAACCATTTTTGCTTGATTTAATTTATTTAAGGCTAACACTACGGAATTGACTCCCCAAAATTATATTTCACCCACAAAAACTTCCAAAATGATACCCTTATTCTAAATCAATTCTTCACCGGTGTCTATCTTTTATGCTCTCGATTGTCCTACATTTTATTTTATATGACACAGATGTGCATCCTAGATATAACATGGACTATTACTGTACAAAGCCTCCCCAGAAACTCGCTGCTTACTCAACGAGGGCCCTTTTTCTTTACAGCCAAAACAACTCCTTTTTCGCCCTTCATTTCGACATGGCTAGGATTGGTACATGAATCCAAATGATTCTTCTGGGGATATTTGTCAAGTGATGGTGGGGAACCAAATGGCAAATTGCACTTGAGCAACCGAAATTTGTCTCAACTTGGGCACCTTTTGAAGCAATCTTGTGGGGGTTCCGTTTCGTATCCTAATTCGCAGCAACCACTGAAAATCCTAATTTGGCAAAGTTGGTGATGAAACCCTAATTCTGTGTGTCCTCATTTCAATTGAGAAAGTCTACAATGAACTCTACATGCCAAATTCTATGTTTGGAAGAGCCTTAACAGGTAAAGCAGTAGTCAATTAGGCATCAACCACTTTTGTTTAACATTTAGGACCACTAACGACGAAATTGTGCAAAATGCCAATAGAGAGTTGACATGGAAAAATGTTTTTGGGTTGGAAAAATTGCCAGACCAATTTACGATTTTCATATGGTATCAGCCCTTAATTTATTTCTTTGTCCACTAGACCATACGAATCAATTAGGAGAGATCAATCCGATTAATTTTATGTAAATTTTAAATCTATCCAATTATTTCTGGATATAGAAAAGAGATTTAATGGGATTGTATTTATACCATTTCATATATCTATTTATAGATACACAAATAAAATTTACATCGTAATTAATTTTTTTCTTTTTTCTCTCCTTATAATTTCTTTATCAGTATAAGTTTTATAATCACCAAATCCTTTTTCTACTCTTTCTTTCTCGTAATTACTTCAATTTATACATTTATCCTTTCGTCTCTAATCGCACCGTCCGCCGATATAAAAAGAAGCCTAATTCAAAGCACGGATTTCGCTCTCTCGAGGCCACGATCGCTGTCTCTCCGCCACCAATTCCGACAAAGCTTCAGGCGCAAAAAAGAGAAATTCCGTCTCCTCCTTCTTGTTCGATCCGCCAGCCTCCATAGCAGCATCGCTTTCAATCCAACCTCGTCCAAATCGAGAATGGCCAGCGTGAGGAGGTCGCTCGTGGGCGCGCACAGGATCTTCAGGTGCTCCTCCGCCGCCGCCGCCGCGTCTCGCCGGAGCTCTGTCGCCGCTCTGCCTCCGGGCTGCTCCGAGGCGCCCCTTCTTCTCAGGTTCTTCGCCGCCCCGCTCGCCGACCCTTTTCGTTTCGTTCGGTTGCGCGTCCAAAGGAAGTTGCTTTGATGGGGTTGTTTGTTTGTCTTTTCTTTTGGGTAGGACTCAGAATGGGTGGGTCTCGCGTTTTTCTAGCGGCGGTGACGGCGATCGGTTCCTGGGCGTTGATTTCTCCGATGAAGAGAGCAAGAGGCGATTGTGCAACAGGTTCTTTTTTGTTGTTTTGTTGTTTATGTGTATTTACTGTTGCGGTTTATGGATTCTTTTAGATGATGTTGCGAATTGATTTGGACAAAATGGTATGATTGGTTGGCTTTTGGTTCGCATGGAGTAGGTTGTTGTACAGGAGCAGGCAGAGAGGATATCTGGAGCTGGATCTGGTGTTGGGGCAATGGGTGGAGGATAATGTTTATTCCATGGATGTCGATGGGATTAAGGCACT
The DNA here is from genome assembly GCA_017140595.1 of Eucalyptus curtisii. Taxonomy (NCBI): domain Eukaryota; kingdom Viridiplantae; phylum Streptophyta; class Magnoliopsida; order Myrtales; family Myrtaceae; genus Eucalyptus; species Eucalyptus curtisii. The sequence goes on along the minus strand of CM029501.1, from coordinate 11,998,411 downwards.
CGTCGATGTTCTTGACTTGGTATTTCTTCCTCAACCCTGCTCTCTCTCTCTCTCTCTCTCTCTCTCTGTGGCCGATTTTCCATGCCCATGTCACGATCAAGTTATGCAATTTCAACTTTTCATTGTCTTGCTTGTCGTTTTGGATGGCCGGCAAATGCATCTGTCTTTTGTATTTCGTTTGTCCTCGGCAACAATTAATCACTATAAGTGAGATAGAGTCGTTGGTTGAGATCTATGAGTTATGAAGGAGAATACAGCTATTTTTAATCTTTTGTGTACGGAATAGATTGTTTTGGAAGAATTCTGCGCAATTATGTATTTTGGATCTGTGTTCATGTGTGGATAATGGTAATAGTTTTGTTAGGTTTTGACTGAGTGTAAATTTTATTCAAGGTCTTTGCCAGAAAAATATCAAGCATCAAGACTTATAATTTTACAATATGATTGGTTTAAAGTACTTATTGAATCAATGGTTTTGCTCCTATCAGATGTACCTTTTCTTAGTCGGGTTATTTTGTTTGAAGAAATTCTTATTTCAGCCCTACAGTTGCAGGGTAAGTGGTGCTATTTAGAGTTTGTGTAGAGAGAGAGAGAGGCAATTGAGATATTTTCCTGTCAGTTGTTGGTGGCATAACCTGCTGCCTTTTGAAGCAGTGTAATCTTGGGTTGCTGTGCTTGTGATGATGCTTACTTTGTTGTCTTCCCTAATGTGACTTTGCCTGAGTTTTTGGGGATGACATAAATTTTTATCATAATGGTGCCTGGGTGTAAAATTATAATCTGTGCTCTCTATGGCTGGAATATGCTTATTTTTCGTGAGAGCTTGTGCCCTGTTTGTGGAATGTTTGTGTTCATGATTTTAAATGGAGGCATGCAAACTATGTTATCATCTGCAGATTGAAGTTGGCTTATGTGAGATGCTTAAGGACATTGTAAAATATTCTTGTCCTAGTGGTGGAGCTAGGCCATCCCTTCGTAAGGGCGATTAAGAAAATTAATTGATTACTATTTTTATTAAACTTTTATGAAATAGATATCTTAGCTTTCGATCTGATAACCATCTATCCTTCCAGTATTGTTTTTTGGCAAATAACATAGTATTGTTTGAGCTCGTCTCCGTGTTAATAACTAGTTATTAGAAGAACATGCACTTGCCTGTGATTCTCCAAAAGTAATCTTTTGTCTGAGAACAATATGCCAACATGTATGTCAATCAACAATAAACTTTGTTAAATTAGATCAAAACTTCATTTTGCTTATTTTTACTGATTTCTGTCATACAATCTATTTTTGTAGTTTAAAAGCCAATAACTTGAAAGTAGGAAAAGATTAGGCAACACTGACCGTCAAAGAAGAGGAAGGGGGTGCGAACGATGAGAGAGAGGCTTGCTTCGGAGAATGAATGCCATAAGGAATCATCAAACAACATATAGCTTCATATGTCAGAACAAAAAGTTAGGGATTGTATATGATTATGAAAGAGTAATCAACTTTCCTTTTTCTTCCTGTGAAGTGAATGTCTTGGATCCTCAGTCTCTACTCTGCCGAGAGACAGAAGTACAATGGCCTGCAAAGAGTAGAATTTTGTGTGCCAAAAAATAACATGTTGCTGCAAAATCATAAGCTCCCTGTGACACCTGGGGTGGATAATGACCCTCAAGTCTGAGATGATTACTTCTTCATCTTTTCTGTTTGTCCAATCCCCTGATTTGATAAAGGAATGAGTTCCTCGTGAAGCATTCTCCTTGTGGCAGGAGCTAATAGCTTATAGATAATCACCATTGGGACCATATTTTTATTTTGCCAAAGCAAGGAGACTGCTTTTCTCTTTTTACTAATGCTCATTCAATCCTTTATGAAGGAATCATCGTCTGGCCGACATTGGGTGTCCTGTCTGGGTGTGGGAATTACTTTATTTGGATTGCTAGCACTTATAAGACCAACTTGTAATGCAGGAAAAGACCAAATAATGATCCTTCAATCCATTAATTTTGCTTGCTCAATGACTTATTGTGCTGAGCAGTAAGCACTGAAATTTCTGTGTTTCACATTTAGAGTTGTCAATTTCTGTCGATAGGTCATGTTTGTGCATGAGATTGGTGTGCTCAATATACTCAAGTTTTACTACGATTAGTCTAAAAGTCTATGATTTTAAGATGGCATAATAAAGATTACTATCAACAATTACTTATCATATAGCCATAAGTAGTAAATAATAGATAAGTCTAACTACTTTTAGCAAAATAGGTCAATGTAGGTCGGTCATTAATCAAGTGGACACAATCCATTTAATTGAACAGGTTGGACAGGTTAATGTTGGGTCTTATAGGTTGAACCGAAACCTAAACCGGTTCTAATCTTGTCAAACAGGTTGATATAACTATGACACGCACAGAATTAGCACAGACTAAACCTGCTGACTTCCTTTCTGGTTTGAATTGTGTAGGACTATTCTGTCTGACATTATCACCCCTACTCCTGTACTCTGCATCTATGTCTTCTTTCCTTTGTTTGAGTTGGTAATGTGATGGAAAGTATCTGGCTAGTTAAATGTTGCGGATGGCATCTCTGGGCATCTTCTATACAAGTTCTATAGGTTGCAGTTAGTAACTCATGTGACCTTTATGCGTCTTGATCTTTTTTTTCCCATCACTAGGAAAACCCTGATCTCTGGAAGTGGCTGACTAACCAGGAGCAACCCCCGGAGGCTGTGAAAATGAATCCTGTGAGTTCAAACGTGCCAAAACGTGTCTGTTGCTTTCAATCTGAAGAGGTAGTCTTGGTATCTCATCTTCTCTAACTATCATGGTTTCGTTCTTCAGGTTTTCTCCGCTGTGCAAAAGAAAGTCATGAACAACCTCAATAGTCACTCTGCTCCTGAGACACGGGCATTACCTGGGCAGCCATGGGTGAGAGGGTGGGATGATATCAAGAAAGGCCGAGATGGCCCCATCACCGGGAATCAGTAACTCTTGGCTATATTTGTGACATTAGCGAGTTTGGAGTACATTACAAGTGATGGGCAAGGATTTAAAGCTGTGTTAAGTTTATCATTATAATGCGCACGATGTATAGTCTATGACATGAATAAGGGCAGTGTTTGTATAAGGACGAAATAAGTTTTGCCCCTTATTTCTGTTACGGCATCTCTTTTCATTTGTATAACGGCATGCAAGTAATGGCTGCCTTGAATCTATGCTACCTTGCTCAATGTCCCAAATGTGGGCTCTAGAAAATTTGAGTTCTGTAACCTATGTTTGCCTGGGGAAGCGATGAACGCGCCTGCAAGAGTGAAAAGGTACCATTTTCTGAGATGAGAAAGTCCTAGTAGAGATGGAGAGAATTCATTGACAGAATTTCATCTTTCTGGATGCTAAACCCTACATGATGATGAGTAAACATGCGAAATCAATCATTAAAGTGTAGAACGAAAAACCGTGGGCACTTTAGTTATTGAGTACTGTCCGTATCAGCGGAAGGTGTGGGTGATCATGACGATGTTGCATTCATTGGACCGCCTTGTACTGACGCTACTGACTGGGTTCATGGCGTGTTGAAACCGCGATCGAAGCCATGCATTGAAGTCAGTGTTCAGTACATGCAGCGCTAGGCCGAGGCCATTATCACATGAATAGCTTGCGCAGACCGTGCGATTGGACGTGGTTATATGCATTGAAATCGCGAGAAGCGGGGAGAAAAGAGAGGGGGAAATGAGTCTTGGACAAAAATAGATAATTGAGATTGGGATTAGCTGGAATTCGCCATGGTCCTATTTTTGGATGCATGGGTCTTGGAAACGTACTAGAGAGTTTTTCCTCTGGATAAAGTCGAGTGCCTCCTCAAATCTTTTTTCCTTCTGAAGGCGGAAACTCGGGAAATTCAAAGCCGACTGTCCAAAAGGCTGGTTGCATTGGATCCGATCTTGGTATCTTAATACCTCGATTCTTGATTGGCACGACCCATAAAAGACTTTAGTGATATCTGGCAGACATTGTTGGAGCAATTTAGGGGATGTATTGGATTCTCTCTTTCAATGGTGGAGGGGGTTTGGTGGGAGTGGTTCAAGAATCTATATGCCCCAGAAATCTTTAAATGCTTTCTCTCACGTCGACAATAAATATGTTTATCATGATATAACAAACATATCCAAGGGCATGGCAAATAAATTGAATGTCAGAGTAGTGTTTATTTAAACCATGGTGAGGATGAGGATGACAATGCACCGGCAAGTTTCTTTAATATGGGTATCTTTAGTTGTTTTGGATACAAACACTGGACAATCAATAAGACTAGAGATCTTGTTATCCAATTCGACAGGGGAGTATATAACTCATGGAGATTCTTTTCGTTGAATGAGCGAGAGGCATCGGCTCAAAGATCATGCTATCTAAAAGCCCATGAAACGTCTTACAAAATTCCATGAATCAGTTAAGTTTGGGCCTTTGATCTATGTAGTTGACTCTAACTTAGAGTAGTTTGCATGCAAAATTTATGCTAAATTAGATAAGGTTCTTGTTTTTTTTTTCCTTATGAAACCTTGATTGCCCTAATATAAATTCCAACTCCAAAATTGTTGAAGAAAGTAGGATTCATAAAGGTCTTCTATACATTCTGCCACAAAAATATTGTTCTTTAAACCGGTCCATTTTCAATTACCATGCCAAAAATCCAATAGAATGATGACCAGCCGATTCTATTTACCACACCGCTATCGAATACAATTATCCAACCCATTTTTTCCCCGCAATTTCGACACAGGTTCGATTTAGGTGTTAGGGTATAAACCCTATTAAAAGTGGTGATTCACAAATTTAAATTCAAGAACACAATGAGGACCCTAAAAAAGGCGAGAGAGAGAGAGAGTGCGACCACATCAATAAGTTAATGGTAGGTTGGTAGCTCAAACAGGGCCCCTTTTGGCACTTATTCTGCCTTCTTTCCATAACGTAATTAATAGGTGAAGGGAATCATTCCTTTTTAATAAAACAAAGAAACTAGCCACGAAAGAAAAGTGAAAGCAGCCTCTCAATGCTTGGTTTGGTGAAGGAATGAATGAAGAGGATTCTCTGAGGGCATTGCTTAGATCTTTAATCAAATTGGGTTCTCGATTGTCCCACGCGACATAACGTACAAAGACTTGCCTAACATTAGGTAAACTCTAGAGAAATATTAAAGCGAGGGAAGGTACGTACTTCCCACATTGACATCTGGCTTTTGATGTTATGGAATGGATTTGCACTGTGATGATGATGAAGGGGGTTGTTAATTTGAGTTCTCAAAGTACATGCCGAGCGTCGCTGAATATTAGAAAACGTGGGGTTTTTTAATTAGTTAGTAGTAAGTTGTAAGTGATGAATGCTAAAAAGCAAAAGAATTCATGTGTACTATTTTAAGCACCGGCAAGGGAAAAGATTATTCCCGTTAGCTTCTTCAGTCATCGAATGATTATTTATAAGTGGAAGGATGGACACAACCACCGAAATGAAAACCAGCACACGAAGATATTAGGGTCAACTTGTGGAGAAGTGGTGTTTATGATACGATAAGCATGCACAAAACTTTATCTAATCTCTTGGATTAGGTACGCTTAAACCCCTTCATCCGTTAAACATATAATCAACTTTCAAACTTTTTCATAGTCAAGCCACCCGATTTATCTGTGCAATTGAGTTCTCCCTTCATTTTTGGCAACTTCACTTATGTGAAGTGAAATTGTCATTGCGATTTGACATGAGACACCATATTAATAAAGCAAAAGGTTAAATAGAAATGACTCGACAGGGGAGGCATCTCTGTTTTTCCATTCTAGTTGCTTCTTCTTTGTAAATTTGTCAATGTGACGCTCTTGTTGGCAAATTCATGCCGCATGAGGTATGCTAGATGAACAAAATCGATGGAACTATCATAGGGTATATACAACAAAATGTTCCGATTGCACTAATTAATCTTATCGTGCACGGCCAACCAACTACAGAACCCTATTGGCATGGATCATCATCACCCACACCAACCGATTCATACCCTATAGTCTTTCAAGGGTTGAGTGCAAACTCTCAAGTCCCCAATCTTATCTTGAAATCAAATCACATAATTGAGGTGGATAAAGCCCTAGAATCTGCTTTCTCAAAAGACGGACGGCTGCCTCTTAAAGGGAGGAGCGATAAGAAACCACATCAATTAAAAAGGATGGAGAAAGTCTATCAAATAATTAGTGAAAGTTAAAGGGATCGTACCGCTTACCAAGTTGCTTCTCATTAATTTTCTCTTTATTTCACTAGTTACCATGGTTGGGCGTGAAAGGAAGGGAAAGCACGTAAAAGAGGGGCCTGGAGCCTTCTCTAGGGGTTAGAATTTTTAGCTTTTCACTCTTTTTGTAGCTATCTGATTGATGGCAAAAGATCATGGGCCATGCAGCTTTTTCACGACAAGGACCGTATGCATTACTGTCGGGGAAAACTAGAAATTTTGCCTTTTTGTTGCTTCTTTTGGCTGGGAGAAATTTGGCGAGATTGTTTCTCCTTGGTAAGCAAGAAAATAAGGAGTTGCACGCAGTTAACTTATGGAAAAGGAAAATTTTGGGGAATGGGCTGTGAACCAAAGGTTCGAATGTAACCGGATTATGAGATTTTGGATATTTTGTGGACCGTCAAATTATCGGGCGTCCATGTGCGAGTTCCTGAATTATTTTTAAAAAAAAACTTGGGATTAACAATTGTAGTAGTAAAAGAATATGTTGCACAATAATATTATATAGACAATACTCTGAAAAAAAAAACACTTACAAATAAGAATATCGTGCACATAATATTAGTATTTGGAGAGGGGATAAAAAGCTAAAAAATTGAACGCATCATTTTAGCATCTTGAAAATAGAGTTTCTCTTCGCATTCCTTCGTTTCCTTTCTTGTTTGAGAACTTTAGTCGATTACAATGCAAAATGCGTCTATAATGTTAAGGCGAGGGTACCTAACATGTACGTACCACGACAATGATAGACACTGGAATAAATTTGCAAGCAAGATAACGGAACTTTGCAATATCCAATTTGTGGAATTGTGAAGTGCAAAATTTCACTTGAGATCGAGCATGTCGTCCTCACCAGTCACCTCGTCTGTCTTATCATTGAATAAAAAGACAGACATTTCATGGATGCCTAGCTTCAAATAAAAACTTCTCTCAACTACGACACGAGCAAAAACTTGAAATCTTTCCCGGCAAGACTCATAATTGGGTTTACGTACAAAGCATTAAGCAATCTAAGGGCACTTTCAGCAAAAAGTGAAAACGATACTTTTCGAGGCAATTTAAAAATGAGGAAAAAATTTACATTTCTAATAAATTACTCACCGCAGATAATAAAACTTTATTTTCCCAAAGCCCATTAGAATTGCCTAAAAGGCACCCTTTAATATTTTTTTCTAGATAATTGTAGGCATGACAACTAAGTTAAAAAAAATAAGGCTCATAGAGCCACGTATGGAATTTCCTCTTTACTGCATGCATTAAATAGAATAAAATAAAACCACAAGAAAAAAGAAGTAATTAAATACAAAGAAGGGAGGATTAAATTTAATGCGGTGGGCCAAGGTCAGAAATCAAACTGATATTTTGTCGGGTTCGGTTCGGCTGCGCCCCGATTGCGAGCCGTTTTAGCCGACTCTCGAGCCGCCAATTTCGGAGTCTCCACGCCTCCCTCCGTCCTATTAGCCGCCTCCTTTTGACCAGCATTTCATGGACACTTAGTATATACTATATATATTTTATAGAAAATTTTCGTTTTTAAGGCATTAATTACATAACTTAGTGAAATAATTAATGCATCTGATGAGAGTAATATTTACTCGTTTAGTTATTTAACAAGTGGCACAAAGAGGCGTGTTATCCTATTTCTATGAATAATTGGGTATTTAGAATTTTCAAAGTCGATCGATTGGTTCAAGCTAAAAAATCAAGGTGGGCGTGAAGCTTTTATCATCATGCCTTAGGTATTCCCAAAGTTGATCAGCCCATCACACTTTTTTATCGAATGAAAGTATGTCAATTCACATACATCATCTCATGTCCCCTTATAGCTTATGTTGGGTCGGATTATAGTAAGGTTTTCTTATGTTTCATTTTGGCATGGTATCATTTCAAGCACGTCCTTCCGTCGTAAGCAAAATTATGGAAATCTCTTGGTGCAATATCTCGACTTTGCTACTCTTGTCTAAATCTTGTATCCTTCTTGTTGATTAAGTACGTGGGTAGATCTTTATTCATGAACAATTTTGATGATTGAGATCTTGCTAGCTCATTGAACCTTTACTGAGGACCATTGAATTACACTATGACACCAAGCGTATGGTAACTTGGGAAGGTGTTCCTTCGGTTAAATATTCCAAATACCTTAGAAGTATTAATACTAATATAAAGGTAAATTGCATTGACTCGCTCCAATGAACATCACACTCTAGCTTTTAGGCAATACTTGCAATGAAGTCGCTAAACTTTTTAAAAGTGATGCCATGTTAACATTTGGCCAGAAAGTCAATTAGATTCTAGTCGAAGTGCGTCAATAAATGTAGAGGTTCAATGCATTGGGTGATTGAAAGTTCATTTTCCCAGTTGCCAATACCACCTAAGTTACCGATACCAATTGAATCTATTCATATTTTCCATCTTAAGGGTATGATACTTGAAGACACCATATGAGGGCCTTTTTGTGGTAGGGTTGGCAATCCTGAATATAAATTCGTTTGTATGACATGAAAGTAGACATAAATGCAAGAAGAAAAAAAAGAACGTAACATGTCATGGTATGATTGATGTTTTTATAGACATGCGAGGATATGTGATTGTTAGCCAAATCATTTGACTTGTTTCAGTGTTACCATGAGCCAACACATATTAGAAGTAAGTACGATACGTCGACATGAATGAGTCCCATTGTGCATTGCGAACTTGCGCCTTTCCAACCAGGAAAAAGAAAACTTGCGCCTTCCCTTGGCATCATATCGCATGTAAAAAGCTCAATACATGTGGCCCCGGTGACTATGCTATCTAGGTGACATATTGTCACATTCATCCGGGATCGATTAACTTGAACGGTCAAAAAGAGTCTTGAACACCCAATTATTCGTGATCACAAGCCTAGCGACTTGGCGGGACAGCACATCATTAGGTGCGAGTCTTGACAACGTTCTTCGACTCATCCGTTCGAGTCGGAGAGGGCACGATCGAATTAATTTCGCTCAAGCTTTCTCAGAATTCTTCTCGCAGGGTATGATTATGCAGTCGTCCTGGAGATTCATGCGCCCCATAAGACGTCCTGTCCTTGCATAACATGAACAGGCAATGATCTCATTGTCGATCGATGTTCACTTCCATTACACATCATCGTTCAATGTGTTCTCCACAAACCCTAGGCATGCTATTTCTTGAATCAATCCTCCATACAAATCTCCAATCTCTACAACATATTCTCAGTTTATGTAACTTAATAAGAGAGCCAATACCAAACTCAAGAGAGCAGAGATCATGATAATTTTGTCTAATAGGCAATAAATTGTTTATCATGCCACTTCTTCTCTTGTAGATATCTTAATATTCCTAATGACGTATAGATCCATGTAAGGACAAAGCGTGCAACATCCCATCGCATGACTTTTCCTAACGTGCAATTTCATCCTATAACTTTCAATTCGTGTAACTATTACACCTGTAACGTCTTGCCCATGTGCAAAACATCTCGCATCATGTACGATTTCAACCTTTTGCTCATATTCTCTAGGGGTTTCGACTAAAAGCTGGCAGATGACATTTTAAAAAGAAGTTACTATTATCTTGAGGAGATAATCGGTAAAGGTGTTTGTTAACTGTTGGATCTACTTGAAACAAAGAAAAAAATCGCTCTCAAGAAGGTACGAGGAACATACCCACCGCACAGCCCAGGAAACCTCCTAACAACTAATTGTAGAGAAGGCCGAGAAGGGTCTGACCGGCGGATTCCATAAGATTGACGAGCTCGCACTTGACCGATCGATCCGTTCGGGCCAAGGGTTGCACCAAAAAGGGAATTAGTGTATTATTACGGGACGCCGACGGCATAGTACACCATCAGCCGAGTGGGCAAAGGTCCTGGTCCCGACCCAACATGGCAAAACGAAAACAACCCTTACTTTAAGCCGTAAATCTTGTCCTACCCCATGTCCTCATCGCCCCAGCTCCAAACTTAAATGTAGGTGGGGGCTGGCCCTTTTGCGTACATCGCTCTCTACCTAACTCAATAAAAAGTTATCCCCATCCCATGCCATCTCTTCCCCCCCACGCCCAACCCCACGAAAAAGGTTAGGACAAAAACCCTAAATTTATAAAGGCGAGAGAACGCATCCCCCCGAAAACAGCACCGATTTCAATACTATTATTCACTCCTCTCCCTCTATCGCTCGCGTCGACACGATCGCATGTAGAGCGGACAAAGTACGGTCCTCCTTCGGGTACCTACCGGAAGAGGACAAAAGGGCAAATTCAAGAGGAGCAACTTGGGGAGGGGGGGCCTCTTTCTGCTTCCGTGGTTTTCCATCCTGGTGAAAAGGAGTAATTCTACGGGAGTGGAAGCTGGTTCTGCCTCGCTACATTCGCGCAAATCGGCTCCCTAATTTTACCCGATATCCCCCAGGCTTTCATGCACCCTTTTCTGTACTTCTTCCGATTGGGGTTTTCATATGGGGGGGTTCAAGGAGTTTTTGGCTAGGCTCCAAGGTTCTTTCTCGGTTTTCGTATTTCGTGTTGTCTGGTTTGTATAGAAAAAGAGACAGCTGTTGGTGGTCAGATCTCAGGTTGTCCATTCTTGGGGGGAGGGGTAAATTCAGGGCCGGTGGAGGTCGGGAATAGTTATGTGCGACCCCTTTTTTTAAGTCATTGCTCGGTAGCACTTGGGGTACGTCGTCAGCCCTGAGATCTCACAGTGAAAACCGTGTGCATTTAATGATGGTCAGTGGAGATTTATGCTTCTTCGGGGGTTTACATTCAATGAATAGAGCCCGGAGCTGAGTCATTCGCCGGACGAACTAATTGAAGATAATGGAGAAGCTCAATGCCGATTCCATGGCGACCTGCCCCATTCGTCAATTTAGCTTTTACTTTTACGGGGATCGACCCGATTGAAATCGAGGATTTGGGTAATTCGTGTCGTGTCTAATTATCACTAGCAATGTTGTCGTGCTCAATGGCATCTTTTTCTATGGTGAGTAATGTAATGTACCAACTAAAACTACCAAAAGCAGCTAAAGAAACTCAATTTTCCTTCTTGCAACATACACATTGAGAGGGACGCATCTCAGGCTAATTGGCTCCCACCTAAATCTAAAAAGCCATTGGAAAAGGCAAAGGCCAAGTTAAGCTGAGGCTCGTTACACAAAGTTACAACAAAGTGGGAAAACTACCCCCAAAAAAAAAGGAGACTAAGGCAAAAAAAGGTAAAAAAATTAAAAATTAAAAGAGAGAGCTTAGTCAACGGCCGTTAACGAGGGGGCTAACGGCGGGATGCAAGTCCTTGCAGGGGCTTGGCGGCAAGCTACTGCTCCCCGAGGCGGCGGCGACGAGCCGTTGCACGAAGCCGTCGAGGCGCTGCCCGTTCGTCTCCGCCAGCAGCCGCTTCCCGCCGAACGGCAGCGACTCCACCCCCCTCTCCGCCAGCACCTCCTCTTCCTCTCCTTTCCGGCATTCTCTTCCCACCCCACTCGCCTGCGGCATGTCAATAATGAGATATTGTCAATTTCAATATATTAATTCTTGATAAATTATAAACATTTTTTTTACCAAAAAAAAAATTAAGACGATTTTTCACAAGGGAAAATGGATTAAGTGAAAAAATGGGTTTTCATTCATTTTATTTAATTTTTAGTACCTGAATCCTGACGTAGTCCGCCCGGTTCCAACAGAAGGCGTTCCCCAGCATCTGGTCCACCGCCTCCGACACTCCGTCCAGCGCGATGCCCACCACGTCCGACGTCGAGCACTCGCCGCCGCGCGGCGGGGCCTTCCCGGCGGCCGATCCGTTGCCCAGGGACAGCACCAGCAGGTCCTCCACGCCGTTCACCGACGGGAAGTCCCCCTTGTTGTGGAGCACGTGCGTGACGGCGGCGGCGGTCGGGTTGTTCATCACCAGGCCGCCGTCGACGGCCGCGCAGCAGGTCTTCCCGTCGACGGAGGCCAGGGCGAACGGCTTGAAGTGCCCCGGCGTCGCCAATGTGGCCCGGCAGGCCTTCCAGAGCTCGAAGTCGAAGCTCGGCGACTCGGTCGCGTCGGCGCGGGAGAACACGAACGGGGCGGAGCTGTTGAGGTCGAAGCACGGGATCAGCAGGGGCTTGCGCGCGTCCTTCAGGGTCAGGCACCTCCCGTCCTCCCGCGTGAACACCTCCTTCAGCACCTTATCCATGCTCCTCCCGGAGAACCTCCGCCGCCGCCGGCGGAGGATCCCCGCGGGCCGGAACATCTCGGGGCCCCGGGCGGCGAGGGCCTCGACGGCCTCGCGGGCGGAGTAGAGCGGGCGGCCGGAGGGGTCGCCGGCGGCGAGCATGGCGGCGAGGACGCCCCCGAGGCCGGTGCCGGCGAGGAGGTCGAAGGAGTCGGAGAGGGAGGCGGTGGGGTCGCCGGTGCGGAGGCGGATCTGGTCCTCGAGGCGGACGAGGGCGGCGCCGGCGACGGCGCAGGAGGTGCCTCCGCCGTCGATGCAGAGGAGGCGGGTGCGCCGGGGGGGCTCGCAGCAGTGGGAGAGCCACTTCTGCTCGAGCTTGGTGAAGATCTCCAGGGTGACCTTACTCAGCTCCATCCTTGAAGTTCTCTCTTTGCGCGTGAAGGGTGGGGGGTTACTCAAGGAGGAGGGAGGGCATTAATGGCGCAGGATCTGCTGCTTCTCTGAGCAGTTCTCTCTCGCCGGCGCTGTGGGCTGTGCGAGTGAGGGAGTGAGCAGTGGTTGAACTTGATCTGAGGGTTGAAGAAAAGGAGAAGGGAGGAGAGTGGTGGTGGTGGTGGTGGTGGTGGGTGGTTATGTGTGTATGTATATATATATATATGACCTACCTCTCTCTCTCTCTTTCGCCCTCTGTCGTCGGTTTTATTTCTTTGGTTTTTTTTTTTTTTTTTTTTTTTTTTTTTTGGGAGACGTACTGCGCAAATGGGATCTTGCTTTCTCGTTATTTTTCACTGTTCGTTCAGATTTCACTTTAACTCCCCCGTCCCCCACCCAAAGATAAAAAAACAGATTTAACCTACGTCCCCCACAAAAAAAAAAAAGAAATCAGATTTGACTAATTTTTATAGATAGTACGTATGAACCCATCACGGGTGCAGAAATTTAGCTATGAGGAAAAGGATTTTTTTTTTTTTTATAAAATCGTAAAAAGTTCGGGGATTTCCAACTTGGGAGCTGGGGTCATTCGATCGAATCTTGCAAATAGCTCGTAAAAACTGTAGATCACAGGGTGGATTTGTGAGATTTAAATGATTTATTGGTGTTTCAAGCACCTTCGAATAATTGGGCTTCTATACCTATTTTTCTAAATTAAGAAAAAATTAATACTTGAATTTTTTATAATGTTATGCTGAGAACTAAAGGATCAATATGCAACGACTCTGCCTTAGATATGCACATTTAAATCTATCGTATAAAATATTTATCATATTTGGTTAGGTGAGAAATTTTTCCGTAATTACACACTTTTTCTTCTTGTTTTCTTTTTAAGATAAACACCAATGCAATGGAAGACTCTTTCTCTTTCTCAAATGATTATATAAATTTTCTTCAAACGAAGGAAAAATATAGAAAAGGGTCATCTATTATCTCAATCTATAGAGAAATATGTAGTTCTGCCCTGATTTCTTTATCTATAGTATAATTGGTAATGTCTAGCAGTTATGAAATAGAGAAATATATTGAAGTATTTAAATAAATCGTCATTCCCAACATCCACTATCTTCAATAATCTAATATATTTAGCGTTTATTTTGCGAAAAATAAATAATTTACAATATTTTTTTATAAAAATAATCACTTGTATTGCTTATAAAAATTAATGAATCAAAAATGTTTTCACTATTCGTAAAATATCTAGATGTAAATCATTGTCAATAATGAAAAAAATTTCATTAACTATTTATTTCAACCGACATATGCGACCATTTTTAAGAAAATATTGTTGAAATGATTCATTTTATGAAAAATAAATGGAACTTTATATTATACTAAAACTGACTTAAAATGCATTTAATGTGGATATCCATTAATTAAAGCCTCTTTTCTTCCTAGAGAAGTATAATAATAACCCTGTGAAACTTTAATTTAAATATAAATATCTAAATCCGTTACATAACATTTAAGTTACGTGCATTGGTAGAGAAATTCTTTCCTAAATTTGTGTCCTCTTTATTATTGCTCAAAGATAAATGTCAATCCAACGCATGAGGCTTTTCCTTTTCTAATAAACGCTTAAATTTCCCCAACAATTTATATCTCAATCTATAAAATAATATTTAATCGTACTATAATGTTTCATAGGTAGTATAATTGATGATGTCTAATATTTACGAGGCTGCTAAATTTTCTAAAACTTATCGCAATTCGCGACATATACACAGTAAAATTAACTATACTATACACAGTAATAATTCATATATTTTATTCGCATCATGTGAATGTATCGTACGGGAAAATGATTTTTTCTTCTTTATAAATTGTTAATGATTAGGGCGAATAGATTTCTTCACGATGGATTAGAGATTTGATATCACTTCTTGTCCCATCTCATCCCATTCTTAGAGCTAATGCAATCTTTCCTGTTCCATGACTCCTGATTCGATCCCTAATTTTGTGTTAATGTCACGATATGATAGTTTTTAATGCTCATAAAGGATTCCACGTGCCATGAGATTTTATGGCAGAACTAAGCATCCAGACCTCTCTTTATTTAGGTTTAGTCATAAAGTGACGATAAAATTTATGTAATAATATATCATATAATGAAATTAAATTTTGAACATTACATGCATTCAACTTATTGAAAAGACTCTTCTTTTGTCCATGCAAAATTCAAGATTTTTCCACGAAAATGAAGAATTCAGAGAAAAATCTCTCGATATCTCAATCTAACTACAAATAATCATATTGTCCTATTTTATATATATAGTAAAATAGACTATGTACAACAATGATGCGATAAAGAGAGAAGTCTTTTCTTTTTCTTTTTTTTTATTCGATAAATTTCAAAGGAAGAAAATTGCTCATATAAGTTATTATAGTTGCAGATATTCCCTGAGACCGATTAGATACATCTAATTTATATAGCATGTAATTTGGATCATTTCTTGTTCCTTAGTTGGACTTTTTTTTTTTAGATTCCAAAAAGAATATTTTCAATTGTACTGCTCTAGGCACAATAGAAGTAGGAAAATACATAATAATGGGCTCTTTGAATATGTCCAATACGTTTAAATCATATATTAAGTACTATAGTCGATAGTTCTCAATGAATGTTTATGAAAGCGCTACTAATATATTGTTGGAAGCACTTCAATAGTAAAAATAGCTATCACTTGGGGCTCGGCTCGAATGACAATGTCTCGACTCGAATCTTGGCCTTAACTAAATCCTCTCTCTTTTTTTACGCTTTAAATTGACCTCAAATGCGTTAATTGAAGCTCAAGTCAAGTGACTAACAAGACCACTCAAGTATCTCCATCTTTAATGCTTTTTAGCATGCTCTTGAAAACATGTCAAAAAAGAAGAGTACTTGGATGTTTAAACATATGCGTTCGTGCATTTTAAGTAATGTGGAGCCCAATCTCGTAATTCAAGGTACAAAATTTAGTGGGGTCAAGTTGTCAACGAGGGATGTAAGCAATTATTTTCAGAAAAATATTTTTTATATTATTTATTTTTCACAAAATAAACAAAGCCATAGATTACATTTAAATTTCTTAAATTCGAGCTATGCTCCATGCAATAATTTAAATCTTGCACTTGGCTCTCTCTCTCTCTCTCTTTATTTACCGGTCAAATGATATAAAGCTCGAGTTCCATTTACTAAGCACAAAAAATGAACCATATCGAATTCCTGTTTCTTATATTGGAGTTACATTCACCTATCTAAATATAAATGATAAAGTTATTTAATTAGGCTTGCGAGTGATTTAAGAATTAAATCAATTAAGCTCAAGTTTGCTTAAATTTAACATTTGAACCGCCCAAACTTGAATTAAAAAAGAATAATGAGATGGGTTGAGTACTTGGCAAGCTAAGTTACACGCATTGTAGTGTCAAAGGTTTAATATAGTCCAAACCATTAAAATAAAAAAGTCATGTTTGTATAAAGATAAAAAGTTGGATCAACTGACCTTCGTTCAAGAAGAGGTGCGTCGCCCCTGTTCAAGTCCCTCGTTCTACAGTCTTTATAGTATTTCCTTCATGTGAATGTTTTTTTTATGAAATTCCTTGTGATTCTGTAAAAGACGTAAGTTTTTGTTGCACACGCATCACAGGTGCATCATATCGCTAATTTTATTTGTAAATTCAACCAAAAGATGTGTGTTGTCAAGTGATGTTATTAGGTAAAGGTGTGGTTGAATATTTAAATATTCAAACACTCCCGCTTACATATGATAGCACTTATTTTCATATCATGTTAAGAAGTTTAACTCAAAATCTTAACTTATTAGGTGGAGGGAAACTACATGTATATAAAGAGCATGTAAGACTTATTGTGAAGTAATGTGAGATAATATTTCAACTTGTTGAATCAAAAGTTGAAGCTTCATTTTTTTTATCTCGATGCTTTTTGGTTAATTAGAATGAGTCAGAATAATAATGGAAATTGAGACCGAGAATAGCTGCATTAGTATAACTTCATTAAAAGGGAAGGAGGTGGAATTGAGTGAGAATCAATGCGAATGAGTTAATGAAAAAAGGCAAGTAGACAAGAGGATGGTCAATTAACAACGGAATTTGGTGACTTTTGTATAAATTGAGAATGAATCGAAGAATTTGAACTTTAACAATGGAATAGCTGCATTATTTTAATTTTGTTTGTTGAGAATCAATTTGGACAAAATTATTTTCATTTATTCACCAACTTCTTTGCCTAAGTAGTAATCCTACAAAATTTGCATAAATTGACTCCCCTTATACTTTTCCCCACATGTTAAATTCGACTATATTAATGTTGAAAACAAAAGGCAAAGATATGGAGACCTACTTTAATGTACTAAATCAAAATTAAGGAAAACATATCTGTTTGCACATTCAACGCGATAGCGCTACCTTCTAATTATTATAATGCAGAGCAAAAGTTCTCTATCTAATCATACACATACACACACGAGAGATAGTCTAAATTTGAGCTGATTAAGATATATAATTACACTAATTTTCATTGAAGAGTTTAAATTAATGGGTTTTTCTCTTTTGGGAAATCGATGTTCTCGGACATCGGATGCCTGAAAAAAATATGGTAGAAACAAAGAAAAAAAGGAGGGAAGGCTTCTATAATCCAAATAAATGTTGTATTTTCTTTTTCATGTGTGTTTTCTTGTCAGAGAATCGGGTTCCTCATCGGTCTTTCCCTTTCCCTCTATCTCCCTCGATCCGTGGACTCCAGTCAGCGCCACGTTCCCGACAGGCTTCGTCAAACGGGTGACCATAGCTACCTTAGAAAAGCCTGGTGGAAATCAATAATAATTCAAAAGGTCAAAAAGCCATCTAGATCTTGAGGTGAAATCTAGGTGATTTGCCAAAAGCAAACATGCGTCGACTCGGGCGCCAAGAGGATTCGATCCGCTCCTAGTGATCTTTGATTTAATTTTTATTGAGAGCACTCCGAAAATAAGATCTTGGACGCACTAGACCAACTTGGGGAGCGCCCTTAAGATCGCCCAAGGAAACGGATCAAACGAGATGCGCAATTGCCGACTCAAGAACTACTTAATCGTAAAAATTGTAGGACCGACGTTTCTTATAAGCCACTCCACTCCATTCATGCAAGCTTGCTCAAGACACGGATTAGACTTCATTTACCTTAGTCACAAAAGTATACTTTTGCTAATGGATAATTACATAAATAGTCCTCGAATTTTCTCCAAATGTGCAATGTGATCTCCAAATTTTGGTAATGCTCAATCTAATTCATACACCATATGAAAATATTTAATACGATCATTTTATTAATTCAAGTTCATGGGACAATATTAAATATTATTATATAATACTTGACTAAATTGAATGTATATTAATAGTTTAGGAATTATATCGAATAAATTAAAAGTTTGGAAATCATATCGCGACATTACGTTAAAGTTCATGAATCACATCGCACAAACTGAAATTCATGGACTACATTGAAAAAATTAAAGGGCCGGGAGATTAAATTGCACATATCTTTGTCATTTTCCCTCTGCAATTCGGGTCACGAGGGCGAGCTTCGCTGCAACGCAGGTAAATCCAACCGACCAAGATAAAAAGCAAAAGCGTACGTACCTCCATCTGCTCACACATCCCTCTCATCGAAAAATAATATACATTTATAAAATTTAAAAAAAAAATTATCATAAAAAATGAATGGAAAAATCCACGCATTTAAGTCCACTCTCGCCCGGACCACCCATCACTCCGCGTCCCCACGCCATCACTCCCATGCAACGCACACGTGTGGCCTCTTCTTCCTGAATATCGAGACATCAATTCTCGCACCGGACGCCTTCACGATCCTGCTCAATCTCAGCCGCTCAGCAGCGCCGGGGCCCCACGCCGCCGGAGGGCCCGGATCGAGCGAGCGGGGCTCACGGATGCTGCCGCGGGTCTAGGGCAAGAGCCTTTTTTCGTCCCTGAGCAACGCGCATTAAGATCGCGATAAGATCCTGTCTCCCTGGGGAAACTCGCGTAAGCTTTTCCTCTCCCATCTCATCGCTCTCGTCGGCGTTATTATCTTTCTGCTCAGGCGGTGAAGACTTAAGACTGGAAGTTGAGATCTGGAGCTGGAGATTGATATGATATCTACAGATGAATGAATACCGACAGAGAGAGAGAGAGAGAGAGAGAGAGAGAGAGGGAGAGACGACATTGATGTGGACGTGTGATCAGAGCCTGGATCTTCCATGTTTTCCCGTCCCATCCCACCGACATGCAGCTCGACTCCAATCAATGAACCCGAACCCTCTTCTTTCTTTTTCGTCAGATCTAGTGAGGATCAATCAATCATCTCGTCCGCAATCAAGATGATTGATTTTACGTCACTCGTGCAGCATTGTCCGCGTACTTTGCATGGTGCCCGCCACGCCAGTGCTTGGTGGGGTGATGTTCCGTTGCGGTTCACCTTTCCTTTTCAAAGGGAACTTCAGCATTTAGGTTTTGGTTTTCACCGTGACGTTAGACGTGCTGAATACCCATGCTAAGGATTTGCCTGGAGTGGGTTTCTGTTCTTCTTCGAATCTAATGACATCCGAGCAAACTGATGCGAGTCTAGTTTTCGTTTCACGCTGTTCTAGTTCAAGATATGATGGATGAACTACCATTTCGGTGACTAAATTTTGGTGAAACGAAGATGGAGCAGGCGATGCCTAAAAGTATCTCGAGGATCCGTACGATCCGCGTGGACCGAGTCAAGAACGAGTCGCCCACGTACGTATCGAGGAGAAACTTCTTCCGCGAATCAAAGTCATTTGTACGGCGGTACAGGTTGTTGCGAGTGTCCTGTCCTTGTCCCCAGTTGGATGATTCAGAGCAGATTTTAAGGCTAAAAAAAAGGGCCAACCACGGAATTGCCGTACTCTTATCGATCTGCGAATCGTAACCATGGAGTAATTGCAAATGCGGTTTCGATGTACTAAATTTCAACGCACAAAACGCATGATGAGCGTTTCAACGTCGAAACTTTCTCGGTAAAATATGCTTACAAGCATCTCGAGGAGACTTGTTCGCGATGACCCTTTTGTGTAACACTATTTTGCCGGAAAGATGCACAAAGGTTGGTTGAGGGTGCATTTGTCTCAGGTGGAAACTTCATGATAAAGAAAAAAGATATTTTTGATAAAAATCATTTCAAAAAAATGTTTAGTTTTTATATGTTTGGTAATTTTAGGGAAAGTGATTTCATTTTTACTTGAAAAGGAGGCTGTTTTCCCTTCAATTTAAGCTTGTTGTTTTTAGTTCATAGAAAGCGTTTTCCGTAGAAAAAAGTCAGAAGACAATTTCCTAGAAAAACACTTTTTATTCAAACACACATACCCTAATTGATGGCCTAAGACTTGTTAATACATGTAGCTTAACTAAATAACTTTAGATGCCTATACCAAAGTTTATCAAATTTAAATTTGTTGGGAAAATCCTTCAATGTTTTGAAGACGATGAAATAATGAAAGGCTGCTAATGTATTTAATGTTTGAGTAATCAGGTGAAAATGCACAAGTCATTATGAATATAATATTCAAATGGGAAAGTCTAAAGGTCATGAGTTTTCTATCAATGATGAACCAGGCATTGACATAGAAGTGTCTACAAGGTAGAGGTACTTGAGTAGAAGGTGAACAAGCCTAGAATTGGGAGTTCAGTAAAGTCTAGATGTACCCTAGATGTCAATGGGCAATTAGAGTTGGGCATCATTAGATGACTGGAGTTGGATATCATTAGATCAACAATATGAATATCAACAAATTTTATACACCGGTATCATCAATGCATTTGATTATTTCGGATCCTATTGCTAAAGCTAAATCTATTTCTAATTATATGTTCAAACACAAATCCCACTATTTACATCATTATAGTTAGTGACTTGACTTGGATTTCCAATAGAGAAAACATTGATTGATCTTCAATCTTGAAGATTGTCTTGCAACAAAATCCTTACCCAAGACATCTTTGATTGATTGACAATCATTTCAATGGTAAGCTACTTTCCTTAATTGAAGAACTCTAGTTATGGCAAATGAAGATTTGCTTGATCAATGGGGATTCCAGTATTATCTCTTAACATCAACTTAATCTTTCTTTTGCATCTTGTGTAGTGGGTTGATTGGAGAGTATCCTCTGAAGACATCCAAAGGATAGATTGGAAGTGAATGAGTATAGAAGGAGACCAAAATGTTGAAGAGTAAAGAGAGGTCTGGAATAAAAAATTCCAAAGTTCAAGAGAATTTCATCTTACATACTTGCCTTATTGTAATCCTTGAGAGGCATTAAAATAGTGACCATGTGATATTGTGAGACCAATCACTTCCTTTTGTAATCTCTTGTTGATTGACTAGTGAAATCCAACCAATATGCTATTAACGTGAAAGAGTGGGTGTAGAATTACTTAAAGCCGAACCACTATATATTCTATATGCAATTTCTTCTATCTCTAATCTCTTGTAAATTATTTTTGATAGACTTTTGCATACCAGCGAATATCATCGTAATCATTGTAAATATTCAAACTCTGACCTTTGCGCACTGATTAACATCATCATATCATTGTTATTCAGACTCAGATTCCCACTTGAATAAAATAATATTCAACTTGATCATTTTTACTTTCGTATTAAATTGTCAACTTTTTTGTTTTTTTTTTTTTCAAAACGATACCGCTAGTTCCAACAAAATTTAATGGTTAGTAACTAGGTGATACTACATGTGTTTCGTAGGCACTCTCTATGCTATTGCATGCAACTATCACACCTAACTTAGCGTGCAAGCCAATCGAGATCGTGGCTATGCGAATAGTCTTCCTCCACTAACACTAGATCCAGCACCAAAACGAGAGATAACAGCTGCCTCGCTAGGTTCCACGACAGGATATCGGGTTGGTTTCGCATTCTCCTTCCTCTTAGGATATCGAGATCGATGTTGCGGGGGAGGCTGGGCTGCACGGGTGCGTGTCCGCGCGAGACACGTGGGGAACATGCGGGTGCGTGCGTCGGGCCTCGATTCCGCCGGCCTCGTGCGCGCCATCGGTTTCCGGGGGTTTCCCTTCACGGCCCCGACAGCCTCTGACTCCCGTTGCCAGAATTCACCATCTCCATGCAGCATCGTCTTCGAGGCCGGGGCCAGGGACGATCGATGGCTGAGTTGAGCGAGGGAGTGAGTGCACGGCAGAGAGTCAAAACTCCGAGTTCGACCTGAATGATTTGCGGATCAAAAGCGCGCTCCTTCCCGGAGAGCTTTTCACCAATCAGATTTGTCACGACATCTGGAATTCTGCCGGGACGGTACGTGACAAGAACTGCATGTCACGTTCATGCTGCGTTCTGGCATAAATGCAACTTCAAAAGGCAAATCAATTACGAAGAGATTTGGCAGAGCATTCTGATCATCCGTTAATGCCGGGGGTTTTTAGGAATAATAGTGTCTGAAATGCTGAAGGGAATGTAGGTAATGGCATTCGGATCAAGCTTAATAACGCTCCGACAAAAAGTCCGGTTCCTAATTAAACCGTACAAGGGGAAAGGATAGAGAATTATGGGTTAGTTCGTTTTATGAAAAATGAGTAATTAAAAATGATCAATGAACATTGATCCAATCTATGATGTGGTCTATAAGTTTTTTATTTGTTTAATGTAATTTCTAAACTATAATTTAGTTTATAAATTATGTGAAAATGTTTAATATTGTCATTGAACTTAAATTAATGGATGGACAACGTTAAACATTTTTATATGATTCGGGACCTAGATTGAACACATACCAAAATTTCAATAATCATATTAAATAAATTAATAATTCATGGATCATATTGCACTTTGATTAAAATTGAACAACTATATTGAATAAATTAAAAAGTCATGCTTCAAGGATTATTTGTGACTATCCATTATACTAATGGTCGGAGATGGTTGTGTCACCCTCTCTTGCTGATGTCGCAAAGGAAGAGCTTGAGAGAGGCAACAATGACGCCCATGCCATAGCTCCATCAGTTGTGTTGATGGGGCGGCCCCAAGATCTAGGGACTTGATATTTCAATAAAAAAACAAAAGTGCTTGATTTATTTAGAAGCCCATTTATGAAGACAATAACATCGGGAAAATTACCAAAAAAAGTTTTAATCTTACTGTAATTATGTAAATTCAGTCATAAACATTTTTTTTTTTACAAATTCAGTTTTGAACCTTTTGACAATTTGTCAATTCTATTCATCAAATCAATTTTGATCGGAAATCACTGACGTAGACGTTGGTTGTTTTACGAGGCACCGCCGATGCTCACGCAAACAACTTTTAATGATATTCTAATATTTTTTGAATTTTTTTATAATTATATAAATTATCAATGAATTTTGACCCAATGTGCAATATGGTCCATGGAATTTTAATTTATTCTACATAGTCCTTGAAATATAATCCAATGTGCAATGTGGCCTTTGAATTTTTGGTTCATATTTAATATAGTTCTTAAATTATATAAAAATATTAAATATTGTCCATGAACTTTAATTAATATATGGACAACATTAAATATTTTCATATAATTTAGAGACAAATTTGAACGTGCATCAAAAGTTAGTGGATTATATTGAATAAATTGAAAGTTGATGAATCACATTACACATTGGGTTATAGTTCGGGGATCATATTAAACAAATTAAAAGTTCATGGACCTCATTGTATGTCAAGCCAAAGTTTAAGGATCATTTGTATTATTATCCCTTAAACTAATGGTCGAAGATGATCGTGTGACCCTCTCCCGTTGCTTGAGAGAGGTGGCGACGGTGCCCATGTCATAGCTCCGACGACCATGTCGTGGGGCAGCCCTGAAATTCAAGGACTTAGTATTTCAACCAAAATTTAAAATGCACATGAATTGTTTTGAAGCCCATTCACAATGACAGCAACATCACATAAGCATCAATGTAAGTATTAGGATGACAATACCAGCAAAATACAAAGAAAATAGAATAAAAAAAGGGACTAGATGACAAACAACCCCCAATTTGAAAGTGGAAAAATCCAGGTGATGAATGAGCTGTGAGTGAGCTCACGGGGGGGAGCAAACCTAAATTCATAGCATAGGATGGAAGGCTTTTCAGATAGGGGACACAACCCACGAATGGAACAAAAGATACATTTCCTTGTCATATCTTTCCCGTGAAGAAAGCTCCAATCCAGCAGATGCTCTCAAGGGAGTCACCAGCTGTCTTCTTTTGACCTCTTATATGTACGTTTTGCATTAATGTATTTTCGACATTCATTTGCATGCGACCATGCAATGGCGAAGATTTGCAGCGACTGCATACATTAATTTGAGGATACTGTCCCTTGGATCCACGCCTGCCCCTCTCTCCATACCATGAATTTTTCTGGATTTGGGACAGTTCAAATGGGGCGGGAAATGGGTACCGCCCCCTTGGATAGCCTCGTATCCATATCTCAATTTCAATTCGAACGCTGCCCGAATACCATCACATGGCTTCTGAGAATGGTTCACAACAGAGAGAGAAAATCAAGATATGCTAAAGCCCACATTTATGTTGATAATCATTCTAGCCATTATTAGATCGAGCAGATCTCTAGGGATTGAGTGTCAAATCGAAACTCGAGTGATTTAAAGCATGCTTAATGATCTCAAATCTAAAGCCAGGTCTTGGGAGCATGCCAATACACGTCGTATTGCTCTTAGGAAGACCAACATTGACCATGACTTGATATATATCGAATCTTCATCACGAGACTCATTAGTTATGGTTGGGCATTAATAATACCATTTGCATAGAGGAATCGTTGGAATCGTTTGCTGACCTATTACGGGGCTCGTGGAGAGTACCTTATTAGTACATGATCACGTGGCTAGCTATAGCTTCTGATGGGGAAAAAGGTGCCAAGGAAAGGACGTATTTGCGTCAGGATAAAATGTTTAGTGCACCCGACACATGTAAACTTTGGTCATATCGACCATTAGATCATGTAGATCTTGTCTAATTTAACGATGTACATTAGTCACACGGACCAAGAAGAAAGAAATAATATTTTGTGTCCGTGTGGGTGGTCTTTGATGGTTTCAAGACAAAGATGTGGAGATATACAACTTTACATAAGATGCGATTTACTCGTTTGTCATTTATGACTCAGAGAGAGAGAGAGAGAGAATCTGCCTGATAGGACTGTACTACTATACTATTCTGCCCACTCTCAACATAGAAAACAACATAGGTTATATCATAAAGTAAGCCATTTTTCTGATGGAGATCAAGGCAAAATAAATAAAAAATATGAAAACAAAAATAACGCCAAAAACAAATCTAACTTAACACGAAATTTATCCTCTTCAACTCTTCATCAGTAAGGCGCCGGAGGACTTATAACTCGGAAACTGGAGATCATCTATTCCAATGTTACTAACTACATACAAACCATGTCGAATCGGGATCACCTGCAAAGGTTAAAGATCCGAATCTACACGGCTCATGAGATTTACCGCGAAAAAGCAAGTGAGAGGGTCATCGGCCGTACCCCCAACAACAGTGTTTGCCCATAAAGAAAATGGAATCGCACGCTGTGCAGATAAAGAAAAGAATAGGATGTTGAACAGGGTTTTGGTGAGAATCTCAGGAGGGGGCATGTGCCTGCAGGAAAGACGACGGGAAGCTTCTCCCGTCGTGGTTTGTTCACTAGCGGCCGTGGCTTTAGCGAAAGAGAAAAGATTCGGTCGCCAGCCCCTCCGCCGACAGTGTCGTCCTTAGTTGGCAAAGTCAAACCTGTGAAAAACAAGGGACTTGTACCGAGGCGTATTTCGTAGCTTTGAAGTTCATGCATCCAAACAAGCCAAGTCAAAATACTTTTAAAGCTCGAACGCCGGGAACTGAGTCGAGTCGTTTGACACTCAGTTCTTGACTTGATCCGAATAGCTGGATTGACTCGACGCTCGCTTCAACTCGAATATTCTTTCTTTCGGTAGATCGAAACCTCTAACTTAAATATGCAATGCTCGACACTCGAGTCAAGCTCGAACTGATGAAGTCAAAATAACCTCTACCATGCCAGGTCGGTGAGCTTTCGTCTGAGACTCGAGTGAAGGTCAAAAGCTCGAATATGAAAGTACGGTGTAGAATGGAAAAATCGATGTCTTTTATCTGTTTATTTTTTTGTCAAAATGTATACTGACCAGACTCGGAAGGCATTCAGTCAAATATTAGTCAAGCTTGAGCTTAATTATTGATTAAATACTTGAGATGCTGAAACTCGAAAGGAGTCAAGCCTGTTTCGAGTAACTTGATAATCGAGCTAGTGAATAGTGCAGAAACATGACATAAGGTCTCGGTCATTAGTCAATTGAGAATTTAGGCTACATTTGTTTGTCGGGTACTGAAGTCTGATTGAAAAGCGAACTTTCCATTTCATTCGTCCAAGCTGTCCGGTCTAATCTTTGGTCAAATCTTGTTTCCCAATTCTCCACTGTAGTTGTCCAAGGGTCAAGAAGCTACGATGCTTGGGTCAAGCCGTCTGACTCAAGCCCTAACGAGATGAAGATCCAGCTCTGGATCTCAAGCCCTTTGTCATGGTTGTCTTTTTTACAATGCAGGATTCATGTCAATTGACGTCTTTTTCAAGTTTGTAAATTTGTGGTAATTCAGAGTGCTGCATGAAAAGAGAAAAGGCTCGTATCGAGTGATTTGTAAGTAAGATCCACTCTGAAATGATCGGCATCACATAGGGCCATAGGCTCCGCGGCTACCAAATTCGTGTATTCCTCTTAAAAAGTTTGGCCCGCATAGTAAAATGGTAACCGAATAATGATAATAGGATTTGTGGGAGCCAAGCTCCTAGACGAGGATAATCATGACCACACAAGGTGGTGATCATTTGAAAATTAATCTTACTTACGAATCATTGAAAATTAATCCTACTTACGAATCACTCGACAGAATGTCATTACACTGTTAATGGTTGTCGTTAACCGCCGAAAATGTAGGAGTAGACTTGCCAAAATGAGTTGACATGAATCATGATGCTGAGGTCGGTGGGGGTGAATCTTTTTATTACGGACAAGTGTATTTTGGTAAGGAATTTTGTCATCTTGCCACTAACGTTCAATGCACACCTATGCCAGATGCAATTTGCCATTTAATAGCAAAAACTAAGTACTTTACATCTAGATTTTAAAAGTAGGATAAAATGCCGTGTATTACTCTCAAGAGGGGTGGAAATAACTCTACACTCCCAAAACTTGTTAAGATAAAAATAGTATGATCACCATGTAATTATTCTGATATAACTCATGTGACACGATTGAAGTTTCTAGAGGTGTGTCCAATTAAACATTAACTCTATGATGCAAAATTGGCAACGGACACCTTAGATTTTTTTTAATCCGAAACATCAAAAATTTTCACAGTACACAAATTTTGCTGTGAATTTTTTTTATTGTTTTTTTTAAAGGGGGATAATATTTTAAATGTTGGTGAGTATAAAGGAAAGATAGAAGCTATGACAAAGTCCAAAAAGGAAAATGAATCCACACTATACTGCCATAGGGAAAGCAAAGTATGCTTTCACCATAGAAATCATCATCCAATGCAGGTTTCAATTTCAACAAATAATTCAATCAAAAACTATCCCCTCTTTTACCTTACAATTGACAGATACAATATCTTTCTACCTTCAAGATCATCTACTAGCAACTGTGGGAGTACCAAGTGGAATCTTCCTTGTTAGACCAGCTTTCTGTGATCCTGCAGGACTGAATCGACCGCTCGATTTGCAGTCCTTCCGACGCTTCCTTCTCCAACAGCAAGCAGTATCGCTGGAATGTGTCGATGTTTACGTGTAATCGGAAATCTATGCTGAACAGGAACTTCATCTCCAGCCGGTTCAGCTCCGACGTGCTCACTCCGCCGACCTTGGCATAGTACGCATTGTTAAAGAACCTACAGAGAACATAAGAAATAACCACTTCAGAAACCGGCGAAGCGCGCAACGAAGGATCTCTGCAAGCTGAGAGGTCGGGACATGAATTCACATTTCAAGACAACTAAAGCTACACCCAACACATTAGGAATTGATTCACGAGGCAAGTACTTACGCATCGTCAACGAATTTCGCTGCTACAGTGAGACTTGTTATAAGAAGGCGATGAATGTTTAAAGAAGTCAAGCAAACGTCCGTGTTCTGGACGAATCTATCCATGTAAATCTGAGCAATGACGAAACAGGACGGACTGCAACCCGAATACTTGAAGATGCGTTCAATGTATTGGCGAATGGTCAGAGTGGGCGGTCTTACGCCGTGGAAAATGGTGAGTACATCTTTAGATTGTGATGTCTCCAGAAGCCTCTCGTTCTTCTGGACAGATCTATCAAGTGCTGAAGAAAGGAGCATCAAAACCCGAGGATAGCCCAATATTTTTTTGCCCTGTTCTCTGAGACCAAGAGAAAGGTACATGTCTGCAATATCGGGTGACAAGGTTTCCATGTCAGGGATTCCTGCAAATTACAACTATTATTAATGAATTATTTCCAAGAATTTAGTTGAACACAGTCCGGAAAACATTCTACAAAACAAGCATCTCAAGGAACTGAAAACCAATACAAAAGGCACTCTTCAGAATCTTAGAATGTCCTTCATTCACTTCTGAGTTTCGATCTCTACCCATGACTGCTAAAGCATCAACGAACATGCTCGCCCCTATTCAACTCAATCTAATCAACTCATTTCATCAATCTACGATAAGAGGCACACCCATTATTTACTTCAATCAAATTTAAGTCCCTCGTAGGAATTCCGAACTTCACCTCCTGTGTAGGATGTTCCTCATGCCAATTCATGTTTGCGGAATGCATATGCATTCTAGTCAGAAAGCAAATAGAAATTAAATGTAGGGGTTGCACCACAACTTCCCCAACACAAATGACCAAAAAATTGGAAACCATCAAACAATTAGATGCAATCATTCTAATTGCATTCACAGAACACTCTGATTCAAGAAAGCAACTTGAATATTTAACAAGCAAACAAAAGAGAGATGATACCAAGTTGCCCCCAGGTGCAACTTCAACTTATGAAACTAGCAAGACTGCCACAAAATTACAGTGCACCATCAGTAATGATCAGTGCGAAATGGTCGATCAAGACTAGCCTATATTCCAAAAGGATATTCTTCGGAATGTCCATACAGAGATTCACACTTATCTCAATCCTCTCAAACTCTTAAGATCTCAACCACTGATTCAACCATAATTATGCATTAATGCTCCCAATTTGTGTACTGCTGTAGTACAGTCAAATATGTATGACGAATTCATATTACTCTCTTGTTCAATAGACATGCTTGGGATTGTTGCTTAAACAACTTTTCAAGGATAAATCTGAGACTCTCAGCTCTGCATAAAGGGCAAGAACAACATCTGTAGAAAGATCCTGACGAGATATAAATGTAGTTATAAGCATCAACATACACAAACACATACTTACATTAATTAATGTAGCAGGCATTCAAATTCACTTGGGGTACAATGATTTGGAAAAACCAAAGAAAAACTTTCTCAGGTTTCAAGAAATTTCAGAAGGAATGAAGCTACTTGGACTAAGCATACAAGCAAAAGCTCAATATTGAACAGACAGATTAAAAGATACTCATGGCCATGCTTATGACCCAACTAATTTCTTTTTTTTTCAAACAACACTTAAGAAGAGTGAACTTCGCCATTATGTGACTGGAGAATCCATCTAGCCAGCACTCTAGGAGCAGAGTCTAACCTGCCTTAACAGAACTTTACAAAATCTTAAGCAGAATTTTCCGTCTTTGCTACAGAACTTGACATGGCCAAGATGAAGGTTCTCTCCTCCAGACAAGATGAAGCACACTTGACATTACTTAAGTTTAAATCACATCGCTATGCTTCAGTTGATCGCGGCCCTTTCGAAAATTCAACTTCGCTACCTCGCTATGCATAGATTTCATACCCACAGCGCTCATTCTCCAGAGTACTTCAAAAGGTACAAAATTGCTCCACAAAAGAAATGGGCTTTTTACCCAACAAGCTTGATTAAGCTGTCCAAATAAGTAGTTGACGAAAAACCTTAAAAGCTGAAACAAGAAAATTCTCAAGAGACATCGAAACAGGACATCAAGAAATCCAAAATTCCCAATTAAAGAAAACGAAATCGACCAGATCTGTCAAACAACGCCCACACCCGAATTGGCACTTGACAATAGGAGCGAAAACCAAGACATTTCACTACTTAACGCCAGAAACTCAGACAACCAAGATCGATTCTCTCATCGCAAAGATCAAATTCTGAGACCGCAGCCGGGCAAACCCAGGTCCGGCAAGATCATACCTAACCCAGAAGGCTAACATAATCCATCTAAACCGCAGAAAAGAGGGTTGAGAACGAAAAAGAAGAAAAAGAAAGAAACTTGAGGGTCTTACCTGTTCTCGAGAGCTCTGTATCTCGTTGCTTCATCCTACCTGCACGAGCATATATGAAGGCGAACAGCAACAGGATACAGAGCACTTGGATAGATCATTCGTACTTCCTTCAGGCTCTCACATCCTTTCCCCCCCTTTTCTCGGCCATGTCTCCTCTGCACTAGCTTACCACCAGCCAAGACACAGAGAAAGAGAGAGAGAGAGAGAGAGAGAGAGATTGCTTTCTTTATTATCTATCCATTCACATGTGTCTCATCCTCTCCCTTCACATGGAAACCTCCTCCTGTTAAGCTATTTTTACTTTTGCACACTTCCCCTGTTCCCCTCTCTCTCTCTCTCTCTCTCTCTCTCACCTTCCATTTACTTTATGGAGAAGACTGTGTCGGCAGTGGAATCAACACTTGCGTGTAATTCTTGGTGGGGTGGAATTTTTTTGGATCCTTGGCTTTCGTGGTGGTTCAACCAAGGGACCCACCAAACACCCCCTCACCCTTCACCCTTCACTGGTCTTGATCACTGGTTTTCACTTTTAAGTTTCCCCCAAACTACACTGGCGAAAAGCCAAAAAAGCTCACTGCTTTTCCTTTTGTCAAGGTTAGAAAAACAGGGGACCTGCGCAATCTAGTCCTTACCTTCTTCTCAAGATTTCGCAAGAATCACAGGCCTGGCATTTGGGGATACTGTGAAGAAAAATATCGTCACAAAGAAAAGACAGCATGACAAGAATTTCCGAACTGCTCCCGATATTTGCGAGTCTACTAAATTTCACTTGTCAAATAATGGGGACCCATAAGATTCATTGGTCGAGATCGACCGAGCTCGTACCTTTCAGGAGCACCAAGGAATGGCGTGCGGTTTATTTGCAGCACTACGAGTGGTCTACTTTGTCGTAACTTATGTCACCGGATTAGGGACCGGCAAAAAAGAAGAAGATCATCCCAAATACGGATTATCAGTTTGGAAACGTGACGTCAAATGCCATGTAGAATATCAGGTGATAAGCTTTTGACTTGATGACAATTTTGGTCTCTCACATAAATGGCCTGTCAGTGTATAGTTATGGCTAGAATTACACTTTACATATGATACAATAGATGGACTTTTTAGGAAAATCAGTACAAGTACTAAATCACATATCTATAGAAACTTTACCAACTTGCAGACTGGTACGCCTCCAAGGATCGCTTCCTCAAATTTTACAACCGCGTATTCTTTTAAGTTTTGGATTGTATGGGTTATGCTACTTTGTCCTCATGACATCTTACTCTTGTATTATGACAAAAACAACAAGAGTTCGGTACCAACATGTTGGACATTGATCTGACTTTGAAAGCCTACAAGGTGCACCTCATCCAAGCTAAGAAGACCTATTTATCCCTTCCATTGAGAAGATTTATTTATCCCTTCCGCTTGACCTTACACCTTTTTTCCTTTAAATGATGCATGATTTATTATTTAAATATTTTAACACTTCCTCCTTCTCTCATAATTAGAGTGCTCTTTTTGACTAATGCTAATTTAAACTATTAGATAAAAATGTGATTTATGACTCTCATTTTGAGAAGGCAAATAAGTCATAGACAAATTTAGATGTGACATTTTGCGAAATTACTGCCAACTATTCTAAACGTTCAAGCTACTTGATAAATGCGCGATTTATTACTTAAATATTTTAACACATCTTCTGTCTCTCACTAGTGCTCTTGACTCGAGGCCATGGGAGATCCAGCTCACGCAAGCCAAAGATGCAGAAGTCAACTGTATTTGATTGGTAGATTATGAAGTTGATAGACACGAAGGGTTTTAAAGCTTTTTCTTGAATATTACGGTCAAGTGGTATTTTGTGCCGATTATTCAATATTCAATTTAGTGACAATAGAAGATTTATAATGTTGCTTCAATGTGATCCTGAAGCATCTCCATGTGACTTCACAAGGTAATGCCTAATGTTGTGCTACGATACATTCAGATCCAAATCGTTCCAAAAGTGATATCTCCCAAACTTCACATCGGGGATAAGGATCAATTCCATGAACTTTGAATCGGACAAACATAATCACAGCAACGGAATTATGAATCTAGCAGACTTTCACGGTCCTTCAAGGGAACGATTCCCCGATCTTAAGTTGTAATAATAGAGCAGTTTGTGATAACTCAAAAGTCGTCAGGGATAAGATAATAGTACTTCATGATCTAACCATCATGAGATTATAGAAATCCGCCGTGGCGCTGTCACTGTCATGGTCCAATCATTTGCCACCCAAACGAAAGCTTTGTTCCACCAGACATCAGAGGATGGAAGATGCCTGGTATCCATGATGAGGTGGACCACTTTTCTGTCCCTTTCTCCTGACGGTGGCCCGTCAATGGATTGCATCAATTAGATTTATTAGAAGAAATACATAATATAAACATATGTTTATTGGCGGATAAGATATCTCCCGGACGTATGGTAGGTTAGATGTTGCATCCTTACAATGTCCAATTCAGCCTGCAACGAGCGAACGTGCCACTAAGCATTTATTTTGGAACTAATTTATTTTGGCAGAGCACGGGAAGGCGCAACCCTAGGTGGGGTCATTTGTCCATCAACATCCTATGGACGAATCGATAAATAAATATATGATAATGTATGCATATATTTATATGATAAATAATGAGGAGGATAGCATTTTAATGATAACTAAAATGAAATGTCATGTAAATTTATTGATATCTTTCTGTCAAAGAAGGGGTGGCCTTCCTCTTTGCTTCCCCTTTCTTTTCTATTACAGTGGAAATTCATATTAATTCGGATCTCGGAGGATGGTTACACACAAATTATATGAAATCTTGAGACATGCTAGAGCGAGTAGCCCCGATCGACCATTACAGCTCGATGCGCGGACTGCCATCTGGCCACCACCTCGTCATTCCACGAGACATCTGGTGAGGTTGCTGTCTTCTGAAGCTATCAAGAGGTGTATCGAGTAAGCGGAAGCCTCGTGCACGTAAGCTTTTGGATTATGCGGATTCCATCCAAGACCCGCGTCATCTATGCACCGACAAAAAACAAACTATGCAGTTAGTGCATTCACCACAGGCCACTGAGGACATTTTTTCCTCGTGGACGTTCAAGATGAATTCCAAGTTTAGTTTAATGCAACTGTGTGCGGTCCAATCGTGGAGACCTTAAAGGGCAATTTCGACATCCACTGGAAGAAAAAAGGACAAATGCACAGGATTATCGAGTGTGACTTTGCAACAAGAATGTTTAATGTTACTAAATTGTTACATACTGCTAAAATTTCCGAACGTGCATATAAAATAACTAAAAATGCATTTCATTTGAAAGCTTGAGGGACCCAACTACTCACTTCTTTGTCCTGAGCTGAAAATGGGGACATTAACAAATTTTTAAAAAAATAATAATCTCAAATCTGTTATACTTATAATGATTCCGTCTTAAATCTTTCAGTTGTGATAATTAAGTTCATTTGGCCAATTTTGACTATAAATCTTTAATGTAGATATTCACTATTGTCTAAAGTGGCATAGTTAAGTTTGATATTGATATTTTGTAAATAATATTTTGAATTTTTTTATATCTTTTGGTTTTTTTCTTTACTTTGTTGAAGACTAAGGGCCACTACTCCTTGCCCAATGCCCTTGCCCACCACAGTAAGAGCGTTGCAACCATTGCCCAGATTTGAAGAGGGCTGCAATGTCGTTGCTATAGCTAGTGAGACCATGAGGAAGGGTTGTGATGCCCTCACCAGCCAAAGCGAGGGCGTGTGACCCCTTGCCTAAATCTTATGATGGCAAGGGCTGCAATGCCCTCACTTGATCTGGAGCGACACCCAAGTTCGGTGACCTTGCTTGCTCTTAGTCCAAAAAAAAAAAAAAATATATATATATATATATATATATAAGTAAAGAAAAAAGAAAAAAAGTCATTAAAATACTATTTAAAATGTTTACGTCGGTATCGTTTGTGCTATGTAGAATGGCAATGTTTATGTTAATAATTTCCATATAGATTAATTGACAAAACATAATAATGTTTGAAATTAAATTAGTATAATTAAAAAATTTATAATTAAATTAGTACAAGTCTAATAAGTTTATAATTTTTTTAGTAATTTTTCCGCAGAAAATAGACATTAAGATCCATTGTTGTATATAGAAGAAATGAGCAAAAGTTCAAATTTCCTCGTCCGCCCAAATTCTGAAATTTACAGTGATACGTCTTCAGAACAGAACCCAAAAAAAATAAAAAAACCAAACCACTCTCAGCCACTTCCAAATTCCAAACCTCTCTCTCTGTCTCTCCCTCTCCAACCACTACTAGCGTAGCCTCCAACTAACGCCGCCATCTCCGACGGCGACACGACAACCCAATGCCGCAATGGAGGTGAGCTACCCCTCCCTCCCTCAGATCGACACCGCTGTCGAGCTGCTTGGTAGGGAAGACGAAGAGAGAGAGAGGGATTCATGACATAGACAAACCAAGGAAAGGCGGAGAGATACGAACATCATGGATGACAAGGCGGTGACTCGGCCTAGGGCGGCGACGGCGGCAAGGCGGGCGTGCGTGGCGTGAACGGCCGGGCGGGCATTGGCACGGGCCGAGACAGGGAGGAGAGGGGAGCGAGTTGTGGGTTGGAATAAGGGAAACGGAAAATTTGGAATAAAAAATGGCTGTTTGGTAAATAGGACTATCATAATAACTTAAGTTAGCTGCAACTTGTAATAGAATCACGAAAGTGAGAATGAATACTGTAGAACTAAATTCAGGGAATGGTAATTGAGATAGGTACAAAATGTGAGATAAAATTTGTTTTCACAAACAAATTTGACATTTTAGCTTTCCTTGGTTCAACTTCCTCCTCATAATCGTCAATTTCATTCCTCTTTCCATCATATTTACTCCTTTTAGAATTGCAATGCATGACCGTGTTTTGGTCGCAGGGATAACGACCTACAATAAGATTTAATTCATCCTATCCTTTGAACGGTAATCGGCATAAGAGTAAGTATTGCTGATGATTTACTTACCTTGTCTTTGCTACCTCTCCTTGAATTGAATTATACCCGAATTAGGCGCAGCAAGGGCTCGGATATCTCATCCTAGGTCTAAGGGGTGGATTAATTTCAACACATCCAAATCGGTCAGCACATTAACAAAGAAAAGCACACAGGAGTAGCGCTTCATTGTTCTTTATTAGACCAAACACAAGGGACACCAACGCCGAGGGCCGACATTGTACGGTGAATACTGAATTGCCTATAACAAGTTAATCTCGTATTTCTTGTCTCATCATATTCTAAGTTGTCCTAATTTAGAGATAGTGACTTAAATGATCCCTAAAATTTGACTTAATGTACAACATAATCCTCAAACTTTTAATTTATTCAATGTGGTCTTTAAACTTTAAAGCAAAATGCTAACATGGCTTTTGAACATTTTATTTGTTCAATATGGTCACTGGATTTTTTTGTATATGTTCAATTTAGGCCTTGAGTTATGTGAGCATATTCAATATCGTCCATTTATGATTTAATTTCGAGCGCAATATCTTCACATAGTTTATAGACTAAGTTGAACATGTACAAAAACTCTAGGAATCACATTGAATAAATTAAAAATTCAAAGATTACATGACATGTAGGGCCAAAATTCAAGGACTAACGACGAAATGCAGCCCGAGAGAGGTGAAGGCAAAGTAGAAGAAGGGCCGGGCTCGAGCCCAGAGAGAGAGAGAGAGAGAGAGAGAGAGAGGTGGGAGAGGGCCCACGGAGACGATCCCGCGCGAGGAAACGGACAGCGAACGCTGCTTCGCTCCCAATCTTTCAATTTTTTTGAAGTTTTGAGTTGAAAACTTGGAAGGGGCGAAAGGCCAAAACTCTCTGAATGGCTTGGCTTCCATCACTTCCCTGACTTCTTCCCTCCATTTCCCCCCCTCTCTCCCTCCACCCACCATTCCGAGCGCACCAGCCGCGTCCGACCAACCTCGGGTTGCTCTCGTTTCTACCCAACAAGGTAACGATGTCTCCCTCTCTCTCTCTCTCTGTTTGTCTTAGGGTTCATTTCTTCGATGTTCGGCTGTTCTCGTCGGATCTGTCGGTTGTTTGCAATTGGGTTGCTTTCGGGACTGGTTGTTAGTGGAACGAGCGGATAAAGCTTGGTTTTTTCTTCTAGCGAGTAGAGCTTTTCGCTGTGGCGTGATTGTTTATGTGGTGCTGTTGCGGTTGTCGTTGATGGGTTTTCTGGTGCCGGTGCGGAGTTCTCGTGGCATTTTAATAAAGGGTTTTTGTGGGTACTGGAGGTTACTCGGTCTGTGTCCCCCCAGTCGTCCGTGCCGGCCAATTGGGTGACTTCTCCTCCTTCTAGTTGGTTTCTGTACGAGTGTTGGGTCTTCGTATTTCGGAACTGCCCATTGCATTTGTACAGTCTAATCTAGTGAAGAAATCGGAGCATGCAGTTATTTGAGATTATGAACATTTCCACGTGAATGAATGGCGGGGGTTTGTTTAGTATTGGATTTTATTTGGCTCGGGGTAGAGTAATTTTTGCTTTCCAGATATTCTGAGTCGATGTCTTTTTTTTTGGTAAAAAGATGTCTCTTGCCCACCTGAGTTATCGGGATTGGTTCGCCTCAGGCGGAGTAGAGGAAATCATTTTTCAACTGAATGGGCCTTTAGGAATCCGTGAGACCTGTTAAGGATATCTCGTGTCATAAACTACTTGGTCCTATTCTTGGCCAACATTGGTCTTTGGAGAAGAGTCCATCCATGTAAATGGAGGGATTGCATTGGAAATAATTTGATATGTTGCTCTTGATATATGGTCATATGTGTTTGCTTTTTGGCTAATTAATGGTTGGATTATGATCTTTAGCATCCTAGAGAGCCAGGATATGCCATTCTCATTTGGTTAGGTGGCTGTAGGCCTAGTCAACAAGACTTTGTAGGTTAGTTTGAGAATTTCTAAAGAGAAGTGCACATGGGCATCTGAGAAGATTACATTTGCGTACAGTGTAGAAGTCAACTATTCCTTTAGTGATATGCACGTTTTGCTGAATGATATTAGAAATTGTCAATTGAGTCGAAGCCTGTATTTGATTTCGTAAGAATAATAGAATCATGACATCTATAGTCATTTTGATCTTTGATCCATATAAATCCAGTAAAACAGATTAGATTCAGCTTCCATGGCATCTGACTTGAAAAGCATAGATTTGCATGATTGTAGTATTGTTGTGACTCAATGTGCAGGTTTCCTTGGGATGGATTCGACCACACACAATTTCCAGCGTCGGCCACTCTCGATAAAACTCTGGCCGCCTAGCCAAAGTACTAGGATTATGCTCGTGGAGCGTATGACAAAAAATCTAACAGCTCCATCTGTATTGTCTAGAAAGTATGGCCTTCTGAGTAAGGAAGAGGCCGAGGAGGATGCCAAGCGCATTGAAGAGAGTGCATTTGCTATCGCCAATCAACACTTTGAGAAGGAGCCAGATGGTGATGGGAGTTCTGCAGTACAAGTTTATGCTACGCAGTCAAGTAAATTTATGCTGGAAGTCATCAAAAGAGGCCCAAGGACGAAGGTGGATGGCGAGGCCATTTTACCTGCAAAAGCTATTGCTGCAAGTGAAACTGTCTTTGACATCTCCGGAGGTCGACGGGCCTTTATTGATGCGGAAGAAGCTGAGGAGCTTCTTAAACCATTGAAGGCACCAGGGAACTCCTACAAGAAAATATGTTTCAGCAACAGAAGCTTTGGCTTAGATGCTGCCCGAGTTGCTGAACCTTTTCTAGTATCTGTCAAGGATAAATTGACAGACATTGATCTGTCAGATTTTGTTGCAGGAAGACCGGAAGCTGAAGCTCTTGAAGTGATGAATATTTTTTCTTCAGCCCTTGAAGGTTGCAAATTGAGGAGTCTGGACCTATCCAACAATGCATTGGGAGAAAAGGGTGTCAGGGCATTTGGAGCACTTCTAAAGTCTCAAAATAATCTCGAGGAACTTTATTTGATGAATGACGGTATCTCTGAGGAAGCTGCTCTGGCAGTTTGTGAGTTACTTCCTTCTACTGAGAAGCTTAGGATCCTTCACTTCCATAATAACATGACTGGAGATGAGGGAGCGCTTGCCATTTCTGAGATTGTGAAGCATTCTCCGGTGTTGGAGGACTTTCGATGTTCTTCTACGAGGGTAGGCTCAGATGGTGGAGTTTCTCTGTGTGACGCACTTAGCGCATGTTCCCGGATCAAGAAGCTTGATCTGCGGGATAACATGTTTGGTGTTGAATCTGGAGTTGCTTTGAGCAAGGCTATCCCTTCATTTGCTGACCTAACAGAGGTGTATTTTAGTTATCTAAACTTGGAGGATGAGGGCACAGAAGCTCTTGCCATTGCTCTCAAGGAATCTGCACCTTCCCTTGAAGTTTTGGAAATGGCAGGGAATGACATTACTGCAAAAGCTGGTGCTGCTTTAGCAGCCTGTATTGCAGCAAAGCAGTTTTTGACCAAGTTAAATCTGTCCGAGAATGAATTGAAGGATGAAGGTGCAATATTGATCGGTAAGGCTTTGGAAGAGGGCCATGGACAGTTGGTTGAAGTTGATTTGAGCACAAACTCGATTAGAAGGGTTGGAGCAAGAGTCCTAGCCCAGGCTGTTGTGCAGAAACCTGGATTTAAAATGCTGAATATAAATACTAATTTCATTTCGGAGGAAGGGCTTGATGAGGTAAAGGATATATTCAAAACTTCTCCTAATATGCTCGGTCCACTTGATGAGAATGACCCCGAGGGTGAAGATTTTGATGAGGAGGCTGATGAGGAAGGCGCTGGTCACGAGGATGAATTGGAAGCCAAGCTCAAGGATCTGGAAATAAAGCATGAGGAGTAGTTCGATTGACTCTCTGATTGTTCGATTGAGAGAGTTTTTAGTATTTTTAAAACTGGTTCAGCTCTATTTGCAATGTCTAGTTGCTTAATTTTAGGTTAGTTAGGCGATGTTCTTGTCAAATCTGTCATTGCATGTGAAGTTCAGAAACATGTAAGATGATGATTTTTCTTGCTGGCAAGTTTAGCAGATCATCATAGCAAAGCTCCATCTGAAGGGTATTTATTTGATAAGGTTACTAGGGAAAATTTTCAAGCATGTTTTGAAGTCTTGTATAACCTCGTGCACTTCTCTACGGTGAAAATGGTCGACAGTTAGAAAAGGTAGTGGTACTGGCACTGCTGCAGCCTAAATTGACTGGATATCCTCGTGCATTTTTGTATGTGCAGATTCCTTATATGTGCAAATCTAATGGACCGTAGTTTCATGTTAAAATCTTGGAAGTTGATTTGGATGGGATTATGTTTGCATAAATACCAGTGTCTCATCGCCTTTTGAGAGTGCACATGCAGGAACCTTAGGCAAGAAATTAGTGGGAACCATCAATAGCCTGATCTTTTAGTTCTCACTTGGAATCTTGTGCTATTTAAGAAGTCGGAGTTCGACCATAACAAGTGACGTGTGTCTTCAATAAGCCAATACGAGAATTACAAGGAGGGGTCGAAGCCGAGAAGGGGTACTTGCGCAAGTCGATATGACATCTAGGGGGAAAATTTCGTGAGCCGAATCCTTTTTACACAGCTACTGGGACTTTAAGAGACTCTAGTATCTTATCATCCATCGGAAATTCCATTGGCTTCTTGTCTCTCCCGATCTTCACATACTCCTCAAACCGTTCCTTCAAATCTTCAGGAAGGTTTGTGGTACCTTTCCACCCCAAAATCTCTTTCGCTGCTCTTGGTTCTGCATAGAAGTGCTGCACAAGCAGAGAGACAATGTCAGATAATTCCACAGTCAAGGACACAAACAGGCTGCGATTCGGAAGTATTGACATTGTCAGGCTGTAAATAATTTCTTGTGAAGTATATCTGTCGCCGGACGAGGTTTCTTTCGCTAAATGCTAATTAATTCGTATCATTGCACACATTCCTATCACTGTATAAAAGGGGGCTACTCTGAGAATTATTGTGACATACATAGGTACGGAACGGGAAGGCTTTCTTGGCATCTACTCCAACTGTCTTGGGATCGTAGTGCACGATATTGACTTCTCGGCCAGCAGCCTTAGCACATAGCCTTGCCATCCCGTCCAATGTCACAGCTCGGTCGCTGACACAGTTGAAGATGTTTCCAGATGCAGCAGCTGGGTTCTCAACGGTAAGAGTGAGCATAGATGACAGGTCCCTAACATGGGAAATGTTGGTCAGCTGCATCCCTGGAGTGGGGATCGGTATGGGCCTGCCTCGGACGATGCCTGTTTTACCACCATGAAAGTTAGATTCTTGTGATAGAATTTCACTTGCTGCAATGCAGAATGGCCATTCACTAAATACAAAGTCGACGAGAACAACAAAAAAAGATAGTTAATTTTGTCGGCATTATCTCTGATTTCATCTGCACATGTTTGAAACCTGAGTACAGCTAGCAATTGGAACACGATTGGTCTAAAGAAAATCTAGCCAGTCTCAATGACGTTTGGACGTGAAAACAGTCTAATCAAAATGAGCGCTGGACAAAACGAGAGAATAGATGCTAGGATGAACTGTAAAGTGATAGGACTCTACCCTTTTGCTGTCAAAATCTACATTTCCATCCCCTAAAAGAGCTAACTGGTGAGTCTAGGCGTGGTGTTTTTGAAGAACCGGCAGGTTCATGTTTGTCAAACATCAGAGAGAATTGTTTTAGCTTCATCTAGGTTATAGATATTTCACAAAGGTATCTTTATGAGGTATGCGACAGTAACCACGGCGGGGGTGGTTAGGAAAAGTGTCACTGAATAATTCCGCTGGATGCTTTGTACATGGATACAACTCCTTTTTAGGTCAAATATGACAGAAGTCGTCATTAATAAATTTCTGAGCAAAGACTTCAGATCAATACTTACGGTCGAAGAACCACTCCTCGCAGTCTTTGTTGTTGCCCGATCCAATCATGTACTGTGGACGGAATGATGCCCAGTTGTCGAAAATCTCTGAAATGTACTTCTCTACTCCAACATGACCGGCATCAGCTTTCACAACATCCTGTAATAGGTTCAATTTGAACCAGTTCAGTTGGATATCATATGTCTCATCTGTGAATCTATGTCCTCATCCCCAGTTTAATCATACCCCTTCAACATGAGGTGGTTCATCGGTCGGCTTATAGATTCCGGCGCTGCTGATGAAGAGGAATTGCTTCACTCCGGTGCTCTTTGCCCAATCTGCTACCGGCCTGTTCATGCATGCGAGAAGAGATGTTTAGAAGATACCGCTTTGGGTCCATAGAGCATGCAAGAGCGTCTGCCTATATTAATATCCTATCTCTCTTCGACTTCTTTTCCAAATGCTTGCAGAGCAATGCAGTAAACCGAAATACCAGCATTCAAAGCATCGAACTTCATCATAGATAACGTGAAAAGTAAGAGGGAAAATGAAGCGTGAGAAGATTGCGCGAGCAATTTTCAAAGCATCGGTCCTTCTCAATCATCCAATTTCACTTATTTGATCAATGTTGAAGATAAAGGAGAAAGCGATGATGGGTGACGATCAATTAGCAGTCGGTCTTCAAGCCGGTCGATGGCGCGATGTCTTCAACGTTAATTTAACGTCCAAGAAAACTATGAACTGTCACAGAGATGAAAAGAAGAAAGATCAAAGAGCAATAACAAGAACAAGAACAGAACCTGACAGCATCCAAGTCCTTGCCATTATTGTCAAGAACCACATCAAATGCTTCTCCTCCCACCGCTTTCCCCACGTCCCCAGGGTCTCCCCACACCGTTTTCCCCCCTCCACTCACGATTTCCTGCAATACAACATACAAATAAATAACTCCAAACAGAGAAATTTGAAAGCTCATAATTCACTACAGAGTCCCGAAAGCACAGACACTGCAGCACAACACACATCCAACACAAAACTACGCAAGAGCAATGCAATGCTGTTGCTAAAACTAAGTGCCGGCTATTGCCAATATCAGACGTTCAATAGAACTTCATGGATTGTGGAAAGCGTTGAAATTTGCGAAAATAAAGCCGGACCGAGAATCGGTTGAAAGGGGGCTTCTTCATCTTGTCGGAGCCCTCCTCGCCGACGGTGAGGACGGTGACGGAGTGGCCAGAGGCCAGGAGCTCCTTAGCGAAGTAGAAGCCGATGATGGCGTGGCCGCCGCTGTTGGTGTTGACGATGAGCACCTTCTTCTTCTCGGCGGCGGCGGCATTGACATAGAAGGAGGAGGAGGAGGAGGCAGAGTGGGGAGTGGAGCGAGGCTTCGCCAGGAAAGAAGGAGAGGAGGGGGAGATGGAGAGGGAGAAGGAGAGAGGAGGAGAGGAGCGAGGGAGAGACGGGAGGGAGAGGCGGGGGGTATGAGGGGAGGAGGAGGAGAGGGAAGGTGGAGAGAAGAGGAGAGAGGAGGACGAGGAAGCGAGAGCAGCCATTGATCCTTTGGATGATGATCCCCTTCTGCTTCTGCGTCTCCGCTCTGGAGAAATGGGAGCCAGCAGTTTTTGTTTGCTCTGGATAGGAAGGAGGGATTCGGTTGGCGAACCGGACCGGAGACTAACTAACTGCCTGTCCGGTTCAGTTAATACAGTTTATCTCCCTCTCTTTTTCCTCTTTTGCTTTCGTTTTTTTGTTGGAGTTGGAAGATTTCGGAGAAATGTGGCAATTTAGCTCAGCTCCATCAGGCTTTTAGCATTGAAGAAACTTATACACACATATACATATGCATGTTTGAGGTGTTTGATGTTGGCTATTAATAAATTAATCCTACCTTGAATGTGAGGGTCCCTCACCGGATCGGGCGGCTACAACCCTTGCTTGGGTTGGCGATCCAGGCCCAAACATTGACCTCCGTTGGTCAAGGACGAGGCTCAATAAGGCTGGCGGAGGAGAAAAGGTAAAAAAGAGAAAAGGGAAGGAAGTAAAGAAGGAAAAGAGAAGAAAGGAAAAAAAAGGAAATATAAAAAAAATTAATTAAAATTTTGAAAAATCATTAAAAGTTGTTATCTTTAGTGCCAATTGTGCCATGAAAGACGACGACCGTCCATGTCAACGATTTTCTGCCAATTGTGCTATGAAAGACGACGACCGTCCATGTCAACGATTTTCAGCTAAAATTATCCAAATGGACTTAATTGACAAAAATCTAAAAAGGTTTAAGACTCAATTGATAAAATTTAAAAGTTTAAAACTGAATTATGAAAAGTATAATAGGTTTAGGACTTTGACAATTTTCCCTAGCAAAAGAATATCAAACTCTTCTTCTTTTTTCCCCTATCTTTGTATAACATAATATTGAGGAAATTGTAGGCTTGTCCATTTTAAAAAAGAATGAGGTCTAAATCAGGTCCTCTATTTTATTGCATTTCAATAATTTTAATTCCTCGATTTTGTTCTAGCAATTAATAGATCTGATTGACTCGATT
This sequence comes from Eucalyptus curtisii, assembly GCA_017140595.1. Classification (NCBI taxonomy): domain Eukaryota; kingdom Viridiplantae; phylum Streptophyta; class Magnoliopsida; order Myrtales; family Myrtaceae; genus Eucalyptus; species Eucalyptus curtisii. The sequence goes on along the minus strand of CM029501.1, from coordinate 11,954,588 downwards.
TGTACAATCAAGCTTTTTGGTCACTTTATTACCTATGCAGGAAATATTATCGAATCACAGATTTAACATCGTGCTTTAGGCACCGCATCGAAATGATAAGAAGAGAAAGAAAAATGAGAAAGAAAATGAAAGCACGAAAGAAAGAGAGGCTCCCAAGACCCAATTCAAAATCCTTTCGTTGACAACTTTGACTAGTTGGTGTAGCTACTTTGAAGATTGGGAGCCCCTCTTGAGCAATTTCAGAAAAGCACAAGGACAAAATGGGGCCATGTAAAATGCAGAGACCGCATTAAACATTCGATTAAAGAAAGTTTTGAAAACTTTTGTGTCATCAATGGTTAGACTTATAGTTTTTATCTTGTGAACATAACATTCACATATTATTCGAGTGGCATTGAAACCTTAGAAAATGATGAGCTTGTGTTCTACTAACCGATTTAAACTAGACCTACTCAAACATACAGATTAAAGTCAAGCTTGTAGATGGCCTCAACTCGATCTCACCATAGCTCACAAAGGATGGGCGAACCTGGCCCAAGGCAATGCTAGCCTCGTCCTCATTTTGTCTTTCCAAAACTATGTCACTCACCTTGTCCAAACGGTGTTAAAATTTTTGAAAATGGTAATTCCATATCTTACGAGGGAATTCAAAGTAGAGGCGTGTCAGGTCGAGCTTGTCATTGGCCCTAATTTTATTACTCAAGCCGATTAAGTGTAAGAAAATAGTTATACTTTAATTACATCATTGAGTCTACATCGAGTTAAATTTGGGTCAAACTAAGCTTTTGATATAAGGACATTTCTAATAAATAAAAAAGCTGCATATAGCGAAACTTGTTTACAAAATTGGTTTGTCAAGAATGCATTATGTTATTCTTGATTTTTTAATTTGTCCTGCTAACTTGAAGGGTCATTCACAATCTGACACATCACTTAATAAATTGATTTTATTAGCACTTTTACGAAAAATCTGAAACCCATACAACATGGCACGGGTGTACTAGTCTAAAAATTTCCACAACAAAGATATTAATTTGGGAAAACTAAGACACTTGTGTACCAATTTGAAATTTTGATGGTACCATCCCAAAGAAGTCCCATCAACAAGGCTCCCCTAGAAGGCGCACTCACGAGTAAATCCTTCTTTACTTCATTTATCTTTTTGACCTTTTGGATGCGAACCAGATTTTCTTATAAACAAGATTCACGGGGCTATCTAGTCAGATGAATTTAATTTAAATAATAAACATATACATTTTTCTATATATATATTTTTAAAGATTTCGGATATCAGAACGTTACCCCCAAATCGGCGCCCTCCATTTAAAAGCCACTTCATCTTCTTCTCCATCAATCTCTCTGTCTCCCAAGTCAAGGCACGCTGAAACTAGCCGTTACCCTCTCTCTCTCTCTCTCTTCTTTCTCTCTCTAAAGCTCCCATGGCTGCTTCAGTGGACTCCCCTCCACCTCCCCACGTCAAGGTATCTCCATCTCATCTTTTTCCGACATGGGTTTTTCAAGCGAGATCGTACCCACCTTGTCTCATGAGCTCTTGCTGAAACTGGGCGTGTTTGATCGATTGCAGGACGGCGCGGGCGGTGGCGGCGGCTTCGCCATGGGCTCTTCTCCTACCCTCTCCGCTTCGCCCCTGTTTAGCCCCTCCTCCGACAAGCGCTTCTGGAGCAGCCTCCGGTGCCGGGTCGACGCTCTCCTCGAGAATCGAGACCGCCGCGGGGCCGCCGGTGGCAGAGCAGACGGAGGCAACGGGATGAAGGAGGACTCGATGCTCTTGCTCAGAGGGTTCGACTCTGTCGCCCACGGTCTGTCTCAGCTCTCCGACAACATCGACAACGCCCTTCAGGTGAAATTGACTTTTCTTCCGGCGTTTTCCCATTTGGACCCGTCTTCGTTCTCGATCCGTGAAAAATGTTGATCTGAAGAGTTCTAGAGCGTTCGACGATGGCGGTCGTGTAAATTTTGAGGCTTTCGCGGCTGATTCTTCCCTCTGTTTTTCATCAGGGAGCTAGAGATCTGGCAAAGCCGCCTACTCTGACGGCCATCTTCCACAGCAATCTTAAGAAGAGTTCAGATGAAAGCAGAGAAACAAAGCAACATTCCGGAGAAGAAGAAGAAGAAGAGGAGGAGGAGGAAAAGAAGAAAGCGTTGAAAAGAAAGTTCGATTCGAGCAATTGCTCCGAAGAAGGCGATTCGCAGGACGAAAATGCTCCAAGCCCGAAACTCGCAAAGCTGAACAAAGCCAAAAATGTCGGTAAATGTCGATTTTTTTGCTCTCTTTTGTTGTCTTAAATTGATCATGTGATTGGTCGGCACCGTTTTGAGCTGACTTAAGCTGTTCGTGATTTGGGATTCTTCTTCAGCTTGCAGTGTCTATGGCAACAAAAGCGGCTTCGTTCGCGAGGGAGCTGAAGTCGATCAAGTCGGATCTGTGCTTCGTGCAGGAGCGATGTGCTCTGCTTGAGGAGGAGAACAGAAGGCTTAGAGACGGGTTTTCTAAGGGGATTAGGCCTGAGGAAGACGATCTGGTACTTGGTTTCATTACAATATCTTAATTTGAATTATTCGAGGGTCTCACAGTGCTTGATCATTTTGTCTACTGATCCTGAACACAACTAGTCTCTATCTTAGGACCAAAAATCAAAGATTGTACTTCTGTTTATGGAAGTGGGAATTACAGAGATGTACAAACTTGCCTGCCCATGATGCAGTTCAATTCGGTTGGTCTTGTTTCTGATTCTTTCCCTCATAAAAAAAGGAAATCTGCTCAGAAGTTTAGGATTATAAACTGAGTTACTGCTTACCAGTTTAAGCACTTGTTGCTGCAATTGACATTGAGCGGTCACAGAGCAGAATTTGCAAGTGGTAGCTATTGCTGATACACTAAACATGGCGGATCGCGCTTTTTTGCAGGTGAGGCTTCAGCTGGAAACCCTACTGGCTGAGAAATCCAGGTTGGCAAACGAGAACGCGAACCTGATTCGAGAAAACCAGTGCCTCAACCAGTTGGTCACGTATCACCAGCTCACCTCACAAGACCTCTCGGACTCGTATGAGCAAGTCATGCAGGGCATGTGTTTAGACTTCTCGTCTCCGCCGCCTCCCATAGCTGAAGACGAGGCAGAAGATGGTGATGATGATGGAGCTTCTGCGACTCCTGGGGACGACATTTTCAGTTTTTCCACTTCTCTCGACGGGAGTTTCCAACAGGAACTGTTGTAGGAAGTGGAAGTGGAAGTCCCAGAAGTGCAGCAACAATGGCTTTGTTGCCTAATTTTGGTTTTGAATTGGGAATTTGGTGGATCAGCCCTTTCCGCAAGTGATAATGTTAGAATTTTGTACTAGCCAATATCAATAAAATTCTTCATGAATTTGAATGAGAAGTATATGCACCATCCTTCATGTTTTGAATTGATCAACATCAGCAGTTGCATTCCGGACTCTAGTTTTGATCAACATCAGCTAAACCAGATGCTGGAAACGTGTATATATTTACCACCACAGAAGGTAGCAAATCAAGCAGATTAAAGGCGAAATGTTTCACCATTTGTGTGTCATATATATCCTGCAGAGCTTGATGCAGAGATGGATCGAGAATTTCCCGGATATCAAACTGTTAGTGAGTCGGATAATCGTTAGATCAGGAGAGCCAAGCTGACTTACCTCCATTTAAGCTCTTGGACTGACTGTTGCCGCGTCGGTTAACTGATATAGCACGTGACTTTCTTAGTAGATGCTAACTCTAAGAGAGTACACTCAGTTTCTAGTTGACTGTTGGGAAAGTATTGATTGGGAGGAAGAAGAATACACTGTCTTTAAGGAATTATTGCCTTACAATGTTGCTAATAGTTAACAGCAAAAATCCTCCAGAATACAACATTGCAAAATAGGCGGAAGGTGGCGGCCTTCTCACATTTATTTCCATGTTGCTTCAAGGTTTCTTTCGTTCATCCCTCAACAAGGCTTGATAGAACCGTCTCTTTATGCTAAGGTCAAGGTGCCTAAAAAATTTAGAATACCTACATGAGAAATATGACGACACCTCTTGCTTGAATATACCTCTACGGACTTATCTAGTTTGAATGACCTAATATGTCTACAACGTACTCTTGATGATTCAGTCATTTCAAAGGAGCTTGACAGGCCCTATCCTGCGATGGTACATCACGAAAAAAATCAACTTCTTGAAAGTTGGGAGGATGTAATTGACGCCTTTCTTCAGCAGTTCAAATTCAATATGGAGATCACTCCATCATGTCAGAATCTAGTCCACACCAAGAAGAAGAACAGCGAGTTTTTTAAGGATTACGCCACAAGGTGGAGAGTCATGGCTGCCCAGATTAGCCCGGAATCAACGGAGAATGAGTTGATGGACCTTTTCATGAAGACACTCCCGCCTGATTATCGAAACCAAAATGCTGGGCTCGATCTGCCGTGTTGTTCAATCAGCTTATCCCTATTGATGGGCGAATTGAGGTGGCCTTCCGAGATGGATGGGTCACTGAGCAGGCCTCGAGTACTAACTAGCAGGTTCACTGCTAAGAAAGAGAAGGAGCCCATAACTGAAGTCAATGTGGCTTACACCCAACCGAACCATGACAATCATAGTCACACTCCAACGATTCAAGTTGCTGGAGGCCAACAAAATGGAAGAAGCCACTCCTCCGATCAACAAAAAGGCTCTAGGAGACGTCAATTCACACCTTTACCGGACCTCTGTCCAAAGTCTTGCTACTCGTCCGAATGATGGGACTACTCTCTAATGAGCCGAGACGAGGAAATGCTAAGCTCTATTATAGATATAAGGCATATTTGGTTTGACTTTTGAGGAATGCATTTACAGAAATGCAAATACTTTTGGGTGAATGAGGTTTTCCGAAATGCAAATATCGTTTGATAAAATTTGCATTGAGAAACAACTTTGGCTAAAATACCGTTCGATAAAATTTGCATTTGTAATTGATTTTTATTAAATTAAAAAAGCAAAAAAAAAAATTTGCATTTGTAATTGATTTGTAATTATATATATATATATATATATATATATATATATTTTTTTTTTTTTGAAGTCCGGCCACCGGACCGCCGAATCCGGTGGCCGGACCGACCCGGTCGGCGGTCGGATGGCCGGATTTGGCCCCGGACAATCGCGGGGTCGGGCAACCCCAGGCAATGGCCGGCCGAGGCCGCGCGACCCCTGCAATGGCCGCCTGGGTCGCACGACCTCAGGCGGCCGTCGCTTGGGTTCGCGCGAGCCAGGCGGCTGTCGCCTGGGGTCGTGCGACCTCAGTGGCCGTCGCCCGTCGCTTGGGTTAGCGTGACCTCGGGTCGCGACGGTCGCCGGACTCGGCGACCCTCGGGCGGCGGTCGGCGGCGCATTGCGAGTGCACGCGCGACCCCTTGGCCGGTGGTCGTTGGCCTCCGATCGGCCTCTCCAAAGAAGATGAACAGTAACCCTAAACTTGCATTCCCAAAATACAACTTGCCAAAGTACCTCCAGACCTGCTTTGGGCTAAGGGTCTTAGAGCCACTTGGAGATGCAATTGCATCTTGCCAAAGTCGCCCAAAAAACCGAACCAAATGCGTTTGCATTTGGCCAAGGGGCTTTCGAGTCCGAAAGCCCATTTGAAAAGCCGAACCAAACAGGGCCATAACGCCTCTAAGAAGTATGATTGCTAGTTGTATCTTGGCTGGACGTGATGCCATCTCCGAATAGCGAAAAGTGTTCAACACTTCTCACCAACAAGAAAGTGGGGGCTCAATTAAAAAAAAGATGACCACAATATGAAAGGATAAGGTACATTTTGTTTCTTAACAATAATTCTGGAAATGACATTCTTTTCCTTCTCTCTTGCAGATGGCAAACTGAGGGGTATATCAGAAGACTTTGATGGTGATAGCGAACCAACTAATCCGATCAAAATAGTAACTCGATGGATGACCGAATTTCTCCAGTCCCAGCTTGCATTTTATTTGTATTACGTAGTGTCTTATTTATACACATTCTCTTTTGCAGGGGTAAGAGCAAAAGCAGAGCGCCTATCAAACCAAATATTAGATTTCCAATCCCAATTGATCATTCATGTGTCATTTTCCCTTCAAATAGTGCCTCTGGGTTTGGTGTTCTAGATATCTTCGAGTATGATAGGTTATTTGTTTTGAAATTACAAAATTTTTCGTGCTTAAAGTCGATAAGCTCATAAAATGCTCATACATTTTGAAAAGAGATTTTGCATGCAGATTTTTGCTTGTTTATTTCACTAATTCCCCTAAAGATTGTCAAAATTGACCAATTTAATGAATGATGTGGAATTACTTAAGTATAATAAATGAAACGTGTCAAGATGATGAAAGATAAGCCTTATATTGTATACAACACAATCTCCTATTTATACATTGTGAAATAAGTGAAAAAATTCCATAACTTTAATATAAAAGGTTTTCTCATAAAAGGTACACAAATCGCAATGATGAGAGACATTTTACTTATTTATCCTAAATACTAGAATGTATTTGGTAATTATTCTGTTCTTGAGAACAATTTTTACTCAGAAATGATTTTTTTTTTATTCTATCTCCTGGATGAATTTCTAAACATTTGAAAACGTTTGGTAATTACTCAAAATTTTTATTCCTAGAATAAAAATATGTTTGGTACGACCCTTAAATTTTTCGTGACTTAATTTTTTTTTAATTTTTAATAATTTTATTATATTTTTCTCTTTTAATTATTTAATAAAATTATTAAATAATTAAAAGAATAAATTATAATATAATAAATTATTAAAAAAATTATTATATATATTTAAAGTTATTTTATTACATTTTAAAAAAATTATTATATAATTTTATCGTATTTTTAATATAATTTTATTATGTAATTTTATTATTATTTCAAATATAATTTCATATTATATTTCTATTATATTTTTCAAATATTCTTTTAAATTTTTTAATAATTTTACTATATTTTTATGACTGGCTATAAGAAGAAGAAGAAGAGAAGAGAAATGGAAAAGAAAAAAAAGAAAAAGAAAAAAGGAAAAAGGAACATGATTTGGCTTAATTTTGAAGTTGCTTTTGGAACCAAAAAAACAACTTTCTTCTACTTCTTAATTATGTTTCAAATCTATTCCCACAAATTTGTTTATGGGAATAAAAAAAGTTACAAAATAGCTTTTTGTTCTTTTTTATTTTATTTTTATTTTTATTTCGGGGAACAAAAGAATAAAATCGAGCATTGTTTGATACGTTACTAGATAGGTCCTAAAGATAAATTATTGCTTGACTCATTTAAGTGTGAGTATCTAGATAATTCTTTTAAATTACTTATGTCAAGGACCATCCACATAGGGGTAGAATGGAGGCAAAGTTGACATTACAATGTGAGAAAAATGGATAAAATTTTCTTGCCCTCATTTGTATTGACTTTCAAGTGTTTTTATTGCAAATGAACTCAAACGGGAATTTAAGTACTTTAAGAAAATGATGAATATTTTTTTTCTATCATATACACTTTTATTTATTGCAGAGACTAATTGAGCTTGCAAATATATTTATGAAAACCCGTGCGTGATCATTTCCTACGTTGGGGCAAGCAAATGAGTCACTACATTGAGCCGGAGTGTCAATTGAAGAAGAAGACCCCAAGAGTTCAACAATACTGAATTGATCAAGAGCTGATGTCAGATGATACTATAAAAAAATGTGTCCAAAAAAAAAAAAAACAGAGACAGAAGAAAAAAGGTGGCCAAATGCCCAATTGTCGGAAAGAATGAAAGATATGGTCAAAGGCCTAGTTTGCAAAAATCATTCCCAATGGAGAAGCAACGATTTGTCGAAGTTGCAAAAAACAAGTTTTGGACTCTCGTATTTAATGAAATATCTACACAAGAAGACAATCCCCAAACGAAGGACCATATTGTTAATGATGTCGAGATGGTCTATAATATCTCTTCAATGAAATTTTTTTGAGTAAAATGAATCATTTCGTTTCTCAACTCATTAATCAAGCCTATGTATGTCTCTCATAAAGACTCTTTAAATTAGGGCACTTGAATTAATGTAGCGAATTTAAACGTTAACAAGCATCGCTCGAAAATGTGTAATCAAGATAGTTTCCATCTCATTTACTAGGTTCATGACTTGCGGCAGAGATGATGAATAATAATTTTCATTCAAATTTGTGAAGGGATTTATCTTTTTGCTACGCCGTTAACCAAATTTACATTATGATCTTTATAAAAGCCCTCTCAAATTACTAAAACCATATTGCTTGCGAGAAAACTCAATCCCTTGTCGACATGATGATAATGGCAAAATTGAATGATTCTCACGTTAATGGACATAACAAAATAGCTTTCCTAGATGAAAATGAGTGAAAAGTCTTTTCAAACTGAAATTTCTCATTTGACATTTTTAAAATAGTCCACATTATGGGTGAATTTTCTCAATAATGATTTTCTTGGCGGAAATTTGATGATGCATATATGAGGAAACCATTATGCATAAATCTCATTAGAGTTGATAAAAACCTCAACGAATTTTAAAATGTGTCTTAGCTTTAATTGTCTATCAAATTTTAATTGTCCATCTCTTTGATGAATGCATAAAACTATTGACCCTAATAATGCCTGACAGGTAAAATTTCCTCAAAGACTTAGGATGCCTGACGTTCAGGCTGCTATCCGAAGTCTTAGGTTTGTCCATATACTTTGAATCTCCGGGCCACCTAAAGCAAAATCCAAGTACCTCACAGAAGCTCTTTCTGAATATTCGAAATGGAATCCGTATATTTCATACAAAAACTTTTACAAATGTTCGAAGTAAAATCCAAATACTTTGTAAAAAGAATATCCAAAGTGAAATCCGCATATTTCAGGAACTCCTTTTCAAATTCCTGAAGTAAAATTCATATATTTCTTTAAAAAAAAATAAGACATTTTTCAAATGCCTTTAAGTGAAATCCATGTATTTTGTAAACTCTATTCGAATATCTAAAGTGAAATCCAAATATCTCATAAAAACCCATTTCGAGTATCTGCGAAGAAATCTAGGTCTCTTGTAAAAGCACCTTATGAATAATCCGTAAAGACGCTTCTCGAATGCTCGAGTAGAAATCTAAATATTTCCTGAAAACTCCTTTCGAATACCTGAGGAGAAATCCAGATCTCAAGTCAAGACACTTTTTCGAATACCTTGACATGTTGAAACGTCAATAAGGGCTATTTCCTAATTTGAGAAACAAGTTGCCACTGAAGTTCAACGATTGCATTACTTCTGAAAGAGTCTTGAAACGCCAATCCACTCAAGTTGCTTTTTAGACAGAACCAACTAAAAAGTTAAAAAGAGACTTCAACTAGAAACTGACCGAAGGGCGGATGCACAAGATGCCTCAACAATGCACGTACCATGAACAAAACCAGCTAAAAAGCTAGAAGAGATCTCAACTAGAAACCGAGTGGCGCTCTGATAGAGTCAGCATCTAATGTGAGGTACTATAGTCAGTTGACCGACATGCTAACGAAGGAAAAACCTAATGCCATTGAGGAACTCTTTTCTTCATTTATTTTTGGATTGGCATGCCTTTGAGAAACTCAGCTCTTCTTGGTTTCCTCTATCGGTCTCTTCCTCTTCCTCTCTTGGGAGAAGCAGTATTTCCAACTGCATCCGGAGAAAAAGAACCATCACGCATGTTCCTCTTTGGAGAAGAAGCATTCCCCACTGCACCTGGAGAAAAAGAACCATCCCGCGTGGTTTGCTTTCCATGAGCAACTGTTTCAGTGGGTTTAGTCAGATCGAATAGCACGACCATTTGTTTCAGTTTGTCCAATACTTCGCTGAATATGCGGTTCCCTTGCTCATACTGCAGGTAGAAGAACAAAAGTTAAAGTACCGAGAAAGAAGAAGCATGATCAGTAAAGGACAGATAGAACTGTATTTTCGGGTGATTCCAAAATTTGAATTAAACGAACAGAAAGATCAATTACTGGACAAGTTTCCAGCATAATGCTCAATTACTCCAATTTTTATTGGAGCACAAGTCATGCAGCATATAAAGTATACAAGAGACATGCTAATAACAGTGCGGTACAAAAAAGAGAAAGAAAAGAGCAACTCCACAAGTGAGATCAAGTAGAACAATGCCATATGCAGATCTCACATGCATATTAATTAAAGTAGTTAGCTGAAACCAGAAAAAGCTCTCAAATCTAAACAGATCAGAAGTACAAGGTCATAAAGTTCTTACTGAAGCATACTGACTTGACAACAAATGCTCCTAGACTTTATAAAAGCACGTATAATCAAGAAAACTCTAGCATTTGCAAGGAAAATCCAGAAGCCCAATTCAAGATTCTATGCTATTCAAACTATGGAAAAGCAAACAAACACCGAGTGATGGTAAGCATGCTAATTCAATATTCTAGTAGATAAAATTTAAGTTAAGTTCACCTTGAAATGGTCAGAAGGGGAATGATGTAATGCAAATTCACGTTTTTCAGTGAAATGCAACCAAAAACAAACCTGACTCTTTCAGTGAAACAGGCTAGTGTCTTGGGAAGGCTCATTGATCAATAATAGCAGCAGTTCAAAAGCTATTAATTGAAACAGCAATTTTATCATATGCAGCAAGGTTTTGGAAATTCAAACAAGCCACACAAGACAAGATCCATGCATATTGCACACTCCCAAACCATACCATTTCAAGTTTGCTGACAGCATTTTCTAGCTTCACGGCAAGGAGATGATTCTCATGTAGCAGGGCTTCAATCTGCATTTATAGTCAAAGAAATAGATAAGCAGAAAGCAAAAGTGTAGTCGAACTGCTTTCTTGCTAGAAACAGGAGAATTGGCAAGCCGGCCATAACAACAACCTTCTTATCACAATCCATATGCAAAATTTTGTATTTAGGATCTGCATTGGAAGCACTTCCACTCGGGAAAAAATCCCCAGCCACCTGTACCATTATTATAAACATGATGTTCGCAAATCTCATCAAAATCATTCCACAAGACAGCGTAAAAAGTATAGAGTTTTCTGCTAGACCACGTAATTGAAGGTATATGGACCTTAGAATTGGAAGGTTCCATGAAACTTGCTAGCAGTTCCACTTGTTTGAGCAGGTAATTGACTTTTGCCTCCAAGCTCATTTCACTCAAGCTTTGCTTTTGCAATGGATCTTCTTCAGGTAAAGGTGATCCATCTTCGTTCTCACTGTCAATGGCAGTTATATCTTCAAAAACAGGTCCTATGTCCTTACACCTAGCAGGAACCACAGCATTTTGAAGACGTCCAGATCGGCGGATTGAACCATACTCCTCCCTTGACTTCTTATAGGTCGATAAGCCGGCAGGTGCTTTCCTTTTAGGCTTTGTTTTTTCCACAGAAGGGTCTGCACTCTGTGGCATTGGTTCCGCTTTTTCAAGCAAAGGATTTGGATTTGCAGACTGCTTTTGTAGTCCATTTGGTGGCGATTTTGTACCTTCAGGCGGCAACTCTTCATTCCTCTCAGGGACAATTCCGCTTCCAACCTTTTGACAAAGCCACAAAAAAACAAGCCGCTTAAAATATGATTTGTGCTGCAATTTATTTGATGCATGCGGAAAAAACTAAAAAAGTGTTGACAAGTCATGATAAACAGCTCGGAAGTTATGTTGGCATAAGTTAATAACATTTACTTGACCAGGCACCAGATTTCCATGCCTGGATAATATCTGATACTATAGCAAATCAACAACTGCTAAACTCCACAAGTTGGCTACTCTTGAAATTCATTACTCTAGGGCACTTGTCGAGCATATTAGATAAAGAAGAACTCGACTTTTCGAAGCACTACTAATTGCGCATATCACAAGAAAACCCATAAGCTCGGAAATTCAATTACCAGAGGGCACTTGTTACCAAAATCCTCGAAGATTCACGTTTCCCCATGGGACAAAAAAATTCCCTAGAGACCTCTTGAAATGCCCACATTTTCTTCATCATAATATAAACACAAGCTCTAACATGTCTTGAAATGTGGGCATTCCTTCAAGCAGCCTTTAACGCCATTCCATATCCTAACCAGAACATACTTAGCACAGTAATGGTGAGAACAGGTCTTTAAAGAGGCGTAAGCCATCCGAGCCATCGCGCGACTACACTTGACTACAAGCAAACAAAACAAGCCACTCTACAGAACCGCCCTTCACAAAACCTGCACTTGCCACCCTCGCTAGCGCCAGAGCGATCGAAACAGACCCAATGGGCGTCGACGGAGGGGACGCAACGCTCGTCCCGCATAACACGAAACGGAAAGGAAGATCAACGAACGGCGCACGCGCATTCGACCCGTTTCGAAGGCGAAAACAGAAAACCCAGACGAAAAAACCGAGAAAAGCCAGCGCCGGTCGACGACGGAAGGCGACAGGGCATCGAAGAGCAGCAACGCGGGAAGACCCAGAAGCAGAGCATGAAAAAGGAGCGGCCTTTACCGGCCGAGGCTTCTCTCCAGCCTTCGCGACCTTCGGTTTCCTCTTCATGGCGCTCCTCTCTCTCTCTCTCTCTCTCTCTCTCTCTCGTTCGCTCGTTGTACTCGAACCAGAAGGTCTCCTTTTATGGCGTCCGGTCAGGGGGCGCTTCGGAGACCGCGCCGGCGACGGCGACGACGATCGCGGTCCCTCCACGTATCGGGACGCTATTCGAACTCGAAGCCCGACGGAAATGACGCATCGCATTGATGCGATGCGGCTCCTTTATGGTTTCTCCCCTCCCGTACGTGATGTCGTTTGTGATCGGACGGCGCGGTCGCGGCTCTCTGGTTCCGAGGGACGATCGCGGCCGTCGGTTCGTTCGAGAGCTTGGGGATCGGCTCGGCTGTTTCCCGCCCTCTCTCCCCGTCGGGCTTCGAGCGTCCGCCAGGCTAGTCGGGGCTCTGTCCCGACAAAATCGAACGTGGTCTTTTTGGAAACCCAAAATATTATTCGAAAAATATATTTTTTGAAAAAAACGTTAGAAAGAATAAATTAAGGAAAAATATTTTTATCCTTGATAACAATTATCAATGACAATGAAAATATTTTTTATTTATTCATTTTGTGGAGGTGAAAGCAATTATTTTTTTTAAAAATATTTTCAAAATCATTACTTTTTCTTAGGATAAATGCATCCTTAGAAAAAGATTTTACTAACAACTGCTTCATTAAGAGCTGTCATCTCCAATGCAATCTTTCTTGCGATATTGATGACATGAATATAAAAAATATAAGTATTTCGTTATTTTAAACATGGTTAACAAGTATTTTGAATGCACTTATTGGTAAAGCCTTTTGAAAAAAAAAAATCCTCAATATCCTATTATCCTAATTTTACAAGTGAAATGAAAAGGCTCACCGTGGGCTTAGAAAAGTGTTAGGCATACATCTATGCTATTAGTCTATGCTAATAATGGAATGAACGGAATGATGACTTCAACTTTACACTTTCACTAAAACCGTTCCATGAAAAGCTCTTTCATATATTAGTAAAAGTGTGTGAAGTAGATATTATTTTATATAAGGATTTGAAGTGATCGGATTTATCTCAATTAAAGGCCCGAGTAGCAGGCCACCCAAATCTTTCCTTGCTAGCATGTTCCAACCAGTGGAGCCAGGGCACTTTTGTCCAAATTAATTATGGGAATAAATCTTTTGTTTTCCTTCCTTTTTTTCTCCTTTATTATTTGAGAACTAGCATGGTCAATTTGCTTTTCCCTTCCATCAATCAAGTCTGGTTCAATCATCAACTCATTCTCAAGGTATGAGTTCTATATTCGTATGCTCTTGTGGTTTACTAATTTGTGGTTCTATAGCTCTTTTTCCCACTTTGATCTGGCGAACTTGGTTGTAATTGCATTTCTCTGGAACATGATGTTGTTTCGTGAAGAATTGAGCAATTGTTCTCATTTGGTGGGAAATTTTAGTTAACCCCAATTACTCGATAGTCACAGTCCCTCGTTCTTGCGATGGATACAAATTAATTCATAATTTGGATTTAGCAATTCGCAACGAGGGTCGCATCTTAAGGTTCCAAGATCAAAATTTGGTTTTAGCTAGCTTTTGTGAATGACAACAAAGTCAGGGCAAGTTTCTTCTATACACAGTGTGTATAATTTGTGCTTCCTCTGTGAGGAATTCGCATTGCTAGACGCAAGAACACTAAGGGACCAACATCGATCTTAGACATGCCTCAATTGTGGCCTGATACTTGCATTGATGGCCGAGTATAGGTTGTGCGCTTCAGGGCCTTCCATTTTTAGGACTATTTGATTTAGTAGGTGAGTTGTTATACACTCCTTAGTGAATTTCGACTTTCATGATCATTGTATAGTGAATTTCGACTTTCATGATTATCGTCTTGATGTGTTAATCGACCAACATGTTGTAATTTTTAGCTAGCAGGTTCTACTTCGGTTGATTCTATTGCCACGGTGATTTTTGACAAGTTCTATTCAGTTGATTGCAAATTACTTTGCTCAATTTATGTTGTGAATTCAATGAGTGGTACTTTTTAGTTTCATGAAGATCAGATCATTCTTCCTTTTTTGGATGGGTAATATGTGCTTGGGAGGTTTCTAAAAAACATCGTAAACCCTTTGCGTTGGACTATTAGGACAAAATTCAGGATATAATAAAATTTATTATATCTTGCATCATGTGCGTGTTTAAGACATGATAAAGTTAGATATAAGAGGATATAAAGGGGAATGTGGAATAAAGGTTTATAGGGTTTCATATTAGAAAAGTTATTTTTCTAGAATAACAAATTTCTTAAATTAAATTAACAAAATTAAAATTATTCGACCAAAAAATTTAAAAAATTTAAATTATATTTCAATATATAAGTAATATTTGAATTCTAATATAATAAATTCAAAATAATAAAAAATAAGAATTTAGTTATTTTAATTTAATCTTATTTTTACTTATATATATTCCAATTTATTCTATTTTAGAATATAAATCAATATATAAATATAAACATATATTTATATTTATTACATATTTTAGGTATTTTAATATTTCGGATATATTAGTATAGTTTGCTATTTGATAAAATTTTATTAGAGAATGGTAGAATGGGAAGAAAAAAATAACAAAGAAATTAATGAAAAAAAGAGAGGAAAAAAAGTATGCAAAAGTGTCGCATGAATTTTTTACTATTTCTGTTTATAAAATTTTTGGTTCATTTATACTAATATACCGTTTATATAAAACAAGATACATGATATGATACGAATATATTTGACTACAATCACTAAACGGTGGATATAATAGTGGATAGGATATAGTAAAATTTATATATTTCATATTTTATCCTATTTAATCCAATCCTAATTAGAAATCTGGACGACCAGATGTAACTTTTTAGTTTTCATGTATTAAGACATTTTGCATAGGGGTCATGGAACCATGTGAAGAGTTATAGCAAGTTTCAATCAAGTGAATCCGTCCACCAGGGACGATAGAAGGTGTCGTGTGCTCTTTTTAAGAGAATTGAGAGATTTTAGTATATTTTGATATATATATATATATATGCCTATTTACAGGCTTGACAAAAGAAAACAAGGGAAATCAAATCAGATATGCATAATCAAAATAGATATAGAAAATTATAGAAAATATCCTAAATATCTCTAAAATATATTTTAATATCGCTAACATCTCCCCCCAAACTCAAAGTTACATTGTCAATTGGAGTTTGAAATAATGTCAAATAGTGCCACGAAAAACTTATTCCTTTAACAACATTGCGGTACAGGCTTGATGATCTGTGGTGGGGTGGTGTGTGAGGCAGCATCTTCCAATATGGATCATTTAAGGGCGGTGAGTCATTTGGTGGTGGTGTTGGCCTCTTGAAACAACAGATGAAATGTTGAGGATTGGAATGGACATAGCAAGTGGCCAATGCGGCTGGCTTACGAAGCAATAATTAAGCGACATAGCCTATACGGCTAGTGTCGTAGCCATAGCATCAAGTGGCCTATGCAGCCGGCTTGAAAAAATAGTTACTAAGCAATGCCGCTTGTGCGATTGGCATTGAAAGAAAGCCTCTTCCATTAAAAAAAAAAAAAAAAAAAAAGAGGCTTGACTATGCGACACAATCGGTGCAAATAACATCAAAATGCCAACTATTGTGGAATCGACTCAATTAAGTTAAGACTCCATTCGTTTCACAAAAAATAACTTCCAAGAAATTGTTTTTTTTTTGGATTTTTTGACGTTTGTTTCACAAAAAATTAATTAGTTGGGGAAAACATTTTCCATAAAAGGAAAAACAATCTTGTAAAATTGAGGAAAATGTTTCCCACATCGAGAAAGAGGAAAACATTTTTCATATCTTCTTTCACCTCACTTTCCTTCATCAAATGCCTTTTCCTATTATATTTTTATTTTATTTTTTTAAAAATCTATTATTATTATTTTTTATACTTTTCTTTTTTTTCTTTTCTTTTTCATTAGTTGGTCGCTAGCCACGGCAGTGATTGGCGATTGGCCATAGGTGAACTAGAGCCTCGCCATAGGCTGGGGAGGCTCCAACTCACCTGTGAATGGTCGCTGGTTGTCGGCGATGGTGACTAGCCAATTAAGAAAAGAAAAGGAAAAGGAAAAGGAAAAAAATGAAAAAGAAATTAAAAAATAATTTTTTAAAAAATTTAATAATAAAAAAATTATTGAAAGGGGTGATTGGCGATTGGCCATAGGTGAACTAGAGCCTCGCCATAGGCTGGGGAGGCTCCAACTCACCTATGAATGGTCGTTGGTTGTCGGCGATGGTGACTGGCCAATTAAGAAGAAAAGGAAAAGGAAAAGGAAAAAAATGAAAAAGAAATTAAAAAATCAAATTTTTAAAAATTTAATAATAAAAAAATTATTGAAAGGGGTGTATGGAGGAAAATTTTTTCCTTAATCGAACAATAAAATATATTTTCTAGTACATTTTCGGGTTTCAACTGAACATTGAAAAATATGGTTATTTTCCTGAAAAAATGGCTTATTGGAAAACATTTTTTAGAAACGTCATATTTTTCGCGAAATGAACGGAGCCAAAGACTTATGCGATGAAGTCATCACTATTGAGATATGAAGATGACTTTATTTGAATGTGCAGCGGGACACTCGATGTGCACGAATGTGCATTCGGTGCACATCTCCCCTCCGTTGGCTGAGGGAAGGAGGAGGAGGGAGGCAGCTGGCGGCTCAGGGCTTAGCCCTTGCCGGCGCTGCCGCCATCTCCCCTTTGTCGTCGAGGAGGTGGGGAGGGTTAGCCGGGGCCGCCGAGCCCGGCCAACGATCGGCGGCCCTTAGCCGACCGGCGGAGGGTCGCGGCCCTTGCCCGGCCAACCCAAGGGCCGCCGCCTGCTGGGGGGTCGCCCCAGCGACCCTCACCTAGATCCGGGGTGAGGGCACACTGGCCCTCCCCCAACCGACCTAAGGGCCGCTGCTTGCTTGGGGGTCACCCCTCGCTAGGGCGAAGGTCGGAGCCCTCACCGCCGACCCTCGACCAGGGCTTGGCGGCCTCAGCCGACCCTCCCCCACCTTCCGGCGACGACGGGGAGAGCGACGCGCGCGGCAAGGGCTCGGCCCTCGGCCACCGGTTGCCTTCTTCCTCCTTCTACTCCTCCTCCATTTTTTTAAATAAATAAAAAATAATAATAATTATTATTATTATTTTGCTTTAAATTTAATTTAATTAATTTTTATATTGGGAAAAAACCACCAAAAACCCCAAACTTTGCTCAAAGTAATAAATTTACCCCGAACTTTTTTTTGTGACATGAAAAACCAAAAACTTTACAAATTGTGATACATTTACCCCATTAAGGGCATTTTCGTCTTATTCTTTATGTTTTTTTTCTTTTATTTTTTATTTTTTTCTTCTTCTCTCTTCCCTCCACTGGCCATGGCGGAGAGAAGCTGCCCTTGCCGGCGTCGGGCGAGGGTGGCGAGGGAGGCCCTCACCCGACGCCTAGGCTGGCTAGGGCCGCCCTCGTCGGCGTCGAGCGAGGGCCTGGCGAGGGGTGCCTTAGCCTGACGCCGGTGAGGGCGGCCCTCGCAGGACGCCGACTGCCCTCCGCCGGCTCCGCCATGGTCGGCCGAGGGAAGAAAGAAGAAGAAGAAAAAAAGAAGAAAAAAGTAAAAAGACCAAAATGCCCGGGTAAATGTTTCACACAAATGAAAGTTCAGGGTTTTTTGTGTCACGAATAAAAGTTTGGGATAAATGTGTCACGGTTAGCAAACTTCGGGGTTTTTCATGTCACAAAGAAAAAAATTGGGGTAAATTTGTCACTTTTGGCAAAGTTTAGGGTTTTTGGTGGCTTTTTCCCTTTTATATTATATTAAAATTGAAATTATGCTAAAAGAACGTTGTTTTGGCCGATTTAAGAGCTCTATTTTGACTAACTATAGAAACGATGTCGTTTTGGGTGAATTAGAGCCGAGTCAGCTCTCCGGTGAGCCACATAGGCGAGCAATATTAATATTTAATTGCTACGTATGATTTTTCAAACCATCTTTGAATTATCTATTACTATCAATGTCATAGCCATAATAAACATAGGTACAACACAATTGGGATTATACCATAGAAACCTATTTCTCCCTGTAGTAAAATCGTCACCTCCTCCCTTTATATTAGACCCAAACTATCATATGTATAGTTTTATAATACTCTATCTCATAACCAGTTTAAACATTAACTACACTATTTACATCAAATAATTGGGATAATACCGATGCTATGGACAATTCCCATATAATTAAATCTTTTGTGGCCTTCCCGCAAAGTTTGGTCACGTTTTTTCTTGTTTTTAAAAGCTTCTCATTATCAAGATCATCATCATTAATCCAGAATCTTACATTGTTGAGAAAATTTTTCTCGTTGTCATCATCATGATCCACAATATCATCCTCTATACCAATATAATTACCTTTATCAACTATGTTATCACGATGTAAACCACCCTAATGCTCAACAACCGTCTCGTTATCTTAAACCAATATTATCATGAGCACCCTCACCAACTAGGGGTATGTAATGGAAACCACCCGGCTAGATGTGGCAGTCTAGTTCCCAATTCCTGTTCTTGGAAGTGGTGGCCGGTTGGTTTGGTTCTCGATTCCAAGGTTGGGGACTGGATTGATTGTGTTTTATATAATTTAATTACTGAAAAAACCCTAACTTTCCTTCCCTCAATTGTTCAACTTCAATCCCCGATTCTTACTCACATCTCTATTGTGCTTGGCAACGAGCCTAGCTACTACTTTGAAATTACCCAGATGCTATTTTGTCCTTGTTTCTCTCTTCCATTTGTGCAAGCTTTTTTTTTTGGGTGGTGGGTCTCGTGAGTGTTTCATTGAGAACTCAAGTTCCTTGTTGAAGCGGCTGAGGAGGAGGAGAAGGACGAGTGCTTCCAAGTTCATCAAGTGCGCCATCGTTGGAGATGGGGCTGTGGGCAAGACTTGCATGCTCATTTGCGACACCAGTAACAAGTTCATACGATTTGTTCATCTTATGTTGAATGATATGCCCAAACTCATAGTCTTAGGACGAGCCATTAGCAGTAGTTCTATTTTTTTGAGTTCTTGTTACTCCATGGGTTTCTCTTACGGTTGTGACAATCTTGATAGTTGATTATGTATTTATTTTGGCCGGCTGGGATCCTTCGACAATAGAGTTTGCAGGACTATTTCTTTATCTCTTAAATGCGACAACTCATCGCCAAATTGCTGCCAACATAGCAAATTGACTAGTTCCACTGGACTGGTTGGTTGGTTTGGTTTCCAATTCCAAGATCGGTCGGTCCGGTCCACGGTTTTAGAAACTAGGAATTGGTCTTCTTGGACTATTTCCCGGTTCCACCTTGGAAATGGACTGGATTGGGAACAAATCGCCATTACCAACCCCTAGACCCACATCCTCACTCAAACCAATACCCTTGCTTTTACTTCTCCCATACCCTGACCCTGACCCTCACCTTCACCATCTCCTAACCAACACCTTCTCTTGGAATAGCCTAAGTAGCACCGACACGTGATATGGACACGCGACGTGACACAACACGACATGATACACTAACACGTCATTTCTCAAAAATAGAAAATTTAGATCATTAGGACATGTTATATATTAAAAAAATATTTTTATTTTTAATTAATTTGATTCAAATTCACAAATAAATAAATAATAAAAAAAGCTTACAATGAATTTACACTAATAATATTAATAAATCTATTCATAGGAAATTTGAAAGACATATTCATAGTTAATGTGTACCCAAATTTGAAAATATATTTTTAACTTTAACAAAAATTATGGATGAAACTAATGATTGAAAAGAATAGAATCAGCTTATTTAAATAAATCTATGATTTTCTATAATGAACAAAATTTATCATTATTTTTTTAATATTTCATTTTTTGAAATCACTTTTTAACTCATTTACTTATTTTTTAACAAGAATAACTTTGTCACTCAAAAATTATTTCCCTCTCTCATTTTTCTCTCCAAATCCTCATCCTCCAAAAATCATTTCCCTCCCTTATTTCTCTCTCCCCTTGTTTCCCACGCCACCCCAAAATCCCCCCACCCTTCGGTTTCTTCCTCGGTTTCTCCCCCACCCCCTCACCCCCAAAAAAAATCAAAGCACCTGTCAATCAATCAGTGATTGACAATCACCCCACCCCACGCCTACCCCCCTCCTTCGGTTTCTTCCTCTGCTCTCCCCTTCCCCTATCAATCACCCCCCCCCACACCACCTGCTCCCCGCCCCCTCGGTTTCTTCCCCCACCCCCCAAAAAGCACTATTCATTTCCCTGATTTCTCTCTCCCCCCACCCCACCCTATCCACCCCCTTCTCCACCCCGTTTCTTTTCGTTGTCCCCCACCACCCTCCCTCTCTTCTTGCTAAAACCCTCCCTAACCGCGACCTCTTCCTCCTTCTCGCTGCACAATCCTCTCAACTCTCTCTCGGTCGCCTCATCGCAGTCGCTCGCCGCCTCCGACCCTTCCTCCTTCGCAGCTGCAGCCTCACTTTCGGCCCTCCATCGCAGTGTCGTAGTCATGGCCCTCTGAATCGCCTCGGTCTATACTCTTCCTCTGGCCTCAGCCTTGCCTCCACCCTCCATCATCTTCTTCAATGATCCTCTCTCTCGGACACGCGTGTCGGAACGTGTCAAGAAAAATTGATCACATGTCGGAAAATCTGACACGTGTTGACCGCATGTCCAAGTGTGTCCGAGCATGTCAAAGATGTCGACGCGTGTTGGACACGACACGGTAGCTCCAGTAATGTGTCCGTGCTTCATAGGGAACAACACCCTCATTTATAACTTGACCGTCACCTCCAATTGCTTTATCAGATGCAAAATTTTCTTCATATATCTTAATTAATCCACGATGCAAATAACTAAAGTAAATTAGCAACATTGTTCTCATTCCATATGTGTATATATATATTTCTAGAAAACTTAAAAAGAAGCTTTTAAAATTTGCAATTTACCTCATTTTCAATGTCTCTAATGAAGCTTTCATAGCTTCTTGAACGATATCAATTTTTACTAAATCAATCTTTCCCTCAACATATTCAAGTGTTGGGCAACAATAAAAATTTCCATCATGGAAAAGGCAAACCCATGCTCACTTATTGCTCATTTTGACCATACACAAAAAACGCAATGTATGTTGTAAGTAGCCTCATAATTGGTTTTTTTAACTTTATCAACCTAAAGTGCCATCAATATGTAAAGATTTTGATTTGAGCATGAGAGCTTGCACCGACTAATTTTTGGTTATTTCTATATTTTAGTTCCCCGAAACAAAGAAAAATGTTTGATGAAGTTAATTAATTTTTCTACTCCTAGGAACAAATTTATTTTTAGGAATAGATTTAGAATATAATTAAGAAATAAAAAAAAGTTAATTTTTTGTTCTCGGGAGCATTTTTAGAATCAAGCCAATCTTTTTCTCTTCTCTTTTCTTCATTTTCTTTCCTTTTTCTTCCTCCTCGTCTTGGATGGGCAAGGCTTCACCGCTTTGGAGAGGTTGCCAGACCTCAAGGTCAGTAACCAGTTAGAGGAGGAAGAAGAAGAGAAGGAAAAATGAATACAAAGAAAAGAAAAAAAGGAAAAAAAAATCTCATAAAATTATTAAAAAATTAAAAGAAATTCTATGGTATATATATATATATATATATATTTTTTTTTTTTTTAAGTTTGTACCAAATGCATTAATGTTCTTTTTCTATTTTATAATAGAAATTTTGTGCAGTTACCAAATGCCTTTAAATGTTCAGAAACTTATTCAGAAAATTAAATCATAAAAAATTATCTAGAAATTGTTCCTAACAACATAATGATTATCACATAGACCCTAAATATTAAATCCTCTTTGTCTCATAGTTACAAGCTAAATTTCTCTCTAATTTACGAGAATTTAACTACGTCAATTTTCTAACTAATCTTTGAGCAATGATGTCATCTCTAATTTATGAAAATTTAATTAGGTCAATTTACTAACTAAAATCTTAGTTAGTTTTGCTCAGCATAATTAGTTTACTTTCGAGATCACTAATCATGGGACAAGAATAAAAAAATTATCCCATGCACGCTCATCTACTTTCAAGTTCAAAACTAAACAGTCAGTTTACTCAACATATGCGAAGAAATGAGGCAAATGAATTATATAAAATAAGACAGACAACACTCGGTTTGCGACCATGACAATATTCCTTTAGACTGTTTTATCGCTAACTTTGTGACCACCACATAGCTCAACACTTGCTCACAACTCAATTAGACCAGGACCACATTGCTTGCTTGTGTGTGAGTACTCCAATCAAGCTTGACACCTTAATGACGTGATTTTGCTTTCCAGTACCATTTCGCGCCATGCACTAGCAACACCGATTGATGTTGATATCAAACTTTTCGGATTATGTACGATCGAATGGACTGAACCAGCACAAATGTATAATATGTTTAGAATTAAATTGATCAATTTTTTTGAACTAAATTAGCATAATTATAATAAATTAAAAACTTCTTTTTTATTTTTTGTAATTTTCCCAATTCGAACGGTCGCAAGCGAGTCGGTGACTGATTTTGACATCGAGCATATTAAAATTACTTTCATGCTTATCTGTCAAGTAATTAACTAATTACCTCATGTTTACTTCATGCAATGCCGTGCATGAAAAAGAAATCACCGCCTCGTGTACTCATTTTCTACTGGCGGCGGGAAACGAAGCATCGACGACGGCGGCCGGTCCCGTCGTCCGGGTCCGGTATGGGCTATGCAGCGACGGTTGTCGTCGTCCGCATCTCCTTCTTCCTCCACCGGATAAGAAGATAAAACAAGCAAAAACCACACACGCACGAAGCAGAAAAAGCACCACTCTCTCTCTCTCTCTCTCTCTCTCTCTCTGCAACTCCTCCTCCTCCTCACTTCCCATGGTGCCTCTCCTCTCTCCCCACGCCGCCGCCGCCGCCGCCGCCGCCGCAGCCGCCGCCGCGACCGCCGCGCCTCTATTCTTCGCCGGATTCGCTCCTCTCTCCGCGGCTCCCCGGTCTCGCTACCTCTCCGCGCGCGGCAGGGCTCGCCGCCTCCTCCTCCTGACCGGCTCGCTCTCGAGCGACCGGTTCCGGTCGATCGAGGCTCGGTCCGGGCTCCCGCAGCCCCGGACGCTCTTCCCCGGCGGCTACAAGCGCCCGGAGATCAAGGTCCCCACCCTCGTCCTCCAGCTCGACCCCGACGACGTCCTCGATGGCTCCGCGGCGGCGGCGGCGCTCGACTCGATCGACGAGGCGGTGTCGGGCAGGGTCGGCATCGTCGTCCTCGGCGGCGGCGAGGGCACCGGGAAGAGGCTGTATGAGGCGGCTTGCCTGCTGAAGTCGGTCGTGAGGGACCGGGCTTACTTGCTGATCGCCGAGCGGGTCGACATCGTCTCTGCGATCAATGCCAGCGGCGTTCTGCTGTCTGATCAAGGTGAGTGATGACTGATGAGACCATTTTGTGAATTCGGGGGGAAAAAGAGTTGTGCATTTGAATTTGATTTTCGGCCTAGCAATCGGGTCTTGGTAGAAGTGGTCAACATCGCTCCGGTGCTTGAAACTTTTATAGTCCTAGAGTGTGGTTTAGGGCTTGGACAGTGAATTTTGTGTAACAACTCTGTAGAAGTACTGCCCTTTGGAGATCCTCACGAAGTGGATTTTTAGTAAGTGGAAATGCTGTGAGAAATGCTTAATCTGTGAGTTAGGGCACTTAGCTAGTTGCAATGGTCTATCCTGCTCTGTGGTCGGTTATGAAGGCCTCCTTATGCTTTCTTCCTGTGTGCTTTTTCAAGAGAAGATAATTCAACGCCAGAAAACTTGAAGTTGTACTTCGCCTAGGCTATATAAAGGGTGATTGGGCTACCTGTTTCTTCTGCAATTGAACCTGGATAATTTGATTTTTGTATCTCTAGTGCCTTGGTGTTAGTGTCTGTGATGTGCAGATGCATTTGGCCAAGGTGGGTATATCGATTGCCCTCTTTGGTTACTGGAAAAGCAAGGTTATTAAGCACGCTTGTATGCGCATATGCACAACGATATGCACTGCTGTGATCATTAACTTCTCTTTTAAAGATATGTATCGAGGACAAAAATATTCAGTCTTCTATGATTCTAATCCTTTCAAAAGCTGTACAACAATTAGTGGAGCTGAAATGAAAGTTATGCTTTGCCATAAATATTTGGTTTTGGTGGGAGTCTCTCTCTCTCTCTCTCTCTCTC
The DNA here is from genome assembly GCA_017140595.1 of Eucalyptus curtisii. Lineage (NCBI taxonomy): Eukaryota > Viridiplantae > Streptophyta > Magnoliopsida > Myrtales > Myrtaceae > Eucalyptus > Eucalyptus curtisii. The sequence goes on along the minus strand of CM029501.1, from coordinate 11,929,786 downwards.
TCTCTCTCTCTCTCTCTTCATAGGCTACATCAATCAGTAAAGCCCAAAGGAAAGTTTTGCTTTGCCATGAAAATTTGGTTTGATGGGTGTTATTCTTTTTTCTACACTTGTATTGTGCATATTCATCATTTTTTGAATGGAAGGTAGAGACGTTAATGAAGCCTATTACAAGTTTATTGCAATTCTTTGAAGTACGGTTTATTTCTTTATCTTTGCTTCATTAAAATGTTCTTGGTAGATCATTGTATTCGGTTAAAAGTAGGTTGATGAGGTCTCTTTGATCTTTGGTCTTTAATAAGGTTGATCAGATTTTAAAGGGCATTTCAGAGAATTATTTATCTTTTTCCACCTGTATTAACTCAGATTCTAACAAAATGTTGGCCTACTATATAATCTGGGCAGTATTGAACTTTTGCCTTGTGGGAAACATCTTTTTCATCAGGATACTCGTCTTTTGAAGACATTTACCCCAGTGCTTTTATAATTTATGCCTTAACTGCATCTTCCTATGTATACTACTTTTTTTTTTTTTTTTTTTTAAAGTGTTTGGCATATGGATTCTAATGGAAATCGTTATAGAACAAGGTCCATTATGTTTCTATCATTATTTACAGGACTTCCTGCTATTGTGGCCAGAAGCATGATGGCGGATTCTAAGTCTGAATCAGTGGTTCTCCCATTGGTGGCAAGGAATGTGCAGACTGCAAGTGCTGCATCAAGTGCATCTACTTCCGATGGTGCTGATTTTCTTATATGCGACATTGGCGAAGAGAACCACGAGGATAACCTTGTGTCATCTATGTTTGAAGATGTAAAGATACCAATATTTGTTAAGCTTCATTTAAGTGGTAATGGAATAACATTGGATGAGGCATCGAGGTGGATCAAATATGGTGCTAGTGGTTTGGTGATTGGATTGAAAGATTTGGACTTGTTTACTGATGGTTTGCTGCACCAATTATTCAGCACTATAAGTACATCGACGAAGGACACAAAGTTTGAACGAGGCATCCCCAAGAAGGTCATATTGGAGGAGATGGGGAACGATTTTTTCAGAAATGAGAGAGTTGCAGGCTTCTTGAAGTTGGAGGACAAAGAAAAGCAGGTAATAGAAACTGAGAAGGTAGTGTTGCTGGAAGCAGTAAATGTCATCCAGAAAGCTGCTCCGCAGGTGAGGTTCTTCATAAGTAGAGGGAAGCTTATGGCCAAAAAAATGAACAAAGTTGTTGAGATCACTCTTTAAATAATCAGCCATAATCAGTTCTTACAGTTTTCCAGTATCTGCCTAAAACAATAACTGCTGGTTGTCAATGACAGATGGAGGAGGTTTCCCTACTTGTTGATGCAACTTCTCATATTGATGAGCCATTTTTGCTGGTTATAGTGGTAATTGTGTGCTGAACTTCGACAAATTCTGGTTCCACGGTATACATTGGTATTAGCCCTTAATTTCAAACAAATTCTTTTATTATTTGAAAGAGTTTTTGATTAATATGGTTTTTTTTTGTTTTTCCCGCATTTAGCTCTAGGAGTTTTTAAATTTAAATAAAATTATGTAAATGCAATAGGGCGTAAAGGCTTCTTGGATTGTCCTATAGGTTTATGTTTTAGTTTGCATGACAAAGCTGCTTGATGAATAAAATGCAAGCAAACCAAGTCAACTGAAGTTGTCCTGATTAGCAGGGTTGGTTGAGGAATTTCATTGGCCTTTTCTTCGTTGAGAGATAAATGATATTATATAACAGCTGTGGATACGTCTGGCTATCTATGAATTCTTTGTGACACTACTTTTGGCCTCAATTTTGCATTGAGCTAGTGATTAGATGTGTTGAAGTTGAACTTGAAGTAGATTTATATGGTGCCAATGGGGACACTGTTTTTCAGTTGCAGTTTGGGGGGCCTGAGCATTTTTTTAGATAAAAAAGTTGCAGTTTGGAAGACAATAAAAGTGATATAAGTACAGATGTTTGCTTATGAACAAAGATAACAACACCTCAAAGGAATTCCTGATTTTAAATCAGTGTATACTAAACTCCAAGTTAAGTTACTGTTATCTGTTGGAATTTGGTAATTTCCTGTCACTGTATCCAAATGTATTCATTGTTGTCTTAGCAAATAGTAGTGCGAATTGCAAAATAAAGGGAATGGTAAGATATGATGTCCGTGCTATCAATAATAATTTGATCATGTAGCTTGTATTGTAATTTTCTTTCTGTAGAACCTCTATGGTATTTTTCTCCAAGAGTCTTGCACATGTTCCAGTTCATGTTTTGGTCCGAATCACATGATCTTGAGAATAATTTTATTCGGAGCAGACAATGTACTATCATTATTAACAAGAAAAACTTCAATACCAGGGGTTGTGTTGCACCCTTATCTCCCACAGTTAAGTCTTTCCCAAGTGTTACTTGCTTTTCGGTGGCAAATGTGCCAACCAGAAGCACTCACATTTAATATGTTTTAATGCTGTTCAAATTTGTATTTTTTTTTTCCTTGGCAAATGAGAATTTCTGTAAACGTTGCAATAAGGTTGGATGTAAGCAGACTGGTGGCATGCAATGGAGGCTCCAAAAAATAAGATGAAAAAAATTTACAACTATTTGAAAAGAAAACCGGCTGAGGAAGGTGATTGTAAAACTTGATCTTCTGGCAGTATGAACACTTACAAAAACTAATAACGTCATATTCCAAATCAGAAGCTTTGTAGTATATGTTGGCTTGGCCATTGTGCTGTAGACCATATGAGAGTCTTTATTGAGGTTTTGGTTCTGAGTTCTTTATTCCGTGTTTTATCACCAGGGTGAATTTAACTCTGGTAAATCAACTTTTATCAATGCACTTCTTGGGGAGAGATATTTGAAAGAGGGAGTTGTTCCCACAACAAATGAGATCACCTTTTTACGGTATTCCGAATCTGATTCTGATGAGAAACAGCGCTGTGAGAGGCATCCAGATGGTCAGTACATATGTTATATTCCTGCTCCTATCCTTAAAGAAGTAAGCAAATCTAATCTGTCTTCAGCAAATGCTTAATGCTGTGCATTATGTGAGCATTCCATCTTCTTTAATAATACCTTTATATATAAAAGTGTGGATGTCTTATTCATTGAAAGAATTCTTGTGGTTGGTGGCTTGGAATGGTGAGAAATGATTTCTGCAGTTTTTCTACCACTCAAATTTTAAGTGCTTATGCTGGTCATTACTAATCTTTTGCTGTAAGACTTTAGACCTGAATGCCAAAGTCAAAAGTCAATTTCTTGCCCAATGATACTCCATAAAGTCATCAACTAGTGACATTTATAAACATTAATGTCTATTAAATTAATTCAGTGCTGAACTTTATGAACATATGGTAGCTGGGTCAATGTCCAGATGCTAGCGTCATCTCCATGGCTGGCAAATAAATAAAGTAATAAGTTTATTTTGTAAATAAAGTTTCATTTTCAAAAGACTAGTTATACACTTTACAAGAAAAGTTAAGGTATAAAAAACTGTAATATTCCTCATTCGGATACTCATGAAGTGCCCTGGACCATCGTTTCAAAATCCAACTATATAAAATAAATATTCTTTTCCAAGAAATCAGAGAGAAATCAAGATCTATTTTTTGATATCAGACGTCAAAGATCCAGAAATAGAGTGCAGTTAATTAAATGGAAAAACTGCTAGTTTGATTGTCTGAGAAAGAAACACTTAATGTTTGCAGCTATCTCAGATCCTGTGGAGTGGGGGACCCAGAATTTAGCTTTGGGGTGCAATTAAATATCTCGCATAAAATTTCAAGTATACAGTTTGAAATTTTTTCTTGGTGGCAGGGGGCACCAGTGCAACCCTAACTCCCCACCACAAGTCCATAATTTTGTGGTGTATTTTTTTCTCATTACCACGCCAGAGATGTGATTTCGTTAGAAGTTCACAATTGTAATTTATTTACCTCAATAAAATATTGTTACAATTTACCTCATTCAACTAATTTATTCATGTAAGTTGGTGCAGATGATTATTGTTGATACTCCTGGAACAAATGTGATTCTCCAAAGACAGCAACGCCTAACTGAGGAATTTATACCTCGTGCGGATTTGCTAATTTTTGTAATCTCTGCTGATCGTCCATTGACTGAAAGTGAGGTGAGTTCAAGATAAAGTAATTTATCTTCATATAGGTTTTCATTGCATTGAAAAGAGATGCCATGATTGTCTATGATGAGTTTGCATGTTACTTTGGTTTTAGAATTATTTTTCTAATATGTCTGCGGGTCATGTAGGAGTAATTCTTATCATGGTATTATAGCATCTTATGAAAGCAACAAACTCTTTGAAGGGTCAAGTAAACCTCCTTCTCCTTGCACTGTGGTAAATAGCATGTGGCATTTGGATCTTTTAGCTTTTCAGGGATGGAGTCAATGGATATATCCTTATAAGAAAATTAGTTTTCTGTACTGTGTGTACTGTTCTCAGCATCCTTAGCTTACTACTTGATCATTTATAGTTTACATAACAAGAAACAACTACAAACCGAGCTTTTCGCACTAAGGCGCCCTTTTATTTTCTATAGATCTAATTTTCTGGTCGGTTGATAGATTCTGATATTGGCCATTTCAGCTTTTGATAATCATCTCTCTATTCAATGTCATTCTTTGTGTTATGCACATCCATTTTCCATAAGTCTTTTGTAATGGCTTTCTTAGCAACTTTTACAGCTAGATACTAATTTATGACATTAGTCTGCAACAATTACTGACTTGAGCTTTTGTTCATGTTTTTTTAGGTAGCTTTCCTCCGGTACACTCAGCAATGGAGGAAGAAAGTTGTCTTTGTTCTGAATAAATCTGACATTTATCAGAATGATCTTGAGGTATAAATATTCATTCAATGCCTTGACTTTTAGTTAGTTTTAATTTCAGTGATGCTTTAGTGGAATTTGTGCTTCTCTAATCGAGGACTATCTTATTCTATGCTACTGGCACAGCTTCAGGAAGCTACGTCTTTCATCAGTGAAAATGTGCAGAATTTACTTAATGCAGAGAATGTGGCATTATATCCCATATCTGCACGATCTGCTCTTGAATCAAAGCTTTCAGCTTCCTATGAGAGTGCAAAAGAGTATACAAATTTGTTGGTCTCTGATTCTCGATGGAGAGTCGGTAGCTTTTACAAACTTGAGAAGTTCTTGTACAGTTTCTTAGATGGGTCAACAAGCATGGGAATGGAAAGAATAAAGCTTAAACTAGAAACGCCAATTGGAATTGCTGAGCGGTTAGTTTCTTCATGTGAAACTGTTCTGAGACAAGACTATGAAGATGCCAACCAGGATTTGAACACTGTACTTGGCATAGTTAGTAGTGTTAAAGAGTATGCGATGAAAATGGAAAGGGATAGCATCTCTTGGAGAAGAAAAATCTTATCACTGGTACCCCCACAGAAATCTCTCTCTCTTCTCTCTCTCTCTCTCTCTTTATTACCCTATCATGTTATCCCTTCTGTTATAAGTACCATATGTCACACTGCAGGTTGACACAACAAAATCACGTGTTGTGGAGCTGACTGAATCTAGCCTACAGTTATCAAATTTAGATCTTGTTGCAACATACGTTTTTAAGGGTGAAAAGTCAGCTACAATGCCAGCAACTGCTAAGGTGCAAAATGACATACTCGGCCCTGCTCTTCTTGATGCAAATGTAAGTAGAATCTCCTCTGCTGAGGATCCCTTTAGAACACAGAATACACTACAGCTCTTTGTGAGGATCATCTATCTTGTAGTTTTTTAATTGTTCTAAAAGATTCTTTAGTCTGAGAAGATCTAGGTGCTGGCTTTTCAGCCTGATCTCCTGGATTTTAACTGATGTACTATTTTAATGATGAAGTAAAGCATACATATATCCTGCCGTTGTTTCTGCTTATTTATGTAGGAGTAGCTGGCTCAAATTAGCATTTATTGGTGTTCTTTGGATTTTTACTGTGTAGAAACTTCTGATAGACTATGTGAGTTGGTTACACTTGAGCAATGACGGTCAAGGCAGGCTTTACAGGGAATCTTTTGAAAAAAGATGGCCATCGTTAGTACATTCAAACACTCAGATGACATTGGAGAGGTTTGACTTGCTGAGGAAGTTAGATGAACAGTGTCTGAAAGTCTTAGAAAATTTCAGTGCCAGTTCTGCTTCTAAGACGTTTGACCAAGAAATTAGAGAAGTGGTGAGTTGTGTTTTCCCACTATTCTTGAGCTCAACACCTGCATGAGTGGGTTGTTGCGACTACTTATATTACATTCTCTTGCCAAGCATTTGGAAATTTTCACGTCAATAGTTGTACGTGTTGTGCTATTCATCTATGCATGCCTTATTCAAGGATCTCTTTTCCTCTGGACTGCTAGATTTGGTGAGCAATTCCTTTTGTTCAAGTGCTGTTGCAGTGTGATTGGTACTCAATTCAATCATATCTAATCATCTGACTGTCCAGAATCCATGTAATTAGTATTTATGCATAAGTATGTACTATTCTTGGATATTCAGAGTCAGGAAAACATATCTCAGAGTTTCCCCAGTAATCAGTTCGTTTTAGCAGTTAAGCCATAATCAGTTTGCTGAGCCTTTCTTTCTCCTATTGTGGAACCTCCCTGATTCAGATGCAAATACCCTCTAATTGAAATGGGATCCCTTTCCTATCCTAATAACTTTTTGACATTGAATACTTGTTAATTTACTGGATATGTCACAAAATTAGTGATTTAAACATTCGCTTCATTTAATTTGTCATTGATGTGGGATATGTCTTTGATTCAGTTTCTTGGGACTTTTGGTGGGCTTGGAGCAGCAGGGTTGTCTGCTTCCCTGTTGACATCTGTGTTACCTACAACTCTGGAAGATCTTCTGGCACTCGGCCTTTGCTCAGCTGGCGGGTAATGGGTCTCCTTCCAATTTGAACCCCTTCATTTGTAGATGGTTTTCATAATTTTAGTCTCTCTTTTTGAAAGTTCTGTTTGACTCTCTTCTCAATGCGGGCAGCACCTTGTCCCAATGACACTTCAGGTGCGTTTGGTTCAGCTTTGCAAATGAGCTTTGGGTGTAATGCAAATACTGAAAGTCAAAGCTATTTGGGGAAATGCAAATTGTGTTTAGTTAAAACCTCTTTACAAATGGACTTTTAGTTGAATGTGTGTTTAGCAAAAAAACTTTTGCAATGGGCTTTGGGTATATTATATATATTATTATAATTTTTTTGTTTTGAAAAATGAACCAAATCCTTCGCCGGACCGGCAAAGGGTTGTCTCCTTTTATTAATAAAGAAAAATAAAATTAACCAGGGACAAAATCGGAAATTTGAAAAATTGGTAAGGATAGTTTTGGATGGAAAAAATTAGTTTCAGCATTTGGTCAATGCTGAAACCCCTATTAGTATTGGGCTTTCAGCTTTCCCAAGGTTAGCATTTGGCCGAAAGCTCATTTAAAATGGTTGCTAAATGGTTCAGTATTTCCCCAAGGGGTTTTGGGGGCTGAAAGCCCCTTGGGAATATTGAACCAAATGCACCCTTCATGTTCCAATCTCGTCCCTTTTTAAATACTCAGTCATGAAACTTAAAATATCACTTGGACCTCATATTTTGTTTGTCATGTGGCTTTGGAAGTTCCCCTACCTATTTCAGAAAGGCATATGTAGATTAAATTCCTTGCCACTCCCTTATTTGGAAATTTCTTGTGGTCTATTAGGACTTTCCATTGTGGATCCACGTTAGATATATTTTACTTTTATATTTTCTTTCGCATTTGGGATTAAGTAACCTTTACTCAATGCGAGGTATTCCTAATGACTCATGCACAGCTCATAAAGCTCTTGAATACGAAGTACAAATGATTGCAACGTTCCTTGAAAAATCAATGCCTTTTTTCAGAAAAGTGGTAATGCGGGACTTTTTGCTATTTAAGTATCTGGACTGATAAAAAGAAGAGGAGATGTTGAATTGGATAGTGTGAAAATGATGTTCCTGCCTTTGAATTCTGTATCATCTGGGTTTCGTGGATCTGCAACTCATCTTTTCTTGGATGAAACAGAAGTTCTGAAATTATCCCAGCCCTCTATTCTTTTATTTTATCTTCCATCTAATCTTATTTTTTAAATTACAGGCTATTAGCAATTTCAAATTTCCCGGCCCGTAGGCAGGTGGTGGTGAATAAGGTGAACAAGACCGTCGATGCTTTGGCACGCGATCTTGAAGAGGCCATGCAGAAGGATCTCCTTGATACTGTCATGAATATGGAAAACTTCATAAATATTATCAGCAAGCCTTATCAAGAGGCAGCACAAAGTAGACTGGATAAGATACTAAAATTGCAGGATGAAATGTCGGCTGTTCAGGATAGACTTCGCATGCTGCAAATAGAAATTCAAAATCTTCACACGTCATGAGATTTTTCTGGGTTTTGTTTGCCACATTTTGAGACACGAGAGGGGCACGATTTGCAACGGAGATGTAGATTTTCTATATACTGGGTGAAGTGAAGTTCGGCCAGTGTATTTGAGCCTTGCTTGCAGGAACTACTCTGCTGTGTATTTTTTTCTCCCTCCTGAATGTATAAATATCAGCATCTTCATATAATATATTGAAATGTCCAAGCAAATTGGTTTTGGACATTGTAATTCTGAAAATTTGGATAAAAAGAGCAAGACACTTGTTTTTAATACGTCATCAGTGTTAGTGAGAGGGAGTTGTCAATCAGCACGGGAAGTTTGAATCATCAGGATGCAAATTCACCGTTGGTCTTCCTTTCTACATTGGCCTTTCCTTGATGCATCAAGCCTGAAGCTGCATCAGGCTTTTCGTGCTAGCTGAGTAAATCCTGCATAGGGTCGAAACTCCACTAGCTAGTAGCTCAAGTTCAGACTTGACGATGACTTGAGTTCGACTTCCCTAAATTTAGGTGAAGCTTGAGCTCGAGCTACTTCAGTATCTTGTCCGATCGAGCTTGGAGCTTGACACTTCATCGGCTCTCTGTGGACTAATGGCCCAGGCTTGACTCGATTGATTTCATCCCATTCTTGCTTGCTAAAGGTCCACGTCCCTCTTGGGTTATATGACCAAAACAATAATGTGAAAAAGTAATCATCAGCATGCAAAATAACAGAGGACATGGAGGCCCTCCTTCCGAAATTTGTAGTCATGGAGAGAGACATTCTCTCCCCCACGTTCAGATACCGATAGTAGTTTATCACATCATTTAACGAATTGATATTGTAAACAAACAGGGACAATGATGGGGAGATTCTCTTCTCCACGTCCGGACACCGTTCGAAAAGCAGAGATTTGCAAAAAAAAAAAAAATTATGTACCGTCCATAAAGGTCACTTTGTACCAACAAGAATCTCTTTACCTTTTGCAATTAACATGGGAGCGACCATTGGTGTCATGACGAGTCTGCATAACGTAGAGCTCTCAATGAATTCCTCATACAATATCAGCAGAAAAACGAAGAAAAAGGTTGGGCTAAGCTATGGTGGTCAAAAGTTGAACAGAAAATTGCTGCGGTCGCGACATGTTCTGTAGGCTGTAGGCCATGAATTTGATGCCACCACCTTTCTTCCCGAAGATTGCAACTCGTGAACACACGATATAAAATATGGAAAAAAAAAAAATAAGAAGAAGAAGAAGAAGAGAGAGAGAACTCCAAGCAAGAACTTTGACCACTGCACAAAGGTAATAATAACAGCACTAATAAATATTATCAATAATGGTTGTCGCCTGTTGGTGCTGTTATCATTAGTATTATTGTAATCGTTAACACCGTTATTATCTTTTATTGTTATTATTTTTAGATGATGCTTTGCCCTTTCGGGTGAGAGGTGCTCCTGTCAATCCGTTTTTCTTGGGGAGAGTTACACCATAAATGCCTTAACTTGCGTACAACGCTCACTTTAATACCATAACTTTTCGTCGACTCACTTAAGTGCCAAAATCGAATAAAAATGATCAAATGCTTTAGGCAAGTGAGATAAATTACGTAGTTTTTATAATTAAAAATTTTATATGATGTGGCATTTTTTGGCATTGAAGTGATCACTTTTTAACAATGATTGATACTAAAGTGATTATTTTTTTTTTTACAATGACTGGCACTAAAATGATCACTTCTTAACTTGTTATATAACATTGTTTAGAGGTTTTTTTTTGGCATGAAGTGATCACTTTTTCATTAAGATTAACATTTAAGTGATCACTTTTAACAACAATTGACACTGAGGTGATCAATTTTTAACTCACTACACAACATTGTTTAGAGATTATATGCTGACCAGACAATCTGGCAAGTCATATGAGATTAAGAAATTAATAAATATTGCCACATTATATTTTTGGCGACTCAGATTAGAGTTGGCATTTAAGTGATTGCTTTTTTTTTTTAAGTGACACTTAAGTGAGTTGACAAAAAGTTGTAGCACTAACGTGAGTGTCATATACAAATTAAGGTACTTCTGATGTACTTCTCCTGTTTCTTTTGTTAAATGAACTCTCTCAAACAAGAAGATTGGGATCAATAGTGTACTGATTTGAGGTTCTTTGAACAAAATCCAAATGGGGTCTGTCAACAATTAGGCATAGATGCAGACCCTCGTAAATATTTTTCTTTATTGATAAGTGAACTATAAGGTGAAAGAAAAGAAGAAGAAAAAGAAAAGGAGAAGATGGAATGAGCAATCAGATCCAACTTTAGTCAGATTATCTTGGACCAAAGAGAGGGAGACGGTGGTAAGAGAAAAAAAAGGTCCCTTTTCCTTAGTCTATAAGGGTCTCCCTTTTCCTATGGTTGGTTAAATTTTATGACAAAAGCAAAGAAGCAAAAGGTGGATTGTGAAAGCACCATTGATGGTCAGGGCTGCCCACAGAGAGAGAGAGAGAGAGAGAGAGAGAGAGAGAGAGGCACATATTCCTGTCTGCACTGTTTTCACACCCATCTCCTTTCACTTTCTTCAACACTACATGCATGCTCTTTAGTCCCACCAATAGGCGTAATCGAGCCGTGACGCGATGTGGTTCGCTGCTTGCTCTTGATTCAACTCGAATGTTCAAAGCTGTATACCCTATGCAAGTTCGAAAAGTCGAGCTCAATTAAACTATATATGATCTCTAAAGCTTGACTCGACTCAATTTGATTATCAAAATGCAAATTCTGCTCTAAGTTTGTGTGGAACTCAAGCTCTAATTTGAGCTTGTGCTTAGCCGATCTCAAACTCAAACTTGAGTTTCAAGAGTACAATACATATATTTGAAGAATCATTTTGTTCAAACGGGTATGACATCTTATTCTTCTATTAACAAAATCAATTATGTTAAAAGAAAAGGACCTACTTTGGAATTTGTAAAATCAAATTTCAATATATTTCCTTAAAGTGGTTAGTTTTTTATTCACCATATCATCCATAGAAGTTATGTTTTCTCCTGTATAATGATACTTCTCTTGACAGGTCCCTACAGTGGTTTTGGTGCAACTGTGTATCAGCTGGTGCTGCCTAACTTCGTAATAACTTTTCTAAATCAAACAAAAAAGAGTAAACACCTGTGTTTTATTTCCTGCACTGCACACTGGGGCAGCATAGGAAACATAAACAAATGAAGCACCATCTGTGTCTGATATAATCAAGACAAGAACAAAAAAAAAAAAAAAAAAAGGGAGAGCAAAACAAAATGCACTAGGAAGTGTATAATTGGACTTGCAACTTCCACCTGCTTTCATTTTCGTTAAGTTTTGTACTCTTGGCTTTTGGTGTCCAAATGTGATATCTACAGTGTTAGAGAAATTCGATGCTGACTGCATTCTGTAAGCTAGGAACACCAGGGGAGAGATCCAGTTACTTGTAAGCTCATGAAACACCTTGTAAATCTTAGGTACTAGTGAAATTCAGGTTTTTGACCTATGTAGTTTAGCTTGATTCAAAATAATCTGCAAGCAATTAGGCAATTGACTTAGAACAAATTACCTCAAATTCTCGAGCTAGTTAGAATTCACAAACATTTCAATGAACTACACAACCTTGGGATAAATTTTGTGTAATCACTGTTAATTATTTTAAAAGCAAAATAAACTAATTTTTTTGTTCACAAATACCACATTAAAAGCAAGCAGTTATAGTTTCCACCATTGTAGACGATAATCTTTTATTTCTAGTCACATAGTGGAAAAATACGGGTCGACTACCTGTATCACAATAGAAATGTAAGGAGTACTTGCTGCATTGCATTGCCAATATTAGAAAATCATGTGCCTCAGAGATTTGTGCTAATTGTCACTTCAGATGGCCTAATTTAGGTCAATCCATTGGTGGTCATAAGCACATTTTGGGCTGCTTCAGAGGACTTGGCATTAGAGGGTCAAGCCCTTGCATCCCCCTGCTTGGCTCCATTATTCATGGATTGAGATTTATTATTACTTGTGATTTTGTACCAACTCTCGTTGCACAGCTAAAAAAGCGTTTGGAAATGATTTTCAAAGTAGCTTTGAGCACTTAAAAGTGTCTTGAACAATAGTTTGGGTGTTTGATAATTGTTTTTAAAAAAAAAAAAATTTGGTGTGAAAACTGCCTTGAAAATGTTCAAAACCCAAAGCCTCCCCTCTGCATCGGCTTCTTAGCAATTTCAGTAAGCACTTTGCCCTTTAATGAGTATTTTCAAATTTAGCCCGATCAACTAAAAATGTTTCCTCTTCTAACCTTCTATCTGCATTTAAAGAGAGTGAAAAATAGAGCGATGATCGCGATTAGTTGTCAAAGATGGGGTCATGTGACGCTAGCATCTCAGGCTAAATAGTCCCTAGGTCACTTGACTTTAATGCCACCTTACATGGGGCTGCGCAGCCTCTGACAAACACTCGTTAGGATCACACGGCCTCAATGACGCCTTGCCAAGATCGTGCGACCCCGACAACACCTTACCTCGGATCCAATAGCGGTCTCTGTGGTGATGCCTTTGCTTCCCCTTCTATAGCATTTTTTTCTTCTTTTTAAATGTTCCAAATACCAATTATTAAATGCTATTTGCTTGAGTTGAGAACATCTTTAGTCAAAGGAAGATGCAAAGTCTTATGGCCAAAGATATGGCAGATACACTCTTATATGATAGTTGGTCAACAATAGCAAGTGTGAGATCAGAGCAGAAATCAGTCGACCTATCAGCATAGCCCTACTTTAATTTGAGTTCGCAATCGAGTAATCATCGATTCGTCAGTCAAAAGTATAAGAATACTTTTATCAAGGGGCAATCCCAATGTAGATTACATATATCTCGATGGTTTGGACCGCGAAACAGCGTCAGGTGTATTGCCATGGCCAAATCATGTTCACGGCCAAAATCAATTGAGACTATTTTATGACGCTGACTCGGGGGTAGTCCAAGCATTTCTTGAACTTTTTGGGTTTTGAAGATTGGGAATATCAAACTAGCTGCATGGCCGCCTGGAAGTGGGAACAAATAACACTTTCCATGTGCCCAACACTGGGAAAAAGTTGCCCTTGTCAGCGAGAAATTTATGTTCTTTGATAACTATTGACATCCATAAATTAGATAAACAAAGCTTTTGAATATCTTCAACCAATGAGCGGTTCCGTACACATTTGGCATTTAGTTAGCCATTCCGCATCAGCCAACAAATTTCCTTTTCAAAAAAGGGATTAGTAAAGCTAAAGAACAAGGGCCTGCTGCTAGCTTTTACTCTTAATAGAATGGTGCGCAATTCTTGTAAAACTAAGTTATAATGCTCTCATGAGAGCCACTATTATTTAAAGAATAAAGCAAAGTTCGTGCATTGGCTCATCCGAAAAGCTAAGAGATATTCTTAGATATTAGAGCGCACCAATAGGTCGCTTTACATATGGTCGGTGGTTTTAAAATTTTTATTGTGGGTGTTTTCAAATTGACAGTCTATCATGTCTTGATGATATTATGTCATTATAATTTAACACCATTGGATCATGGTTTTTAAACTTGACATGTCAATGATCAACGGACAGGATTCGATTCGATTCGATAATGGGTAATCCAGCGGTCGTAGTAACCTGACCCGTTTTTAGTTCCGTTTGAAATGGGGGTGCAATCACTTTCCTATACTTAGAAATCTGTCGGGGAGCTTTTGCTACTTTCACGTGGCAGTGTTGTTGGGCTAAAGAGCTAAGTCATGCACCGACAGTATATATGGTGCGTGGATTTTGATTTGATGTTGTTGTTTCATGCAAGGAATTGAGAAGGTTTAGAGGGTGAACGGACACGTCTTTTGGGTTCAACGGAGAGAGAAAAAGAGTTAGGTCTTCATCGGCACTGGTTGCTAAATCAGTGAGAGTGGGGGAAGAGTTTCTGTCTTTGGGTCAGCGAAAATGCATAGTTTTTTGATTTCATCATGCAGTGACGGAGGAGCAAATATGCAACATGGCCAGATCTCAATAGATCTTTGAGAGATTGTGTAAGAATTGGCATTTAATTCAGGAACAGTGACCTTTCGTTTTGTCTCGTTTTTTTACAACGTAGGACTCGTGGCCCAAAACTGTTTTTTCCACTGTCATTTGGGTTGCTTAGTTGGCTTGCTTGCAGACTCCAAGTTGGTTTTTCGCGCCCTAGGATTTGGTCAAACCTAAGATCAGGTGTGTAAGATCAAGAAGTGACTGTCCTCGTCCCTACATTAATGTTTTGTCTTTGACTAAATTGGAAGGCTAATTAAATCTGATGTTCGATTCGTAGGACCATGAGATAGCGACCCGACATCAGTTGACAGAAAAAGGAGAGTACATTTTTAGATGAGTCGTCAGTGATGCGTATTGTGATTAGGGTTTGGAAGTTTTTCCTCTTAATTTATGCTGCACGAATGCATGTGGCCCTCGTTAACATGAAAAGATGGTAAAATCAAAGTAGGGATCGCAAAGTAAAAATTAGAATGAGAGCCTTCTGGTTCATTTGATCTTCTTCAAAGTAATCTGAATAAAACATTTAAAGTCAGTCTCAAGGCATTATGAAATACATGATTGAGCTGTGGATGTTCAAGAGTCCTCCAAAACGAATTCTCAGCAACATAATAATCTTGGGAAAAGTATAAAAAAGTCATAAACCTATTACATTGAAATCAATTCAGTTCTAAATATTTCAATTTGACTAATTTAGTTCTAAATTTTTTAGCATTGGTACAAATTCAATCTATTTAGCCAATTTAAGCTCGAAATGCGACGTGGATGCCGTCGGTCTTATGTGGCACGGCTATGACGTGAACAAATTTTATAATTTTTAAATATTTTTCAGAATTTTTAAATTATTATTTTTTCTTTTCTTTGCTTTTTTTTTTCCTCTCTTTTTCTTCACCCTTTGAATAGTGAGGTCGTCGACTCACCATCGTTGGTCACAGGTTGGTTTGGGCAAGGGCCTTTGTGCTCTCGCCGGCCACAGGCGTGGGCATTGAGCCCCTGCCTAGATCCAAGAATAATTTCTATTCAAAAAAAGTTTTTTCCATTTCTATTTCTGGAAATATTGAAGTAATTTTTTTTTTTTTTTACTTCTTGTTTCTGTTTTAAATCTATTTTCTAGCCATTTTTTTATTCGAGGAATAGAAAAAAATTAACTGATATTATCAAACGAAATTTTGTTCTTTTTTTTTTCTAGAGAATAAAATAATAGAAATATAGAAAAATTAAATGATTACCAAACATGCTTTTAATATAATAAGCTATGCATTAATTAATCAAATGAATATGAAGATATAGTAGATATTGATGAACTTAAGGGTTTCTTCGCTTATAGCTAAAAATAACCAATTTTTTTTTTTTTTCTTTCCCATGAAAATTTAAAGTATTTAGATTTGAGAAAATTATGAATAATTTATATGTGAACTACGCGAGTCAATATTTACGTATCGTGAAAGTTGTAAGGATTCTGCATTTAAAAAGTCGAAGTGCGTGAATTACAAATTTTAGAGCATGTATGAAATATAAAAGGTAAAACTCAATCCATTATTTTGGATATGCAGTGTTGGAATTCATTTCGTAAACTTTAGATGCATTAAATTGGCTGGTTGGTGTCCATGGAAGCCAAGCCCTAGAACATTGTGAAATGCATGACTGACAAGTGTGTCGTTAAGAGTTCTTCAAATGTACCTAGAATGCATATACATGCATAAAATAATTAGGCTAATAAATCATTTATTATTCTATCAACTTACAAAATTTATCGCCTAAGATAAAATTTTGTTTTGCTAAAATTGTTATCACTCCATTACTCTAATTGCCGGTTTAGTTGAACATACAATCTTTCATAATCATAAGACACTAGAATTCCAAGATAGGCATTCTTACCAAGATTTTACGTGGAAAATAATAAGCCTTATTCAAAGTTTTCAATTCTCTATCTTTAAAATACACATAACATGGATCAATAGATGAGGAACATCTACCCTTTTCAAGTCTAAGATTTTGAGAAAAAATACAAATCAAAGCATGCCCCCGAGCAACGCACTGTATAAACAACTTATATACAAGTAAGTTTGCCTATAAGAGGTGGTCGATGAGCGGACGGCCATCCAAGCAACAATCTTACATGAGAAAGCCCCGGCTGCCCAATTTTGGCTAAGGCCTAGCCCAACCTAGCCTGCAAACTTCTATGTAAAATTTATGACTAAATGTATAAGAAGTCCTAAAACTTATCAGGAAAATGCAATTGAGTTCTAAAACTTTTAAAAAATACAATCAAGTCCTAAAACATGTCACGAAAGTGCAGTCGAGTCCTAAAAATTTCAAAAAGTATAATTAATGGAAGGACTTGATTGGATCAATTTGACAAGTTTTAGAATACAATTGCACTTTTCGAAAGAATTAGGACTCGATTGCACTTTCTTGATAAGTTTTAGGATTTTATTATATTTTTTGAAAGTTATAATTAATGCAGTTTTATAACAAGTTCTAGGACTTCTATTGCACTTATCCCTAAATTTTATGTTATGGGTTAGACTTGGGCTACACATTAGGCACAACCTTTAGACCTCGTTTGAGCCTATCCAGTGATCATTTCTATGAATTGCCATCTAAGGGTGCGTTTGGTAACGATTTTGTTCCTGGGAACAAATTTTTTTTATCATCAATGGTTTTTTTTTTATTCTATTTATGGGAACAATTTCTAAATAAAGGAATGCGTTGTGTAACTGTCCAAAATTTATATTCCCGGAATAGAAATGCTTTTGATAGGATTCTTAAATTCTTTGTTTTTTTTTTTTAATTTTTTAATACTTTTATTATATTTTTCTTATATTTTTTTTTTCTCTTCTTCCTCCTTCTTCTTTGTAGCCAGTTGTCGGCCTTTGTTGTAGTCGGCGGCCCGACTAGGCGAGGTTCGGCGAGCTCGCCAGATCTGGGTGAGGTTGAGCCTCGCCGTGGCTGTGTGAGACTCGGCCTCACCTTGGTTGGGCGAGCTTAGCCTCATCAGATTTGGGAGAGGTCATCGTGGCTTGGCGTCGGCTCTTGATGACACTTCGGTGAGGTCGCCAGGCCTCGCTTGGCCAGTCGCCGGCTTGGCCGATTGCCGGCCATAGCCGACGTTGGCGACCAGCCAAAAGGAAGAAGAAGAAAGGGGAAGAGAAGAAGAGCAAAGAAAATAAAAGAGGAGAAAAGAAAAAAAAAATAGAAACAGATTCTAGGAATTGTTATCAAGAACAAGAAATTACTTTTTTCTACTTCTTGATTCTGTTCTGAATCTATTCTTGGGAACAAAAAAATAGATTTTTGTTCTTGGGAACAAAAATTTTATCAAATAAATTTCTGTTCTTTTTTCATTCTAGAGAAAAAAAAATAATTATTCCCCGGAAGGTTACCAAATAGGTCCTAAGAGAGCAGCAATGAGGGACGCGATTTATTCTACTTGGTCAAAATTGGTGGGTCAATTCATTTTCTTAGAACCGCACCCAAAAGTTTCCTTCCTCACCGTTCATTCTCTTAATTTCTTTTCATTTCTTAGGTTAACCGAAAAGCAAAAGAGGTTAACTTTATGAAGTTTCAATCTTGAAGTTTGATCGATAGCAATAAATAACCTGCGTCTTTAGTTTTAACTTTTCTGCTACCTTCACAAGAATAAAACATTGACATTTTTACCACTGCTAGAATTTTTCTCATAGGTAACTGTTTGGGTTTGATAGATAAATTGATATAGAATCCTTGAAGTTGTTTTCATGAGAGGCAATTCCGTCGAAAACTGGTTTGTTTTGCTTCGATTTTCTTTCCCCCACTTTTTCTAAGAAAACGAAAGAAGTGATCCACCAACTGATCCACCTTCTTATGTTCCCGCTCACCAATGCACAAACCCAATTACCAAATATGATTGAGCAATTGTAGCAATACTTCCGGGTCTACGGTGGTAGATTAAAACCTATAAACATTTAGAACTACCCTTTTAACTTTTCGATAAATTCATATCGCTCTAATTTTCAAATTCACTTGAGATATCTATTGATTCTCACAAAGAATTATATTTGCAAATGTCGCGATTCTTGATGCTCATTTTGAGTAGATTGACAAAGGAGCATCAGTTAGAGTCGCGACAAATTTAGTGGAGAAATACTCGCTTTCTGAGCCATGTTTGGTCGTCGTGATTACTTGACCACATAGGCTAGAACACATAAACTCATTACAGTGGCCTGACCTACTAAAGCATATAAACCCATGAAATGCTCTGCCTTTCTCCTCCACCAATTCACCATGGTAAGGTAGCTAGAAAGGCTACAGGCCAAAAAGGAGCACATTACAACCCCCTTCTTTCTCCCTGCCTTCACCTATAAATTCAGCTTCAACTCCTTTCACTCCTCTCTCATGTTCACTCCTCCCTCTCTTTCCCCAACCCACCTCTCTCTCTCTCTCTCTCTCTCTCTCTCTCTCTCGAGAATGCCCTCCTATCTTGCTTCAATTTCCATCACATAAGTCCAAACAACCCCTTTTTTTTACAACCCAATTCAAACCACAAGGCCTGCCCTGCATCTCCCCTGTTTCTCTCACGTTCTAATTTTCCATCAGTTAACCAAACTACGCAATTTTGTGGATAAGGAGAAAACGAAGGAAAGAAAAGAAATGTCCTCAAGCGTGTGCCAGGGGCTGCAATCATGCCTCGAGCCGAGACGCGTCGAGCCACGCCCTCTCAAGCTCAAGCTTGCCCCGCGCAGACCCGCCGCCGGCTCTGACGCTGCAGCCAAGATGAAGACAGCGATGGCCCAGCCGGGCACTGAAGCCACGGACTGGAGCTTCCTTCAAGCTTTCGCCCCCGCGGAAGAGAAGAGCAAGGGTGAGCAAACCGCTGTCTATGTCCACCCGCTCCTGAAATGCTCCTCCTCCTTCCTCAGCGACCAGAGCCTTGAGATGTGCACTGAGTCACTCGGAAGCGAGACCGGCAGTGATGTCGGCGATGGTGAGGCCCCGCTCCTCTCTCCTAGAGGAGGCAGAGACTACTGCCCTGCGATTCGGCTTGTCGGCGATGGTGAGGCCCCGCTCCTCTCTCCTAGAGGAGGCAGAGACTACTGCCCTACGATTCGGCCGGCGAGGAAGAAGCTGAGCCAGAGCGGCTCGTTCCCGCCTCCACTAACGTCGGTCGGCAGCTCCACGGGGCTCCAGGTGCGGTCCTGCCGGGAGGGGGGGAGGCTGGTGGTGGAGGCGGTGGCAGTGTCATCCCGCCACAGCTTCTTCCATGTGGAGCGGAGCCATGGCCGTCTCAGGGTTCGCTTCTTGGAGGAAGGTGATGGCCCTGAAACCGAAGCTGAAGAAGAAGAGGAAGAGGAGGAAGTGGAAGCAGAGAGGGAGGAGGTAGAAGAGGAGGAGGAGAATTTGAGGGTGGAAGGAGAAGACTTTGATGATGAAGAGTTTGAGGAGGAGGAAGAAGAGGGCATGGAGGGAAATAGGGGGTTCGTCGGGGGCGAAATTGGAAACGGAAAGTGCTTGAGGACGAGCATGGGGTGGTGCAAAGAAGGTGCAGCCTTGAATTGGAAGCCCAAGCCATGTTGGGTGGCTACTTGAGACCTCTCTATCAAACACCAATCACTATCATAACTAAGCTCATATACTCTCCCTCTCTTCTGTGGACTGATTATTGATGTTGGGTGAGGAATTATGGTAGTTAGACATACTTGATTTTGTTACTGCAATCCCATGTCTCGACCTTCTTATGTGTAATGTGAATTCAGAGGGGTTGTTTGCGACTACAACAATTTGCTAAGGATTAGGGATGTACTTGTTAACCGGCTCGATGAGGTGATGTGATGTGTCTATAATAATAGCATTAGTTATGTCACCCGGAGGTTTTTAACTATCTATTTGCTTTATGAGTTGCCTCTGGGCCATCTCCCCCACAAGACAGTTGGTATGGATATGTGATTAGAATGTTTTTACGGTTTGCATGGGCCGTGCATAATTTCCCTCCATCCTTAATGACTCAACAATAAAGTAGGTCACACTGATTAGCAAATATCAATCTCAACTAATATTCCGATGGGGACTTTGGATTTCGCGATTCATGACTCTATTCGGCATGTTGAATTCCTTTGAATCACGTCCTTATGAACTCAACTATTTTCCTGGACAACAAGGGTATTTAAAAGTGCATGAGGCGTGAAGACCGCATTTGCTTTGAGGACCTAGCTACTTTACCGTCATGATGCATAACCACATGCATCCCACCTCAGCATGGTGGTCCTCACTCTATCCTCCTAAACGAGAAGGAAAACCAAAACTTCAAAAATTGTTGACATCTCCAAACATAGTTTTCGTAAAAATGAGCTTTAAAAATATTGAAATATTATCCTACATCATTTGATAATGTGTCCCAAATGCTCTTTACATTCATGTAATCTATCTTGATATGAGAGTTTAAGCTTTTGAGTTAAACTTTTTATACAAAATTCATGATGAATTCGCAAACATACGTACAAACTACACCAAGATGGGGGCCATCTTATGAACAGTGGACGTGAAGGAAAAGCTGAGAGTTGTCCTAAATACGAAACAGGACGCCTCACGTGTAGAAAAACGTGGGTAAGGAAGAATTCCCATTGGGTGTCCGAGCAGGAGGGATGGTACGAACGTCTGGTAACGATCAGGTCGGAGGCCCACGACGAACGCATCGACGGGGACTGAGCTCATGGACGATTTCATCGGCCACGTGGCTGCCTTTTTCTTTTACCCAAATCCTCCCCAGATTTTTAAAGCACCCGAGGATGACGTGATATTTTCTTACCGGTTCTTGAAGAATCTGATCCCTCTACTTCTTGGAAATTGCAAAACCTCCGCCCCCCCTCATCAATCTTTTCTCTCAATCTCCTTTCCCTAGCGCTCTTCCATTTCTTTGTAAATCGGGTCTTGGTAATCACGTGTTAATGTATCATGTTTTCCTCCGAATAAGCCTTTACTATGTGAGTAACAAGAGTGTACATTATCCACATGTAAAAATACGTTAAGCACACAAGATGATCAAATTCATCCTTTCCCTATTTCCTCCGCCTCTCTCTCTCTCTCAGCACTGCCTATACCGTGGCTGTCATATCCCGCACTGTCGCCCGTTGATTGCTGTCTTTGACGGTTGTCCTCTTCGTCCGTTCATGCAACGCCATTCACCATCCACAGCTATCTTCAGTGCTCGTTCACCAATCACTACCTTCCCTAGTGGTTAATCTCTCTCTCTCTGTTCAAGCATTGTTGCAACCGTACCTCCAATCCACTAGGTCCGATGTAGTGGTCCTCGAGCGACCTTAGCGAGTCCTGACAACAAAGATGGAGGAGGGACAAAGTAGAGCAACAAAGATGACAAAGTATTGGTGGGACAATGAAGATGGCGGCAGCGGTGGCAGGACAAGTGCTGCGGCATATATTTATCATCAAAGTAATGACATTGGAGCTTGTGCATATTCAGTCTGTAAGGCACTGTTTGGTAACCATCCAAATAGTGCATGATTCTGATTTTTTGTTTACAGAATCAGTTTGGGATGAGAATCGCGTTTGGTAAAATTTTTGTTCCCGGGAACAGATTTTGGCAAGAATTGAAAAAAAAAAAAATGTGATTCTCCGTTTGAGAATCAAAAGAAGAATCAAAACATTGGAAGTCTCCTTCTTCCCTTCCGTCGTCTCGCGACTGTCGTCCACCACCGCTCGCCGCCGTCCGCCGTTGCCCACCGCCGCCGCTTGCCACCGCCGCCAGTCGCCGTTCGCCGGTCCGGCGAGCTCGCCAGGCCAGGGCGAGGTCCGGCAAGCTCGCCGGAGGCAAGCCTAGCCACCGGCGAGGCTCGGCCTACGCCAGATCTGGTGAGGCGAGCCTCGTCGACAGCTGGGCGAGGCTCGCCTAGCCTCGCCGAGGCTTGGCCTCACCAGACGGGCGGGCCGAGCCTCATCGATGGCCGCGGCGGGCCTCGCCCGGCCCGCCGAGGCTCGCCGGATCCGGCAAGGCCGAGCCTCGGCGGGGTGGGGCGAGCCTTGCCCAATTGCCGGCGAGGCTTGGCTGACGAGGGCTGGCCTCGCCGAGGGCCGGTCGTCGGACCGGTGACCGGCCACATGAAGAAGAAGGAGAATTGGAGAAAAGGGAAAAAAAGAAAAGAAAAAAGAAAAAAAAAGGAAAAAAAGGAAAAAGAAAAGAAACAAAGGAAAAAAGTAAAAAAAATAAAATTATTTAAAAATTAAAAGAAATTAATTTGGAATAGAATCAATGAAAGCGCGGTATCAAACACAATTCTATTAGGAATAAAAATTTTTGGACGATTCAAACGCGTTTTTTTTTACTAAGAATCGGTTCTAACAGAATAAAAAATAATCATTTCTGGTCAGAATTAGTTCCCGGGAACAGAATCGTTACCAAACGCGCCCTAATTATGTTGTTAATTCTCAGCTGGATTTCGTCCAGTCGATCCTGACTCTTGGAATAGGGATTTCTTTCATGGACTATATAGGGATGTTAAATCTCAGGACATGACAGAAAGATAAATACTGGGATTTGCGGGGGTGAACAGTGGGGTATCAAGAGAAGGGAGGCCCTAGGAGAACTTGGAAAAAGGACATTTTTGAAAAAAAACACTGCACTGTGGTTGGTTACATGTTACATGGGCCATCACGTGATGGTGGGTAACATTCCTTGAAAAGAGGAGGACAGTGTCCGATCGTGGAGTTTGGCCATCCATTCGTTGATGTTTTCAGCATTAACTGATGGGGATGTTGTCGTCGACATGCACATGCACTACCCTGTTTTCCTTCTGATCTTCTTCAAAGAGAAAAAGTACTTTCGATGAGAAACTTGTTTGTACAAAATATCTTTTCTTGAATTTTTGTTATATACACGATCCGTGTAGAATTTCTTTTGTTCCTTATGCTGCGGAGAACAAGAGGTCGAGCGATAAAATAAACAAAATGAAGAAATAAATCGAGAACAAGAGGTCGAACGATAAAATAAACAAAATAAAGAAATAAATCAGACACCGAATATACGTGGTTTAGTTGGTGTGACTTACTTAAATAGGTTAAGCAGTAAAGAATTCTAATATAAATTAAGAATGAACGTAGATTATAATCACACTTGAATTGCTCAAACACTCTTGGTGTTTCCCAATCCCAACTATGCTTAATAACTCACACAATAATTAGCACCACAATTTTTCACAAAATAATCTTTCAATCTTATAAAAGAATCACACAAATTTTATCACAAGATATATTAGCTTCAACACTCTTGGTTTAAGCCAAGTTGTAATCGCTTAACTAGAATCTGAACTTCGTTGTTAGTCTTTCACAGCCCATCGTGAGCTTAACTGCCATGGAGATCTTCTAGGTTCAAGTTGCACTTGAACTTTGCCATAATTGTGGATTTCATCATAATACTAACTCCACTTGTACCTTTCACTACTCCATAAGGATTTTCTGACATAATGATCTCAATCATAGATAAGGCAACACCACTGTTGCATTCATATTCATTGAGAGATCGAACACACATATTGTTAAACTCAAAAACTACAATAAATTTTGGCTCCATAGGCTTCACCTCGCTATATGCACCATCCTTAGATTACCTTGCTACTACCCGCTACTTCAATAGTTTTTATTTTAACTCCATTTTGAGCTAAACACTATCTAAATTAATATAAACATTGCTGCAATCACTCCTATCCACCAAGAAGTGTTGGAGACTCATCAAATGTAGATAAAAAGTAAATTCAATTTTGGGTCACACAATTGATAGCACCGCTTATCTTGTGCATAATCTAAAAACATGTACTTTTTTGCCCTCGCATTGAGTTTACTATTGCTAACTCGAATATAACACGAGCACACAAATATTCTAAGAATAAAACAATTAGTGACGTTACTTGACCACACTTTTTCGGGAGTCCGATATTTAATCATAGTTGATTGGGATCTATTTACTAGGTTGCGCACCGGACCAACTACCAAGTGCATTCATTAGGAATCTCCTAACCATATTGATAGTAGAACATTTCTAGTAATGTTTTGCTCATCAATTTTGCAACCTATTGTGGTTCACTATGACAAATATGGTGTTTCACCGTGCCTTCCTTTATATAAAATTCGTTTAATAGCTTCAAATAGAACTCTATGCTATTGTTAGTTTGCACATGCTTGATTACATTATTAGTCTTCTTTTCGATCAAAACTCTTGACTTTATGATTCAAAAAATGCATCAAACTTGTGTCCATAAACACCTGGGTCTTCTTTGAGTAGTCATACACAACTATATTAGCATAAATCTTGCACTCTTTCTCAAAGGAAACTGCTACAACTTGCAAATATCCAAGTGAATCAATTCTGCAATCTTTGTGGTTGCTCCAACGATCGTACTGAATTGCACTTTTCACTGTCTACTTGAGTCATGGCACGTGCATACATTTAGTTTATCAATCATATAACCACACATTGGATTCTTTTCGCTTAAAGCATGTAGACTTCTCTCGTCAATTTATACAATTCAAACTCTCAAATAGATGTATCCAATGTCTTCGTGGCGGAATTTTTTACTGTCTCTCCTTGAAGCTCATATGAGCCACCATGCTTGATTACTCTCATTATCACTTGGTTACCTCAAACAACTTATAGATACTATCTTTTGAAGTATACAGAGACCTAGCTAAATCTAAGGTTCTCAAGAATATTAGGTTCTTCTTTAATTTTGAAACATAGTTCACTCCAGTTAATATTCCCACAATAGCATCATACATTTTGATTCAAACATTAGTAACACTTACAATATTGCACTTAGTATTGTTTCCTAATTGCACTTTACTACCATCCATGCATTGATAGTAGTAAACTAGTTCTCGTTTAATATGGCGTGAAATGAACAACTAAAATCCATAACTCATATATTAAATGCCGAATTTTGAACGATAGGCAAGACTTGATTATCATAGTTCAAATTACAATCATCTACAATTGCAACATTATTAGTAGATTCAACTCTAATTCCTTTACATTTCTTGTTTTCAGCTAAAGACAATCCTTTCTAAAATGCTCCCTTTTGCCACAACTCCAATACATAACACCACTACTTTCAAATTGACTATTTCAGTTGAGATTTGTACTAACACAAGAGCTAGTTCTTTCCCTATTAAAGCAGTAGGTACAGGGTTACCCTATTCTCTTCTACTAATACCTTCACTTAAAATAAATTGTGAACTTTATCAAACGTTAAACTTATTGACCTAGAGGAATTACTAACAACAGTAATATATTATTCCAACTATTATTAAGTAATGAGGATTATAGAATCAAAGCGTGTACTTTATTATCCAAGTCAATCTCAAAATGAACTCAATTGACTAATGACCACATTAAATTCATTGATATGCTTAGCAATTGATGCACTCTCGCCCATCTTTAAATGAAATAGATTTTACATCAAGTGGACAATGTGGATTGCAGAAGGATTCTCATACATGTTCCATAGGGTCTTCATCAAACCTGCAATAGTCTCCTCTTTCATGATATTAAACATGATATTACGAGCCAACGTTAACTGAATAACATCCAACCATTGTCTATTTAGTAATTCTCAATCAGCTTGCTTCTTCAACTCTAATTTCTTGTAAAGTAGGGTTAAGTGTAGATTCTTTTGGTAAATATAATCTTTTATCTGCATCTTGCAGCAACCAAAATCCCTCATATCAAATTTGTCAATTTATACCTTTCCTTTTTCTATCGGCATCGATTTGCTTTGACTTAACAAGCCTAGCTCTAATACCAATTGTTGCAAAAAAAAAAAAGCCATCAAACAATAAAATAAATAGAATAAAAATAAAATAGGATACCAAATGTGTGTGGTTTAGCTAGTGTGGTCTACGTTCACGGAGAGAGAAAAAAAAAAAAAAATTCAACAACAGATCAAGCAATACAAATGGAGATTACAATCATATTTGAGTTACTCAAACACTCTCAATAATTTTCAGCCCCAATTACACTTAGTAACTCACATGGTATTTAGCTTCAAAATTTCTTACGAAATAATATCTTAATCTCGCAAAAAAAATTATACAAATCTTACCATAAGATTATACTTCAAGGTGTAATTCATCAAAAAGTCACCTCTTTATTCTCTTCTTGAAGAAATTACCCTTCTTTTATAGAGGAAAATTGGATTCAAAATAGGGAACATACTCAAACTAGGTAATCAGTCAATTACAAAACCTACTTGAATTAGAAATGTCTTCTTGTCAATCTCAAACTCGAGACATATCTTCAACACCTTGAATGATTGGCAAGCAAGTATTTGAATCTTGAAAACTCAATTAAGCTCTGTAAATTGGACTTTCCTTTTTTATTTTTTTGATCGAAAGAGTCGATTGCTTATTCGGGAGTTGATTTCCTACAAAATTTCTTTATGACGTCAGCAAAATCCGCCCATGCAAACCGGAAATCATGAAGGTATCAAACCTTTGTGTGGTATCCAACCCTCAAAAGTATTTTTTATAATGTCAACAAATGCTCCCATGAAGGCCAGAAATCATGAAAGTATTAGGTATCTTAAAGAAATCAATGCCCGAGTTGAAATTTGCTCAAGAGTAAGTCCTAGCCAATCAAATCAAACTTGCCAATTCCTCTCATGCACATGTGACATCTTGTCTTGAACATCATAAGATATGAGCAATCAAATCCGATTAGTGTGGATATTTCGTAGTGGACTTATTAGGCAGATGTTGCCTGAGACAATTGTATTAGATATACCTAATTCAAAAATGTTTCAAAAAATTGAAATCGATCTTGATGAGAACCAGCATAAAAGATTGTAAGTAACCCCACATATGTATTTCCCAACGCTCGATTGTTTCAAATTCATGCGTCAGCAATTGATATGAGTCTCTATGCTAAATGTTTCTTTGTATTCTTTATGTCATCACTCTTTTGCTCCACAATGATGGGAAAATCCCTTGTGGGGGCACATGCCTACCTAGGTGAAGAAAAATGTGCCGTCCAAGATATTTCTTATATTTTCTTTGCCGTCAATCGTCCATGCTCGTTAGAGTCATGAGGACCCCTTGGTGAGTATTATCTACTGATTGATTTAGAGAAGAGATCCTAGCTTTGATTTTTTTTTTTCTTTTTGTTATATTTCTATGGTACGTCTATGATGGGGTCAATTAAGACGCACTGCTTCATCTTGATGGGACATAATGGAGAGACACCTTTTTGAAAGGATGTGAGGGGAATTAAATAAATAACTTCTGAAGATAACCGTTGAGATGGTTGGCTAAAAAGAACGTTCTAAAAGAAACTGTTCTCTCTTCTTCTCCTCTCTTTATCAAAGAACAAAAGGCGTTGCATTACTACTTTGAGAAGACAATCAGCATTAACATTGTGGAAATTAAATGCTTTCCTTGTGATTGCATTTGAACTATTGTAAAGTCGTATCATCCATTGTTCGCTTGTGATTCAACGTTCCTTCCTAGGTAATTTGTTCATTGCGCATAAAAAAGGTTAGTCGTTTTCTTCCGTCGACTTTCTTCCTACATTGGTATTAGAGCCCGTGTTATGATCTTTGCCTTGTTCTTCTGTCGAACTTTTTCACTTGTTGTTGGATACGAGGATCAAGAGGATAAACTTCACATTGTCTGGATGTTCATTGCTTGGAAATTGCAATGTGAATCGTCGAAAATGAATTGAAGCGAAAAACGGGTTTGGAGGTTGCGGACTATTTTTTAGAATTTTCAAAATCAATTTTTGAATATATGGGATGAAAGCACTCATCGAGATGAGTAGAATGGTACGTCGAACGTTGCCAGACGATGCCGGGCGTGCCCATACACGTGGTGAAGTTGCAGCGCATGGGCGCCACGTGCCTCACATGTTGAGAACGCTAAGTGCATGAACACCACGTATGCGTCGACGAATCGATGTTTGTTGACATCAGCAAATGATTAGTAACTGGCATGCTTACGTCATTAATGATGTCATCACCAACCGTTTGCTCGTTGGCAACTGATCGACAACCCGATCGGACCACTAACTCGACTCGACGACCTAGCCGGTTGACTGGTCAACTGGTCCTATGGGTTGGACTGGTCAAATGAGTTTTCAGTTGGACTGGTTGACCAATCGGACTTACCAGGGCCTTTTTGGCTCATTAGCGCATATGCAACATGTGTTGCGCATTCAGGCGGTGTGTGTGGGCATGTGTGGACTCTAATGGGGGCATGGTTAGTGGTGTATGATTTGTATGGATATGCTCTACATTATGGTATAGTTATTTTACATGTTTGAGACTTTTAAAGATATAAAAATGTGTACAGAACACTAAGCACATGTATTTTTGGGGTATTAGTGCATTGTTTATTTATTTTAACCTGTATTTTCCTATGGTTTTGGAAATACAAAAGCTAGCCTACTTGTAAATGATCATACATATGTTGTATATAGCTTGGTTCAATGACAACATGTATATAGTTTAATGCGCTTGCAATTTTTTGGTTCCGAGTAGACTTGAACAATGGCTAAAGATCCTTGATTTTTTCATTATGTCGTGAATTCCGCTTTCAATTATAGTTATTGCATGAATGTTTTGTACGTTGATTCACGCCATTCTATGCCTTTTGATATTAATAGAAAAGTGTGGAAATTACACGATGTCATGTAATTATTTTTCAAGTAGGAGTTCATAAGTTAGTAGAATTTGAATGAGTCACCTATAACTTAAAATTTGTACAAATTAAACTAGTTAATGATAGTTGAACAATAATACATAAAAAATGATTGGGAACATAGTGAACTTTTGTTTCTGTGTCTTTTGTTGAATTATCAATAATTTAGTTTGTCTTTGCTGTAAATTAAATGTGTGTTAATGTAGAAAATGTGCTAATATTGATTTTGCAATTATTATGTTAATGTGGCTATAACAATTGATTATGATTTCGGCAACCAAGATTATTGTGGCTAACCTCAATAAGAATGAGAAGCTGAATGGTGACCATTATGATATTTGACACCAAAAAGTTTAGTACATCCTTAAGGAGTAAGAGGTTTTGGAAACCCTCTAACACACCATAGATGAACCTAAGCATATAACGTTAGCTTAGTATATAAGAGATCTAGAAGCTTATTAAGCTCGAAAAAAGAAAAATAGCATTGTTCACATCACGTTGCTGAATTTTATGCAAGATAATCTCATGTGTGAGTTTAAAACTTTATGATAAAAGTCAAATTATGTGGGTTGCCCTGAAAGATGAGTTTAGGGGTATGTTTGCCACTAAGTTGAGGAGATTAACCATCAAGTTTGACACATACCGAAAGCGCCCAAATCTAACGATGATACAACGTCTTTGGGAGATGTCAAACATGATTCTCTAGGTCACACCCTTAATGATGAACAACAAGTTCATGCTATTATAAGATTTCTTTTTAACAGTTGGAGTATATGAAAATCAACATGCCACACAATGAGAATATTGTCACTTTTGATGATATAGCATGTCATTTAGAATTAGAGGATGAGCACCTAGAAGTTACGAGATCCTCTACCCATGGTTTTGTTGCTGAATCAAGTTCATGCAAAGTTACGGGCTTCAAGTTCAGGGGGAACATAAATTCAACAATAAAGGGAAGGAGATTGATTAGGCAGCCAAGCGAGTTAAGACCTTCCGTTGCAAGAAGCACGGTGGGAAGAAGGACAATACCAAGATGAAGTGTTACAATTGTGGCAAGCTGGGTTACTTTGCTCGTGAATGCACCAAGCCAAAAGAAATACCCGATTACTCTAGTACTTTAAACAATGTTTTTGTTTCCAGTATTGTAATGTTTGTTGAATCTTATTCAATGTGGACTGTAGACTCGTGAGTAATAGAACACGTAGTTAGAGATCGAGGAGCACTTGTGGAGTATTGTCAGATACAGCCTGAAAAAAGATGGATAAATGTTTGGAATAAATCAAGAGTTGAAGTGAAATGTATCGACACATGCAAATTAATTTTTACGTGGTGGTCGAAACCTATTCCTACATGATGTCCTCTACGCTCTAGATATTTGACAGAACTTGATCTCTATAGTTTTTCTTCTAAGCTTAAGTTATATATTGAATTTCCATGATGATTGTGTTGACATTTTGTTTGGAAGAGTTTATTATGGTCTGGGTTATGTATTGAATGATTTTAAAATGTTAGATATTGACTATGATGTTTACAATGTTGATGGTTGTTTTTTTATTTTTTTTTATTGCATCTTCTAGTAATATTGAGATTGATGTAAATACTTGACATGCTAGACTAAGTCCCATTGAATTATAAAGAATGTAAAAATTAGCTGGAGAAGGTCTTTTAGGGTCACTCACTAATATTGATTTACCCGTATATGAACATTGTCTAGCGAAAAAACAACTAAAAAACCATTCGATAAAGGAACCAGAACTAAACTTTCGTTGTAACTCATACATTTTGACATTCGTGATTCATTAAACGTGAGGACAAGACATAGAACCTCATATTTTATCACTTTTATAAAAGACTTCACTCTTTTCGGTTATGTCTTTTTGATCTCCCATAAGTCAGTTAAACAAAGCAATAAATGTATTGATAATTGATCGTGGACGTGAGTATCTATCTAAGCAATTCAAGACTCTTTGTGATGAGAAGGAAATTGTAATACAATTGACTATTCTTGGTGCTTCGCAACAAAACGAAGTTACCGACAGAAGGAATAGAACCTTTTTGGAAATTGTTAGATCTATGATGGTGCAATCAAATCTACCTATCTCATATTGGAAAGATGCATTATTGATTGCTGCTACCTATATGCTTAACCATGTGTCTTTTAAGTCAGTCACTTTCACCCTTTATGAGATGTGGACTGGTGCGAAACCAAACTTAAGTAATCTACGAGTTGGGGGTGTGCGGTTTATGTTCATGATTCTTCTTATAATATGGCAAATTAGGCCATAGAGGGAAAAACATGTTTTTTGATAAGATATTCTGACCACTCCAAAAAGTGCGTGTTCTTAGATGAACAAGCTGATAAAAGTGTAACTGAAATGGAGTCACGAGATGTCATATTCTTATAGAACGATTTTTCTAAAAGAAGTGAGATTAACAAGGATTTCTAATTATATGAGATGGAAGATCTTGATAACATATCCACTAATGTTGTTGAGGGAAATAAAGATTTTCTCATATATAAGACCAAGTGGGAGTGTCACATCACCCGGTAAACTGAATTCAGAAGATGTTTAGTTACGTAAAAAAAATAGTAAAAGTATTCCTTATCATCGTTTTAAAATTGAAGGGGAAGTATTTATGATTGCTCTATGAGACGATGCCGAACCTAAGATTGTCTAAGAGGCTCTCTTATCTTCTGACATGAAAAAATGAAGAAAAGTTTTGGAAGATGAAAGGAAGTCAATGAGGGTAAACCACATCTAGGACTTGATCGATCTCCCACCCAATCGCAAGGTTATTGGAAACAAATAAATTTTCAAGATCAAATGAAGGATGGATGCATCAATTGAAAAGTAAAAAGCTCGTCTTGTGGTAAAAATCTATATTTAATAAGAAGGCATAGATTATGAGGAAATCTTTTCACCAGTTGTAAGGTTTGCCTTTATACGCTTTATCCTAACCATCGTTGTACATTTAGACCTAGAATGATATCAAATGGATGTAAATACAGCATTTTTCAATGGAGTAACTAGATGAGGAAATATATATGAATCAACTAATAGGTTTCATAGCTCAAGATGAGGAGCGTAAAGTTTGCAAACTTTATCGCTCAATATATGGTCTTAAGCAATCATCTAAATAGTAATATATTTTTTTCATCGAGTCATAATGTCTTTTGGGTTTATGATGATTAAAAAGGATCATTGTGTAGATGTCAAATGGTCCGAAGATAAATTTGTGATTCTATCACTTTTTGTAAACAATATATCGTTGGCTGGGAATGATAAGGGTTTTGTTATCACCATAAAAGAACAGCTGTCCTCTAATTTTGAAATGAATGACATGAGAGAAGCTACTTATATATTAGAAGTTAAGATTGAAAGAGATTGATTAAGGAAATTCCTTACTCTATTACAAGAGTCTTATATAATGAAGATTCTTGATCGTTTCAATATGTAGTATTGTAATCCCATTGATACCCTTGTCATGCAAGGCAAAGGCTTGAGTACTAAGATGTATCCTAAAACTCTAGAAAAAAAGAAAGAAATGAAAACTGTTCTTTACGTTAGTACGATCGGAAGTTTGATGTATATTATTATGTGTACTTGACCTAACATATGTCATGCTGTGGGTTGGTGAGCCAACATTAATTAAATCCTGGTTAAGCACACTGGAAAGCAGTGAAGAGGATCCTCGAAGACTTGAAAGATACCATGGATTATCGATTTTGTTATTCAAAGAATGATTTATGCTTATTAGGCTACTTAGATACTGATTGAGGAGGGGACCTAGATGAGCGTAAATCGATTTCTGGATATACCGTGGGTTGGTGAGCCGATATTAATCAAATCCTGGTTAAGCACACTAGAAAGCGATGAAGATGATCCTCGGATAATTGAAAGATACCATGGATTATCGATTTTGTTATTAAAAGAATGATTTATGTTTATTAGGCAACTTAGATGCTGATTGAGGAGGGGACCTAGATGAGCGTAAATTGACTTCTGGATATGGACTACATATGCATTGTACGATCGATAATTGAAGGAGAATGAAATTATCCCTATTTATTCATGGTGTGAGCCATTGATGTAATTTATAATTTACCTCATTTTGTGTCATATGTTAATTTCTGACTATATTCTCGAAATGAAAGATCAATGTTACTACTTTAGCATGTTATCGGCGATCATGAATATATATGACTTTATAGGACATGTCTAGGAAATCAATTATTCTGAAATAGAGAGAAAATGAGTGCGAAGAAAGACCATTGTTGTTTTATATTTATCACATGTTTTTACTAGTCGACCAAGTATATCACCTTCGATAATTTTAGAGATAATTGTAAATACATGGTATTATGCGAATAGTCAAGTATGGCTTTTAAGGAATATGTATACTTGAACTTATGTAGCAAAATATGTTTGAGGCACTATGAGACATCAATTGTTTATTTCTTTTTTGGGTTGTAGTTATTATGTCATCCCTACTAGGTGCATAATTTGAGCTCTTAAGTGTAAGTGTACTCATGAGTCGCATGGCTTTTTTGTCAGTATGAATTATTTCTAAAGTAAATGAATGTTGAATGCCTTATATTCTTGATAAAGCACTATCAAGTTCATCATGTTCGAGTGGGAGATGTTGTATTTTTATGGTACATCCATGATGTGGTGCGATTAAGATGCACCGATACGTCTTGATGGGACATAATGGAGAGACATCTTTTTGAAGGGTGTAAGGGGAGTTATATAAATAACTTCTGAAGATAATCACTGAGATGGTTAGCGGAAAGAAAGTTTTGAAAAAAACCGTTCTCTCTTCTTCTCATCTCTCAATCAAAGAACAAAAGGTATTCCAATACTGTTTTGAGAAGACAATCGACATTAACGCTGTGGAAATTGAATGTTTTTCTCGTGATTGCATTCGAACCATCGTGAAGTCGTATCATATGTCATTCACTCATGATTCAACGTTTGTTCCTAGATAATTTGTTCATTGCGCATCAAAGAGGTTAGTCGTTTTCTTACTACACTTTTTATTGGTTAGATGATTGATGAACATACATGGAAATGGATGGTAAATGTGCGGGAGGGCTTCTTTCATAAGGATATTTTTCCAATGATGGGTTAACCTAATGGTAAGGTGTGTCCAATAAAATTAGGTACAATTATGCAAGGAGTGTTAAAACCCGTCGTGATTGTGCATTAAAACTTTCACTTTGTTTGTTCAACCCTAAAACTTGTGCTGAAATGCATGTGATGGGGGATTCCGTTAGTTGTACATGGACGAAAATTTTACTTGACATTCTCTTTTTTTTTTTTTTTTTTTTGGTTGGTCATACTTTATTATTACTCTAATTTTCATTCTCAAACTTTTGTTCTGCCTCTTTGCTGGCGTGGGAGTCGAAAACCACAACCTTATGCTAAATTGACCTCGCCCTAATCCTCCTAGAAGGTGGGGATTCGAAACCCCTACCTTCCCCTTCTCAAGTGGGAAGGGTGGCCACTAGGACAGTGGTGGATATTCTCTTATTGATTTTCCCTTTCTTTTGTGGACATCATGTGATAGTGATATGGTGACAAGCGGTCATCGCATTAGATAGGAGACCAAAGAGAGAGGAAAGGGGGAACGAGGGCCTGCTTGCCACTTACAAAAGGGTGAGGGCCTACTAGATCGAACATTTCACGTGGAGTCACTTGAACTTCCGACACTTGAATTTCATTGCGGGGGAGCTCGAGCCCTGATTAGGGCCTTTAATTCTTAAATCCTCAATTGATGAAAAAAAATAAAACCTCAAATCTTCAATTGACCAGCAACCAAAACCGTAAATCTTTTTTATGCATGTGGATGGTACAAGGCTACACAATCAAAAGTTGGAGCAGTGTAAAATTTCCTCTAATTATTCATATTTGGAGAAAAAGATAAACCTAATTTGGCATTCTTTAATAACATGAAACCCAATTTTCAAAGAGATTCAAGACATAGGCAAATCAGTGGAGATATTCAGATTTGCCAGGCTGAGGGCAATTTCATTAAGACTAAATTCTCCACAAGGATGGTCTGGTAGCACATAGCTATTTCTTTCTAGATAGGAAGCTGAAATGCACCGATAATCTATATAGCTATCTAGCTGTTTGAATTGCTCAAAACGACATGAATTCGCTGAGAAATGGTGGGTGTACTGTCAACAGTTCATGTTCTAATCTTAACATTACCAGACAACGTGGACGAAGAAAAATGTCATCCTGCATGAGGAAGACGAAATGAAAAGGTCAAATGGCATTACCATTTTCAAGTGATCTGGCACGTATGAGAGAGAGAGAGAGAGAGAGAGAGAGAGAGAGAGAGAGAGAGAGAGAATCCCAAAAGTTGCGGGAGCCGAAATGAGGTTCTATTGGTCGGGGAAGGAAGGTGGCTACATGATAATGCAATGAACGAAGGAAACGAAATTAAAGAAGGACAAAAAATAAAAGAAAGAAACTAGCAAAACAAGAACATAAAATGACGCGAAAAAGCATTGTCTTTGTTGGGTCTACCAATTTCAATTGCCAGCAATCGCAGGAATTAGTCGTCGAGGCCCCTACCTCTCCTGTCTACCCAACCATGGACACCACAAACCCCAAAAAGAAAAGCATTCTATGGAGAATTGACCTTTTCTCTTATACCATTTAATAATAAATTGGCCTTTTAACAGGCTACACAAATTGTCATTTTCTGCTTGTGGATGACAAAGGCATACCTGAGAGACGAGCCACATATACATGCGACATGCACAGTCACATGTATGTAGACGCTAGAATGTTAATCCCGGGAGATATGGTCCAAGCTCATCGTGCCAACGCAAATCAAGATTTCTTGTCCCTACCCCTTTGTGTTTTTGTGGTTATCTACTTACTTTTGTCAACTATATGTATTCTTTTTCCTACGTGTCGTAGTTCGATTTTCGCCACACGCACACCCCTTCAAAAATGCTCGACTAATCATCCTTGTTGGACATCCATGTCACCATCTTAATCCACTCTCTCTCTCTCTCTCTCTCTCTCTCTCTCTCTAGGGTACGCAACTAACTTGACATATAAACAAGAAATGCTTGCAACAATCACTCCATTTTCCAAGAATTTAGGGTTTAATCCTCTTTTGTTAAAGAAGGGAAGATTATTTGGGAGAGTTATTCAAAATTCACAAGCTACGGACAATGGTTCAGATGAGCTTTCACGGGCAATCTTGGTCCAAGAATTCCTACATCTATGGTGACCACTACTTGGGAATGAGCTATTATTTTCTAAAAGAATTATATGTCATGTGCATGTTATATGGTCGACACCAACTCAAAGCGAAAAAACTAGAGGTGCATGCTTATTGTGAAACCATGAAAAGGAAAAGAATGGATAGGAAAAGGAGCATTTTGGAAACCATGTTTCATGGAATTGAAAGGGCCCGTGAAAATGTTGTCTTTGAATGAAGGCCAGAAGTTTGGTACTTATCTTACCACAGAGATGTCCCTCTTAGTTGTGCTAAGCCTTTGAAGATGTTCAACTCTTGTTTCCTAACATTTTCCAGTAAATTATTGTCCGTGCGTGTGTGAGAGAGATGTTCACACCTAAATTTGGCGAATCATTTAAAAATTTATTTCATAAAAAATTAAGAATTGACCCCGATTCCAAGAAAAATTAAATTTATTAAATTGCATATTAGTATTATGACTATGTTTTTTTTTTTTTTTTTTTTTGGGTAAGGTAAGAATTTTATAGACTTAACCAAAACTATACAACAAGGGTTAACGGCACCAAAACCTTACACTCATAATGACAAACAAGTCATAACGAGTGGAAGGGTGTCGGGAAAAGGGGAAACCAAATCAACCAAACAACGGCAACCACAAAGCCAAACAGCAGCAACAAGCAGCCAACCAGCAGTAAACAAAAGAGGCGAGGAGAGAGGAAACGAAGACAGCAAGCAGCAAGACCAGCTACCACCTTCAACGAATCCATGCACCCACAACAACATCAAGAAACATCGGAGAGAAAGATCAAACTCAAGCTTTGCTGCACTCTACTGTTGGAAGGGGAAACCGGCACCGCAGAGAAAAGGCCAGAGGTTAGTATGAGAAAATAGACGGGCTAAGGCACCAGCATCGTTGCAATCTTCTATTAGTATAGGTGGCAGACACTTGGTGGAAGGTCATGGCCTTGTCCCTAACGACTTTATTAAGGCGTTTCTTCAAAACCGACAAGGAGGGAGTCCGCGCACGGAAACGGATATTATTCCGTTCCTTCCAAATGATGTAGCAAAGGGCACCAAAAGTAAAACGAGGGAGCACAATGTGGAAGGAATCTCCAGATAAATACTTGGTAGCCCATTGGAGATTATCCATCCATGATTTATTTCGCCAAGTGAAATTACATCTAGAAGCCCAACTATTAGCTAGAGCCCCAGTAATAAGACACCCAAAAAAAAGGTGATCAACAGAGTCGGGGCGAGTAGAGCAAAAAGCATAATTCCCATCAAAGATTCTACCATAAGTGAGGAGTATGATCTGGGTGGGTAGTCTGTTCCTCGTGATCAACCACAGAAGGAACTGGAACCGAGGGACTAGTATTTTATTCCAAATAAAAGGGGGCCAATGCATGGGCTGCCCTCTCGGGCAAATAACATCCTAGGCGGACGCGGCACGGAAGGCCCCAGATGAGTGGCCCAGCCAAAGGAAACAATTGGGGTCATTATTGAGCATGGGAAGGGGCTCACTCCAGGAGGCTATAATGTCTAGGACTCCGGATCTCTCACTAGAGAATGACATGAAGTCTGCAATAGAGGCTTGCCTAGGAAGGCCCGAATGATAGATGCCTGTATCGGAGAATAATAGATTGAACAGCCCTATGGGATGCCAGTTGTCAAACCAAAAGGATACGGAATAGCCATTCCCCACCCGCCAACTGAAGAACCGACGGAACTCGCGACAAAGGTCCATCAATTTCTTCCAAGACCATGAGCAACAAGTTGGTTTAGCAGCCAACCAAAAGTTCTTATTCTTCAGAAATATAGAATGGATCCATCTGCACCACAAGGATTCATTGTCTGTGAATAAAAACCATATGAGTTTAAGCATCGCT
Organism: Eucalyptus curtisii; assembly: GCA_017140595.1. Taxonomy (NCBI): domain Eukaryota; kingdom Viridiplantae; phylum Streptophyta; class Magnoliopsida; order Myrtales; family Myrtaceae; genus Eucalyptus; species Eucalyptus curtisii. The sequence goes on along the minus strand of CM029501.1, from coordinate 11,891,564 downwards.
GCGGAGTTGCTTTCTTGTATCTTCTAATACCTAAGCCCCCTTCATCCTTTGGGAGACAAACATCATTCCAGGCGACTTTGGCACCTCCTGTGCCGAGGTCCAAGCCCTTCCATAGGAATTGCCTCAGGATCTGTTCAATTTTATCCAGAACTGACCTCGGCAATATAAAGACATTAGCCCAAAAGACTTGGACCGAATGGAGCACTGACCTGATGAGTTGCAGTCGACTTGCAAAGGAGAGGAACTACTGTGTCCACATCTATACCCTCGTGGTGATAGTACTTACTAATGTAGAGCAATCAGCCTTTCGAAGCCTGGATGCGATAATGGGTACACCCAAGTACCGAAACGGCAAGGAACCTTCCTGGTAACCAAGGAGCTCCTTGAAAGTGTTATGAGATTCGGGGGAGACACTTGAAAAGTAAATTTCGCTCTTTTGTAGGTTCGGTAGCAGGCCACTCCAACGAGAGAACTTGTCAATACCAGCCTTAAGAAGAGATAAGGAAGGCATAGAAGCTTCCGCAAATAGCAAGACGTCATCCGCAAAGAATAAGTGGGATAGTCTCGTCTATTTGCATCTCCAAAAAAACTTGAAAGAAGGGTGGGTACTTTGCAAGCTGAGTATATAAGTTCATAATCGAAAGAATTACAATTGAATCGGTGGTGGATGGACTGGTTAAAGGTTCCGAACTTAAGTAAATAATCGAAATCGAGCCCATAAGCGAGCGAAATTCAGCCAAACCCTTGCACACTAGGACTGGCCAAAATTCACTAGAGAGCGAGGAGGGGCCTTATTGAGCTTTAATTGATTGAAATTTAGCTCATAGAATTTAATTAGTAAAAGGCCTTAGGTTATGCAAGTCCATTATATTAATAAGATCGAAATTAAGCCCGTAAGATAGAATTACACCTAGGTTTTCCACCATATAAGCACATTAGGTCTTCAAAATTCGTGGTCCACACATATTTGTTAGAGAGCATACAAGAGCATAGAGAGAAAAGGAGAGCGAGAGCCCCCACGGCCGAGCCTTCCCAGTCGTGTCTGGCTTGTGCACAGCCATGATGAGCCGAGCTCCCGAAATCCAACTGGCACGGCTGCAACATAGCAGCCCTCACGATTCCACACTGATGATCTATTGTTGCCGTAGCTCTTTCAGCCATGTAGATTTATTTTCAAGATAGGATGGCATGTTAGGATAATATTTATCTAGTTATGGTAGGTTTCCAAATTAGAAATGGATAGATTATTTCCTAATTCAAGTTGGATAATCTTTTACTTTAAGTCGTTTGTTTTCATTTTTTATTAATAAAAAATAACATGTGCATGTCATATTGATTTAGCTACATCATGCTTGCATCACTATTTGTTGTGTCTTTATATTATGTTGTTTACACATAAATTTTGATGATCCCGATTAGTGATTCATTGCATAGAAAAATCAGCAGTCGATTCTTGACTCCTAGAAATAAAAATATTAGTGCATATTGTGTCTGAGTTCGTCCAATATGACCTTGCTCAACTATTTCCATAATTGCACACGAAGCACCCATTCATGCATACATATTTGGCCGTTGAGAGATTCAGTTCCTACTGAAGGGATAAGTTAAGAACAAGAAAAGAAAGAGTTGGAGAGAAAAGATTTCCGTAAAATATTCTCCTCAACTTTGGCAAAGAATTCCTCCGCATGGGAAAGCTCATCCCCATCATATCCCTCGGATTGTCTTTAGCATAACGAGGGGAGTTTGTTTTGTCAATCACCAAAATAAAAGCATGCGTTTTCAGCTGCTAAGATGGGAATTAGACGGCTCCGTCATGGGAAGATTGGGAGCTTGAAGCGAGGAGGACGAACCGAATCCCCATCCTTTCGTGGGCACCTCCAGATTTCATTGAATTCTTTTTGGCAACATTAAAAGACACATTGTGTAGAATTAGAATTGGGAGATGAATGGGAGAATTACCAAAAAAGTCCTAAACCTATAGCAATTGTGCCAATTAAGTTCTAAACTTTTTTTTTTGGCCAATTTAGTCATAAACCTTTTACAACTGTGCCAATTTAGTCCATCCAGCCAAAATTGGCGATGTGGGCGGGCGAACGATTTTTTAATAATTTTTTAATTTTTTTTCGAATTTTTTTAATTTTTTTTAAAAAAAATTTTCGAATTTTTTTTCATATCTTCTTCTTCCTCTGGCTGGCACCAGCACCGGCCAGAGGCAAGGGCCGGCGAGGTTAGCCTCGCTGGCCACTGGCGAGGCTTGCCCCCACTAGCCACTAGCAAAGGTGAGCCTCGCCCAGCGATGGCGAGGCCGCCGTCGCCTAGCCAAGGTGAGGTCGAGCCTCGCCGGATCCGGGCGACGGTGGCCTCGCTGTCGCTGGGCGAGGCTCGCCCCCGCCGGCCACTAGCGAGGTCGACTCTTGCCCAGCCAAGGCGAGGGTCGACCTCGCCGGGCCGGCGAGGCTGTTGTCGCCAGATTTGGCGAGGCTTGACCTTGCCATGGCCGGGCGAGGCCGAGCCTCGCCTTGGCTAGGCGACGGCGACCTCACCGTCATTGGGCGAGGCTTGCCCCCCGCCGGCCACTAGTGAAGGCGAGCCTCGCCCGGTGAGGGCGATGTCGCCGTCGCTAGATCCGGGCGAGGCTCGACCTCGCCATGGCCGGGGTGAGGCCTTGCCTCGCCTTGGCGGGCGACGGCGGCCTCGCCATCGCCGGGCGAGGCTTGCCTTCGCCAATGGCGGCGGGGCGAGCCTTGCCGGCCCTCACCTCTCGGCTGGCCTTGGCTGGTGCTGGCCAAAGGAAGAAGAAGATAGGGGAAAAAATTTAAAAAAAAAAAAAAAATTGAAAAAAAAAAAAAATTATTAAAAAATCGTTCGCCGGCCAGCCAGCATCCACGTCAGCGCCGGCATGCCAATTTTGGCTGGATAGACTGAATTGGCACAATTGTAAAAGGTATAGGACTAAATTGGCAAAAAAAAAAAAATTAGGACTAAATTGGCATAATTGCAATAGGTTTATGACTTTTTTGGTAATTCTCCGGGAGATGAATCAATGGAATTTGTCCAGCGATATGGAAAGAATTGACACTCCCTTGGCTGAATATTTGGCGTTCATGAGCAAGGCAACACAGCCCAGAAAAGCCGAATGGATAGATTGAGCGGAGAGGAAATGAAGAAAAAGAATTAAAGAGATAATACTAGTCGTGAAATCGTAAGTAATGGCAAGTGAATTTGGACATATCCGCGGCAATATGTGTAGAAACGCAGAAAGGGAACCAAGTGCAAATTCGCGGTGATAAATGGGGCCAATCCGGCTAACCCCACGATTGAGGGAGCAGGGATTTAGACTTTCCAATGACAAGTGGGAATGTTTTGCTATAAGAGGACTTTTCTTCAATGAAAGGGGAGGTCAATAGACTGATTATGACGTCTTCTCTGAGCATCTCTGAGTAACATGATGATCATTCCCTTCCATCTTCATCACCACCTTCATCATGTGACATACTCCACCCATCATCAACTCCCATCATCATCATCATCATCATCATCATCTCTTTTTTCGCAATATATCACGTTCATCTCTAAATCTTCACTGGAGTACGCACAAGCTGCTAGTGAGATAGAGGTCATGAGAAAAAATAGAGGCTCAAAGCACAGAGAGAAAAGGGATGGGACGTCGTCATCTCATCACCCTTGCTGATGTATCGAAAGAATAATTACGTTCGAAGAGATCCAAAGGTGTCAGAAGCTTGGCCCTTCCCGGTGTCCATCTAGCCACTCAAGCTCGCCCGCCCATGATCTTTCTGACAAGTGCCAGCTACTCAAGCAGAGTCTCCACAATGGCCACAAGTGCACCAGCAAGTTCCTACGTCTGTCATTGGCCAGTCTCGTCGCGCGATCAGCCCCATCACTCGCTCAACAGAAAAAATAGCTCTCGGTTTCGCGCCAGTGGTGCCTCGGTCCAGCGGGCAAGTTTCTGGCAATTTCTCTGGCCTCCATCCTCGTTCCAGCGACTACCATTCCCATTGCTGCACCCAGCTTCCTGGAGGCTCTTTTCTGACGCGTCCAACGAGCTTTGACAGCATGGCCTTGAACTTGAACTCTCGTCCCTCGCTGCAGGCCAGACATATCGATCCCGTTGTAGTCCCTGCAGCGTCCAGAATTATTCCTGGGGAACCGGCAATCTTAAGCAAGCTTCCAGTCGTGCTAATGTAGCCTCGCCAATTTCCTTGTGGTCTCGATGACCAGTTTGATCTCGCTCACGTCAATACCCTACACCAAAGTAGCATTGTTTTCTGTCTACCTCCTTGCAAGTCTTTCCTGTGTCGTTTTAGCACTCATTGCCCTAAGTTCTCTCTAATTCAGGTGAGGACAAGGTTGATTTTGTTGAGAAAACATTCCCTAAGTTATTTTGATATTGACAAAACTTAGAGACTTTGATTATCTTATAAACTTTTTCGGGTGGAAAGTCTGATGGTATATGATCAGACGATTTCAATCAGAATCAGAATCGGAATCGTAATTTATTTTCCTTCCTTGCATATTCTGTCAAATGGCTAGGAATGAGTCAAATTACTCGTGTAACGACTAGTGGCGATTGGTTGGATTCCCAGTTTCAAAATGAAAGTTTTTTTTTTTTTTTTTGACCAAAAAAAAATGAAAGTTTTTCTAATATCCATAAAAAAATTCAACTTTCTAGGAACAATGTATTGGAGGCAAAACATTCTTTTCAATCCTAAATACTCAACTTTTGGAAACTTGATTTGCTATATGAGCGGCAAAACATATGGGAAGCTTCACTCTTGGCATTCCTAAAGCAATTAGATCTTTTTTTAATTTCAAAGTCTGAAGAGTGTTTTGTGGTCTTGTACATTCATCTCTATGAACGAAATTGTATAACCTTTTAGAGACTAAGAGTGTGAGGAATGGGTCACACAAGCCTAAAAATTCTTAGCTAAGTTCTTGTAACCTCTTATTGGTTTTTATCAGTGGACGCAAGCTTGTAAAAGGTGAACCACTATAAACTTTTGTGTACAAGACCATTTTATCAGAAATTGTCTTGCTACAATATTTCTTTATATTCTTTCATTTATGCACAATCACATATTCACCCCCTCTAGGTGATAGTTTTAGCCATAACATGTTTAATTAGTTTAGTAAATAGTCTCACTTATATTATATTAGTTAATAAAACCTTGGGTTATCATGACTCGATTATTTTCGCGCATTAAACAAGCCATATTGAGCCTCTAAACCTTTAGACACTAATTTCAAATCCTAATATCTTTTCGCATGACTTGTGATGATTGATTTGATTAAGTAGATATTCAATTGCTTTGAAATAACACATTATCAATGAAATGATGGATTTTAAATATAATTTGTGTTTCAATACATTGCAATATCAGTCGTCCTTACACATGAGTTGCACTTTAGGGATTTCTTAATTAGCACCATGCATGATTAGTCTCATAATTATATAGATTTAGAGCGTTAAATTTTAGAAAGCATAAAGATTCTAGGGTAATTCATATCTTTCATAAACAAGAAAAGCAAATAATAAACATTATTTAGTTTTCATTTATATTGCATCTAGATATGGGATTTATTAAACTCGAGTCATACAATGCATGTCATTAGAAACTAAGTTTTAATAATCGTATTGTGTAGATAGTATTAGTTATTACATTGCATGCATCATCCGCATCTAGATAGTTTACTAGGCCACATATAGAGTGTCAGGCTTTAAACTTGCTATTTTTATAAAATAAAAAAAAAAATAAATATATATATATATATATATATATATATATATTGTTTGCATTATAGAATAAATTCATAGTTTCTCTTAGGCCATTCATACATTTTAATTAACTTAGAATTACATGCATGCATTATCTTAGAAATAAAACTAGGTCATTTAGAATGCATTTTCACTAATCAAATAGATATAGGATTAGGAATAATTTAATTGTACTTATAAGGTAATTTGTCTTTTGTTAATTGCTAAAGAAGAATATCAAAAATTAGAATTAGAGAGTCTCATATAGATTTGCATAGTAGTTAGTCATTATCTTCTACACAATCATGCATAACATTTGTGCACTATGCATATTTTTCTATCTAAATAGTTTTGCAGAAATTTCGTGCCAATAGATAGTCATATGTTTTGCTTGCTTAGCGCATCTAGATTCTTTAAATCTTTTGCTACCTATTTATGGTTTTGATTATTGGGTGTTACTTTCTTAATTGCACATCCACAAGATCATCCTTCACATGTTAGTGGCATAGGATAAAAAATTAATAAAGATTGTAAGTAAAAGCATTTTCGAAATAAAGAGAAAATATACTAAAAGGGTGTTAGATTAATCTAGCATAACCAAATTCCTGAATCTATTGAATTTATAGTTTACAAAAGTAAATTGCACTCCCACATTCTACTTGGGTGTCTAATCGATTCGTAACTAATTAGTGGCCACTCCAAAATGTAAGATTAATAACACGTCGGATTGAGCACCAAGTTGTGATTGGTAGGAGTTGGGAGTCCATATTAAGCATCATGATTAGTAATCTATTAGATTTTTGTGACATCCACTATTTGGCCCCCAATTAGCCAAGGAAAATGGCCATTGAACCCGTTATGAGCCCGACCATGAATTAGCCGCAAACATTGGCCTGAATAGGGTAGTTGGTCATCGATAGAAGTGAAAAAACTTTCAGCCATTAAAAAGAACATATGTTTCAGATAAACTAAACCCAAGTCAATCAAGTCAATTTTGGAAGCTAGTAATTAAATGCAAGAGGGTGACTTGTATGCTTATGTGTCCTAAGCAATTACTAATACTCTTAAAAGATAGAAACTTCAAGAAATATACATGTGTTTCATATGCAATTTCGGAAACTAGTCCATAAATGCAAGTTGATGATTCACATGCTTAGTTTTCTAGGCTATTAATGCAAGAAGACAACTCTTAAGTTTATTTGTCTCTTAGCCATTAATGAATGGCTTAGATGTCCCTACAAAATCTAAGGCATCATGACCTTAAAATAGCCTTAGAGGACAAGTAGTTAGGCCAATTAATGACTAAATGATCTTGCAAGATTCACCTAGGTGCCACATCTCCTCAATTAGACTTGCCACCTTTGATTTCTTAAGTTACGACTTTTATTTCTAGTTTTTGAAACTATTGGACCCTCACTATTTTCCAATTTTATAGAACTTTTTGTATTTCAAATTCGGTAAAACTTCCATGAAAGTTGTTCAAAACGTCTTCATTTACAGCACACTTTAATTTTAGATTTTTTTGAGGTGAAATGGTTGGCACGGAAGCCTCATCATTTACCGTGTTAAAAGTATCTAGTTCGGTAAAAACGATGACCTATTTGTTCTCTCGAGTTTTTTTTATATAAAATCTTTCATTTCGAATTTAGACATGCTTCCTTCACAAAAGTTGTAGAGGACATCAATGTCTACAACATATTAAAATTTCAAAGTGTTTTATGAAGATTTGGATTTCAAAATAGGTTTTCCTCTACGGTTGTTGAATTTGTTCAATGGACGAACTTTTGGGTTGATTTCCGTGATTTGTTGCTCTTTCCACAAAATGAATTAGACTTAGCTTCCTTCATAAAAAAATATTGTTTAAGGTTTTCTTTATAACATATTATATTTATATAATTTTTCGAGCTTGTTTAATAAGGTAATAATACTGATTTCAAAAGTTGCTCGAAACTGTTCTTCATCTTAGAATGGGAGAGCCACATGCCCAAACTTAGAGGGGAATGGGCTGCATGCCCATCTTGAAAAGCAAACCAATCTAGAGTCTTCTTGACTTGAAGATAAACATGTATTAAATGTTTTTTAACCTCAGTGCATTAATGCTAAGTTGAGTTACAAGGCTTAGGTGTCACCTAATTAACATAGTTATCATTACTATTCATCTTTACAAAAATGACTCAACCCTAAGTAGCTCAATAAGAGAAGGAGCAGGTGTCCTCCTCTAGGAATTAGACTTGCCACTCATCTTTTTAGCTTGCCACCTCTTCATCCTAGGTTGTCATCTAAAGAAATGTGATTGGTCCACTTGGAAGGGAAATGATGAGGGGTTTGCCTATAAATAGAGGCATCCTCCCTTCATTTCCTCACCGCCATCTCTTCTCTCTCACTTATTCTTTCTCTCTCACGGCCTCCCACATCACCCCCTCTCCCTCTCTCGTCTTTGCTAGCTTACCACCTCATCGAGTGGTCAACTCTTAGCAAAACGAGTTCATCGAAGGTAAGTGGAATTCCTAACCCTTAGCTAAGGCAATGTGCTACGTTGTTGAATTTAGTCGTGTACTTACCTATGAGTAGTCATTTACATGTCACGGGTCCATTTTGTATGATTTGCTCATGTGTTGGTTGATTCACGCCTGGGATACGAATGGGTCTCACTGAGTCTCGAACCAGTGTTACGATGTGACGGACCAAACCTCACTTGGCCATGGATCGAGATTGAGGCGTATTGATTCGAGCCTCGCTCGGTGGAGGGTCAACATCTAGACGGGGTGGGTTGAGCCATGCATCTTGAGTCGTGCTCAACATATTATGTAATTATGGTATCATAATACATGACACACACTTGTTTGAGCTGGCCCTTGGGCCTTGTATGTATGGGTTAAAATGGAAGACAATAAATCAGCTTGTGCAACACATGATATGCGACCATTAAATCAAGGAAGAAGACCATCGTCACATAACGTTGGCAGCAATGTCTCGTTCGTGAGAATGGGATGCCCTAGTTGAGCCCAGATATTTGGGTTGAGCTCGAATGCCTCGAGTGAGCTAGCCCCCTAGGATGCCTTGGTTGAGCCGGGATACCCTAGTTGAGCCAGCATGCCTAGCTTGAAAAATGATTCCTTGGTTGAGTCAAGATGTCCTAATTGAGCCGGGATGTATGTTAATGACAATTTATGCATGTTGGTATGTTTATTACTATGTGACATGTTGTGTTCATGGATAAACCAAACGTAAGTATGCATGGTATGCTGAAGGGAGTTGAGATGAATTAGTAATATTTCTATTGATCTGCTATTGATATTGCAATACGAGTACTGTCAATGCTAGATTTGATGACGAGATATCATCCTAATAGAGGATTAGGGGTTTTGACTTATCGAGTCTTGGACTCACTCCTTGTACTTTTGACCTATAGTTATGGAAGCCTCACACCAGTTTTGGGTAGCTATAGTCATGTTAGATAGGAATTCCCTTGGCCTATACGAATATATAAGGATGATGTGAAAAAGAGAGGCCTATAGAAATGGCTTGTAAATATATTGGTATAATATAGTAGCGGTATGCCTTATGTAAAGCTTTACTGGCTACTTGTTTGTTGTGTTGTAGTCGGGTGTCGATATTGTAATGCTTCCGCATGTGCTTAAATTGAAAATTAAAAAGCAATGGGTTGACGATGTGCTTGGGACGTCGCAATGATAAACCCACAACTTGGACTTGGGGTCATTGCACTTTCTCTTAGTGGTTTACCTCCAGGAAAGTCACAACACATGTCATGAATCGCCGCGTTATTCATATATGCCACGTCTTCTTGTCATGTTGTATGCCACGTCTTTCATAATTGCCATGTCATCGCCACTTCATATGCCATGTCATCAATGCCATGTCATTTAGTGATTGCATACTTAGGGTAATTTAATTTAGAATGCATGTTGTATTAGAATAATTAGATTTACATAGTTATTTAGAAAAATAATGGTTAGGCTAAGTTTAGTATACTTAGTGGTTTAAATTAATTCACAGTGTTTAAGTTCTTAATCTCTTGCAATTTATTTATTACTTTGGACTATTGACTATTATTTTAATGGTTGCACACCCCTTGTGATCAATTCACACATGTTAGTGTTTAGGTTTAAAATCAATCCAAGTTACTTGCATATGTTATTATTATTTTTTTTTGAAATTAAAAAAAAAAAGGTATCGAAAGGGCGTTAAAGTAAATCTAGCATAATCAAGTCCTCGAATCCATAAAAATATTTGGCTTGTAGAAGTAAAGTACTCTCACACACTCTACATGGGTTTTTAATTGACCCACCAATAACTTATTAGTGGTGATTCTTGGATAATTTGATTTTGCATGTTAATTTGAACATAAGTTGCGAATTAGAATGGGCTTGGAAGAGTCTGAGTTAAGTGTGAGCTTAGTAATTCATTAGCCAACTCTAGATAGTTCACACCTAGGAAGGTTGCGATAGTTTGGCGACTCCACTAGGGATTTAAGTTAAAACTTATAGCAAATTTAGGCCTGAACTTTCTCTTGATTACAAAATATATTTGTTTGGCAATGTGGAACTAGGTACATCCATTACTTTGTTTAAATGTTTTTGTAGAATGAGAGTTATAAAGGTCGAATTGTTTGTTCAGCTTTGTCTTGCAGATTGGTGTTGAGAATGAATGGTTTTTACTTTGATATTGAAGTGATGTTTGAGATAAATTATTGAGCATGCTTTCATTGTTTTAGCACCGTGCTATTGCACACACAATCTACTGCCAAACTTAGGCTGCATAAGTTACTTAGGATGGTATTGAGTTTGATACGATTTTGAACATGAGTTCGCTGAGTAGAGGTCACCCAAAATATGAGTTCTCTGTTAAAAGTGCTTACCTTTGCCCACAAGCCTAAGTTGTAAATGAGTGCCGCTTTTGTCTGTGCTGGAGTTACGAGGACCAGGCTTAGTATGCGAGGCAAGGACTAGTCATCCTATAATTTCGACTCCACTTTGTTAAGCCGTTTACTTAAAAATCAAGCTGCACATATCATTTTCGTGTCTATATGGTTGCCATAATCTTATGGTGAAGTGAGTTTTCTACCCTTTCACTATGTAATTTTCTTACTTTATTGTACCTTTGGTCGGTCAATCGCATTTAGTTCAATAATGAGTTTTGGTCTATATACAATGGGGAGGTTTGATATTCGACTCATTCCTACTCCAAGGGCCGAGCTCAAGTTGTGGTGTGACCGAGAAGACCGTGATGGCCAAGCATACATGGAGACCAAACTCAATTGGCTCCTCCCTCTCCTTGATATTAACATCCAAAATGGCATCGTGTAAGCACTATCACATTTCTAGTGTCCCTTATATTTGGTGAGCATGAACAACACGCGGACCCCTGGAGTGCCATAACTTGGCACAAAGGGACACTTAAGTGTCATAACTTACGAAAGTGACACTTAAGTGCCAAAATCGGAGCAAAATAGATCACTTAAGTGCCAATCCGGCTAAAATTCGGCCAAAATTCTGACATGGCGATTTTCCGATAAAGCAAGTGCAAAACGGCGTCGTCTTGGTACCGACGTGGTAAAAAATAATTAAATTAAATTAAAAATAAAAATTTTTAATATTAAAAAATTTAAAAAATTTAAAAAAATTAAAAAAGAAAAAAAAAAGGGGGGGGGCGGCCGAGGGTTGAGCCCTCGCCGCCACCGCCGCCTCCCCGCCGCCGTTGGGAAGGGCCGACGACGGGGGGGAGGGTCGGTCGAGGTCGTCGGGCCTTGACGGGGGACGCGAGCCTCGCCGACCGGCGGCGAGGGCCCGCGAGCCCTCGCCCGGATCGGCAAGGGTTGGCGGCCCTCGCCGGCCGAGCCAAGGGCCGCCGCCCGCCGGGCGACCCCTGACCATACTCATATCCCATGTCACATTATACAAATGCACCATTGTCACACTCCAACTTGTTATCCTTCCCACATATCATTACATGCATGATGATTGGCTAAAATCATGGGATGCCATGAACATGCATCATAATTAAAATTTGCAATTAGTAATGCATCAAAAATGGAACTCAAACATATAAGACGCTTCTTTAAGATAAGTCATTTTATAAGGGTCTAATTTATTACAATAAACCATACAATAACTTATTTTAATAACATACCCTATCACAACATTATATCACATACCACATATCATCACATAATAGTTCATCACTCTAATAAGGCACATCATATCAATATATCATACTTCACTTATCACATTTTATAACTTATCACATAATTTCTTATCATATAATGATAACTTATCAGGTAAAACTTAATAACTTATCGCAATAACCTATCGATCAAACATGATAATTTATTAATAAAACTTGATAACCTATTGCGATAACTTATCAATAAAACATGATAAGTTATCGGCAAAACTTGATAACCTATCAATCAAACATGATAACTTATCGGTAAAACTTGATAGTCTATCGAGATAATTTATCGGAACCCTATGATAGGCTATCACACAAAATTCACTTATCACATCAACAAAGTACCATTTAACCTTAATCTAGTCCTAAACTAACTCCAAAATGTAGCAACAACCCTATTCAAGGGCTAGAAAGCCACTCACACCCAAGTCCAAGCTTTGAAAAGTGTCAAGGGAGGTGTGGCGAGGCTAGACAGTGGTTGTGGAGGCTAGACCAACATTGATCAGCCCACGGTGAGGGTTGTGGGGCGTCTTGGCGGTGGTGCGGAGGTGGCATGATGGTCGGCTCGGTAGTAGACAGTCTCCCCTAGACCAGGGTGCCTAAACCACCAACAGAGAGAGAGAGAGAGAGAGAGAGAGAGAGAGAGAGAGAGAGAGAGAGAGCTATTGTGAGGGGCTAGACAACTCTCTAATCAGCTCCAAAACCTGGCTTAACGACAAGAACGGCGGTGCAAACTGGTGGTATAACGGCGGGGGAGCGGTGGATGGTGATCAGTGAGGCAAATATGAGAAAAATGGAGAGAATGACTTGCCAAGAAGATGGAGATGGAGAGGGAGGCATTCAATGGTGGTAAGGGGAGAGAGTAGTGAGATTGAAAGCCAAAAAGTGAGAAAATGAGAGTGAGGGAGAGAGAGCAAGGGATGGCCGGCGGTTTGGAGGGGAAATAGAGAAGAGAGAGAGCTACTCAATCCTAAATCACTTGAATGGCCAAGATTGCATCTTGCCATGTCCCATCCAAGATTAATGTTAGATCTCTTCTCACTTTACTTCTTGTCCAAATCCCATTAATGCCATTCAATGTGCATTAAATGAACTCATTATGGCTAGGCTAGAAGATAGAATATGTAGGTTTAGCTAGGCTTTAGGATCACTCCCCTCATCTTCAACATATGGGTGCTCCTTCCTTGCTCCTTTCCCATCTTGCTTTTTTATCCTTAGTTGAATGAGATGGCAATTTGGTCATTTCACCAAGATTGCACAATATTCATACACATGGGTTGCATTAAATGTTGAGATCTTGAAATGATGGTTTGATGGATTTAGAGAACTCATGGCCCCCCTTTGGCTGCCCACCCCTTGAGCGTGTGGGCCTTGAGCCGCCCTTATGGGCTTAGGCCCAATTGGGTGTCCATGATAGGCTTCGGCCCATGGGCTGCCCAATCGTGGGCTTGGGCCCATTGGCTACTCAACGTGGGCTTGGGCCCATTTAGGTCCTCGTCGATGGCCCATCTCCACTTTTTTGAACTTTTGTGTCTCGCCGATAAAAACCTGAGTTTTCGCCCCAAAGTGATATTCTCGGCGTTTTTGGGACCTACCGATCCTCATTGTAATCCCATTCGAAGATTGGTCATTGATATGATTCCGTTCTGAAAATTGGGGTCAAATTGAGGATGTCACATTTTGTTGGCCACATTTCGAGACACGAGAGGGGCGGAATTTGCAACAAAGATGTAGATTTTCTTTTTACAGGGTGAAGTGAAGTTAGGCCAATGTATTTTAGCATTGAGTTCAAGAAGTACTCTGCTGTATATTTTCTTCTTCCCTTCTGAATGCATGAATATCAGCATCTTCATGTAATATAATGAAATGTCCAAGGAAATTGGTTTTTGACATTGTGGTTTCCAAATATTTGCATAAAAACAGCAAAACAGTTGTTTTTATGAAGTCATCTTTGCTAGTGAGAGGGAGTTATCAACCAGCACGAGAAGTTTGAATCATTGTAGTGATTGGCGGGATACAAATTCACTGTTGGTCTTCCTTTCTACACGAGCTGAATCCTTGATGCATCCGCCCTGAAGCTGCATCAGGTTTTTTGTGCTTGTCACAGTAATCCTGCGTGGGGTCGAAACCACTCACTAATAGCTCGGTTTCGACTTGATGATTACTTTGAGTTCGACTTCCCTAATTTTAAGTGAAGCTTGAGCTCAAGCTACTTCAGTATGTTGTTCAATCGAGTTGGAGATGGGCCCATCATCAGCTTTTTTCACTTCTTTTTTTTTTTTTGGGGGGGGGGGGGGGTTGTACTAGCTGCGTAGGCTTGACTCGAATTGTTTACACCCTATTCTTGCTTCCTAAAGATCCATGTCCCACTTGTGTCATAAACCAAAACGACTATGTGAAAATGGAATCGTCAGCGTGCAAAAGAGGAGTGAACATGTAGGTCCTACTCTCTAAATTTGTAGTCACAGAGAGACACATTCTCTCGCTCATGTCTAGATACTTATAGTAGTTAATCACTTCATTTAGTGTATCGATATTGTAAACAAACAGATAAATTATGGGGAGATTCTCTTCTCCACGTCTGGACCATTTAAAAAGCGGAGGTTGCGAAAAATTTGTAGTACCGTCCATATAAGGTCTCCTCAGGTCGGTCTCTTTTTGTCCTCCTTCACCTTTTGCAATTAACGATGGACCCACCATTGATGCCATGACATGTTCGCATAATAACCTAGAGCTCTCAATATATCCCTCGTACTGTAGGCTGTAGGCCATGAATTCGATGCCGCCACCTTTCTGCCCGAACATTGCCACTCGTGAGCAAATAAAAAAAATGGAAAATGAAGATAGAGAACTTCAAGCAAGCACTTTGACCACTTCACACAGGTAATAATAACAGCAATGATAAAAATTGTTAATAATTATTGTTGGTGTTGTTATCATCAGTATTTAGTATTATTATAAATGTTTATACTGTTATTATTTTTTATATTATTAGATGATGCTTTGCCCTTTTGGTGAGAGGTGCTCTTGTCAATCCGTTTCTCTTGTTAATTGGACTCTCTCAAACAAGAAAATTGGGATCAACAGTGTACTAACTCGTGCAATTCTGCATGTTCTTTGAACATTTTCCAAATGGGGTCTGTCTGCAATTAGGCATGGATGCAGGTCTTTGTAAATATTTTTCTTTCTTCATAAATGGACTATAAGGTAAAAAAGAAGAAGAAAAAGAAAAGAAGAAGAAGAAAAAGAAAAGAAGAAGAAGAAGAAGGAGGAGGATGGAATGAGTTATCAGACCTAACCTTAGTCACATTATTTTCGACCAGAGAGAGGAAGGAGATGGTAAGAGAAGGAAACCTCTTCCTTAGCCTCTAAGGGTCAACCTTTTCCCATGGTTGGCTAATTTAATGACAAAAGCAAAGAAACAAAAGGTGGTTTGTGAAAGCACCATTGATGGTGAGGGCTTGGCCGAGAGAGACAGACACATATTCCTGTTTGCATTGTTTTTACCCTCCAAAGCAACCAATCTCCTTTCACTTTCTTCAATACTACATGCGTGCTCTTTATTCCCACCAGTGGGCATAATCGAGTCGGGTCGCGTTGACGCGATGTAGTTCACTGCTTTCTCTTGATTCAACTCGAATGTTCAAAGCTAGATGGCCCATGTAACCTTGAAAAGTCAAGCTTGACTAAACTATACAAAATTTGCTATCCAACTCTACTAAATCTGATAATCAAAATGCAAATTCCGCTCTAAGTTTGCGTGGAACTCAAGTTCTAATTTGAGCTCAAGTTCTAATTTAAGCTCATGCATAGCCTTAGGGGTGAGCATGATATCAGGGTAGAACTGAGAACTTGAGAACCTGACCGGTGGGAATTGGTTCGGTCCTAGGTCCTAGGATATGCTGGGTAGGTTCCAGATTTCAAAATTTGAGAAACCTATTTCAATAGGTGGGTTGCAAATTCCAAATGGAACAACTCTTTGTATTTTTTTGTTCAATGTCTTCGCGTGATCCTGTAACATTCCATGATGTCCAATGATGAGTGATTAATCTGAAAACACCAAGCTGAACTTCTATTTTCGGGAATATCCATATTTGAGACTCTTATTTTTTTAGTTATCATAATCTTTGTGTGTATACATATGAGTTATGATCAGTGGATTATAGCAAATTGTGGTCATTAGAAATAATTATTCATTGCAATCATTCAATTAATAGTACATGTGGAACCTAGGTAAACTTTGGAATCGACCCTAGAACCTAAATAGGATAGGTTTCGGATTTCTGGGTATACAAGGTAGTTTCCGGATTCCAAAAATTAGGGAACTTGTTCTGACCAGTAGGTTTTAGATTTTAGATATAACTTAGACGAAACCTAGTACTGCTCACCTCTACTTAGCTGACCTCGACCTCAAACTTGTGTTCCGAGATTACAATACATAAACTTGAAGAACCATTTTGCTCGAACATTTATATCGTCAATCATATATATCTAAAACTTGTTCTTCTTCTATTAAACAAAACCAGTTATGTTAAGACAAAGAAGACGTACATTGGCATTCATATTAACAAATTCCAATATATATCCTACAAAATGATTAGTTTTTATCCGCTTTATCACCTACAGAAATTGTGTTTTCTCCTTTGTAATGATACTTCCTTTGAGAGGTCCCGGTGCTGCATATTCTCTTTATATCTCGTTTAAAATCAGACAAAAGAGAGTAAAAACCTGTGTTTTGTTTCTTGCACTATACACAATGGGCAGCAAGGAAACATAAACAAATGAAGCACCATCTATTTTTGGTAGAATCAAGACAAGAACCATAATGGAAGAGCAAAACTAAATGCTCTACTCTGCGTTCACTCGGAAGCGTTAATTGAACCTGCAACTTCCACTTGTTTTCATGTACATTTAGTTCTTTCCGCTTGGATTTTGGAATTCAAACGTGATATTATACGGTTTCAGAAATTGAATTGTGATTAATTGAATTGTGATTTCTTTCTGGGCTGCTTGCAAAGAATACATCCTTTTGATGTCGACAAATTAGAGACTCATGAAACACCATATAAGTCCTAGACACTAGTTAAGTTCATGTCTTTAACCTATGCAGCCTGCTTTGATTCAAAATAATTTGCACGTAGTAAATCAATTGGATTTGAACATATATCCAGATGATTTGGACCACGGAATAGTGTCAGGTGTACCACCATGGCCAAATCATGTTCACGATCAAACTCGATTGAGACTATTTTTATGACGCTGGCGGGTGTGTAGTCCAAGCATTTCTTGATCCTTTTTTTTTTTTTTGGAAATTTGGACGTATCAAACAAGCTGCATAGGTGCTTGGAAGTGACAACAGATAGCACTTTCCAGGTGCCCAACGCTGGGAAAACGCTGCCCTTTTTAGTGGGAAATTTATGTTCTTTTAATAAGTATTGGCATTTTCCAACAAATTAGATAAACAAAGCTTTGAATATCTTTTCAACCAATGAGCTGTTCCGTACACATTTCGCGTTTAGTTAGCCATTCTGTATCAGCCGACAGAATTCTCTTTTCAAGAAAGAGATTGATAAAGCTGAAGAACAAAGGGCATGCCGCTAACTTTTGCTCTTAATAGAATGCTCTGCAACTTTTGGGTTGTGGTTTGCCAGGGGAATATAATGATAAGATACTCTGTTAACAGCATGCCCTAATTACTATACGCATCACTGAACACTCATCTTCTAAAATTATTCTCTCTTGTTGTCATCTGATGTTTGGTCACTGTCTCATGGTCTCATGGATTGAACATCAGATTAAATTAGCCTTCCTATTTAGGCAGGACAAAACATTAATGTACGGACTAGGAGAGTTAGTCTTTGATGCCACACACCTGATGTTCATTCTGATAATAAATGATTTATTAGCCTAATTATTTTATGCATGTAAGTATAATATATAAAAGGTAAAAACTCAATCCACTATTTTGGATATGTAGTGTCGGAATTCATTTACTCAACTTTAGGTGCATAAAATCGGCTGGTTGGCGTCAAAGGAAGGCAAGCCCTAGAACATTGTGAAATGCATGAATTACAAGTGTGTCGTTAAGAGTTCCTCAAATGTACCTAGAATGCACGTACATAAATAAAATAATTAGGCTAATAAATCATTTATTATTTTATCAACTTACAAATTTATAGCCTAAGGTTAAATTTTGTTTTGCTAAAATTGTTATCAATCTATTACTCTAGTCAACCGGCTCACTTGCATGGATTTTTCATAATCATAAAACATGTATTACAAAATGGGCATTCTTACCAAGATTGTACATGGAAAATGATAAGCCTTACTCAAATTTTTCCATTCTTTATCCTTAATATACGCATAACATAGATCAATAGATGAATAAGATCTACCTTTTTCTAGTCTAAGAAGAAATGCAAATGAGAGCACGAACCCAAGCAAAGCACGATATAAACAACTAGTATACAAGTAAGTTCACCTACAAGAGAGGGTCGACGAACGGTCAGCCCTCCCAGGCTCGAGAGTTAAATGGACAGGCTCAAGCAATGTTCTTGCATGAAAAAGCCTCGGCTGCCAACTTTGGTGAAGGCCTAGTGTCACGCCCCGAACCTCGAGCGCGCCAACATCCCACCACGGTCATGCAAATGCGACATTCCCAGGTAGTGTCGCCGAGCCCATTCATTTATTATTGCGCAAGCGGAACGTATTATAAAACCCCTGACAATGGAATACGGGATAGAAAAGCAGGACAACCAGTTTCGAATCAAATACACTTTTATAAACACTTCAAGCTTATACAGAAGGTCTATGTCATAAAGAACTACTGAGCCACCTATGCTCCTGACCCTTCCGCTTCAAGCTCCTGGCTCTTCACACTAGGGACCTGAAAATGGTTATTCAATAACCGGTGAGATATAAATCTCAGCGAGTTCCACCCCTAAGCCCCGGTTAGTACACCAACTCAAGTCGGGTATCTATCCGTAACTACCCCACCACAAGCAATAACCAACGGTCGATTTGCATACAACCTTACCCGTTATGCCATACCCCGCACATTATAATTCAACACGATACACGCAATGCACATGGCCATTAGATGATACATTTCATCAATCACATACGAGTCGCATCGCAAGCGATCTCACCCGGCCATTGCCACACCCCGCACGTTATCGAGTCATGCGTGCGTGCCATAAACAATGTGCTTAACTCCCGCATGACTGAAATCACAAATGCCATGATTCTCATGCATTCTTGCACATTATCACAGTTCATAAACACAATGCATATATTCAATGCATACAACAATTGAAACGCCTTACTCATCTCGCCGATCACATGGGTCCCGATTATAAGACCAAATCGTTATGACACGTCCCATTCTGTGCCACACAATTTCGTCCCATAATCCGGCGCATCAATAACACTCAGCATGCGTTCCAATTGTTAATCACTACCACACATGGGCATAGCCTACTCGCAGTTCGGCTATCTATTGGCGTTTAACCAGGCATCGTCTCCCCACCATGGAGCACGGCTTCGTCACTACGTCGACGGCATTCCCGAAGGAGCATTGTCTCCCCCCTTGGAGCACGGCTTCGTCACTACGTCGACGGCATTCCCGAAGGAGCATCGGTCCGGTCGGCCAAGCCTCTCGCGCGATCGGCATCCATTGCGTGGGCATCCCATATAGGGGCGCGTCTAGCTCAACAGCTCAGGACGGTTCCTCATTAGCCAACACACGACAATTCATTATCGGCCCAGGATACTTTGCATTTCACTCAAATGCCTCGATTAAAAGAGTAATCCCAGCCTCTTTTCTTCGTATTAAAAACATCCGCGAAAGTAGTCGTGCGTGGGTACACGTCAATTCGAACCAGAAAACGATACTTTCCTTTTTTTTTAAACCCCTTTGTTTGATATAATACTTAAAATCCATTTTCGGTGTCCAAACCCGACACCCGGGATTTTCTCGAATAAAATCCAATTTTCCAATCACCACACAATTGCACAAATCATCATTCAATTCATGCAGATGTTTATGCAATAACACATCCAATCACTTCATAGGATTAAACCCACATGAAATTAGAAACTTTTCGTTCTCGGGTGAACAGTGTTTTGTGAACAAGACTCGTGAAATGAACTTGTGAACATTGCCTCGTGAACAGTAACTCGTGAATAGTCTCGAGTGAACAGTAAATTTCCAGAATTTAATAAATGATAATTTAAACTCAGAAATCATTAAAAACATTAATTAAAACAATCAAACAATTAATTAAGCAAAACAAGCTTAATTAAACACATAGGCACAATTAAGCAAATAAAGCAAGATTAAGCTAAACTAATTTAATCCATCCATCTAACCACCTATCTTAGAGCTAATACAACTTAATTAAATCACCTAAACTAGAATTAAATCTAACTAAACCAACCCTAAGCAAGTTTAGGCACTAAACGAAGGATTAGGAGCTAAACTCACTCGTTAAGCGGGCTGGAGGCACCGACGCGGCGGCGACGACGGTGGCTACGCACCGAGACCTCTACCACAACGATCCAAGGTGGTCTCAAGCTCAACACAGCAACCACAGCTCGGACTCCCACTAAAAACACTGAAAAACAGCCCCGCCGGAGGAGAAACCGAGTTGAACGGCTTGGCCGGAGCTCCAACGAGGGGTTGGCCGGCAACCGGCAGCACTCGGGGTTGAGGGGGACCTGCTAGTGGTTGGTATGGGTGGAGGTAGGGTTGGAATGGAAGAAAAACGGAAGAAAATGCTGAAATGGCGAAACCGGGCAAACTGCCAGGCGGACCGACGGACCGGCGACCGGTAACTTCACGACGGCGTACTGGACGGACGGCGGATCCGTTCAGGGCGAGGTTGGGCTTGTTGGAACGTTCTGGATGTCCTCTTCGTAGAGATGGGTGGCTAGTTCACTGGTTCAACCGGGAAGTTAACTTTTTATACGGATCTTTGGCAAAAGGTCGGCTGGAGCAGAAACTGGAACGAGGGGAAAATAGGGAAGGAAAACGGGTCCGACGGGCATGCGACCGAAGAGGGGGATGAGCTGCGGTTTTCCTCTGGTTTTTCTGAGCTTTTCCACTTCTCCCACAATGGAGAAAGCCTACAAACAAGGAAGAAGAAGGCTGGTTGGAGGGGGGCTCCCTTGGTGAGCATTCAAGAGCCAACACTTGTCCAAACTTCATTGGCTTTGCCCCCACATGACATCACATGACTTCAGCCCTTTCTCTCTCCTCAAATCTTCCTCTACAAGCTTGGCAATAGGTGCAAATGTCCTTAGGCCCTTGGCATACGAATTTTGAGGATTTGTACATCAATTTCCTTCAATTCCTTTCAATTCCCTTCCAATTGAACCGAATTGAAGTCCAAATAAATTAGTCATCTTGTCCTTGTCCCTCTTATGATTTTTCCCGTCATATGATCCAACTTGCATCCCAAAGATGCGATCAAAAGCAGTCCTCTGACTTTCCCGATAAAAAACGGCCTTACTTTGCTTTTCTGCCAAAAATCTCGGTTTGTAGAAAAATCTTCTGAGGATGAGCCGACGTTCCTAAAATGAATTGTGACATGACAGAACTTTCAATTTCTGAAATCGAGTTCAATTTCTCGGTTAATTTCAATCGGCGCGACTTTAGCGCGTCCTAACCTACCGGTAGCTTTTAGGAATTTTCTATGCAATTGACCCGTGGTTGATTATTTTCAAACCACAAAGTGCATCTTCGACACATTGGCGACTCTCGGTTGTCGTAGAAATCTCAAGGTTTCAAATACGGACACAAGGTACCCAAAACGACAGAAGAATCAGTCTAGTGCCGGTCGACGAGGATATTGTGATCAGGTGGAATCACCCACACTCTGATCACATATCTCAGTCGAATCGACCTATTACTAATCTCTGTTCGATTCTGACAGTGTCGTGATGATCCTTGCAGATTAATACGGTCGAGCAGTCGGTTCCTGGTCGAATTCTCAAGTCTATTGCGTTTAGATTCCTTAACGGCTTCACTCGATAGACTAGTTATCTCGTGAGTGGCCAACTCAGAGAAGGAAGCTATAGGCGCACAGATGAAAAGCCCGACTTATTCAATTGAAACCAGAATTGTAAAATCGGGATGTCACACCTAATCCAGCCTTGCCCGACCTAGCCTACAAACTTCTAATATATGTTGTGGGTAGGCTTGGGCAACATATTAGGCACAACGTTCAGGCCTCGTTCAAGCTTGTCCAGTGATCATTTCTATGGATTGCCATCTAAGAGAGCGGCTACGAGAAAGGTGGTTTATTCTACCAGTCAAAATAGGCTGGTCAATTCATTCTCTTAGAACCGATATGCTTTGGCACTTTGGTTAGGTCTGCAGTCCAGCACTGTCACTAAGATATGTAATTTGCTCAGTTAAGAAATTCATTAGACGTCTTTTGTAGACTTGATTAATATTTTCGTCATTCTTTTTTCAAAGACGTGGTGGCGAAGTGGTTGTACTTGAAGGTCAATGTCATGACCCAAACTTAGGACGGTACATAGGGATGGACTAAGTCGCCTTGACGGCACGCTAGTGAGGCTAAGCGCATATCTCTTGTCCCACCTTGCTTAGGGGGGAGTCATGGGCTGACTTATATGGTTTGGAATCTCTATTCTGTGTAACATGTTTTAAACCGTGAGGGCCGAAGGCCCAAAGTGGACAATATTTGGTGGTATCAGAGTCAACTCCTACAACGTGTGAGATCACAATGAGGGCGTTGTGCCACATCGCTTAGGCTTGGATTCTTCTGTGTAACACATTTTAAAGCCGTGAGGACTGAAGGCCCAAAGCAAATAATATTACAGAGTAATAATAGCCCCCAAATTCTTACAGTAAATGTCACCAAGCGTGGGACATTGTCTGGTCAGATTCTTGCCTAGATTTGCACCTGATGTCTTCGGCGGCTACTCGGGAAACTATTTGTTGTTTGATGGATTGATAACTTGATGTATAACCCTCGAAGTTGTTTTCATAAGAGGTTTGATTTACTCTGATTTTCTTTTCCTGACTTCCCCCCTCTTTCCCAAAACAAAAACAAAAAGCCAGAACTAATCCGCCATCTAATCCTCCATCATTATGTTCGTAGTTACCATTGCACAAACCCAACTTCTGCATATGGTTTAAGCAATTCTAGCCGTACTCACCGTCCAAAACCTATTAAATGCTACCGTTACCATTTTACCTTTATAACAATTTTATAACATGCAAACTCTTAAATTCACTAGAGCTATCTACCGATTCCCACAATGGATCACACATACAAAGGTCTCAATGTAGAAAAGTATTCACATAAATAACTTATTAATCAAGAATAATCGAATCTATATATGACTGTAAAATACCGAGATCAATAAGCACAACGTAATTAAAGCGTACCCGTTTGAGGCATTGTTTCACTTGAAGAAAAATAGATCACTCTGATAATCAGAGATCTATCAGAATGCCACGAGTAGGACAATAGAACCTATATCCTTTGGAATGATCAGGGTATCCAATAAACTAACATCTAGTAGTTCTGGGTTTAGTCTTCTTATGAGAAAGGTCATAAATTCACCTCGGCAAGACAACCCCAAACTTGAAAATGATTCAAGCTTGGTTTCCTCCCTATCCACAATTCAAAAGGTGTTTTCGGCACCAATTTACTAGGCACACGATTCAATATATAAGTTGCTATTTTAGTTGCATCACCCCATAAGTATTCAGGCAAATTAGAACTACCCATCATACTTTGTTTCATCTCCATGAGTGTGCGATTGCGCCTTTCAGCTACACCATTTTGTTTAGGACTCCCAAGCATTGTATACTGAGGAACAATACCACAGTCTTGCAAATATTTAGCAAATGGTCCCATTTGTTGTTCAGTCTCGATATATCGCCCATAATATTCACCACCGCGATCAGATCTAACAATCTTGATAATTTTTCCCAATTGTTTCTCAACTTCAGTGCGAAACACTTTGAACATGTCAAGAGCATTAGTCTTCTCCTTAATTAGATAAACGTAACTATAACGGGAGAAATCATCAATGAATGTGATGAAGTACTTATTTCCACACAAGGTAGTTGAGTATGACCCATTAATATCAGTATGAATTATCTCTAATATATTTTGATTGTGAGTAGCGCTTGTCTTCTTGGTTTTAGTTAATTTTCCCCTCACACAATCAATACAAGTCTCAGTATCATCTGAGTCAAGAGGAGGAAGAATATCAGCCTTGATAAGTCGTTTTACCCTTTCTTTGGAGATATGCCTTAATAATGAAGATCTTTTTTTGATTAAAGATCTCTTAGCAACATTATTCTCGACATTGAAATAATAATATGGTCTATCGGGAGATAAGGATAATCGATATAATATATCAGACAAAACACAATTCCCAATAATTTTGGAATCATAACTCAAATCCACTCTTTTATTCACAAAATAAAGACAATATCCAGCTTTGTCAAGCGAAAAAAGAGATACTAAGGGTGCGTTTGTTTGTGTTTCTGTTCAAAAATTATTCTAGGGAACTATTTCTATTCCAGGGAACAATTTTTTACCGAAAAATGTGTTTGGTAAACTTATTCCAAGTATAAAAAAATAATAGAAACACGTTTGATAAATTTGTGTTCTTTTTTTGTTTCTTTTAATTTTTTAATATTTTTATTTTATTTTCCTTTATTTTTTTATTTTTTTATTTTTTTTTTTTTTTCTTCTTTTGGCCAGTCGCCGACCTTGGCCATGGCCGGCGACCGGTCGGCGAGGGCCCGCAGCCTCGCCTTGGCTGGGCGAGCTCGAGCTCGCCTAGATTCGGCTAGGCCGAGCTCGCCTAGCCACGGCGAGGCTTGGCCTTGCGGGGCCACCGCCAAGCGACGCTGACTTGGCGGTGGCCCGGCGAGGCCGAGCCTCTTCGATGGCTGGGCGAGCTCGGCCTCGCCGAGCTCGCCCAGATCTGGCGAGGTCGAGCCTCGCCAGGGGTCGGCTACGCTCCAGCGAGGTCGCCGGCCCTCGACAACCGGTCGTCGATCATGGCCGAGGCCGGCAACCGGCCAAAGAAAAAAGAAGAAAAAAAAGAAAAAGAAAAGAAAAAAGAAAAGAAAGAAGAGAGAGAAAATTTGTTTCTCCAAATTATTCCGAAACAAGAAACAAGTTTTTTTTTGTGACCCCGCTTCTTGTAATGAAAACACTTGAAATCATTATCTACATTTCTTCCATAGTTCTCATTTTTCTTGAAGTCTTGGCCTTTCGTTGGACCATGAGAATTTGACATTTTAGGCTTCCATTTGCCTCTAGATGAACTCAACTTGGCAGTTAAGTGGGCGGACTCATACTTTTCCTTCTTTAACTTCTCTTCCTCAATCACACACTTGGTAATCAAGGCATTAACGCTCAATATCTCATTTTGAGCGCTATAAGCAGTCTTAATTTGGCTAAATTCAGCTGACAGTAACATGTTTAAGGCATGATGCACAATATAATTTTCGGAAAGGACAATTTCATGGGCCTTAAGTTTTGATCGAATGTGGACCATCTTCAGTATAAATTCTCTAACACTCATAGTAGCATCATACTTCATGTTCGTTAACTCACTCAGCAAGTTTCCAGCTTTAGCCTTATTTGAGACTCTATATCTTTTTCCTACTGCTTCAAGGAACTGTCTCGCATTCGTATCTTCTGGCAAACCACTAATGAGATGCTTAGCAATGGACCTTTTCATAGCAATGAGGCTTAGTCAGTTAGATTTTTCCCATCTAGCATAATGGGCCTTTTAACTGTAGTACTTTGATCATTGGGCCTAGAAGGTTCATCCTCACGTAGAGCCAAGTCCATATCAATGATGCCTAGAGCAAACACTATATCTTGCTTCCATCTCTTGAAGTTTGATCCAATTAACATTTCAACCGTAGCATTGTTGTTATTTACAGCAAATGTAACTGTTTGTCACACATAATGCAATAAGATCAATTATAGGCAATAAGCAATTCAACAAAAATAATTAGTACATTATAAACTCCCATTTGGGCAGAGTGTATAATGCACCATTTTTTTTCCATAGCATGAAATTTATAAAGTAACAACAATGAGAATTACATATAAATGTTAAGGATACATCCCCTTTGGGCAGACAAATCCTTTAAATTATACATCTCCATAATATCAATAAAGAGGGGAATTACATATAATTTTCAAAACATTAATCCCCTTTGGGCTGATAGATATTTTTCAATTATACATCCCCATCTTTTAAATTTGGAAATTAATCTTCATGTTATTTTCCAAATTAATATACACAATAACCCCATTTGGGTGAGTAATTGTATATACTAATTTTTATCAATAGGGAATTAAAAAAATTTATGCCCAAAATTCATCAAACAATTTGAAACACTTTATAACATATTCTTCCCAAGATCATATTACATTTATCAAACAACAATTTTTGCCACAACATTTTGAGAATTAATATTTTATTATATTTTATTAATATTTTATTATTATTTTAATATTTTAGACTCCCGCGAGCAGCCCAAATCGGACCGTGGCCAAACCCACGAGGCCCAAACGCTCACACGGCCCACACAAGACAATATTGGACTTGGAAATTGTGGGCCAAAAAATTGCTTAAAAAAATGGCTCATGTGCTTAGGAGCCCATCTTCCTTTTAATTAAGAATGGCCCACGAAATGGGCTGTTTTAAATGACCCATTAAAAATTTTAAATATATATATATATATATATATATATATATATATATGGGTGAAAAGCCCATATTTAGGCCCAGGCTCGATTGGAGGTCTTCTTCAACCCCCAATCGAGTCCTGAATTTCTACAAAATCGGGTCACACGACCCGGTTTTGACCTTGAACAAAAAAAAAACACCTATTAACTTGATTTTTTTATGAAATCTCTCCATGGGTCTTGCATATAACATCAATATAATTTACTAGAATGAATTAAACGAAGAAAGAATGAGAAAATCTTCCACATTCAAGCTTCAAAGTTTCGGATCTAAGCCTCCCATGGCCGAAAATTTAGGTTTCTTAAATTTAAGCACTAAAAACTTACCTTAATGCAACAAAAAGGATGCTAAAACATATATACAACAATACCCATGCAAGGATTTACAACGAACATAAATCAATTGCAAGTAATTTGAAAATTCTAGAACTTTTTCATGTATAAACCCTAGAATTTCAAATTTAAAATTCTCACTCAATTCTCAGCAAAATAATACAAATTATATATGTTTGGAAATATCTTGACATGTAGAACAAAAACCCTATGGTTTCAGGATCAACCGAGCAAAAAATCCACATGAAAAAATAACGCCCATATTTGGCTCAAAGAGGAAAATTTCGAATTTTTCCAAAAAAAAAAAAAATAGGTTCTACAATCATATATGATTAGCTTTGATACCACGTGTAGAAAATTATTCACATAAACAACTTATTAATTAAGAAGAATCGGATCCATGTATAACTGTAAAACACCGAGATCAATAAGCACAATAGAATTAAAGCGTACATGTTTGAATCATTGCTTCACTTGAAGAAAAATAGATCACTATGATAATCAGAGATATATCATAATACCACATATGACATATTTTAGTATAACGGCTTTCAATGGGATTAAAGCAAGTGATAGGTATAACCTATCCTTTTTTAGGCTAGAGAGGAGACTTGGCAAACCCTAATCAATAACATGTCAACTGAATCATTCCCATTATGAGCTTCAGTTAAACACAATTGCATACACCTTGCTACACAACTAGGACTGTTATTAATAGATGCCAAACCTCAATTCAATAAGATCATTCAAGGGTTTAACAAATATTGGAATATTCATTAACCCGATTATTTAAAATAGAAAATTAATGAATTAATGTAAGCTCATATTATAGGAAATTTTCAACACTCATTTTGAGTGCATTAGCAAACAAGAATCGATTAGTGTCTCGACAAATCTAATGGAGAAATACTCACTTCATGCTGTGTTTGGTTGTCTTTATTGCTCGACCACATAGGATGGCATAACTCATTAGGGTGGACTAACCTACTAAAGCTTATAGTAGGACAAAAAATAATGACCGGCGCGTGGACTATACTTGCCATCACAATGCCCCCATTTTCCCTCTCCATAAAGGTCACACGGCAAAACCTTTTGTACCAATGAAGATTGTTCAATTTCAACACGCTGAGCAACACTACCTCTGTACCGGCGAAGGCTGCACGAATTTCGACAGGTTGCTCAGTAGATATTCGATAGTCGATGAATGCTTCCGTGAAATGTTCTGCCTCTCTCCTCCTCCATTCACCATGGCTAAAAGGGAGCGCATTCAAAACCCCTCTCTCCCTCCCTGTCTTCTCCTATAAATTCAGCCTCGACCTCCTTTCACTCCTCTCTCACGTTCACTCCTTCCTCTCTTTCCCCAACCCACCTCTTTTTTTCTCTCTCTCTCCATCTACCTCTCTAAAGAATGCCCTCCAGTCTTATTTCAATTCCCACCGACTCCGACGCTGCGGCCAAGATGAAGACTGCGGCGTCCCAGCCAGGCACTTGCGCTGTGGACTCGAGCTTCCTGCATGCTTTCACCCATGCAGAAGAGAAGAACGAGGGCGAGCAAGGCGCCGTCTACGTCAACCCGCTCCTGAAATGCTCCTCCTCGTGCCTTAGCAACCGGAGCGTCAAGATGCGCATCGAGTCACTCGGAAATGAGGCTGGCAGCGATGTTGGTGACAGCAAAGCCCTGCTCCCCTCGCCTGAAGGAGTTAGCGGCAACCATCACCCGGAAATTCGGATGGCAAGGAAGAGGCTGAGCAGGAGCGGCTCATTCCCGCCGTCACGGACGTCGGCTGGCAGCTCCATGGGTGTCCAGATGCGGTCCCGCCGGAAGGGGGAAAGGCTAGTGGTGGAGGCGGTGGCAGTGTCGTCCCACCGCAGCTTCTTCCACGTGGACCGGACCCACGGCCACGTCCGGCTTCGCTTCTTGGAGGAGAGCGATGCCCCCAAAACCATCTTGTGATAGAATGGGGGAAGAGTCTCTGCTTTTGGGTCACTGGCAATGCATGGTTTTTATTATTTCATCATGCAGTGACGGTAGGAGCAAATATGTAACATGGCCAGATCTCAATAGATCTTTGAGAGATCGCGTAAGGATCGGCATTTAATTTAGGAAGTCACCTTTCATTTTGTCCTTTTGCCAACAAAGGATCGTGGCTCAAATCTAGTTTTATCCACTGTTATTCGCATTGCTAGTTGGCTTGGTTGCTCACTCTCAAGCAGGTTGTCAACCCCAAGGATTTGGCCAAATCTAAGATCAGGTGGGTGGGATCAAGAAGAGCTTCTCCTAGTCCCTACATTAATGTTTTGTCTTAACTATATTGGAAGGCTAATTTGATCTAATGTTCGATCGATAGGACCATGAGATAGCGACCCAGCATGAGTTGACAAAAAAAGAAAAGAAAAGAATGATGTTACAAGATAAGTGTACAGTGGTGCATATAGTAATTATGGTTTGGAAGTTTTTCTTTATAATTTATGCTTCACAATTGCATTTGACCCTCGTTAACATGACAAAAAGGTCAAATCAAACCAGACCTCGCAAAGTAAAATTGCTCTCCTTCAGGTTCATTTGATCTTCTTCAAAGTAATTTGATGCATAAAACATTTAAAGTTAGTCTCAAGGCATTATGAAATATATGAACAACCTGTGGATGTCCAAGAGTCCTCTGGAATGATTTCTCAGCAACATGATAGTCTCTATGGTTTTAACTGATTATCTTCTATTCATCTTCGTGAAAAACGCTAGACACAGTTCCAAGGCGATAGGGAAAAATGCAAATTGGTCACCCTTCACCCTCTTCAATTTATTTCTCTCAATTTGGATGCCATAAAGCGGATGAGATACTGCTTTGCATATTGGGTAAAAATGCAAATCTATAGTTGCAAAAGGGAGAATAATCCCTCTATTGTATAATGCATAATTTTTCGGCTGATAAAGGGATGCAATGGTTAATTTTCTAAAAGAATGATACTGATGGTACTGGCCATGAAGTTTCGTTGTTTAGTATAATAAACAATCCATTAAATAATCAAATGAATGATTTAATGAAGATATAGTAGATGTTAATCAACTTAAGGGCTTCTTTGTTAATAGTTAAAAGTAAGCAAAAAAATACTTTTTCTAAAAAATTTAAAGTATTAAAGTTCCAGAAAATGTGATAAATTATATTTAGATTAGGGAGTCAATTATTAAGTATTATGAAAGTTGCTAGAGTTCTGCATTTAAAAAAAATCAAAGTGCGTGAATCTGCTATTTTGGAAGTGTAGTGTTGGAATTCATTTATTAAACTTTAGATGCATAAATTGGTTGGTTGGCGTCTAAGGAAGCCCAGTCCAAGAACATTGTGAAATGCATAACTGATAAGTGTATCGTTAAGAGTTCTTCAAACGTACCTAGAATGCAATGACATGCATAAAATTATTAGGCAAATAAAAAATTTATTATTTTATCGACTTACAAACTTTATAGCCCAAGATTAAAGTTTGTTTTGCTAAAACTGTTATCAGTCTATTACTCTAATTACCGGTTCAGTTGCACATACAATTTTATATAATAAAACACATGTATTCTGAAACAGGCATTCTTACCAAGATTGTATGTGAAAAACGCCTTGTTCAAAGTTTTCAATTCTCTATCCTTAATGTACGCATAACATGGATCAATATATGAATAACAGCTACCTTTTTCTGGACTAAGATTTTGAGAAAAAACACATGAGAGAATGAGCAAAGCACGGTATAAACAACTAGCATATGAGTAAGTTTGCCTATAGGAGTGTCGTGACTTTCTTAGAGGTGAGCTACCAATGAGAAAGCTAATGGATTACCAAGCTAAAGACTTAGCACGAACTCTTCTAAACCCTACCAATCGCAATTTGGTACTCAATTAAACATAAAACTGTTTTACCATTTGAAATCATCACCAATCAATTAGGGTCAATTAGAAACCCATATAAAGTATGGGATAATACTTTGTTTCTGTGAACTAGAAATTCAATAGAATAAAAGACTTGATTAAGTTTGATTAATCTAACGCCATTTTAGTACCTTGTCTATTAATTTTCAAAAAATATTTTGCAAGCAATCTTAGAGATTTTAAATTTAAGTCACCAACATGCACTGGGTGATCAAGCGGGTGTGCAATCAAGAATTTAACCCTCAACAACCAAAGCAAGAAATAAAGTGCTAGATATAGGGGAAGGACATAAATACCTTAAGCAAGCAAAAGCCCATTAATTTCAATGCATCAAATATTCTACAAGATTTTACTAGAAAATGTATGCATGTCCTAAGTATGACTTGTAAATGATTAGGCAAATGTAAGGGAAAAGTACCGAAAAATTCTTAAAACTATGACATTAGTACCAATTAAGTCCTAAACATTTCAATTTGATCAATTCAATCATAAACATTTTCACATTGGTACAAATTTAGTCCATTCAGCCAATTTTGGCCGAATAGTGCTAATATGGTAATTTTTACAAAATTTTAAAATTATTTATTTATTTTTGTATTTTTATTTTTATTTTTCCTTTTCTTTTTTCTCTTCTTTTTCCTTGGATCCCTTGTAGTGGTCAGCAAGCCTTCAACGAGGCTCGCCGGCCATTGGGCGAAGGCCACCAAGCCCTTGTTGACTGTTGGTGAAGGTCACAGCCCTCTGGCGACCGACGAGGGCTTCACGACCCTCACCTGGTGGCCAGCAAGCCGTTAGAGGTTAGCTAGCCACTGCCATAGAAGAAGGCCAAGAGGAAGAAGAGGAAAAAGAAAAGGAAAAGGAAAAAATTAATTCGAAAAAATAAAAAATTATTAAAAAATTGCCACGTTAGCGTTTGTCGGCTAGTGGCGTCTATGTCAGCATCGGCTGGCCAAATTTGGCCAAATGGACTAAATTGGTATTAATGTGAAAAGGCTTATAACTCAATTAGTCTAATTGAAAATTTTAGAACTGAATTAGCATAAATGGCATAAGTTTATGACTTTTTGAGTACTTTTTCCCAAATGTAACTATTTCTTTTTTATTTATTTTTGTTTATGAAAACTAAATTATATGCAAATTTAATTTAAGTTTAATATGCATGAATTATTAAACTAATGACGTGTGACATAACCTAAATTTATTAAACTAATCTATCATGACATGCAATCTAATTATATGACCCTAAACATATAATCACCAAATGACATGGAAATTATGATATGGAAATATGATATGGCACCAATGACATGGCAGCGATGCAAATAATTCTATATGATATGTAATCCTATGGCTAGTACGCAAGAATAGTAATTATTTTATCTTTCTTTTAATAATATCATCCTTAAAAAAAAAACTGTGAATAAGAGGAAATTAATTATACTAAGGATGATGCCAATAAGTATGAACGCGACTGAGTGACAAATTTGAGCCTAAAGAAACTTAAGAATAACTTGGAATTAAACCCAATATCATCAAGCCAGCACGCCGAGGACAAGATTGGAAATCTGGAAGTTGGCAAGATACTCTCGATGTACACAACTTTCCACTGAATTGCACCCAATGCGATTCACCTTCTGGTAAAGAAATTGGTTCTCTCTTAAAGCAGAGTGGCAAATCCGATGTCGAATATGAGAAGCATTCCTGAATGCTCAGAAATATTCATGTGCACTAGCTTCAGAATCCCATTAACAAATACGGACGCTCAATACGCAAATCAAGGAAAGCAATCCAATGTAATAATACGTGCGTTTAACACATGACTCCGCATTTAATTTTCTTCTCTCTCTCCTAGGAGACCGCAATCGTCTCGTGATCACATCTCAAAAGTCCACGCCATCATCGTCTCCGTGTCTCAAGGACCTGCAAAACAATCTCGGATAGCAAAGGGAAAAGGATGTTCCACAGAGCGAGAGGGGGACTGGTCGTAATCATGGTTAATGACTGGAGATCCACAGCGGGCTATCACATATGAGTTTTAGAGGTGTGCTTGCGCGTTGATGATGGACGCTCAGATATTTCTCTTCTTGCCGAACATCGTAACTCCGGATGATGGTGCTCTGAGAGATCCGAGAGTCCTTCGTTGGAGTCTCAATATATTCTCCTTTCCTTTTTCCCTATGAGCGTTGGTGATGATGGCCTGATGTCGGGAACACAGGAACACCAGGAAGGCAAGGACTTCGATTGAGGCTTCATAGCGCTACTGGGACTAATTGAAACCACCACTGGTCAGCTCCTGGAACTTTGCTAGGCGGACGCGCTAGCGAGACTGGTCTGGGCGTGCTGTAGGTGGAGGCGCTGCTGAAGCTTGCAAGTGTCGTTGGGCGAGTTGTAACCTTGCTGCTAGACTTGACGGGAAAACCTGCAAAGATTAACGAAGCTGCTGAGTTTCCTCCGGGGCTGCTGGGTATCCGCCTGGAGGTTTTGTCGGCGTAAGCCGCAGCAAGGAGTCTGCACCGGGGTCTCGCCACGCAGCGGGGGACCTGCTCACGGCTAGAGACGGCACGAGGAGCAGCGAAGGCAAGTACAATGGGGAGACAGGTTGTGGCTGCATGCAAAAGGAAGAACTTCGTTTCCTTTTCTTTCTGAATATATATCCCTTGCACGATTTTGTGCTCTGTTCCTGTTTGTAAACCGACCTCTCGTCTTTTCCTCTCTCAGCTTTTCTCCCTCTTTGAAGTCTTCTGCAGCTCCTTTAATTACCTCCCAAAGCGAAGACCCCTTTTCTCCCTCATTTTCACGATTTTTTCCTCTCAATGTGCCGTGTACTTTGTCAAGCCCCACTCTAATTGGGAACCTATGAGCCTTTGTATGGAATGCAATTGGGATTTGTTTCAAGAGCACCGAAGAAAATTGTATTCCCTATATTGACACAAGAAGAAATGTATTATCTTTAACGGAAATAGTTTTAATACCTCTTCAAATTGCAATAATGTCAACTAAAATTGTTCTTCAAGTTTGCTCCTAAATAAATCAATTTTCCAACGTGGCATCATATACGAATTTTGGTTTATTAAAAGAAATAACGGGCTTGGCCAAAATTTAGTACTCTTTTGGGCTTAGTCCAATTTGTTTAGAGCCATCCATTTAAGCCTATCCACCACCGGTACAATTAATATGAAAATTATATGGCCTTAGTTAACTACTAATGTAAATGCTCCTAATATCTATATGCAATTTAGCTCAATGTCTTTGTTCAAAGGCCAAAGTTATTCCCCAATTTTCTATGCATAAAAGACTAATGTGGTCGTTAAAATTTAAGTGTCAATGAGGTGGTCGATGAGCAGTCTGCCCTCCCAACCCTAAGAGGTAAATAAACCCCAGCTGCCCAACTTTGTCCAAGGCCTAGCCCAACCTAGCCTCTAAACTTATATGTAAATTTTAGGGATAAGTGCATTAAAAGCACAAAAGTGTAATTAAATCATGAAATTTATAAAAAGTGCAATCAAGTTCTAAGACTTGTCAAATTTGTGCAATTAAACCCTTCTATTAATTTCATTCAACTTGGTTAGAAAAAAAATGCTAACATGACTTTTTTGATATTTTCTCTTCTTTGTGGTGATGACGTGATTAAAACATGAAAAATAAGCCAAAACAATGTCGTTTGGTCCAAATTTAATCTTACACACAAATTTATTTAAATTAAATTAAAAAACAAGTTAAATAAAAAATTGGGGTGGGAAACCAACATCAAGGGCAGTTTGCCAACACCCCACCATTGCTAGGAAGGGCCAGTGAGGGTTTCCGAGCCCCAGCCAGTGGCTAACGATCCTCGCCAACCATAGGTGAGGGTGTGTAAACCCTCCTGCAGATTGAGTGAGAGTCATAGCCCTTCCCAAATCGCACAAGGGCTGGACGCCACTAGTGAGGGTTGGCCTCCACTAGAGGCCCTCGACTAGGTCTAAGCCACTGGCCTTGGCCTAGCAACTCTCACAAACCACTGGCTAGCCTTCCATATCATCGCCGGCTTGCCAACGATGGTGGGGTAGTGGTAGTAAGGGCCTCACAGGCCCTCACCAGTTGCCCTTCAACCTTATTTTGTGTGTTTTTTCCAAATAAATTTAGTTTAATTTAAATATTATTTCAATTAAAAATATCATATTTGGACTAAAATGATGTCGTTCTAGCCTTATCCTTCATGTTTTAACCGCTAATAAAGAGGCATGTTAGCATTTTTTATTAGCCAAATTGGATGAAATTACGAAAAAATTTGATTGCACAAATTTAACAATTTTTATAATTTTTAGTGAACTTATCCTAAATTTTATGTCGTGGGCAGACCTGAGTAACACGTTAGCACAGCCTTCCGGCCTCGTTCGTGCCTGTCGAGTAATCATTTCTATGGATTGCCATCTAAGAGAGCAACTATGAAGGAGGTGGTTTATTTGACCTGGTCAAAATAGGTCGATCAATTCACTTTCTTAGAACCAGACGCGAGAGTTTTCTACCTCGCCAGGTAATCATTTCTATGGATTGCCATCTACGAGAGCAGCTATGAAGGAGATGGTTTATTTGACCTGGTCAAAATAGGTCGGTCAATTCACTTTCTTAGAACCAGACGCGAGAGTTTCCTACCCCGCCGATCACCAATCATTCTCGCGATGTCTTGTTTTTTATCTTAGGTTAACCAAAAAGCAAAAGAGTTTAACTTTATAAATTTTCAATCTTGACTTTTGATCGATAACAATAAATATTAATTGTGTTTAGTTTTGACTTTTCAGAAGAATAAAACATAAACATTTTCACCACTGCCAGAATTTTTCTCACAGTAACTATTTGGGTTTGATAGATAAATTGATGTACAATCCTCGAAGTTGTTTTCATAAGAGGCAGTTCTGTGGAAGACTAGTTTGCTTGGCTTTGATTTTCTTTTCCCCACTTTTGCTAAGAAAGAAAAAAAAACAGATCCACCTTCATTATCTTCCCACTTGCCACTGCACAAACCCGATTACCAAATATGATTTAAGCAATTGTAACAATAATTCCGGTATGTTGTGGTAGATCAGAACCTATAAACTGTTGAGCCGCCTTTTTAACTTTACGATAATTTCATATTGCGCAAACTCTTAAATTCACTCGAGATATGTACGACGCCCACAATGAATCATACTCACGAAGGTTGCGATTTTCGGTGTTCACTTTGTGTGGATGAACAAACAAGGATCGGTTCGGCGTATGATAAATTTAGTGTAGAAATACTTTCTGAGCTGTCTTTGATCATCGTGATTACTTGACCACGTAAGCTAGAAATAACTCATTACAGTGGCCTAACCTACTAAAGCACATAGTAGGGTAAAAACAATTACCGGCCTGTGAACTATACTTAGCATCAAAATGCGCCAGTCCCCCTCTCCATAAACGTCGCGTGGCAAAACCTTTTGGACCAATGAAGACTGTTCGATTTCCAACACAGTCGACGAATGGCATCATGAAATGTTCTGCCTCCCTCCTCCACCAATTCACCATGGTAAGAAAGCTAGAGAGGCTACAGGCCAAAAAGGAGGGCATCACAATCCCCCCAACTCCCTCCCTGCCTTCACCTATAAATTCAGCCTCGAACCCCTTCCACTCCTCCCTCACGTTCACTCCTTCCTCTCCTTCGTTCACTCCTTCCTCTCCTTCCCCAACCCCAACCCACCTCCTCTCTCTCTCTCTCTCTCTCTCTCTGCCTAAAGAGTGCCCTCCTATCTTACTTCAATTGCCATCACATACGTCCAAACAATCCCTTTTCTTTTTTCAACCCGATTCAAACCGCCGGACCTGCTCTGCATCTCCCCTGTTTCTCTCACGTTCTGGTTTTCCATCAACTAACCAAACTACGTAATTTTGTGGATAAGGAGAAAACGAAGGAAACAAAAAAGAAATGTCCTCGAGCGTGTGCCAGGGGCTGCAAACATGCCTTGAGCCGAGGCAGGTCGAGCCACGCGTTCTCAGGCTCAAGCTCACCCCGCATGGAACCACCGCCGACTCTGATGCCACAGGCAAGATGAAGATGGGGACCGCCCAGCCGGGCACCGATGCCGCGGACTGGAGCTTCCTGCACGCTTTTGCCTACGCGGAAGAGAAGTGCGAGGGTGAGCAAGGTGCTGTCTACGTCCACCCGCTCCTGAAATGCTCCGCCTCGTTCCTTAGTGACCGGAGCCTCGAGATGTGCACCGAGTCACTAGGAAGTGAGACTGGAAGTGATGTCAGCGACGGTGAGGCCCCCCTCCTCTCCCATGGAGGAGGCGCAGACCGCCGCCGGGCGGTTCGGCCAGCAAGGAAGAAGCTGAGCCGGAGCAGCTCGTTCCCGCCGCCACTGACGTCAGTGGGCAGCTCCACGGGGGTCCAGGTGCGGTCCCGCCGGGAGGGGGGGAGGCTGGTGGTGGAGGCGGTGGCAGTGTCGTCCCCCCACCACTTCTTCCAAGTGGAGCGGAGCCACGGCCATCTCAGGGTTCGCTTCTTGGAGGAGAGCGATGCCCCTGAAACTGAAGCTGAAGAAGAGGAGGAAGACGAGGAAGTGGAGTCAGAGAGCGAGGAGCAAGAAGAAGAAGAAGAAGAGGAGGAGGAGGAGGAGGAGGAGGAGACTATGAGGGTGGAAGGAGAAGACTTTGATTATGAAGAGTGTGAGGAAGAGGAAGGAGAGGGCATGGAGGGAAATAGCGGGTTTGTCAGGGGCGAAATTGGAAAAGGAAAGTGCTTGAACCCAAGCATGAGGTGCTGTAAGGAAGGTAGAGCCACGAATTGGAATCCCAAGCCATGTTGGGTGGTTACTTAAGACCTCTCTATCAGACACCATTCACTATCATAACTAAGCTCATATGCTCTCTCTCTCTCTCTCTCTCTCTCTCTCTCTCCCTCTCTCTCTCTCTCTCTCTCTCTCTCTCTCTCTCTCTCTCATGTGTAATGTGAGGTTCCGCCGGGTTGATGTCGACTACGACAATTTGCTAAGGATAGGTTCAGCCGGGTTGTTGTCGACTATGACGATTTGCTTGCCAAGGATTACGGATGTACTTGTCCAGCTCTCTCATGTGTAATGTGAGGTTCGGCTGAGTTGTTGTCAACTACGACGATTTGCTAAGAATAGGTTCGGCCGGGTTGTTGTCGACTATGATGATTTGCTAAGGATTAAGGATGTACTTGTTAACTGGACGAGGCGCTGTGCCTTGCTTCAATAACAGCATTAGTTATGTCCCATAAAGATTTTTGCTATCTAGTCGCTTTCATGAGTTGCCTTCAGGCCGCCTCTCTTGCCCGATGGTTGTTATGGATATCTAATTTGAATGTCTTTGATCGCAACTTTATATTTCGCGATCCACGGTTCTATTCAACGTGTTGAATTCCTTTGAACCGCGTTCTTATGAACTCGACTATTTTCCTGGATGACAAGGGTGCTTAAACGTGCATGAGACATAGCCTTCATAAAAGTGAGCTTCAATACTCCTGAGGCCCGCCCGACCAAATCAGAAAGCGACACACGCGTTCAAGAACTTGGCTGTATCAGAATAAGACTAACCTAATCATGTCGAAACAAAGCTCGACATAGCCGGTTTGCGAGTAGAAAAGATTCCGACTCAGGAGCCAGAGATCGCTCAGGTTGAATTCACAAAACATACGTACAAATTGCACTGAAAGAGAATCATTATGTAACATTGGACCTAAAAGCTGGGGTTGCAACCCTACCTCCAATTGAGGAGGTCCGATGTCGTTGCCCTCGAGTGACCTTAGCGAGTCCTGACAACAAAGATGGAGGAGCAACAAAGACAGTAGAGCAACGACGACGACAAGGCATCGACGGAGCGATCAAGATGGCAGCGGCAGTTGGACGAGTGCTGGCCCATATATTTATCATCAAATTAATCACATTGGAGCTAGTGTATATTCAATCCGTAATTATGTTGTTAATTCTCATCTGAATTTCGTCTGGTTGATCCCAACTTTCGGAATAGGCGATTTCTTTCATGGATTATATATGGATGTTCAATCTCAGGACACACGACAGAGGGATAAATATAGGGATTTGCAGAGGTGGAAAGTGGGATTTGAAGAGAAGGGAGGGCCCTTGGAGAACTTGGAAAAAGGACATTTTTTATTAAAAAAAAAAAATGCACTCTGGTTGGTTACATGGGCCATCGCATTATAGTGGGCGACATTTCTTGAAAAGAGGACAGTGTCCGATCGTGGAGTTTGGCCATCCATTCGTTTGATGTTTTTAGAGTTTAACTGATGGGGATGGTGTTGTCGGCATGCACATGCACCAAACTATTCTCTTTTTAACTTTCCCAGGAAAAAAAAAATTGTCCATAAACAATCTTATATAAGAAAATTACCCAATTAGTTATCAACATATTGTAAAAATGCCAATTTAAATATAAACTTTTCAATTTTAACAATTTAATAATCAATCTTTGTTTAAAATTTCAATACAACCCTTTAAATTAATTCATCGGAAATCATTGGTATGCCAATCCAATGATCGTCGTTTATCCTATGTGACACATTGTCGCGTCATCAATTTCTAGTAAAAATTGGTCAGAATGTCTATATTGAAATTTCAGGAAAGTGTTAAAAAAGTCCTAAACTTTTTTGTATTTGTGCCAATTTAGTCCTAAACCCTTTTTTGTGCCAATTTAGTCCTCAACATTTTTACTTAGTGCCGATTCAGTCCTTTCCGGCCAATTTGGCCGAATTTTGCTGATTGGACGCGGTGCCGACGTGACTCCGATTGATCTTGATGCTAACAACTTTTAATAATATTTTAATATTTTTAAATTATTTTTCTTTTTCTTTTTTCTTTTTTCCTTCTCCTCCTCCAGCTGGCCGTCGGACCTCGGTGACTAGCCAGAGGCGACGACTGGCGAGGTCGATCTCGCCGGCCACCTCGTTAGTGGCCGCGAGGGCGACCTCACGCTAGGCGACGAGGCTCGACCTCGCCGAATCGCGACTGGATGGCGCCGACGAGGCTCGCCCGCCCTCGCAGCCACTAGCGAGGTGGCCGGCGAGGTCGACCTTGCCAAGCGTCACCTCTAGCCGGTCACCGAGGTCTAGCGATCGACTGGAGGAGAGGAAAGAAAAAAGAAAAAAGAATAAGAATAAAAAAATTCAAAAATATTAAAATATTATTTAAAGTTGTCCACATTAGTATCGATCATGCCACGTCAGCCGGCTGGCCAGCAAAATCCGGCCAAAATTGGCCGAAAATGACTTAATTGGCACTAAGTAAAAATGTTTATGACTAAATTGGCACCAAAAAAATATTTAGGACTAAATTGGCACAAATACAAAAGGGTTTAGGACTTTTTAAACATTTTTCCCTTGAAATTTCACACATATATTCAGGACAAAATTAAAAAAAATTAGAATTAATTAGACAATTTCTCCCATCTTCTCTTCAGGGTTTGTGATGTACACAATCTGCGTAAAATCTTTTGTTAAAGGTTTGTTAAATTCGGTAATTGATTGCCTAGTGAAGCTTTTTATGACGTCGGCGAAATCCTCCCACGTACACCGGCGGAAATCACGAAGGTGTCAAACCCTGGCGTGGTATCTCAAAGAAATCAATGCCCAAGTAGAAATTTGCTCAAGTGTAAGTCCTAGTCAATCCAATCAAACTCGCGAATGCCACCTACGCGCATGTAACATCTTGTCTTAAACATCATAAAGATACGAGCAACCAAATCCGGTTAGTGCGGATTTCCATACCAGACTTATCAGGCAGATGTTGCCTAGGGCAAGTGGAGTAGCTAATACCAATTCAATAACGTTCCGAGAAATGGAAATCGATCCCAACTAGAACCAACATAAAAGATTGTAAGTAAACCAGCATTAGTATTTCTCAACACTTGACTGTTGCAAATTCATGTGTTGGCAATTGAAATGAATTCCCATACAAAGACTCGATTTGTTTAGCAGAAAATAAACGATCTGGATAATATTGTTTCTAAAAACAATCATTTTTGTCATTTGACATAATTAGTTAATGAAAAATATTTTAATTATCTACAATAATTTATGTTTATATAATTTCATGGACAATGAAAATATTTTTGTCCGTTCATTTCGATACAAACAATTATTTCAAGAAAATATATATTTTTTGAGAAACAAATGAAATCTGTTTATTTTCTATCGTAACTCTTTATTGCTCCACAGTGATGCGATAATCCCTTGTGGGGACACATGCCTACCTAGGCGAAGCAAGATGTGCCGTGCGAGATAATTGGTATATTTTCTTTGCCGTCAATCATCATGCTCATTTAAGTCATGAAGACCTCTTAGTGAATATTCTCTTGGATTGATCTGGAGAAGAGATCCTAGCTTTCATTTTTTTTTTCTTTTTTATGGTTAGATGTTGTTTAACATACATGGAAATGGACGGTCAATGTGCGCGAGGGCTTTTTTCATAAGGACTTTTTCCATCACGAGTTCACCTAATGGTAAGGTGTGCCCCATTAAATTAGGTACAATTATGCTAGGATTAAACTTGTCACGACCATGTATTAAGGTCCTGTTTGATAACATTTCTCTTTTTTCTGTTCTTTTATTCCTCGCAATAGGAAAAAAAATTCATTTGGTAATATCATCTAATTTTTCTATTCCCTAGAACAGATCAATGGTCGGGGAATAGATTTGTAACCGAATCCGAGTCTCCTTTTTCAGAATAAAAATTTAAAAATTTAGGAAAAAATTTAGAAATTATAATTTGAGCAGTTTTACTAGATTTTGATGTTAATTATGGTTTGTAATTAGTTTAACATAAAAAAAAAAGTGAAAATATTTTGAGAAAATTTGAATTCAAAATCAAATAAGCTTTCAGAGCTAGACTATATGGATTTTTGAATGTCAATTTTTTTTTTTAAATAATGCTAGGTCGCAAAAGCTTAGTGACTCCAAGCAACATTTGCTCTTCTTCTCAAAAGATTTATACACTTGTTTATTGTAATGCCTAAAGATTTACTATCAACTTGTTCATATTGTAAGTTATAAACCAATAGGACTTTCTATTGCCATTTCCGGTCATCCATCTTTGACTAACTATTATATTAAATTTTCTTAGGTCATTTTAAAATATCTTGATCAATTAAATTATTACAAAAGTCTAGATTCATCCAAACATGAAATGTTAAGTCTCTTTATAATTAAATAAAAAAAAATTAGAAATAGAAATTTTAAGGTTATGCCAAATGTATTTTTGTTCTTTTTCTATTTCAAATAGAAATTTTGTACGGTTAGGGTGCGTTTGGTAACTATTCTGTTCTCATGAACAATTTTTTATCAGAAATGATT
Organism: Eucalyptus curtisii; assembly: GCA_017140595.1. NCBI lineage: Eukaryota > Viridiplantae > Streptophyta > Magnoliopsida > Myrtales > Myrtaceae > Eucalyptus > Eucalyptus curtisii. Next base: position 11,849,269 of record CM029501.1, on the reverse strand, counting down.
TTTTTTTTATTCTATTCTTGAGAACAATTTCTAAGCAAAAGAACGTGCTTAGTAACAGTCTAAAATTTCTATTTTCGGGATAGAAATGTGTTTAGTATAATTATTAAATTTTTTTTTTTTAAATTTTTTTAATACTTTTATTATATTTTTATTATATTTTTATTATATTTCTTTTTTTTTTTTCTTTTTTCCTTTTCTCTTCTTCTTCCTCCTTCATTGTAGTCGGTTGCCGGCCATCGCCTTGGCCCACAACCGGCTAGGTGAGGTCCGGCGAGCTCACCGGAGCCTCGCTTGGCCAATGCAAGCCTCCCAGGCTGCGTGAGGTTGGCCTCGCCCTAGCCGGCTAGCGAGGCCGAGCCTCACACCGGCTAGAGAGGCCGAGCCTCATCCAACCATGGCAAGGCTAAGGCCGACGAGCCTCACCATGGCTCGGTGTTGTCGGAGGCCGGCGACGCTCCAGCAAGGTCATCAACCCTCGTTTGGTTGGTCGCTAGCCATAGTCAAGGCCGGCAACTAGCCAAAAGGAAGAAGAAGAATGGGAAAGAAAAGAGAAAATAGAAGAAAAGAAAAAAGTAGGAATTGTTCCCAGGAACAAGAAGTAACTTTTTTTTTTATTTCTTGATTATACTCTAAATCTATTGTCGAGAACAAAAAAATAGATTTTTGTTCTTGGGAACAAAAATTTTATCCAACAGATTTTTGTTCCTTTTTCATTACAGGGAACAAAAAAATAGAAATAGCTGTTCCGAGGATAATTACCAAAGAGGCCCTTACTAAACGTATTCTTTTGCTCGAAAATTCATCTAAGGAATAGAAATATAATAGAATAAATTATTGTTGAATAAAAATCGTTCCCAAGAATAGAAATGTTACCAAATGTACTCTAAAACTTTCATTTCGTTCGTGCCAATCCTAAAACTTGGCTGAAATGCACTTGACAGAAGATTCCGTTAGCTGTTCCTGGATGGAAATTTTACTTGGTGTCCTCTAATCGACTTTCCCTTTCTTTTGTGGACATCATGGGATTGTGATGGGATGGCAAGCGGTCATCACATTAGGATAGGAGACCAAAGAGAGAGACGAAAGGGGAAACGAGGGCCTGCTCGCCACTTACCGAAGCGTAGGGACCTCCTTGGTGCCAATCGGCCGTGCCACCACCAGGTGAGGATCTTACCCTTGCCTGCTGGTGTTGCCTTTGCTATGACCTACGACCTTGACAAGGGCCGTCAGCCCTCGCCCTTTAAAGGGCAAAGGGTCCTTATTATGCGCTGCGTTCTCACTCTGTCTTTGTTTTAATTTTTAGTCTCTTTATTTATTTATTTATTAATTTTTTAACGTTCAATTGTGTTAGTTGTAATTCTAAGTCTGACATGGCACCACGTTGAACGGAAAAAGCAAACAAAATCTCACGCAGATTTTTAGCCCGAAGAAAATCGACGAAGTCAAGAGAATTATTCTATCACATTTTCTTATGAAAAGTTTACTCAGATAACTAAAAATGTGTAACATGTTTAAGATTCAATTCTACCATCGTAACATGTTTTAAAATTCCAAGTGAACTTGTCCCAATAAAATTACATTAAAATGTGTATCCTACGTATTGACTAAACTATATTGTCAGTCCATCGATCTCCTTGTAAGCTTAAGAAAGCAAGAAGTGCTGGGGCCGTGGCCCTTCAACTCTTAGGCAATTTTTTTATTGTTCCGTTGTACTACATGTTACTTTCAAGAGTGCTTGTAGCTTCTCTTTATGAGTAATGGAGTGTTCTTTATAAGAAATTGTGAGAGTAAATGATTTTTGTTGTAACTGGTCGTTAAGAATACTCGACAAGACATTGAGGTGTATAATTCTCCATCAGATATAGTGGAACTTTGTTACTGCTTTTCCTGTGGAAGTGAGTTATGTTGACCGAGCCGATTAAATCCTAGTAGGTTCTATTTTACCGTTTCTCGTGTAAAATGCTTTTGTTTATCGTTGTATTGCTGGTTTGTCTGCAACGAAATTGAAGAGCGAGCCCATGTTTGATCAAACATTCTGTGTGGGGGTCACGTTGAATTTTCGACACCTGAATTCCACCATGGCCGAGCTCGAACCCTGATTAGGGCCTTTAAATCTAAAATCCTCAATTGATGACAAAAATGAAACCTCAAATCTTCATTTGACCGCAAGCACAACCCTAAGTCTTATTTATGCACTTAACCCCTTTTTTTTAAAAAAAATAAAAATAAAAATAGTTACATGTGGATGGGACAAGGCTACAAAATCAAAAGTTGAGTAGGATAAAATTTCCTCTAGTTAACCATATTTGGAGAAAAAGATAACCTTAATTTGGCATTCTGTAATAACATGAAGAACAATTTTTAAAGGGATTTGAGACATTGGCAAATCAATGGAGATATTCAGATTTGCCTGGCTAAGGACAAGATCATTAAGATAAAATTCTCCACAAGTATGGTCTGGAAGCACATAGCTATTTCTGTCTAGAATAATCTCATTAGTGTACTAAGGACACATACCAAATTTGATAGTTCACCTAGCATTTATGAGCGATTACATATTGTTTAAGCAATTTAAACAGCTAAATAGGTATATAGATTATTGGTGCGTTTCACCTTCCAGAGTAAAGGCTACTCATTGATCAATAGTTCATATTGTAATCTTAATATTAGTAAAGAATATAGATGAATGAAAATGTCATCCTGCATGAGAAAGACGATGTAAGATTTTATGAGATCGTTGTCAACTATCATAAAAATTTAAGCTATTAGATGAAGGTGAGATTTAGTACGTAATTATCCAGAGTAAAGGCTACTCACTGATCAATAGTTCATATTGTAATCTTAATAGTAGTAAAGAATATAGATGAATGAAAATGTCATCCTGCATGAGAAAGACGATGTAAGATTTTATGAGATCATTGTCAACTATCATAAAAATTTAAGCTATTAGATGAATGTGAGATTTAGTACATAATTATTCTCACACTCTTCATGTGTAAGCTGATCTTTAGCCTAAGCCTAAAGCCTTGGAATGTGTAATTGCGGAGGTAAATAGAGGCTTGGAAGATTTGAACTTAAAATCTGCTGCTCTGATACCATGCGAGAATTTGTAGTACTGTTGTCAACTATTCTAAAAATTGAAGTTATTAGATGAAAGTGCGGTTTAATATATAAATTTTCTGATAGAAAAAATGAAAAGGTCAAATGGCTGGTACTGGTAAATCCCAAAAGTTGCGGAAGCCGAAATGAAGATCGATTGGTTGGGGAAGAAGGTGGCTTCGTGATAATGCAATGTACGTAGGAGACAAAATTAAACAAGAAAGAAAGAAACTAACAGAACAAGAACACAAGATGACGCGAAAAAGCATTGTCTTTGATGGGTCTGCCAATTTTAATTGGCAGCAATCGCAAGAATTAGTCGTCGTGGCCCTACCGCTCCTGTCTACCCAACCATAGACACCACAAGCCCCAAAAAGAAAAGCATGCTTTCGAGAATTGACCTTTTCTCCTATACCATTCACTATCAAATTGGCCTTTTAATATGCTACATAAAGTGTGATTTTCTGCTTGTGGATGACAAAGGTATATCTGAGAGATGAGCCACATAAAAACGCTAGATACACAGTCACATGTGTAGACGCTCCAGTGTTGATCGCGAGAGACATGGTCCTTGGTCGAGCTCATCGTGCCAACGTAAATTAAGATTTCTTGTCCCCACCCATTTTTGTTTTTGTTGTTATCCACTTACTTTTGTCAACTATATGTATACCTTTTTCCTACGTGTCCTGGTTCGCTTTTCGCCACACACACACCCGTTCAAATTGCCCGACTAACCATCGCTGTTGGACATCCATGTCACCATCCTAATCCTCTCTCTCTCTCTCTCTCTCTCTCTGTGGGATGCATGACTAACTTGACATATAAAAGAAATGCTTGCAATAATCACTCCATTTTGCGAGAATTCAGAGTCTAATCTTCTCTTTTGTTAAAGATGTACAAATTATTCGGGAGAGTTATTCAAGATTCGCAAGCTATGAACTATGGTTCAGATGAGCTTTCACGAGCAATCTTGGTCCAAGAAGTCCTACATCAATGGTGACCACTACTTGGGAATGAGCTATTATTTTATAAAAATGAAACGTCAAGTACGTGTCATATGGTCGATACCAACTCAAAGCGAAAAAACTAGAGGTGCATGCTTAATACGAAACCATGGAAAGGAAAATAATGGATAGGAAAAGGAGCATTTTGGAGACAACGTTACATGGAATTGAAAGGGCCCCAGGAAAATGTTGTCTTTGAATGAAGGCCAGAAGTTTGGTACTTATCTAACCACAGAGATGTCCCTCTTAGTTGTTGTTAAGCCTTGGAATATGTTCACCTCGTGTTTCATAAGAATTTTCTGGTACACTATCTGCCGAGAGAGAGAGAGAGAGAGAGAGAGAGAGAGAGAGAGAGCCTTGAACATAACAGAAACTTAGCATAAAACCTTAGTTTGCTGGTCGAAAAATTCATCAAAATGAAACATATAAAGATGTAATTTGTCGAGGAAAAAAATTCAAAGCACGCTAAAGTCGTGTTTGGTCGTCTGAACCTTTTTGCTGGATACAATAATGCCGAATAGAATAAGAAAAGAATATGATTTACATATCCCATCCGATATTTGTTGGTATCTCGATATAGCATGGATTCATATCAATATTATCCAAATGAATATTTGATTTGAAGGAATAAAATTAAAAATAAATCATGAAATCGTAAAGTCTATTCATCCTTCTACAATCCGTCATCCATGTCGGATCTTCCTCGTGACTTTGGGAACGCCTTCTCCTTTTGCGACATCCCCCTCAACCAACCTAGCGGATTTTGCCTTGCTCTACCATCGACTTCGTTCTTTTGGAATGCCCCTGAGTTTGAGTTTTCTGCCAGTCCCACCATCCTGCCGCTGTCGACGCCTTCCTCTTCTGCGACAAATCCATTTTCTTCTTCTTCAATCAAACACGATCTCTCGCTCTCCTACACCCGATGTTTACCTTCAATACAAGTCTCTCATCAAATCCAAAAGAATTGATACAATGATCACACCGAATCTCAATTGCAGCATCCGACAATGCAGGCAGCACAAACAAGAGTAGAGTCGAGGATCAAAGACTAGCGGGCAAAGTTCCTCAAGGTGTCGTGGAGCCTGCCGAGACGACGCGCAAATATGGTTTGCAAGCAAGCATCTCCTCCGGTCCAACTGGCTTCAAGTGATGCGGTTGAGGAGCATTTTGCCATGGTTACTGCCTCCATCGGATCATCTTCTTCGCGAAGGAGGCACTAGGCTCTAATTGAGATCATGAAGTTCCCCGCCAGGATAGAGTTGAGCAACATAAATTTTTCTAGTCGCTGAGGGCGAGAAGCAGGTCATCATCAATGGAAGGAGGCTTGGCCATTGTAGTCTAATGATGGTGGTGCTCGGCAAAAGAGAAGAAGAGTGATCAGCGAGCGAAATGGGAAAAAAACACATGATTTTTTTTTTTTTTTTTTTATCAATTTTCCAAATTTCACATATCCTATCAAGGTCTATCCCACTCCCTAAGGTTACGTTTGGTCATCCGGATTTCTAATCGAGATAGAACTGAATATGATAAGATATAAAATTCTAAAGATTTTTTTATATCATATCTATTGTTTGGTGAATCGCAGTATTAAAGTCGGAGATATTCACATCATATTATGTACATTTTTTTTTATATAAATGGCATATCATTATAATGAACCTATTGTTCATAAATGGAGATGGTGAAAATCTTTCGTAACACTATTTCTTAATTTAATTTAGTTTATTTTTCCTCTTTTTTATATTATTTTCATTATTATTTCTTTTTTCCTCTTTCATAATTCTTTAATAAAATTTTATCAAATAGTAAACTGTACTAACATACCCAAAATACAAAAATACCTAAATATATAATAAATATAAATATTTAATTTATAGATTGAATGTTTATTATAAGATAGAATTAAAGTTGAATATATAAATTAAAAATAAATTTTATTTTTAATTTTTAATTTCTTAAATTAGAATTCAAATATTATTTATATAGAAATATAATTTCAATTTTTTAATTTAATAAATTTGTTATTAAAAAAAATAACTTTCCTATTATGGACATTAGAAATCCTATCCACCTTTATCATACCTCCCCAATGGAATAATTTTATCTTGTCTATATCCCTATTATATCTGATTTTATCCTATCCTGAATGAGCACCAAACGTAGGATATGATTTATCATATCCTATCTCGAATTTTATCCCGACTACCAAACGCAACCTAAGACTAATTTTTTTATTCGGACTACATCCGGATTTCGTATTACTCCAAACACCATATAAGATAAAAGTTATCTTATTCAAAGTTTTATCCGGCCCACCAAACACAGCATAAGAGGTTTTGAGCCGCCAGTTTCTCTTAATTTGGTACACCGCATGTTAATCATTGATAGGCATTGATGCTCTATTGGTAAGATAGAAAGTTTCTCCATTGACTAGGTAAATTGACATCCTCAATTAATCTGTCAGCTTAAAAAGAAAAATAGTGAGAGAAGGATAATTCAATTAGAGCTACATTAAAAGCTTCAATTGAATTAATTTCGCTCATAAAAATCTACTGATCTCTCTCTCTCTCTCTCTCTCTCTCCCACACCCCCCCCCCCGCTAAATAAAATAATCAAGTTAGGTTTGATCAATTAACATATATAGTCTCTTAGAGCCAAACCAAGATGTGCAAAACATGTGCGTTCAACAATCATCTCGCAATTTATCAGGAGGGAAGACCATAATGTTAGTGAGGAATAGTCAGATGCTCCAACGAGTCTCCGATGCCTCCTCGTTCGCCCGTAGAAAGAATGAAGCAAAAGTGACTTAACGGCAAAATAGCCTCAAACCTAGCTGAGCCGTAGTGTTGGTGCAGGGGCCTTTTCTTTTGCATGCAGGTCATGCACCGATGCATCTGCTTTGGATCGTAGTGCAGTGTTGGAGCTACAGCGCAAGCAAGTCGAGAGCAACCGATACTCGTAGGGTGGAATAATTTCAGTTAAGAAGGCTGGCCAAGTAGGTCCTCTCTCATTATGATCGGCAGGTGAAAGTGGAAGCAAATAACTGTATGCATCGATTCAGAGAATCCAGCATGGTGTTTGATTCGGAGGACCCACGAATCCTATAGCCCTTCGGAATCCTGAGATACATATTCTGTGATCTATTCTCTTTCAAGTCATGAGACACTCCCTTGTCTTCTTGTAATAAGCATGGCTTTGAACCGTTTGTATATCTATGAGCTATGCCGCGTTTGGATTCACGTCATTCTAATGCAGGTATACATGGAATGAGGATCTGAGTAAATTGCATGTTTTGACAAATTGCGAGACTTCAACTTCGTTTCAAAAGAAAAGTTGAATGAATTCCCGCTACTTTAGTTGATTTCATTTACCATCTCTAAAATGAGCGTAGACAATACAATTTGAATATCGACAAAGAATGGTCCAAAGGGCACTCGTCAAGTAATCAAAAATCACTGGTTCATTAATGTAGTATGAATCTTATTAGATAATACTTTGAAGGCACTCGTTAAACAATTATATAAAGAAATATTGTGGTTTTAATGCATTAATTTTTCTTGTAATATGCAATTAATATTTAAAAACTCAATATTTTCTTGTTAAATATATTTGATTTTTGTTTGGAAAGTAGCCGTTGACATGACATGTAAACTTTATCCAATATGGTATCCGAATATTCTTTATCATCCAATCGAGACGAGCCACCTTTTGGAAGTCATGATTTCTCTCTCATGCCTGGCTATGCACGAGGCAGAGATCTGCTCCATGACTGAGATCACAGCGCAGGAGCATTCCGACAGGAGAAAGTATTTAAAAGCTGGAATCCAGGAACATATTCTGATTAAAAAGCAGGAATCCAGGAGCACATTCTGATCATATGTAGCTTGCCTCGGGTAGAGAGAGAGAGAGAGATGGTGCTTGCATGCATGGAATGTACGACACGATGAATTACTCTCCTCGATATTAGCTGCGTTGCTAGCGTTTTAGGAAAAAATATCAAATAATTGGGCCTTATTTGTAGTTCATTTTGGGCAAGAAGATTACTATGTATATATATATATGCAAATAACTTTTTGTAATGAGTTAAAATAGGAGAATTGTCTAAAAAAATTCTAATCCTATTACATTTTTGCTCATTTAATTATAAATATTTTAATATTATTAACTAAGTCATAAACATTTTCATGTTTTGCCAATTGAGTCTATCCACACAATTTTGATTATAAATCACTGGCATGAATGCTAGTTGTTCTATCTAGCACGATCGACATTGATGTTGACAAATTTTAATAATATTCTAATATTTTTCGAATTTTAATTATTTTTTTCCTTTTCTTTTCCTTCTTCACTATTTTCTTACTATGGCTGAAGCAAAGAGTGCCATTGAGGCGAAGCAAGCATGCATGGCTGCTTGGACGTGACCTCTTGTTAATGGTGATTAAGTTAGATAACTGGCAAGGAGCGCCATTTCCCTCTTTTTATTTCTTTGTTTTGGCTAACTTAATTAAATTTTACAAAGTGGTGTCGCCATATGATATGACCGAAGCTCGAGCACGTTTTGCAGTTTTGAGGCCAATCGCACTTACTCCCCGAAGCCACAGCTACTGGATGGAGTGTATTTCGCGCATCAGTAGTGCCATGAGTCGAGTGCCATGAGTCGTGTACCTCTCAATTTTCAAAGGGCAAAGGCATATCATATCATGACGAATGTACTGGAAAAAAGGCCACGGGTCATAACGCACTCTTCGCACAACAAATCCACTTTGAAGTTGACTTATTCGCTCGGCCAATCCGCGTAATGTGTGCGAAATAATTGGATCCAAATCACCGTGGGATAACCCGGTACAGGAGTCAAAGATTGGAGGGCATGGTGATGATCGTGCTGATCTTCTCTATAAATTAGAAATTTACGTTAGAGATTTTTTTCTATGAAAAATGCTTGGCTAACCAGACCGTTACTCTTGGCAGAGTAAAGGTGTATAAAATACAATATTTTGCCAAAAGTAAGCTTAAAGGGAAAAAAAAACAAGAATTATTGATGACCAAAATTCAGAAAATTACAAATATGAAATGATATTTAGTTGATTTAATTCTTCTATTACATTTTAAGGTGATTTAGCTTCTTCTTCTTTTTTTCTTAACGTCAATCTTCAATCACATTTTAAAGAGTTATACTTTCATTACTATTTCCCCTTTTATACAATTTTAAATATCTAAGTTAGTAATCCATTGTTTCAACTACATTAAACCAATTGAACAATAATTATGATTTTAATAGAACTAATTAAGCGTAAGTTACTGAAAATCGGTCATAGAACCAAGTTCCAATATGATTGTTTATGTTATACAAACATGTTGTGGTGTATCGGGTCACGTGCAAGAACTATAGTCATTCTTTCTATTGCAAGTATTGAAGGCTATTTTCTTTTATTAAGTTTTCTGATTGTCTATGTCAATTAAATCGCAAGAATGTGGTGGTGAATTAGTTTTAGACATGTGACAAGAGTATGCTTTATTTTTTACTTTTGAGGCTATTAAATGAATTTTAGATTTTATGACAAGAGTTACTTAGTTCAATCATGTGCAATATAGTGTTCCTTGTTTGTTGCAAACAAGTGTCGTAGACAAAAAAATTCATATAAATGCAAAAAAAATAGGGACTAAAATATCAATTTTCAAATTTCACAAAATTTTTACAAAATTAAGCAAAATTTAATATGATGTCACTGTGGATGTAATATTCTTCATATTGAAATAACTGCATATATTTCTTTTGATTTACTAGTAAAAAGCCTTAAGTCCAGGTAGTGATCAAACTTTGTCATTTATAGTTTATACGAAACTAGTGAAAGATGTTTGCAAATGAAAATCAGTATACGATAGAAAGCTAATTACATTATTTAATTGTTGCCGGTTCCCCATCATTTGGAAAGGATTGTTGGTGGCCCGAAATGCACCGTGGTTCTCCTGGAATAACGGTGCCGTTATCTTAACATGACCAATTTCTTATTAATTAAATTGAACTCTATTTCATCCCTCCCTCCCTCAATCATGCCTCCAATTCCAAAGTTTTAGCTTTTAATTTTCCTCTTTCCCTTTTCTTTTTCTTTTTATTTTCATTAATCAAGGGGAACATGTACCAAGATCAGACAACCCAGAGGTTCATGAAACACCCAGCAAGTTTAATAACGTCGTTGCCTTGTTTTACCTCAACCAAAGATCACTCGCGACGTCATTCCCTTTTCTCAAGGGCGTGGACATCTTCATGAAGGTCTCCATGGGCTGGAACGCTCTCAGTTCGTGGCCTTGAATAGCATCGCATCCTAAGAGCTCTCAGGTCTTCCATGGCGTGTCAACCTCAACTCCAAGTCAGAATACTAGGGCTTCTTCATCAAGGGAATGGCAATTTGATCATCTCAGTTTTGTTAGGGTAGGACTGAAGTTTCAAGCCTGGTTAGGAGATGCAAAAATGGCGAAGCCGGGAAAAGAGGGGTGTCTTGATATTTAAATCGTATGGGAACCTGGCCCCATTCGGCCCTTTTAACATGTCCTCTGCTCGAAATTAATTAGACTTGGGCTAATACTAGAGAGATGAGCCCATGGACTGAGCCCAACTAAGAACACTACAGGGCCCATCAGATAAGTGATGAAAGCCCAAAATATGAAAATAAAAATAAAATAACGCAACTAAAATACTATTTAAGTTTATTTACTCCACGTTATTTTCCCTTAATGATCCGGGATGCTTTTTTGAGGTTTGAGTGAAAGTTGATATTTTTCTTTTAGACGTAGAAAAGCCAATGATAGAATTGAAATTGTATTTAGGTTGAGTGTTTAAAGAGAATCAGGTCACATAAAAATCGAAATTCGAACCGGATAGCTCTGTTGTTTCAAGGTCTACTCCGACAACCATAAGAGGTCGAAAACTGGTTCAATCACAAGAACCAACAAATTTGACCCACTCGTGCTGTGAGAAAAAAGAGAAACGAGTCAATTTTGCAGACAGAAAGTTTTTGAAGGTTCAAAAGTGAAGTCGACACGCCAGCCAGTCACTCTACCGCCGCTCAGTCGAAAGTCCCATGGAGGTCCGAAAGCAAGCCGCGACCCGACTCCGGTTCGGGCCGAAGCTCCGTTAGGAGAGGCCCACATTCCATTCGGGTCGAATCCGGACTATCCGTCGGGCCGGGTCGTCGGGGTGGAGAGCGCAATCCCCACCCGCCCGGAATTTCAAAAAACGGAGCGGGAGCGGCATTCATCTCCCTCCCTCCCTCCCTCCCTCCCTCTGCATCGTACGAGGCTGCAGAGATGGAAGAGGCTACGGAGATCGAGACGAGCGCGGACTCCATCGACGGCCCACTCATCTTCCACCTCGTCGCCGACGTCGTCGCCTTCGTCCTCTACATGCACCAGCAGATCCCCTCGTGAGTAGCCCTCTCTCCGACGATCCAAGCCTTGGGTTTTTTTGGCTTCCTTCTTTTGACAATCGATACCATTCTCTTACATTTTCCTTCGAGATCTGAGCTTGATTTGCGGGCCGTATTATGACGACATTTGAGTTGCACTGTCCGTTTCGCGCCGGGTTTCTAATCGCGCCGATGCTAGATTAACTGCGGCCGAGTCGATGCTGCAGTAGTTCAGCTTCGTTCCTGGATCGATTGAGTTCCGCCGCGAAGAATTCGCGCGAATTAGTTTTATTCTGCCGATAACTCATGCAGGGTATCTGTAAATGACAGAATTTTGCAGGATATGAGCCTCGAATTCGATTCGATGCGCAGCGAATACGCGGAGATGGTACGTGAGATGAACACAGAATCTTTGCCCTTCGACCGTTTTTTGCCTCGATTAGTGATTTCCCTAAGCAAGTTCGATTTATAGGAGGCCGAGCTAGCGCGGAGCGGAACGAGAGCGTCGTTCAGGAGGAAACATAGTGGAAGGATGAGGGAACTCAAGCGGGGATTTAGGAGCTCGGAGAAGCTGATGAGCGCCATCTCGAGTCTCCAGGATGCGTTGCGGCTCGTAATTAGCGAAAACCCCCACGTCCGGGAAATTCTTCTGATTCTCGGAGGTAGTCCGTTGAGGCCTCGGTATGTCTACCGATTGTGCTTTTCGCATGGGAAGATGGTTTCGAGAGACGCGAGTGATTTCACCAAGAACAGGGCGGCGGAAGTGCTTTCGAGAAAGGTGAGCTTTAGCTTCTTCTTAGGCTCATCCTGTACTTGGACAGGACTAAATGTCATATACTTAATTGAACAGGCTATTCGGGCAATGGTCTCTGGAGGTGCAGGGTCTGGTGGCTATCCAGGTAGATAGGTGACCATGATCAGTCCATCAAAGTTTGGTTGAGGTGATTATGCTGCATCTGAAGAATCTTTTCTTTTCCTCAATTTGAATAGGTCCAACGAAGTTGTTCCTCTTGGTCAAAGCTCCAACTTCTTTTAATCAACCTTCATATTTTCTTCCAAAACGTGACTTCAGATACAACAAGAAGGTTAGTGTAATGGGCACTCATCTGCTTTCTCCTTTTATGCTGTGGCATTTGCCATTTGAGGTCGGGTTTTGAGCTTTGATGAGTTTTCTTCTTCTCTGCTCCTTACCCTGTTTTGGCCTTTCCAGAAATTGGCAATGCCTAGAATGCCAAATTGAATATTGCATCATAGATGGGTCCTGCTATGGTTGTATTGCAACCAAATAACCTCTTTCTTTATCTGATATATAGCATCTTTATTGATTTTATCTTTCCATCTGATAAAGTAATAGTGTCTCATGCCTATATGCCATCGAAGACGAACATAGTCAAACAATGTTTGTATTAGCTTTAAAGTGGTTTTCTCCGCTCATAATTTTGCCGCTCAAAGCATTGTTGTCGTCATTGCCATGCAGTGTTCCGTGTCCTTTGCTGCTTCTATCATGTTTTCATTCTTTATTTAGGTTTCTTTTTATTGACACAATTTTATGGGTGATCCATTTACAAATACCGATTGGTTTTGGCAGATTGTACCATTTTGCCTACGAATTAAGTGCAAAAGCCAACAGCAGGAGAGAACTGAGATTAATGAAGATCCTCAGACAGGCATGAGTGTTAGCTTGAAGGATTGTGGGTCCGACGATTTGATTTGGTACGTGATAGTTAAGTATGTTAGAATTGACACAAGTTTTTTTTAATTAATAAAATATTTGACTCTTTTTTATCAAAAGTTATGGTGATCCAATGTGCTTCAAAGTTTGAAAAGTGGTGATGGAATAAGATGGGGAAGAGAAGGCTGAGGCAATGATCTCATCAATGAGTATCTAGAACTTGGCTTGATCTGTGTCTGGCTTTTTATCAAGCCCAATAATGGACTTTAGTCGTCAAATAACTCAGGCCCTATTTTTTAAGTCCTAAAGCTTTGGTGCTTGTGAATAAAATATGTAGCTGTTTAGCTAAGTCAGCCCAAGTTAATGGTTCTCACTGCTTCAATTTCTTTAGGGGGCATGAGCGAGCAACATGACCTAATACATTATTATTTGGCTTAATATGGTAGTTGCTCCTAGTTTAGTCTAGCAAATTTGCAATGGGAATAAAAATGAAGTAGCAGAAATGGGAAGACGAGATACTTTAGTTTGGATTTTTGAGGTGAAGTGTGCTGTTCTATGAACAAGAGTGTCCACATTCTTGTATTCGAAGGAGCACCTTACCTTGTGATTCTTTTATGTGTGCATTGCAGGTTCCAATGCCGGCATGTTATAAAGGGTCTTGCGTCCACGGTACCATCAGCAGAAGAATGATACAACTTATATTGAGAAATGTTGTCCATAGATGTCAGTTCTTCTTCAGGGCCTCTTTAGTATAGGCCTGTTTTACCTTGATGATTGTCATGACCCATATCCGGTATTAATTACTTCTCTACCCATTTTTGGTATCTGTGGTGATCTGGCTTGGCTGATATTGAGTTTCTTCCTCTTTTTTGATTTATTGCCTAGTAGATAGCTTTGTACAAATCCTCATCTTCGGTGTTAAGTTTCACCCTGAATTCCATTTCTTAGCTGTGCAAGTTTGTTCGATTCTTGATTTCTGCAGTAGACTGCCTCTTCTTCTTTTCCTTTCTATCGTGTTTAAGAATCAAGAGTGCAACCAACCAATCACTAAATGTGCAAATCTCAGGCAAGCAAATTATCACTTAGAGCCCGTATTTGTATCTCATGTTGAGACGTAAGTGACTTGGACTGGAATGAGGCCGCTCCAATTCATTTAAGGTGTTCAAGCAGCAGCGTGGCCAAACAGGATAAAGTTCCTGTCTTGCTAGCTAGATGCTCAACTTGGTTAGAGTTACCTGAACTAATCAGTTCTCCACTTGACAATGGCTCATGAGTTTCAAGGAAACCTTACCAAGATCCTGATCAAATACTGTTGAGGTACTTTATGAATAGTTTTATTTTTCTGGTTTTTGTAGCTTCGAAATTTTTCATGCTGATATGATAAAAGTTTGCCCGGCTTCTTGACCATTTTCTTTGGGCATGCATCTTTCTTTTATTTCCCTCTTCTTTGTAGTTGAAGATTCAGTTAATAATGGCAGAGCATAGTGGTGGTTGCATTTCGTAGCTGGTATGTTCCCATTAGCTTCTTCATGGTTTTGCTGTTACAAACAAACACTGGCGCATACCGTGGAATCACATGAGGTCACGAGTGGGAACCGTTGAAGCCAAAAGAAGAAAAGCTATTGTTATTTTATCCCGCATGTTTTGGTGAAAATTTTATGCGTGCTGCGTCATTACTATGTTAGATTACAGTTCGCGAATACTACTTGATCTGTCAGAAGGTACTTATGTTGTACATGCCTACACAGAATCGTCCGAAATGGTCAGTTCTTGGTGCATTTTTGCCTGATACATGACACCTGATGTAATTAGGAGTCTGTGTGGGGAATGAGCTGTTGAATTGCTCTCTTTACCTCAACAATACTCGCCTTCTTCCCATTGACATTTTCCTTTACCTGGAGTCAATAGACATAATGATCAGGAGCCATTCAAGACCGAAAAAGCCAATCAAAACCTAGAACTCCGAAAATTTAAGAGGGCATTACCTTGGCTCTCAATTCGGCCACGAAGAACCCGTTTGTCAACGAGGATTGGACCGCTGTCGTCTCGATCCTCAAGTCTCGGAGCATTTGCATTAGGTCGAGCAACAACCCTTCTCTATGCGGGCATTGGAGCTCCAACAGTGCATCGCTCTCGATGATCGACACTTGCACGGTGGTCTCGGATGGCGGGGGCGGGGAGGAGGTGGCGGCGACTCCACGGCCTTGGGCTTGGCCCCGCTGCCGCCCTCGACGATCCTCATTTTCCTCTTGTCAGACCCGGGCAAGCTTGATCGGGAGGACCGTTCTACTGACGAGGCCGCGCTTCGTAGGTCCTTCAAACTAGTTGTCCTCTGCAACTCTCCTTGTTTTGTCCTCTGGTCGACCTCCATTTGTCGATTCCTCGTCTCGAGATCTTGGATCTTCTTCCTAAGTTGCTTCACATATTCTATGGTATCCCCTAGTATGGAGGCCTTATCCATTTTGGTCACGAACGGCACCAGTGACCTCAGTATAATAAACCTCTCGTTGAGCTTCTCGCGGCGGCGGCGCTCCGCCAGGACATGGTTGGCGCTGAGCTCGTCCTGTGGGTTCCCTTTGCGGAACCGCGAGCTGGAGTCGCCGTCCCGGGACTTGGGCGAGTTCTCGTCGCGGTACTTGGTGTGCAGGAACGGTATGGTGAACAGGATGTACTTCAGGAGCCACTGGGAGGTGCCCTCGGCCGGGACGTGGAGGAGGTGGTCGGAGCGGCTTGTCCACTTGGAGAACGCCGATTGGGTGGAGTAGGAGACGTAGCTGGCGGAGTCGGCCCACCGCGGCTGGTTCTGGAGGATGGTCGAGACGGTCTGGGAGTAGTGGGTGTCCTCCTGCGACAGCTCGTCCAGCGCCGGAGGAACTGCGCATCCATCAAAAAAGCATGAGAAACGACAATCGATCTAAAAGAAATGCTAACGGCGGGTAGATTTCAGAGCAATTTTCGCAGGCATTACGAACAAATCGTGATTAATTTTTTCATGATTAGCGTTGTCGGTACCCAAACTCGTTTCCCACCGACCGATGTGAAGTTATTATATTAATGATCAGCTTGACAATCCAATGCGAAAAGTGAGATCCTCTTGAGGTCAGTGGGGCCACTCGAAAGTGACCCACGATCTCTCCACCTTCTCTTCCGGTGGAATTAGGTGGAGTTTCGCTGGTAATAATTAAAGCTGAGAAACTTAGGTAAACCGTGCACGTGTCACGAGGATCGATTCATCGTTGTACAAAAACGATTTGATTTTTTCCCCCTTGTCCCAGAAATTAGATTTAACAATGTCGGATTGGCGCATGAATCAGTTCCTTGCGCATTGAGCGTAGGGATATTGGCGTAGGACGCGGAAGTACATAGGATGATGAACCATGTGGACTTGCCGTATCTAGGTTATTTAAAAATTATAAATGTTGAAAATGCATAAACCATACTAAATGCAGCAATTGGGTCTACTTAAGTTTTGAAAATTAGATTGGTGCAATGTTCCATACTCCACATGGGAACTTGCACTTCATTAAAAAAATTTATCTTGTCTTACCTACAATTGTACTGGGTTGCAAAAAAAAAAAAAAAAAGTGAAAAGAGCAAAATTATTTCGAAATTCGAGTTAAATTTGAATTGTAAGGCGAGGTTTGGACTTCTATGCTAGATGCAAAACACATTATGTACTTACAAAAGGATCTTGCTAATGAGTGCCCAAGATACTTGCTATAACATACTTACCATGTAATTCAAAAGGTTTGCCAGGAAAAATTTGTACCACCATAAGGAAAATTTTTTATTACTAATGCATTGATCATCCATAACACGAGAAAAACGGCGCATTGAAAATGTTGAAATTTCTAAGTAAGGCTTAACTAAAATATCCTATGAAATGTAAGATTTCTCGTTAGTGTCTAGTTGTGTGCATGACTAAGGTAGAAATGCATTTGAGAATCCCATGGAGAACCTTCACCAAAAGAATTTATCATGCCCAAATTTTACTTGTATGTGTCAAAAATTGGGAGGACTAGAACATAATCTACAAATTTTTACTTTGTAAATGTCCTATGCATATCAAAATCCGAGCGCGTGCGGTAATTTTTGTTTTTCTCCCCTTTTTACAGTTAATGGTATTCAAAAGATCAGTTTCACGGATAAAGAAGTTGGAGGTCGACTACAGCATGCCTCAGGTCCCAGGACATTATTGACCTATTTCTGTCTAAAGTTTCGGTGCATTAGACAGACAATCATTCAATCACCAGTGGCCCCGCTGGCCAGTGAGATTTGGTACTTTGTCATTCCATGCACGGCAAAGTGCAAAAGCAATGTGATGATGAAACCATGCAAAGAATGCAGAATTCAACTTCCAACTGCACAAGTAGATGATTTACCTGACGGCGGGGTTTGAAGGCCACTCCTCGCTGGATCCTGCATCATCTGCCACCTCCGGGTCGTCTCGGCTCGGAACGAGTCAACCTGGCGCTGGTGGTCCGCCGCCGTCGAGTTTATGGTCAGCATGGGGAAGTCCGAGTCCAGGTTGTTTGACCCGTCGTCTGGCGAGCCGAGCCGGATGTCCTCAGACATCTCGAACTCACTGGGCTCGGCGTTGTTCGCGGGCCCTGCGCCGTGAGGGTTCTGCGCTGCCGCCACCGCCCCCTGCCGGCCCGTCTCAGCCTCCGAGTCGGACTCTCCCTCGTCGTCGTCGTCGTCGTCGTCCTCTTCCTCCTCATCCCCTTGGTTGGCTACAGCGGGTGGATCGGCCGGGGCGTAGGTGGGGACGGGCGGGGAGTGGAAGCGGGGGTGGCCGGACGAGGTGGCGGCGGGGTTGGAGGTCGAGTGTTCGGAAAGGGCGGGTTTCGGTGGGTGAGGGGGGTGGTGGTCAACGAAGAAGGTTTTGACATGATTGACGAGTGAAATGTCCTCTTGAACCTGAAATTTCACGAAAATCGAGACCTAAGCATTTTTCAAGGCCGTACTACAAATATTCAACTATCAAAGAAAGATCAATTGCTTGTGACAAGGGTCGGGATAGGTTTAATTGACGTTTTGTTAATGGAAATAATTTGTGATTACCCTTTCCGTGGTGCCAAATTCCACCACGCCGTCTAGAAGAGGGATGCAAACCACGGTCTGCAAAATTCGTCAAAAGGAGAAAGTCAAGGTAAACTCTCATGAAATTTTCATCCGAAAAACGGAAAAGTAAGGGAAAAATAGGTAAAAAAAAATTAGCACCCGAGATCTTACCTGAATACGAGCACTCTGGTGCAATTGCAATAGAGACCGAAGCGGCAGAACGACAAAGGCCAAAGAACACAGTTAAAATAATGCAAAACGCGCAAACTATATGCATAAATAGATATAAATTTCTTGAGAACTATATAGAATCGTCCATTATTATCTCACAAATGCACATGCACAACTTCAATCCATACCTTTGCAAGAATCGCTCTCGAAAAAGTCTTGCTATCAACCTCATTAGCTCCGGTGAGCCACGCGTGCTGCCTCCTCGCGTACGCTTTTCCAGGCAAGCTGCATGGTAATAATTATTTTTCACTTGTCAAGTAGTTCGAACATCATCCAGATTGCCTCTAAGCAGATGAATTTCATTACAAAAATCAAGATTCCTACATGGGTTTTCTCGAGGATTTTGCAAAGTTGATTTTTGCATCCTATTCTTAGCGTCTAAACTCATCGGTTGTGATTTCTAGGGGAGTCAGTGTCGAGAGACCAATCAATGCTTCCCAACAGTTTAAGTCTCAAAACTTATGCAGACTTCGATAATGAGGAAGTCACGGGATTCTTGGGAACCCACACACTTATCGAAGCTTCATTTTAGTGACTTGACAGCAAATTGCATAAACACCAAGCCCTATGTTTTGGAGCGTGCAATCAGTTGACCTCACTGAAAAACGACGAGAACTATATATTTGCAGTTCTATACAGATCTTGATCTCGGGTACTTAATCAGCCCTAGTAAACTCATGGTCTCCGGTACATGGAAATTGGAAACATGTATAAAAAAATATTCCTTCAAACAGATCACAAGAAAAATATTAGTATTATAAGACCGCGTCTGTCATTTCCATTAGAAATTACATGAGTATTGGGATGATCACTGAGGAAATGATCAAAATAACCTATGCTAGAGAGAAGAACATTCTAAATAAAGAATATTTAGACACTTAGAGTCTTTTTAGTAAAAAGAAGATTATTTGACAACTGGGAACCAGAAAACTCAAATATAGATCTATTCAAGTATCATGTAATACATTTCATATCTTTGACGCTTGTATGTATATGAATTTCCACGGAAAATATATCTGTGAATTTTTTTACTACTTATTTCTTGCTATGTACTCTACCAGCTTGAGAAATGTGATTTATCGTTGAGTTGTTAGGAAATTAATCTCTTTTATTGAAACTCGATTACAGCTTGAGTTACGTTCTTCAATCAAGGTAATGGAATGACTGGTTCTTACATGGATTATATATACCTATGAACAAACTAGAAACATAAACTCCATCAAGTATATGCAAAAATGACCCATATGATTCCCCATATACCTAACCATATCTACACATTTCTTTTTTTTTTTGGATTGTTTCTTTTATAACAGGGACCTATACGCGGATGATTTCAAGACCCCTATGATACTGCACCGATCTCGTGGACAAAGTGAAACGTGAGCCAAAACCGGGTGACTGTCCAAGCTCTTTCATTTTAAATCCTATAATAGAAAGCACTCTAAAACCTGAAGTTCTGAGGAGCTTCTAGCTGCACGTGAAAAATGGTTGATACCCCATTGTCGCTTGACGTTTTCCGAAGGAGTAGAAAGAGCTTCCCTCAGCAGACAAATCTAGAAGGAAGGCCCAACTAACTCTTTCTCTCTCTCTCTCTCTCTCTCTCACCCCTGCTAATAATCTATATCAGCTGCTAGTGTAACACTTTTTTCGTTCCCTAATTACCATACCATTTTAAATAAAGAAATTCTCAATCCGACCTAACGAGAGCCAAAACGACAATAATGTCACTCATTCAGTCGCTCAGCTCGAAGGAGGCTTAGGTTTGGTTTCCGAGAGCCTTGGAGTGGTCACAACATCAACTGTACAGACATAGAAACGAGCGGTCTGCAATTTGATTGGAAAGTGTTGTCCATCGCATTACTTCAATCCACTTTTTTTAGGTCCCGACTTCCTAGTACGGACGGTGTACTCATTTAATTCCAACTATTTTGTTTTTGTTGTGTGTGTGTGCGTGTGTGTGAGCCTCTCGTTTTTATTTTTGTCTGTCACTGAACAAGGGAGGAGTTGGGCGGCCAGGCCATTATTTGTCTTCGCAGTCTTTTTATAGCATGGAATTGAATTCTGCGCCTCTCCCTACCATAAATAGTCCCCCTATAACTTAACAGAAATAAATGAGTTTTCAAGGCAATGAAGGCGGGAATATTAGTTCTTATACTGTCTTGTTAAACATATGTTATAAAACACTGACCACGCTCTTCACAAGAACAGTCGATGCGTAGAATCTACGAAGATATGCGGTGATGTAACGAGTCAATCTTATTGGAGGCCTAGTAATTTTACATTTGAATTTTGAAGAACCCATCTTCTGTTTCTTCGTTTGCGTCCTCAACACATGGTATATACACAAAATACTTTCTTGACGTGGAGGGTTCTTCTTTTTCTTTTTTTCTGTTTTTGGTTTTGGTCACAGAAGGAGGGGTTTAATGTTGGAAACCACCGTATCTATCTAAACAATGTGACAAGGAGTGTAAAAACAAAGGAGAGAATCTCGCATTCTGTCAGCAACTTCTATTTTATCTACTTTTCGCTTGCAGTGTTCCCTCGCTACACAAGGAATTTCTAACGTTCTAAAGCAGATTGCAAAAGATGGAAAAAGAGGAAATGCTAAAGGAAACACACACACACATTTCAACTTTGGTGGCAAAAGAAAACGGTAATTAATGAAAGCATTAATAATGTGTAGCATAATTAGCTAGACTGTGCAAAAAGAGTAGAGAGAGAGAGAGAGAGAGAGAACTTACCCAGCCCCAGGAGGAAATGAGAAGGAGACGCACATCAAGTAGAACCACTCGGTCTCGGTCAAGTCCTCTGGCGAGAGGGCCGCACATGGGCGGCGTGCCGGCTGGTTCGTCTCGCCAGCGGAGAGCGACTCATAGAGCTCCCGGAGCTGCTGGCTCCGCTGGAGGGAGGCCTCCTCCGCGCTGACTTCCATCGGCTGGACGGTTTTTCGGGTCTTGATCGGCCCATTGTAGTACCCATCTCCCCATATCAATATCCTAGTTAATTAAACCCAGTTACCATTAGAAACACATATTGCGAAGATGATTTTTCAAGAAAACCCGCTGCTGAAGCTAATGAGAATCGGCTATGTCATCCGTCAAATCAATAGCGAGAAAAGATAAGATCGGGACGGGTTAATAACTCAGTCTCGATGAAAGATGTTAATGAAGGAGACGGAAGAAGAAAGTGGTTTACCCTTGTTGGGGGCAGATTTGCCAGAAGAGACTGTAACTCCATTTTATGGATTGGACGGCGGACTGCAACATGGACTGAAGCCGGCTGCTCGGCGGTGTTGCCATGTCGTACCGCCGACCAAAACTCTTACTGACTGGCTTGGTCTCTCTCTCTCTCTCTCTCTCTCTCTCTCTCTCTCTCTCACACACACACACACACACACACACACACAAACACTCCGGCTTAGATGTGAAGGAAGTACTAAAGGAGGGCAAGAAAAAGGCAAAAAATCAGAGAGAGAAGAGAGAATGAAAAAAAAAATAAAAAAAATCTAGTATTGGGTTACAAAGACATGTAAATAGAGAAGGGAGGGAGGGAGGGAGGGGGAGAGAGGAGAGGCAAACGTGTGAGATTGGATTCCAAGTAATCTGATGCTTTATCTAACTGACAAAAAGGAAGAAGAGAAGGTAGACAGATAGCTCCAGAGAAAGAGAAACAGTGGAGAGATTTTTAAGAGGTTGAAGAGAAGGTAAACATGGCACCCGCAGAGAGAGGGAGGAAGAGAGAGAGAGAGACCCGCAGGTGACGAAAAATAGGAAAAGGTAGATGATGACTTTGAGGAGAGGAGAGAGAGTAACCCAAGAATCGCCAACTCCACAACTTATTATCACCTTATGATGACGACGCCGATCAAAGGATTGAAGGGTCGTTAGCTCCGAAAGTCGACCGGTAAAAAATAAAAGGGAAACCCAGAAAACCAAGAATGAGATAGACAGAGAGACAGAGAGAAAGTAGTTGTCGTCGTGGGTTTCACTTTGCTAGGGTTTTCATTATTTGACCAGATTCGAGCGTCGTGCGTGCGAGGAGGGGCATTGGAGGTTTTGACTGGTTGGTTCACCGGACAGCTCCACAGCTGTCACGCCGCGGTCGCGCGTGGGCGACCCGTCAGTTGGGCCACGCGCCCGCGCGTGCGGTGCCTCGTCCTTGAGGGAGATTAGGTGGCGAAGACTGGGCGTTGGAGATGAAGAAGGAGCAGACTCTCTCTCTCTCTCTCTTCTCTCTCTTCTGTCTCTATTTCTTCTATTCTATGCCCTCTTTTACCTATATTTCCTCAACGGCTGATCAAAGGCCAAGACAATATTCCGCACGTGACTCATAAATAGTGTCTGACCAAAGGGTGGCAAGGCAGACCTTGTTCGCGATACGGAGATGATTGCTCCCTCCCAGTTTGATAATTATCTTCAACTAATCAATGGATTTCGTGATGTAAAGTTGAACTCGTTTTTATGTGATTTCAATTGGATCTTTTAGAGAGGGGGAGGGTGGGTGGCTACTGCCCACGAGGGTTCGTTAAAAGTACAGCTACTCTTCTTAACTCCTCCCTTTGTAGTCATGGGCTTCTCACAAGCCTTGATGTGTATGCATGCGCAGCCTATTGCCACCGCGGTACGGCCCGTTATTGAAGGTATTCCTGTACTAAAATCACGCCTCCTTTGTCCGACGGTTTGAACTTTCTGAAATAATCAGCTGTGGTTTCATGTGACTTTTTAGCCCTATGAAATTTGAGAGGATAATTACCCAAAAAGTCGTAGATCTAATGTACGAATGTCGATTGTACCTTAAACTCTTCGATCTAAAAAAGTCAGGTTCTAAAACATGTAAAGTAGATTTCAAATTTCAAAAATTGAAAAATTTGTTCTAATGGGTAGGTTCCAAGTAGACTCGAAACCCAAAATCTAAAATCTAAAATCTGAAATAAGTTTTAATGTTTTTCTTGTTTTATGTTTTTGCACGATTCTGTGGTACTCCATAATGCCCAATAAGAAGTAAGTAACTTGAAATTACTAGTCTGAGTTTTCATTTCTAACGATATTCATGATTGAAACTTTTACTTTATTAATATTTTTCATAATTTTTGTATGTCTATATATAAGTTGTGATAAGTGAATAGCAGCCAATAGTGATTATTAGATGTGATGATTTGCTGTAATTATTTAATTAAGAATATAAGTGGAATTTAGATAGACCTTGGAATTTATGACCGAGTAAGACCGATACACATGACACGGACACGCGACACGACTATTACCTATTACCTATTACGCCGATACGTCATTTCTAAAAAATGGAGAATTTCGATACGTTGAGACACGTTATATATTAAATAAATATTTAATTTTTTTAATTAATTTGATTCAAATTCACAAATAAATAAATAATGAAAAAAGAGCTTACAATGAATTTACACTAATAATATTAATAAATCTATTCATAGGAAATTTGAAAGACATATTCATAATTAATGCGTACCCATATTTGGGAACATGTTTTTAACTTTAACAAAAATTATAGATGAAATTAATGACTTACAAAAGAATAAAATCAACTTATTTAAATAAATTTATGATCTTCTATAATGAACAAAATTTATCATTATTTGACATTCAATATTTTTATTTTTTGAAATCACTTTTTAACTCATTTATTTATTTTTTAACAAAAATAACTTTGTCACTCAAAAATTATTTTGTTCTCTCATTTTTCCCTCCAAGCCCTCATTCTCCAAAAATCATTTCCCTCCCTCATTTCTCTCTCCCCCTATCCCCCATGCCACCCCAAAATCCCCCTGGGTTTCTTCCCTTGCTCCCCCTCCCCCCCCACGCAAAATAAATCAAAGCACCTGTTAATCAGCGATTGAATATCCCCCCACCTCACACCAACCACCCCCTTTCAGTTTCTTCCCCTGCTCCCCTGCTCCTTCCCTTGTCAATCACCCCACCCCACCCCACCCCACAGTACACACCACCTGCTCCCCTACCCCCTCCAGTTTCTCCACCCCCGCCCCTCCCCTTGCTTTCTTCCCTTGCTCCCCCCCCCCCCCCCCCCCCAAAATCAAAGCACCCGTTAATTAGCGATTGACAATCACCCCACCCCACTTCATAGTACACACCACCTGCTCCCTCACCCTCTCGGTTTCTTCCCCCACCCCTTAAAAACACATGTTATTTCGCTGATTTCCCTCTCCCCCCAACCCCTTCTTCGCCCCCGATTTCTTTCTGTCGTCTCCCACCACCCTCCCTCTCTTCTTGGTAAAACCCTCTTGATGTGGACATCGAGCCTTATGAGGAGGAGGTGCTAGGGACCCATTGTCTATTCTGACTGGTTTGATCACTAGAGCGCAAGCCAAGCAATTTAGGCAAGTTGTTGGTATCATGGTTTGTGATTTTTTGCGTGGAGATAACCTTGAATCAAATCTTGAAGAATATTGGAAATCTTGGCACAATTTGATTATCTGGTCACCAAATATTTGACCAGGTAAAAAAAAAACAATATCTTCTCATTTAGATATTTTCTAGAATATGACGCATTAGATTTCTAGGGCTGGTTTTAGGGTTTGTGTGGCAACTAGAAGGCCTATATTAAGGATTGGCTTTCTTTGGGAGACAAATATATTTTATTTTTTTGAGGAAGAGGTTCTCTTTTACTGTTCTTTTGAGGACTTGACCTTATCAAGATTCTCTTGTGGCGGTCGATTTGACTTATCGAGCGAGATAGCGAATTCTTTCGCTCATGGCGTCTATAACGTTGGTTGGTTGACACGCGTTTGTCAACAGGTCACGTTCATACCAAGATTGACAATCATAGGTTCGATTGGAGGTCAAGGTTCGCAATTCACACCATCTGGGCCTTTGAAGAACAATCTTTCCACAACGATTCACATCATTTGGTATCAGAGCTTGCTTCTATAAGGTCTATTTATCTTTAATTTTCTGTTTATATTCAACAATTTGAGATTTATTAAGCTAGGGTTTTGGTTTTAGCCAATTTAGAGATCAGATTGCTTTTGTGCTTCCATACGTAGTTGTTTGCTATTAGTTTTATTTTTTTTTTGTCCTAGCATCTTAAATTGTATCTGAGTTCGTAAAAAAAAGTTCGTCAAAAAAAAAGAGAAAGAAAACTCACACAAAAAAAAGTGCGCAAGAGAAAAAAAAAACAGATTCGGCAGAAAAAAAATAGCCAAACAAAAACAAATCAAGAAGGCGACTCGTTTTTTAGTGGACCAAATTGAAACAAAATCAGTAGTGATTTGCGTTTCAATTGGAATTTCGAAAGTTGTACTTGTTGTTTTGAAATTGTTACTTGCTAAAACAAAATCAGTAGTGATCTAATCTTGTTTGATTAGTTTGATTGATTGTCGTGAGGGGATTGAGAGACAGGTTTTGAGTCCAATAAAGAGCTTATGAAAAGAGAATACGAGAAGGAAAATGCAAGATTGTGTAAGCTTAATTGAGGGTGGAAAAAGCCTAGACTTGAGTTAAACATGAGGGGAGTGACAAACACCTAAAGAGAAACACGTGAGTGAGCAATTGATGAGGATTTTTTTTTTTTTTTGGTGATTAACATTTACTTGCAGGTCTAAAATATGTCGCACGAAGAAAGCGTGAATAAAAGGGAGGTTGACTCCAAACGAAGGGATGAAGCGCTCGTGGAAAGCATCCAACAATTGAGGGTCGTAGTGGAGGAGCTTAGGGTGCGCATGGTAACGTTTCTTGGCTGGGGAAGAGTTTTTTTTTTTTTCAGAAATAGTTCTTTTCTATTTCTATTCCGGGGAACAGTTTCTGAGTAAAAGAATCCGTTTGGTAACTACACAAAATTTCTACTCTTGGAATAGAAAAAGAATAGAAATGCGTTTGGTAACGCAATAGTTTCTTTTTTGTATTTATTCGTTATTTATTCTTGCTCACGGATTGCGGACCGCCAATCGCCAACCGTCACCGCCCGCCGCCAATGCACGACCGCCGGCTGCCGGAGGCAGACGAGAGGCCACGAGAGGGGGCGGCCAATGGGCTGTGCGGCGGCGGTCGGCGGTGGCGGTCGGCGGTTGTGCATCGGCGGCGGGCGGCCAGTGATGGGCGGCGGCGGCGGCCGGCGGTCGGCGGTGGCTCCGGGAGGTTGAAGGTGGCCATGGCAAGAGAGAAGAGTAAAAGAAAAAGAAAAAAAAATTGACTCTAGAAATTGTTCCCGGGAACAGAAGCAATTTTTTTTTTTTGTTTCTCGTTTCTGCTCCAAATCTATTTCTGGGCTAACTTTCTATTCCCCGGAATAGAAAAATAATTTGGCGTTACCAAACGGGTTTTTGTTCCAGGGAACAAAAGAACAGAAATTTTGAGGAATAGAAGTGTTGTCATGCAGACCCTTAGTGGCCGAATGATGGGGAATGGCATGAGGGTTGATGATGACCTAGAGATACCCCGAGGAAGGCCGCAACATCAATGAGACACCTCTAGAACACAACCTAGAAGGTAGCAGCATTATGATGATGATGAGGCCGACATGGAGGATGATCGAGATGCTCGATTTGAAAGGTGGAATGGAGGCCAAAGGTTTGGACACTGAGAAGATGATGAACTTGGCAACATCAAGATGAAGATTCCTTCCTTCCAAGGGAAGAATGATCCCGATGCGTATCTAGAGTAGGAGAAATGCATGGAGATGGTATTTGATTGCCAACGATACTCTGAGCTCAAAAAAGTAAAAATTGTAGTTGTTGAATTTACTGATTATGCTATAATTTGGTGGGATCAACTTGTGACTAGTAAGAGGCGCAATGGTGAAAGACCGATAAAGATGTGGGATGAGATGAAGGTGGTGATGAGGAGACGTTTTGTACCAAGTCATTACCATCGAGATTTGTTTCAAAAGTTACAAAATCTCACACAGGGCAATAAAAGTGTGGAAGAGTATCACAAGGAGATGGAGATTTCCATGATCCGTGCTAATATGGTGGAGGATCGTGAGGCCACAATGTCAAGATTTTTGAGTGGTTTGAGCCAAGACATAGTAAGGGTGGTGGAGCTGCAACACTATATTGAATTTGAGGATTTGGTGGACAAAGCCATCAAAGTTGAGCGGCAATTGAAATTTGACCAAAATCACAAGAGTGGAGGAGGTTCAAATCAGAATTGGAGATCCAATTGGAAGAGAGATGAGAAGCCAAATTGAAGAGGAAACAACACCAAAACCGAAACCTCAAAGGAGAAGGAGAGGGATGGTAAAGTTGAAACGAATCCGGTTTCAGGTAAAACTGATAACCCTAACACTAGGACTCGTGAAATTAAATGTTTTAAGTGTTTGGGCATGGGTCATATGGCGAATCAATGCCCTAATAGAAGGGTGATGATCATGACTGGACATGGTGATGTTGAGTCCAAAAGTGAGAGGGAAGAAGAGGATGATGAGATGCCACCATTGGAGGATTGTAGTGATGGAGAAGTGGCTATAAAAGGAGACCTATTGGTGGTTAGGTGTTCTCTGAGTGTGCAAGTAAAAGAGGAGGAGCATCACCGACAAAGAGATAATTTGTTTCATATAAGATGTGTGGTGAATGGTAAGATCTGTAGTATGATAATTGATGGAGGTAGTTGTGCGAATGTGGCAAGTTGTACTATGGTGGGTAAGTTGGGTTTGAAAATGACAAAGCACCCTAGGCCTTATAGACTTCAATGGTTAAATGATAGTGGTGAGGTGAAAGTGTCGAAGTAAGTTTGAATTCCATTTGAGATAGGAAAATACAAGGACAAGGTAGAGTGTGATGTTGTACCTATGCAAGCGGGTCATATCTTACTTGGAAGACCATGGCAATGTGATTGAAAGGTACATCATGATGGATATACTAATCGTTATTCATTGGTGATGAATAAAAAACTTACACTTTGGTACCAATGACACATAGTGATGTGTATCAAGATCAGTTAAAGTTACAACGAGAAGCCGAGAGAGAGAGAGAAAAGGTGAGAAATCCGAGGGCTTGCATGGTGTGTCTGAGATGCAAGGAAAAGGAGAGGCCGAGAGAAGGATTGTGGTAAAAACCGAGGGAAAAGAAGAGAGGAAAGAAAATAGGCAAAAAAATTTTTATGCAAAATCGAGTGAGGTGAGGAGAGCTTTAGTTCTAGATCGACTGATGCTTGTACTTTTGTACAAGTAGGTTTTGTTTTCTACTATTGACCCAAGTTTGCCTAGTCCTATTGTGTCTTTATTGCAGGAATTTGAAGATGTCTTTCCTGATGAACTTCCTAGAGGGATACCACCGATTTGAGGCATTGAACATCAAAATTGACTTGATTCATGGTGCACCATTACCTAACCGACCCACATATCAAAGCAATCCCGAGGAGACAAACGAACTTCAGTGGCAAGTTAGCGAACTATTGGAGCGAGGGTATGTGAGAGAGAGTCTTAACTTGTGCGTCGTCCCTGTTTTGTTGGTGTCAATAGATGATGGAACTTGGCGAATGTGTGTCGATTGTCGAGCAATTAATAACATTACGGTAAAGTATCAACATCCTATTCCTAGGTTAGATGACATGTTGGATGAGTTGCATGGTTCTTGCATTTTCACTAAGATCAATTTGAAAAGTGGCTATCATTAAATTTGAATGAAAGAATGTGATGAATGAAAAACTATATTTAAGACCAAGTATAAATTGTATGAGTGGATAGTCATGCCATTTGGATTAACTAATGCATCGAGCACATTTATGCGACTTATGAATCATGTTTTGCGTGCTTTTATTGGTCGATTTGTGGTTGTCTATTTCGATGACATCTTGATATATAGCCGAAGCCCTGATGACCATATTGAGCATGTGCGAGCTGTCTTGCAGGTTTTAAGGGCCGAGCAATTGTATACTAATCTAAAGAAGTGCTCTTTTGTTACTAACAAATTAGTATTTTTAGGATTTGTTGTTAGTGCTGATGGTATACAGGTTGATGAAGAAAATGTCAAAGCAATCCGTGAATGGCTAATGCCTAAGACTGTAAGAGAGGTACGTAGCTTTCATGGATTAACGAGTTTTTATCGGCGATTTGTGAGGGATTTCAGCACCGTTGCTGCACCTTTGACCGAGGTTATCAAGAAGCACGTGGGTTTCACGTAGGGAGAAGGGCAAGAGAAAGCATTTAATCTACTAAAAGATAAGTTGACTAATGCACCTTTGTTATCTTTGCCGAATTTCAGTGCTACTTTTGAGATAGACTGCGATGTTTCTGGTACAGGAATTAGAGTCGTGTTGATGCAAGGAGGGCGTCCCATAGCTTATTTCAGCAAGAAATTGAGTGGAGCAACATTGAATTATCCTACTTACGATAAGGAGATGTATGCTTTAGTGCGAGCTTTGGAGACTTGGCAACATCATTTATGGCCAAAGGAGTTTGTGATCCTCACTGACCACGAGACCTTGAAGTACTTGAATGGCCAGTAGAAGTTGAATAAAAGACATGCCAAATGGATAGAGTTCATCGAGATTTTTCCATATGTGATCAAGTACAAGAAAGATAAGGAGAATGTGGTAGCCGATGCACTTTCTCAAAGGTATGCGATTCTAACTATTTTAGAAGCGAAGTGTTTAGGTTTTGAGCATATCAAGGGCTTATATATTGATGATGATGACTTTGAGAGAGTATTTGAAGCATGTGAACATACTGCATTTGATCAATTATATAGGCGTGAATGTTATCTTTTCCGTGAAAACAAGCTATGTTTGCCTAAGTGTTCTTTGCGTGAATTGTTGGTGCGAGAAGCGCATAGTGGCGGTTTAATGGGGGCATTTTGGCATTAGTAAGACTTATGAAGTGCTGCATGAACATTTTTATCGGCCACATATGAAGAGAGATGTCACACGTGTCTGTGAGAGATGCATTGCTTGTAAGTAATCTAAGTCTACAACAAAATCGAATGGCTTGTATACACCATTACCTATTCCAATGCATCCTTGGATTGATATTTCTATGGATTTTGTGTTAGGATTGCCTAGGTCTAAGTATGGTAGAGATTCTATTTGTGTGGTTGTTGATCGGTTTTCAAAGATGGCTCATTTTATACCTTGTCATAAAACTAATGATGCATCTCATGTTGCTGATTTGTTCTTTAGAGAGGTTGTACGTTTGCATGGCATGCCTAGATCGATTGTTTCAGATCGAGATTCTAAATTTCTTAGCTACTTTGGAAAACATTGTGGAAAAAACTAGGAACACGGTTGTTATTTTCTACTACTTGTCATCCACAGACCGATGGTCAAACCGAGGTAGTTAATAGAACTTTAGGGGTATTGTTGCGTGCTATTATTAAAAAGAATATAAAATCTTGGGAAGATTGTCTACCACATGTTAAGTTTGTATATAATTGGAGCATGCATTCTGCTACTAAATTTACACCATTTGAGGTTGTCTATGGTTTTAATCCATTAACTCCATTAGATTTAACCCATTTACCTGTTGATGAGCGTGTGGATTTAGATGGAGCAAAGAAAGCCGAATTTGTCAAGGCGTTGCATAAGAAGACGTGCGCAAATATTGAGCACAAGACTGAGCAATATGCAAGACAAACCAACAAAGGGCGCAAGGAAGTGGTGTTTGAACCTGCCGATTGGGTTTGGGTTCATATGCGTAAAGAGTGATTTCCTGAGCAACGACATTCTAAGTTATTACCGCGAGGGGATGGACCATTCATGGTGTTGGAAAGAGTTAACAATAACGCCTACAAGCTTGATCTTCCAAGTGAGTATGACGTTAGTGCTACATTTAATGTTTCTGATTTGACTCTTTTCGATGCCAGTGATGATTTGAGGGCAAATCCTTTGCACGGGGGAGGGAATGATGTGGACATCAAGTCATATCGAGGAGGAGGTGATAGGGACCCATTGTCTATTCCGACTGGTTCAATCACTCGAGCGCGAGCCAAGCAATTTAGGCAAGCTGTTGGCGGTTTGTGATTTTTGGCGTGGAGATGACTTTGGATCGAATCTTGAAGAATCTTGGAAATCTTGGCGCAATTTGATTATTTGGTCACCAAATATTTGACCAAGTCAAAAAAAATTATCTTCTTGTTTAGATATTTTCTAGAATATGACGCATTAGATTTTTAGGGCTGGTTTTAGGGTTTGTGTGGCAACTAGAAGACCTATATTAAGGGACTGGCCGACTTTTTTTGGGAGACAGATATATTTTATTTTTGAGGAAAAGAATTGAGAGAGTATCTTTTATTGTTCTTTTGAGAACTTCCTTAGCGGTCGATTCGACTTATCGAGCATAGCGAATTCTTTCCCTCATGGCGTATATAACGTTGGTTGGTTGACACGTGTTCGTCAACAGGTCACGTTCATACCAAGATTGTCAATCACAAGTTCGATTGGAGGTCGAGGTTCGCAATTCGCACCATCTGGGCCTTCGTAGAACGATCTTTCCGCAACGATTCACATCACCTCCCTAACCGCGGCCTCTTCCTCCTCCTTGCCGCACGATCCTCTCAGCTCTCTCTCTCGGGCGCCTCATCGCTCGCTGCCTCGCGTTCGGCCCTTCCTCCTTCGTAGTTGCAGCCTTGCCGCTGGCCCTCCATCGCAGCGTTGTAGTCGCGGCCCCCGAATCGCCTCGGTCTATGCTCTTCCCGTGGCCTCCCTCGCCGTCGTGGCCTCACCTCCGGTCCCTCGGCCTCGCCTCCACCCTCCATCGTCTTCTTCAACGATCCTCTCTCTCTCAGACACACATGTTAACCGCGTGCCAAAGCGTGTCGGACACATCGACACATGTCGAACACGACACAGAAGCTCTGGCAACATGTTTGTGCTTCATAGCTTATGATAGAGTAGATACCAAGTTCCTAGATATATAAGAAAAGTTTCAGGTTCAAAAAATTAGGGAACTTGTTTTGACGGGTAGGTTCTAAGTTTCATATGGAACTTGAATGGAACTTAGAACACAAAACTTAGAACTGCTCACCACTATAGTCGAGTACTAAGACTTTTGAAGATTTGATAACGTAATCCTTCTGGCAATAATTAGCTAGAAATCGTTGACGTGACGGTTTGATCAATGATGGCTACCTTATGTGGCACAACTAGTACTAATGCTAATGATTTTTGTCATTTTTCAATATTTTCAAATTTTTTTCTCATTTTCCTTCTTTTTTTTTTTTTCTTTTTCCATTGATAGCAACACCCTTGTTGGATATGGCGAGGGTCTCCCTTGCTACATCTAGTAGTGGGACCTCGCTATTCTCTAGCTCTAGTAAGGGCGACCTTCGCCTATGGCCAGCATGATAACTAGCAAAGGAAGAAGGAAGAACAATAAAAGAGAAAGTAACAAAGAATAAAAGCTCAAAATATTACAAAAACTGTCAACATCAACATTTTTTTATCAAAATTGAATGGAATAGCTACTTTGACAAATCGCCAAAAGGTATATGACTCATTGGCCAAAATAAACAATTTATGACTGAATTTAACATATGATAATAGGTTTAGAGATTTTTTTTTTTGGGTAATTATCCATAAATTTTATCCATTTAACGATTACTACTTGTGTGTCCTACCATACATAATATTTAGGTGGATTTTTAATTGGCCAACATGCGTGCACTCGTTCTTCCTTTCTTGCCGGAATATGTATGTACTTGTTGGGTCCTCTAAAATTTAGAGAAAAAAAAATCGATTTTCACTATATCCTAATAATTGACATAATTTGCCATTTATTAAAGGGCTCGGATACGGCTACATTTCCTCACCTCGTAACTTGACTTTGACAAAAGCGCCACCCCACATGTTGGAAAAGAATCACACACACACACACACACGCACCCTATCAAAATCCTAATCCCCAGACCTTCTCTTGACCATAACAGCGACTTGGTTACGACATGAAGATGGCTAGCGTGTAGTGACAACAGCCGCATGAAGCCGGAGGAGCTGCTCGGGGATGTGGGTAGAGGAAGAAAAGAGGAGGGAAGAAAGAATGTTGTGAAAAACAATAATGAAACCATGAGTCAGAAAATGAGGAGGTCATATTAGTCGTTTGAATCCAATAGGCTGATATGTCCATATACGAGTCAGCAACTGGATCAGTTCAACTCGAGAGTTGGACATAAACGGCCTCATCCGGTCGGTTCAAATTCAAACCATGTTAGCCTTCTAAAATGTCAGAAATTAGTTAAATTATGGTCAAAGAATCAAATTGATAGAAAAACTAGGGTATTTCAATTAATGTATTACTAGTAAATCTTATGTTTGTGATAGATTTTTAGGAAAAATAATACTAAAAGTGCCAAAACTTTAATACACTACTCACTTTAGTATCAAAAAATTTCGCTAGTTTTTTTAGTTTCAAATTACAAAAAAAAAAAAAATTATTTAAACGCTTCCTGCGACAAATTCTTGCCAAAAGTCCTTCATGGCTTTCATAATAAAATGTTTAAGAGGACATGGCTTTTATATATGAAAAATGGAGTGCAACATGGACTTCTGAGGTGATCAGCTTGGCTAAATGATGCAGCATGGATCTTCTCTCAAAATAGACAGATTTCTCTTTTGTTTGTGCTACGTTTGCTTGCTAGTCTCTCTCTCTCACACTGTCATTGACGGTTTGAAGTCATCGGTTGTCGTGGCTCACTCACTTGTGTGCCATCTCTCTCGCTCTCACTCAGTCACTCACCCGACCAATATCATCCTCTCTCTCTCACTTGCTCAATTGGCACGGGAAAAAGATTGGGTTTAGCGGTCTAAGGAAAATTTGACGCTCGAATCTAAGAGAAAAATTCGGGGCTTAGTACTAGAGGAGGAATCTCATAATAGATAAAATGTGAATGATTTAATGTGTTTGGTCAATGGAATCTTATCCCAAGATTCAACCGAGTCTAAGATGTTCTCCTTCAGCTTCTAAGTCCACAATAATAATAATACTCACCTTTGTCCTTGCTTCATTGAAATGAAGCCGCTTGTCCTCTTCTTGCTCTCAATTGCAAGATTCAGCTGTTAATTTTGGGGGGGAAACTGAATCGGAGTTTCAAATTTAGGAAAATGCTTTATTGTTTGATTTAGGGTTTATATTTGGGGCGTAATATGTGGACGACATTATATCGAGATATATATGTTGACTAGGCATGCTGATGAGCCACGTTGATTGGACAAATTAATAAAAGAGAAATGATTAAGTGATTGTCCATAATCCATTGTGAGATTAACGGTCTATTATAAACCACACAAAAAAAAATTCAATAATATGTGGCTCACGACATTTTGTTACTTTCATAGTGACCAAAAATTATTATATTAGGAAAGCTCTTAATAAAATATTAATACATTAAATTTCTGGCAACTTATATAGGAATTGACACTTAAGCGACGTTCTTTTTTTAATACGTGTCTTCTGGTTTTGTGTGAACACCTAGTGGAGACCAGATCAGAGTGTCTTCTCCAAGAATGGAGGCAAGTTGCTGCTCGTACGTGGACCTTAATGTGCCTCTTGGTGTTTGGTGTTCTTGTATATATGTCCTATAGATTCGGTTTATCTTTCGGCAGAGCATAGCATAGCATAGCTTAAAAAAGTTCGTAGTGATTTTACTCTTCCGTCGACCTAGCAAATTTGTATAGAGTCGATAGTTTTAATGTAGCAATACTTATAGCCCGTTTGAGTTGGTTGTGGAAATGGAATTAGGCTCCAATGTAATAATAAGCGCTATATAATATGATAGAATTTATATTAGTTGTTGTGATGATTGATTCAAGTAAAGTAATAACTCTTCAACTATATGATCTCATGAGTAGCATATGCAATAAGGAGGATATTAAATCACAATTCCGAGGTACCACTAAAATCAGAATTATGGAAAATACAATATTTATCACTTTGATAGCCAATCATGAGTTAAATTCCTTACTCACACACACACACACACACTCATGAGTAGCATATGCAATAAGGAGGATATAAAATCACAATTCCGAGGTACCACTAAAATCAGAATTATGGAAAATACAATATTTATCACTTAAATAGCCAATCATGAGTTAAATTCCTTACACACGCGCGCGCGCGCGCATTATCAAATATTACACTTCGTTACATCAAATGTTTACATAATTTTTAGACCATCATCACACACACCTATAATTAGTAATTGAGATCATCATCTTATTATGTAATATTACATTTAACTGAAATTTTAGATAACCATACTTGTTAATGAGCGACTGAAATTAATTATTGTATTTCGAATATATATCTGAGAATACATAACTGATTTTTTTTTTAAAGATAACATAATCTATCGAATTAATTATTACTACTATTGTATTGATTTTATAATAATGTTTATATCAAAATAATTGCTGTGAGTGTCATTATCATTATAAAAATATATATATATATATATATATATATGGTGCACTAAAAGAAAGGGCCGGGTATTTTCGGGATTAAATGTTAGAGCCAAACTATAGTAGCTATTGCAGGTTTTTCAGTAACATGGATTACATAGAAGCAACGATTACTGCTAGCAAGCAATGTAATAATAATCAGTCAGTTTATAATAAACATGTAATGTAATATTCATTATCGTAGTCAAGGGTTCGATCTGGTCGGGCTACCAAGCCTTTTATCTCTTCATACATGTAATAAATTGATAATGGTCCCTCTCTTCGACTTTCCTCATTCTCTCAAATCCCTCCTCAATCCTCTTTGACTTAATTGAATTTCGGGCTCGCCCGAAACCCGGCCCAGAATTGGTCCGGTCCAATTCAATTCGGGCCGACATATCTTGCTTTTTGTTCGGGCTAGCCATTCGTGCAGAGAGACACGAGTCCGATATGGTCAAAGCCAGGCTTGAATTTTACTGGGAGCCCATTTTTTCTTTAACAAAATAACTTTGCTGACAGTGGCTGAGGACGGAAAGGCCTAAAGGATGTGTTGATTAATCCGAAGACGACATTGAGTTATAAGCTACACTAACGAGAGGAGGAGCCCCCATTGGAAGCCCAACTTGATCGGCACGATGTCAACCCTAATGGCAAATTCGAGAGACTCTCTAGAGTTTCAAAGGCATTCCAAATCGAACGATAGACGGAGTAGAGAGAGCTTCGGGATTTAAATGGAATCAGGTGAATAGATTCGGTTAAACATGTTGGTGTGGATGAAAATCTGAATTGAAGGGGAGTAGGGCTAGTAGATCAGGTCCACAAAGTGAGAGGGAATTTGTTGTCACGTGTTCGTGAGTTTGTTGGTGGCACAAGAAATCGAGGGGAAATGGATCGCTTAATATATCTACTTGTCTTATGACTTATTGATTTAATAGTTTCAATAAACATAAGTATGATCGGATGCGTGGACAAGCTCGGATTCAATCTCACTCTTCAACTTCTCTTGGAATAATATTGCTAGTCCCATCACATTTCTTGGACGAGTTGTGGAGCTTGCGCAAGTTTCTATTTGGGTCTGATTTAATCTGGTATGCTATGTTAGATGATAATTTTTTTGAGCGCTTCTTTGAAAGGATGCTTGTCATGAGTTGTCCTCCAGCCAATTTTGCTAAAGGAACCAACGTGAAAGCAAACCGTGCTACGTGATATGGCTAGTGGAAGTCACCAACCTCAAACTAGGCTGGTGAGGGTCGCCCTTGCTTAGGCGAGTGTGGGCCACCCTTGCCAAAGCAAGTGAGGGCAACCCTCGCCAGCTCGCCCAATCTAGCATGGGTGGCCCTTGCTTGAGGCTAGCGACCTCCACCAACCATCAACGAGGCCCTGTAGTAGCCGGTGAAGGGAAAAAGGGAAAAAGAAGAGAAAAGAAAGGGGGAAAAGTGAAAAAAGAAAGGAAGGAAAAGAGAAGAAAAGAAAAAATAAAAAGAAAAAAAAATAAAAAATGATTCAAAAATATTATAAATATTATTAAAAAAATTACGTCAGTATCAACCATACCACTTAGAATGGCTAGCGTCTACATCAGCAATTTCTAGTTAAAATTGGTCTAATGAATTTAATTGACAAAATATGAAAAAGTTTAAAACTTAATTGGTAAATTTAAAAAAATTTAAGACTGAATTGGCAAAAATACAATAAATTTTTAAATTTTTGGATGATTTTCTTATTTGACCATATGACTCAAATGATGGTGAAAGATATCCATAAGATTCACAGATTTATGGTTTTCTTAGTTTGATTAAATTTCCGGATCTGATAATGTAACCTCTAAAATATATTGAGGCTGGTTTTATTAGACAAATCCATAAGTCGACATATGCTGTTACATAAATTTTTTTATTTTTTATTATGTTTCGATGCTAGTAGAAAAACAGATTAATGGATATATCTCAAATTTAAGTTATGTTAAAGTTTTCGGAGCGGCAGGTGGTAGATACAAGCACAAATACATTTTGGCGAGGTCCCGTCGATGGGCACTATTCAAAAGCCCAGGTTAATCGAAGTCAAGAATGAAACAATATGACGGCCAGAATTATTTTCTAAGTGAATGGATATCAATTCACTATTTATTTAATGGCAAAAAAAGAAAAAAAAAAAAAGAGAAGAGAAAAACTACGTATTTGGCTAACTACTCGTCTGAAAGAAAAAAAAAATGCTAACTTTGCACGAGAACAAAATTGGGCCTTTTAGAGTGATCAAGATGACTATACTTGCTACTCGCTCTGAAAGCCCAAGTATAAGCCCATGAAACCAGGCCTGGTCTGGAGGTGTAGCCTGGCACGGCCGGCCGAACTTGCAGCGGCTCATGCTGGTTGAGGACGACGACAACTTGGCAGCCATGGCGAGGCCGCGACGGTGGACAATGGTGGCTCCCTGGTTGGTCCTTGGCCTGCAACACCGATCGTGCTCATGAGAAATAGAGAAAGGGAAAAGAAAAAGAAAAGAAGAGGATAAGATCAAATTTAGGGAGAATTTATGTGGCTATGCAAATGGGGTTGTGCTGCTATGTCGATCTCTTAGGAGGTGATTTTAACACAAAAAATTTCCCCATAAATTTAGAGGATCCCCGCGTGCTCGAGCATAGTTTTTCATAAATTGTGAAAAATTTGAGCAATGTAAAATTTTGCCAGGAATGTATGTTTTGACCATTTCTTTTTTTTCAAAAAAAGTTTGCAACAAACAAACCATTCATAATTCAAGTTCAAACATCCAATCATAACATGATCAACAGTGCATTAATTTAAAAATCTCACTCCCCTCAACTTTAGCGAGGAACAATTTTTTAATCCGACAAGAATCGTGAGACCCATATTACCACCACATGGAAAGCTTATCGAAAGCAATGAGATTGGACTTTTCCAACGCGTTTTCCATCCCTACCACTCCCGTTATTTTTCACTTATTTAATGTATAAATTTGTGATTGAACTTATATATATATATATATATGTGTGTGTGTGTTATTTTTAATGAATAAATTTGCTTGCTTTTCCAAGGCTGAATTTCTTAAGCCCGAAGACTTGGATCGTTCCCAAAGAAAAAAAAAATAAAAATAGAGGCGGGCTCAAGCCTATCAAGGCTCAAAAACAGTCTATTCGGATCGAGCAGCCCGGACTGGGATTTTGGGTTCTCAACCTTTTTGCATAAGTCGCACAAATAGTTGCTGAACTTTGGTCTAATATGTGATTTAGCTTCTGAACTTCAAATTTATTCAATATAGTTAATGAATTTTAGCCCAATATACATTGTCGTCTTTGAATTTTTAATTTGCTCAATGTCATCATTGAACTTTTGGTACAAGTTCAATTTAGTCTTCGAATTATATGAAAATGTTCAATATTGTCCATGAACTTGAATTTATAAATGACGGTATCAAACATTAACTAAATTGTACATGTACGACAATTTCAATGACCACATTAAATAAATTAAAAAATTCAGGGACGACATTATATATTAAGTTAAAGTTCATGAGTCACATCGAACAAATTTGGAGTTCAAAGAGCACATTACATATCATATCAAAATTTACGGACCGTTTTCATCAAAATCCTTTTTTTCTTTTTTAGCACACTCTTAGCAGGGAAAGGTCTCTATAAACTAGTTTTCTTAAATATCTGGTCCTCTCCTATTTTCCTCCATGAGTGCATGTTGTCCTAAGCATCCGAGGGTCCCCACGTGCAAAAAAATAAAATAAAAATGGGAGGCTTCCTCGCACGTCCTGGGCACTTGCGTCCAGGGAACGATCATCGATGGAGAGCCCACCAGTGCTTGCACGGATCAATTTAGCAAAATGCACGCTTTCCCTCCTTTTAACATTTGGCAAGATACTATGTAACCTCAGTGGATCACGACGGTGAGACTTGAATATACGGGCGATTTTCTTTTTCGCTATCATAAGACGTTGGAAGCATTAAGTTTCCAAGCGGCAACTACCCAAGTTGTCGTGTGCAAATAAGGGAAAGTGCTTAGAGCAACTTATCTGAGCAACTCCCCGCAGATAAAGGTGCACGAACACATAGTGGTGTCGCCACTTATCACTTGTCCTCACTTCTCACCTATTTTCATGGCTTGTCACAAGAAAGAAGAACAGGAAAAGAAGCAGAGTAGCTGCGCTTGTTCAAACCCTAAATGAGTGCATCATCTCGTTACATGAAGGGGATCGAGCTAACGATGGGAGTTACATGTGTTTGGATGTATGAAATTTGTTAGAAAAGAAGCAAATTCCCCTAGGCCCATATCATGTGGTTGTCTGTTGAGAAAAAAAGTTATACGAGAAAGACGAAATTAGTTGATATCGATACATATGAGGAGGATGACAATCTGATGTATACACAAGTATTGTGTTTCTCGAGGACAGTTGTCAAAAAAATCCTCAACTTATTATATGATGGTAGATTCAATTTTAAACTTTTCAATTTGACTAATATAATGTTAAATCTTTTTGACAATTTTCCAATATAATTATTCTGATCAATTTTAGTAAAAAATTGTTGATATAGACATTAACCATTCTATGTGGTACAGACAATGTTGACATGGATTTGCAATTCTTTTAAATTTTTAGAATTTTTTCCTTTTTCTTTTCTTTCTTTTCTTCAATTTTCCCTCCATGGGTTGCCTAGCCCTCAATGATGGCCAGCAGGAGGTCGTCACCCACAGTTGAAGGCTGGGATGCCCTTGTCGGATCTTGGTGAGGGCTGTGACGTCCTCACTACCTACAACGAGGATCTCCAGGATAATGCACAATTCCAAAATTATCAAAGAATACTCTAGAATACAAGTATGAATGATTCCAAAATTATCTTCAAGGATGTTTGAGAGTGTGTTAATTAACCCTAGATATAAGGAGGATCCTAGACATTCGTGGGTTATCCTGTAGCCTCTCCGGTCAGTTGCGCTCCATCGTCACGAACCCTCCCTCCATGGCAAATGCACCTTCTGATCAGTCTTTTTCTAGGTAGGTTTCCTCAACGTCTTGTGGTGCATCCAGAAGCATTCGCTCCCTGTACTATCCGTGTAAGAGACGTGTCTATCACCCCATCGCATTCTCTCCAATCTTCTTCAGGTCCCTCACCAAGAACATGGCCTGCGATTTCATATTTTCAATGCGAAAATCCAGAGAGAGAGAGAGAGAGAGACTACAGTTCCTCTACTGTTGGAATCTGGCTGATGACCGGGAATCAACTAGATTTGGACACGACATGAATGGGGCCAGAAGAAAAGCTGCTTTCCCCGGACAGAATTAAGAACTCATAAATTTACAATAAAAAAGGCGTACGGACGGTGAAATTTCCGTGCCACGGACTCGGAAAAGTCAAAAACTGGTCGGGTCTCGTGATGGTTCGTACGCGGAATCATCCGAGTGCGCCTTCACGCCGGCGTGACGTCGCCAGTAAAAGCAAGGGAAGGGCAAAATGAATTTTTCTTTGTATTTTATAGGACTTTTAAAATGGAAGGGTATTTCTTTTTTTCTTTTTTTATGCGGCAATCATTATTATCTTATTGGCTTTTTGGTTATTAGTTGGATTCTAAAAAGTGGTATCACCCATGGGTACCTGAAAATTATTTTACAAGACAAAATGAATTTGCATAATTAAACTTAATGATCGTGATAAATGCCGGATGAAATACAATTTTGATCTCGTTCTAAATATGAGAAAGCTCTGTTTTTTTTGTAGTAAATAATCGGCGCATACTAGGGGTAAATATGGTTACAAGATAGGATTTAGAACCTAAAAATCAACCGGATG
The DNA here is from genome assembly GCA_017140595.1 of Eucalyptus curtisii. Classification (NCBI taxonomy): domain Eukaryota; kingdom Viridiplantae; phylum Streptophyta; class Magnoliopsida; order Myrtales; family Myrtaceae; genus Eucalyptus; species Eucalyptus curtisii. The sequence goes on along the minus strand of CM029501.1, from coordinate 11,807,630 downwards.
AAAACTTGTAAGTTTCAGGTTCCAAAAAATAAAGAACCTACTTTGATGGGTAGATTCTAGGTTTTTAATGGGAGGAATTTGAAATCTGGAATCTGTAACTTATAACTTAGAACTCGGAATAATTTATAATGTTTTTCTTGATTTATATCTTTGCACAATCTTGCAATATTTTATGTCATTCGATGATGAATATACAATTTGAAAGCACTAGTCTAAACTTTCATTTTATGATAAGACTTTTACTTTATAAATGGTCATGTTTTTCGCGTGTCTTTATGATGAGCGAATTGTAGCAGCAAATAGTGGTCATTAAAAGTTTTAATTCACTGTAATCGTTTAATTAGTAATATATATAGAACCTGGATAGACCCTGAAATCAATTCTAGAACCTGTGACAATGTAGATTTTAAGTTTTAGAATATGAAGGATATGTTTTAGATTCCAAAAAATGAGGAACTTGTTCCTATGGGTAGATTCTAGATTCTAGATAAAACCTATATGAAACCTGGAATCGCTCACCCTTGGTATACACATTACTCCATGGACCTTATAAACTAAGCAAGACGTGTTTAGAAGCTTAAGTAGAGAGGACCCCATCATGTGAATGTTTACACTTGGTAGTGTGAGAACACTAACTTGTATAGTCGACAGATTGACACACATATCGATCTCACAGCATGTGATGGAATGAAATTTTAGAACTATTGCAAGACTGAAATAAACAACAATGCAATGCATTAGCATTATATAGCATCAACTGGTGCTATTTTAGAGATATCAATGCTATTATAAGCCAATTTGCAGTATATGATCAGTTAAGAGATAGGAAATATTGAATCGAGTAGATCACAAGTTAGAAAAGTTCCCATACGCTAGGATTAATAGTCTTGTAATTCGAATCTGAATTTAAAAGTTCTCCATTGCCGAATTTTCTTTTCCACTTAGAAATTTGATGGAGTGAAAACATTCCATAAAGAGCTTGCTTGAAATTGAATTCAAGTGCATATGATGCTGTGAATTAAAATGAAGATGATGCTATAACCTGCTTTTGAAACACTTAGATTGCATCTAAAAGTTAGGACAAAATTTAAGATGAGATAAAATTTTTCATATCCTACATGGGAAAATTGTCTAAAAAGTCTTAAATCTATTATACTTTTACCAATTTAGTTATAAATTTTTCAATTTTATCAATTGAGTCCCAAATTTTTTCAATTCTTGCTAAATGAGTTCATCCGGTCAAATTTGGCTAGAATTCGCTAATGTTGATGGTAGCTACACCACATGCAATGGCTGGTTCTGACATAGACATTTTAAAATAATTTTTTAATATATTTTTTTAATTTTTTATGTTTTTTTAATATTTTTCCTTTTATTTATTTATTTATTTATTTTGGGTTTTGGAGAGGGTTGGCAAGGTGGCCTAGCCACCCTCGCTAGCTCTGGGTGAGGGTGTCGCGGCCCTCACCGGTTTTGGGTGAGGGCTCGCGTGCCCTTGCCTTGGCTTGGTGAGGGCTTGGCAGCACTCGCTTGCCCTAAGCCATGGCCATGACCTCGCTTAGGATCGGTAAGGGTCACCAAGCCCTCACTGGGTCAAATTTGGCAAGGGTGTCACGCGAAGGCTCGTGTGCCCTCGCTTTAGCAAGCGATGGCATCGCGACCCTCACCCATAGTAGGCAAGTGGCTCAATGTCCTCCCTTAAAGTTGGTGAGGGTACTGGCCCTCTCTTATGGCTAGTGAGGGTTTGCTGGCCACCCTTGTCAGCCTTCTCCAACACCCCCCCCCCAAATGCAAAGAAAAAGAAAAAAAAGAAAAAATCATAAAAAAAAATTATAAATTATTTTAAAAAATCCGCATCAAAATGGACCATGTCACGTGGGGTAGTTCCACATCAGCGAATTCCGGTTAAAATTGGTTGGATTGACTCAATTAGTAAGACGTGAAAAGGTTTATAATTCAATTGATAAAATTAAAAAAGTTTATAACTGAGTTGACAAAAGTACAATAAGTTTAAGATTTTTTTGGCAATTTTCCCTATCCAGTGTTTAGGTCTTACTTAAGTTAGGATAAAGTCGGATACAAGAAGGATATAACCTTGGAAAAAATTATCTTATGAGAAATGTAGGATAAAAATAGATAGGACTTCTAATATCGATAATGAAAAAGTTATTTTTCTCGAATAACAAACTCCATAGATTAATAAAATTAAAAATATATTTCAATGTAAATAACATTTGAATTCTAATAAAATTCAAAATAACAATTTTTTTTTTAAAATTTAATATGATTTTTTATTTATATATTCGAATTTAAGTTTATATTATAATATAAATTAATATATAAATATAGATTTATCTTATGTCTATTACATATTTTAGGTATTTTAGTATTTTAGGTATACTATTACGGGTTATTATTTAATATCATTTTATTAGAAAATGATGGAAGGGGAAAAAATTAAAAAACAATTAAAAAGAGAGGAAAAATAAATAAAAATAAAAATAAAAATGAAGTAGGCAAGAGTGTAACAAAAGATTTTTACCATCTCTATTTGCACAACTTTTAGGTTCATTTCAGGGATATGCCGTTTATACCAAATTCGTACATGATATAATGTAAATATATTCAAATTTATTATTACAATTCACCAAACAATAAATAACATAAAGAAAAATTCGTGGATTTCTATTATATCATATCTAATTCCAATCAGATTAGAATTCTAGATGACCAAACTTAGCCTAAAATAATAACATCAAACACCACAAACTATTTTCTTATATTAAATTTCTGTTTGTTTCATGAAAAATAAATGAGTTGAAAAATATTTTTCTAAAAATGATTACTAATAAAAATGAGTGAACGAATAATACTTTTATCATCTAAGAAAAAGTTTAAAAATAAAATGTTGTTGCCAGTGAAAATATTTTTTATTGACTAGGATTTAAAAGGAAAAATTCTTAACATAGAGAGGAGATTTGTCAACACTATGGATGAACGAAACCTCTAGACACCCGAGACATGGTTGATGAGGGCGTTTTTTTCTTTGGGGCCTCTAAAAAGAAAACAATCTAGTACATTTTAGCTACATAGAGAATCAATGGGAAGCATGCATGGTTGAAAAAAGAAGAAGAGAAAACCATCAAAGTTTTAAACTTATTGTAATTTTGTCAATTCAATCCCCAATTTTTTTTCCTTTTTACCGATTGAGTGTTAAACCTTTTATATTTATGCCAATTCAGTACATTCGACCAATTTAAGTTGAAAATCACTAACATAGATGCCGACCGTTCTACGTAATGCAGTAGGCACTGATGTTGATAGTTTTTAATAATATTTCAATATTTTTTCAATTTTTATATTTTTCTCTTTTTTTTTTTTTTTCTCTTTCCTTCTTTCTTTAGCTGGTCACAAGACCTCGGTGACCAGCCAAGGTGAGGGTCAGCTAGGTCGACCTCGCTAGCCTTCGACATTGCTCGCTTGCCCCTGGCGAGATTGGCCTCACCATGGCTAGGTAAGGCCTGACTCGTCGGCCATTAGTGAGCTTCACCATCGTTGGCCCTTGCCTCTGGTTGGTCGTCGAGCTCTTACAACCGACTAAAGGAAGAAGGGGAAAAAAGAAATAGAAAGAAAAGAAAAGAATAAAATAAATAAATACATTGAAAAAAATTATTAAGAATTATCTACGTTAGTATCGGCCGTGTCATATAGGATGACTGGCATCTATATTAGCAATTTTTGGATAAAGTTGATCGAATTAACTAACTTGAATACTTATGTTATTAATGATCCCATGAATGAGTTTTGTATGATAATAACAAATCACTTGTTGATTTAGTGATGCACTATTAAAAAATATTATCTCTCTTAAGGTATGACAGTGCAAAATTGCAATGAAAGAGATGTTGACTTAATATCTTTATGAATTTCATATCCACTATTGGTAGTGTATTAAATTGCAGTATATGTTGATACCCGCATGAACACCCTTTATATATTAGTGGTAGAAGACAAAACCAACAAGTATTGCATAGAAAAACATTCCCAAAATACAAAGAGAGGTATTGAAGCGTTATATTAATCCAACATAACCAATTTTCGTATTTAGAATGCCCGATTCATAGAAGATAGAATTTTGTGCTTTATTTGGGTGTCTAATCGACCCATAATTGATTAGTGGTTACTTCAAAATGTAAGTTTAATTATTAGATTGAATAGAGATCCCAAGTTACGATTGCTATGGATTTGGGATAGCTCATTCTAGGCGACAACACCATCTCTTTAGTGAACAACCATTGTGTTTGTCTAATAATCCATTAGCTTTCCCTTGGTAGTTTACCTCAAGGAAGGTCGTGACAATATGCACTTGATGGAATCACTATATAAGTGTGGAGTAAGACCACTCCCATGAGAAGTTTGGCAAAATCCCCGAAGCACATATGATTAAACTAGGCACATGCATGGCTTATTAGTGCCAAACTGCGTTGAACGACAAACAATTGTGGGGGTGTAACGTGGTTGGTGAAAATTATAATTCACTAAAAAATTCTTAATTCATAAAGGTGTCAAACTTCACCAATAATTCTGTGAACTATATTTCATTCTTTGTAGATCTGGTTCATGGAAAGACATTAGTTTTGATGTGTTACATTCAATTGAGTTTAATCCAACATAATTATTTTCGTCTCTTTCAAAACCTTATGAAATATGTGGGGGATTATTAATATTTCAACAATCATGAAAATTTGAAATCCATTGTTTTGACACCCTTTAATTGGGAAATTTCAAATAATGGCCTGAAGTACTCTCATTTTCTCAAATGAGGGCTCGAAATAGATTTTGTTTCAAATAAGGACTTGAGGTGGTCAAATCATCTCAAATAAGAGCCTTGAGTGGAACTTATTTCAATTAAGGGCTTGAAGTGGCTATATCAATTTCAAAAAAAGACCTAACCTCTCTTAGACCGAAGGGCATTTTCGTCTCTTAATTTATTTTTATATTTATTAATTTTTCTTTCCTTTATCTTTTTTTCTTTCTTTCTTCTTTTTCCCCCTTCCCTCAGTCGGCCATGGTAGAGGTCATCGGACTCAGGTGAGGGCCACCTTCATTGGCATCGGGCAAGGCTTGCCCTCACTAGTGTCGTGCGAGGGTCGTAGGCGAGGTCGACCTCACTCGACATCGAAGAGGGCGAGGGTCTCCCTCACCAGCTGGCTTGGGTGACCCTCGTCCCACCCAGAACAGTTGAAGCGACCCTCGCCAGACACTGGCTAGGGCGGCCCTTGCCAGATTTGGCGACCCTTGCCTGAGGCGAGCAACCTTCGTTGGCCATTAATGGCGATGACCAGGGGAGGGAAGAGGAAAAAAGTAAAAAATAAAAGGAAAAGAAAAAGAAAAAAAGGAAAAGCTTTTTTTTTTTTTTTTTATAAAAAATACGGTTACAATTTTTTTTTACTAAAACACCCTTTCTTCGATAACCAGAATGGTCATCAGCCAACCAAATGTTTTTATTTGAGACCATTTGGCTACTTCAGGCTCTTATTTGAAACAAAATCCACTTTAGGCATTTATTTGAGAAAATGAGGGTACTTTAGGTCATTATTTGGAATTTTCCCCCCTTTAGTTTGATGACTATAATTTTTTTTTTGTAACAATTTTGACAGCCACGATTTGATGAAAAATGGCTTGATTTTTGAACTTAGTGAATAATGGATGACGTGAGAATTGATGAAGGATAAATGGCTTGATTTTTAAATATTACATCTGATAGGATTTAATTTGTTTCTTAGCAACCCTCTCTTATTTCCTATAAGTAAAATCTCCAAACCACAATCCAAATAAAACACACGTCAAAAAGAAAATTCTCTCTTCTCGTTTCTTTTCCATTTTTCTTTGTTGGGTTTACATATAATTTTATTTTATTTATTATTCCGTGTTGAATAGTGTGGAAGGTCTATTAGTTCCTAAGAGATAGTCGATAGAGCCTAATGCATCGAGTTTCATATTTTAAGGGGTGAAATTATCCTTAAGGATAATTCTTGCACGCTTTAAGAGAATTGATCTTATTTTCATTTTCTCCAAAATTTGCCAAAAAAAGTCTGACCTAGAGAGAGAGAGAGGATTTACAGTTTGGAATTTGGATGTATTTGAGGGGCAGTTTGGTCTTTTTAGCTAGTGGATTTTGTCTTCACATGCAAATCGAAGAGTTTTAAAATTGAGAATGTAAATAGATGTGGAAGATGTATTTGAGGGGCAGTTTGGTCTTTTTAGGTTGTAGATTTTGTCTTCACATGCAAATCGAAGAGTTTTGAAATTGATAATGTAAATAGACGGGGAAAGTAAAATCAACGATGATTCTTGAAATTTTTTTTTCTAAAAGAAAAGTGCCTGACCTTTTGTCTAATTTCCAAAAGAAATATCATTATACTTTCCAAAAAACAGGTTTCTGTCGATATCAAAACGATAAGCTCTCCCAGAGTCTCACGTTCGAATAGGCCAAGCACTTTAGAGCCATTCACACATGGTCACTCGCCAGATTAGGACGTATTGACTGGCTGATTTGATCGTGAAATAAAGATTTGAATGCTTTACCTAATAAATTTGACTATTCTCCAATCTCCTCCGTCGAAGTGGGTGGTTTGAGCACCCCATCAGTTCGTACCTTTTTCGTACACAACAAAATTAGTCATGATGAATAATGCTTGAATAAAATATGGAACAATGTGGAGAATTTGCATTCCACTTGCCCCGTTTACACTTGGTGGCTGGAATAAACCTCAAATTTTCAATGAGATGAAGTTTCGAAGATGGTGCGAAGTGGAGAGTACACTTCGATGAAAAAGGGGGTTTTCTCTTCTTTTATGATTATATCAGATTCACTGCAAGAAGCTTTTGCAATAATCTAGGAGGAACTCCCGTGGGTTGCGTATCATTTTCATAGATTAACAGTGCTTAGTTGGAAGCCGGTAAGGAACTTGCAAAACTACTAATCTTGGTGGACCAACATGACTAGATAAGTTCAAAATGAGTGTTAAAAGTGCATTTAAATCTTAATTTGAGTAAGAAGGAAATCAATGTCAAGATCAAGCTTAATTGACTCACATTTTGAGATTGCTTCAAACTGAATTAATTGAATCGACCCAATTTGCTGTCCATCAAGGGCACATAGTTATGGGAGAAAAAGAAGGTCACTTGAGGATCGTATATGTGCACCGTAGCGCGTAGTAAGTCAGAGAGAGAGAGAGAAAGAGCATGTGGTGATGATCTTGGTTGTGGCGGAGGGTTGGTGAAGGAGAAGTATGGAAGTGGTAATAAGCTAACAGAAGCGGCGATGGCATGGTGGTCTAGAGGAAGAAAAAGGAGAGGAAAAAGAGAAAATATAATAATAAAAAAATTCATCTCCATTTGGAAATTCGATTTGCCTAGAACATGTCAGTTAGTACTTTCTTATTGCAAGAAGTTTAAGAGAGAAACATTTTTGGGAGAGAATATTTCATCGCTTAGGCATCTTTTTCGGATGATCTTATGTAGGATTTTTTTTTTTTTTAACACAATTCACATATGTATCTCAGCATCACTCTATTTACAGAAGCAATAAGATTTCTCTAGAAATGGAATGATATTTTAGCCGGCAATTTGTCTGCCAATAATAATTGGATAGATGATATTTACCATTGTGTTTATGCAAAGAGAGCACACCACTAAAGACGTTCCATGCGCAACAAAGGAGCAGCAGACATGATCACGTAAGAACAATAGCGAGTGGCCCATCAGGAGATAGCGTTAGCCCACTAAAGATTTGCAAGTGCCGTCACTGACACGTTATCGGCCTCACTATTTTAACTTCACTAATTAATGATTATAATTCATCAGTATTCTTCATCTTAAAGATGATGGTTCAGCAACTTGGTGACTTCTGTCCCTTTACTTGCTTCCAGGCACTTTCCAGGTTAGATATCATAAATGATTAAAGCATAAGGATCATAATCTTTACCTTTTGACTCATGAAATTTCTTTTTTGATATATCATGATCGTAATGAGATAAATTAAGGTGTAATCTTTCATTCCTATGTGGATCGACAGAGGTCAATAGTCAATTCACTTTCGCCAGAAGATGAATTAATTTAGATCTGCAAGAAGAGTTAGAAAACCTAGATTGATAAGTAATGCTAGTGATATTTGAGATAATTCGTTGCAATTGGTTCACTAAGCTTAAGCTACTCATTAAAATTTGAAAACAAAGATTCATTGCACGAGTTCGCTGTTTAACCTACTAACGAGATGATGCCCATCACTTAGATAATTTAAACACTATTAAAAGTTTTGGATATTTAGATAAATAGTGTAATTACGTCTGCTTCACAAGCTGCATTTCCTTTTCTTATAATTAACTATTAACTTTTTCATACTGGGGAAAAATTCTAGACCGATCCCATTTTTTCATATTAGACCGACTCAATTTTCCGAATTGTTCGTGGCAAGGGATCATCACCCCAGAAGCATTCTGGGCATATTTTTGTAATTACAAAAGTATGATGGACATGCGTGAACTGTCGTAAGCTAGGCGCCACATTGGGCACTAGATCATATAGGTTTTCTAGTCCAGTCAAATCGGCAACTCTAATGCCTATCTACTTTTTTTTTTTTTTTTGGTGACCTTGGAAACCCCGAAAGCCGACAGCCGATGGGGAGAACCTGGGGGCAGCATAGGTGAAACCACCACCCCATGCCACCGGGTAAGTCACCTAGCAGCCCTTCAGCCCCCTTACTTCGCAAGGGCTTCGAACCTCTCCCCTTCTGGCGTAAGGATCACAGAGGCTCTACCATCCAAGCTGAGGCTGCCACGATCGGTGGTGCCTATCTACTTTTATCTTTTGTGAAATGGATAACATCAAGTTTTGCATTTTCTCGTGGTCATCATGACATTAGAAGGGCAAGATCAGAGCCTTTAGTGGTCAAGACAAATGGAAGAGGACAAAAGTTAAAGCAATGGTAAATCCCAGCCCAAAGAAAGCACAAGTAGAAGAAACTAAAAAAAAAAAAAAAAAACTAATATGCATAGCAAGTAATAAGTTACCAGGCAATCGGTTCTAGGATTGACAAATTCCGATCTGTCAAGGTCGGTTCCCTTTCTAACCTGACTTGCCAGTTCCAAGGTTGACCTTTTGAACTAGACCTACATTTTCAGAGAACCACTTTAAATAATATAACTATTGGTTTAGGAATATAGACCATGTGAACAAGGCATAATGGTTAAGGCATTGATGAATTTTAGACTTCCCACGTACGAAACCCATCTCCATCATATTTATACTTTTCTTAAAAAAGTAATAAAAAAAAGCTGCTAAACACCAGTTCAAAGCTAGTTCCCAATTTAAGCTAGTTTTATTATTAATAGTATCTGATGCATGACATTACAATTACAATGGACTAGGTTGGAAAGTGACTAATGAGATCGTTGAGGCATATTCACATTGTCAATAACAAAATCGCAAGTGTAAAATTCGCTTAATTTGGTAGATTCTATAGGAAGGAGGTATAATTTGGTAAGGGTGCAATTCATATTGCTATACCTTTCGCTACATAACCTCAAGGATTTATGCAATGAAGATTGTACAAGAACCTCAAAGAAAAAGAAGCAATGGACAAATCTAGTGGACTCATGATTCCACATTTCGATATCGAATACCGCAAAAAATCTGTGCACATACGTACTCTCCGATGTTGCTCTCTCCTCGATCCTCCGTACTAGCGCCAAGCCACATAATCACGCACATACTGAGACGTCCCACATGATGCGACATCGTGTACCACTCATGCAACCCTTAGCACACACAAGTCAATTACAACTTAGACTTGGCTCATTTTGCAGAACACCTTAGTGTAGTTGCGTCAGTCGGGTAATGGTCCCTGTTTGTGAGACCAAAATCATAGCTCAATGGACCGAAATGCGTGCGAGGTCTATCTTGAAAACCCTACTTGCAGAAGTTCGGCAAACGTGAAATCCAACTCTCGAACCAAAAGCTCGATAGTGATTCGACGCCATTCGAGCAATTAAAACATTTTGTGCGCGGGCGAGCGATAGATGCGAGTGCTGTGACAAGACCATCGTCCACATAACTGTACTGAGGAAGGTACAACTCGTGCCACGCGATCGTGTTCCACTACGTTTCTGTCACTAAAAGCTTTCGCGAATAATCAGATGAATATATGGGGCACGAAAAATTTGCTCCCATGTTTAACATTATTGGGCTATTTCCTTGTGGAGAGAAGTGCAATATAGGGCTGCGTCCACTACGGAGTTTCGAGAAATAAAGTTATATTTTTATGTCTTGATTTTTTCCTTTTAATTAATCCGTGGGAGCTCCAGCTTTGTGCATATATAAATGGACGATCACCAACTCAGATTCTCATCACCATCAACCAAGTGAGCATCAGAGGACAAAAGTAAAGAAAGTTAAGAGAGGGTTGTGCTCCGCTATGAGCTCTTCCGTGGTGATCCCGATTCAAGATGGAGAAGAAGGTGCTGCTCCGAAGACGGTGGAAAAGGAGAGCCTTGAGAAAAATCTCTCGGCCGTCGCGTGTGTACTGAGAGGAATGAAGGGCGAGCATGATGTAAGAAGAGTGGTACATAGTATCAAGGTCGGGGTCGCGCTTGTTTTGGTCTCACTTCTCTACCTCCTTGATCCGCTCTACAATCAAGTCGGGGAAAATGCCATGTGGGCTATCATGACCGTCGTCGTCATCTTCGAGTTCTATGCAGGTTCGGTACCAATTAGTTTGCTATAAATTAATGAACTCCTGTGCTCATGATGTTGTTTGATGCAAGTTTCTAATGAGATTGATTGTACGATATATCAGGGGCGACATTGAGCAAAGGATTGAATCGCGGTATAGGGACTATATTGGGTGGCGGGTTGGGGTGCATAGCGGCGGTGTTGGCTCAAGAGATTGGCGGGGTCGGGAATCCCATTGTCATTGGCACGGCGGTATTCATCTTTGGTAAGTCATCTTTGGTAAGACATTCAGAATACTGAAATAAACGCGACTATGCATTCTGATCATGGTTCAATAAAATGCTAATCTCAGGTGCTGCGGCTACATATGCTCGGTCGGTTCCTAGAATAAAGAAGAAGTACGACTACGGTGCCATGATCTTCATCCTCACCTTCAGTCTGGTGGTTGTGTCCGGCTTACGAGCTGGAGAGGTCATGAGAATCGCCCGCCAACGCCTCTCAACGATCGTGATGGGGTTCTCGATCTGCATTTTCACGAGCTTGCTCGTCCTCCCTAATTGGGCTAGCGACGAACTTCACATATCTATTGCCTCCAAATTCGAACACCTTGCTTTTTCGATTGAAGGTAATCAAATGGTGACTCCATTAGCAATACGAGTTTGAAATATCTCATGACATGAGGCTTGTAATGTCACATATGATTGACTTTTATCTGTCGACTTTAATGGCAGGACTACTGGATAAGTACTTTGAGGTGGTGACCGAAAAGGAAAGCAAGGCCGACGGAAGCTTCAAAGTCTCCAAATCGGTTCTGCATTCGAAAGCAAAGGATGAGTCCCTGGTAAGTATTCTTTCCCCTCTTTAATTTCCCAATCTGCTTCGGCTGGGTCGATTCATCTCAAGCTTACTCTAGCATGCTCTTTCGAACTCGAGGATTTACCGAATTGGTGATGCTATTGCAGGCGAATTTTGCGAAATGGGAACCGTGGCATGGGAAGTTTGGGCTATCTTATCCATGGGACAAGTATATACAGATTGGAGAGCTTCTTCGGGAATTAGCAGCCACCATTTTTTCACTTGAAGTTTGTATTCAGTCTTCTAGACAGGTACTTCACCTGACCCTCACCTATCTTCTTCTTCTTCTTCCTACAACTGTTTTTCTCCCCCTAATTTCAACCAGAAAAAAAGGAAGAGAGATGAGGAGCGTCAAGATTTTGAATTCATCACGTGGCTCTAATACCATTTTAGTCTACTAGCAGTTTTTTCAAAAAAAGTTTAAACCGTTAGAATATATATATATATATGAATGAGAGGATAATAAGATTTTTCCATTAGAAAGCAATTTAAAACATGGTATAAAAACTTGCAGTAATTTAACTGAAAATGCAGTGATCCATGTTTCTCAATGCTATAAATATGGTGTGAAGTCAATTTCATCATCTGCGGACATTAAGACGCGCAAAGTGGACTCATTGTCATTCGGTTTCAAATTCCAATACACAGAAGTCCTTCCTTCGATTTCGAAAGTTTCTTGTCTTACTGAACCAATTATTCATGTTATCAGCCGACCGCCGATCTAAGACAGTCAATCAAGGAACCTTGTGAATCAGTCGCGTCATCCATAACGTGGACTCTCAGGGAGCTTGGGGAGAGCGTCATGAAGATGCGAAGATGCCAATCACAAGCACTGCTCTTGCCAAAGCTCAAGTCAACAAGGCTTGAACTGAGGCACTTCAGGTCTCCCTCCAAGCTCGAGCATGCGTGTGACTCTGGCGAGGATCTCGCTGTCTCGACCTTCGTGTTTTTACTCACAGAGATGGTGGAGAAGCTGGAGGGGCTGGCGAAGGAGGTGGAAGAGCTCGGCAAGCTCGCTGAATTCAAGACTAATGATCTGTAGTCGGAAATATTTTATGAGGATCGACTACCCAATTAATTATATCGACTCAAATGACCATTTTGCCGATTGTTCGCGCCGTGTTTCTCTATGTGTATGCATACATACAAGGAAGATGATTAGAAGAAGAAAAAACCGGTGTATGGTGCTAAGAGATGAACATGAAAATGGTCGCGATCGTGGAACCTCTTTGTAGTTTTTGTGAGTGCACGAAGACGTCTGATTAGAAATTCTAACCTTGTAATCTCACCAATGATGAAGTGATACTATTTGTTAATATATATACTCTTGGATTGCAGCCAAACAATTTATAGTTTTCGCTACGAACTTGAGCCTATTCGAAAATCGTTTCTAGTGCTGAAAGTGAAAAATTCAGCAATAACCTCACCTACCCTCGAGTTAGCAAAATTAGTTGGAGTGTCGGTAAAAAAAATCAGGTGAAGAGTTGGAGGTCATCCGTTTAAATCTCCATTAACTACGTGAAAACTCCTTAAAGTTATGGTTACTTGCATATGTAAAATGTCTAAACTTAATTAGTTCATGTGACCTTGAGGGTTTTCATAAGCCTCTGGATAAATGGGTTTGTAAGCTTGTATCTCTAGATTTGCAAAGAAAAGTTCCGTGGTTAATGAATTTAAGTTTCGTTGACAACCTATTTATCATATTCGCTTAAAAGATTAAATTAAGAGAGAAATGCATTTAATGTGTTAAGTAAATAAGAAAATGGTCACTTAATTCGTTCACTTAAAAGAACTAGTTAATGATAATTAGAATCTTCCCGATTATATTGCCAAAACCTATCAAAAGGTATCGCAGTTCCATGTTTGGTAGTAAATGAATAACATTCGATGATAAATTTTCAATTACAAAAAAGAAATTATTTTTATTCACGCACTTCAGATTGTCAATATTTAAAATTCAATACGTAATTTTTTAGCTTTTATGTTTCAATTGGATTTTCTTAAATAGCGTTCAAGATCACTAGTTAAGAAACTAATTAAGGAAATTTTGACAGTTGTCCATGTACTAATCACTATTACGTGATATGAAATCAATGCTTTTAAAAGTGAAATATTCCAAATCGAATATGCTTAGCAAGTTCCTTGAGAGCACTCCATAATCCTTTTTAAAATTTATTAAAGAAGTTGTTAGTTGGGCTTCTTATAAAGTTTCCTTAGTATTAGGTATTGACATCCAAATGCTACTAGTTCAAACTTCATTGCCAGTTACAAAATATAAGAAAATGCCAAAATTTTGGGATGCTTGCCAATTCATTTGCCTAGCTCATTTTTGCAAGTTTTTAGGTCATTGCACTTAGGTAGTCTAAGGCGACAAAACGTTAATCTTGTAGCCTTTCGAAGGATTTGCCAAAGCGGATGACAAAAATTGGATTTTATTCGACATTTGAATGTGCTCTATGATAAGGAGAAAGAGATGGATTACTATAGATGAATATATGGCGCACTTGTAAGGTGATTGGCACTATTTACCAATCTTATAGTCAAAAGGAGAAAACAACATCAAATTAGGTATCTCCGAGAATTCAGTTTAGAAAAGGAACACGTTAAGCAAATCGAATTGTAACTTTCGAACCGTCACTTTCGAGCCTCGATAGTTCTGGACTGAACATCATCGAACCATCTCAAAACCCATCATGATGTCCATTTATAAGCAGGAAATAATTCTACCACGTATGACCATTCGAAGCATGTTGCGGCAGCCGACTAGTCCTGTTGAATCATTAGTTCTAGAGAAAACAACACGAACTGAACTGCCCATTGGAATAACGTGATCTCTTATATTCACTAGTTCATGCTCTGAGAAAAAATCAAATAAAGAAATAAATAAATGATTGAGTGATTCACTTGGTATTTTAGGGAGATGTGTGTAAGCCTTTGTCTTTCATTCAAGGTTGATTAACTGCTATTTTAACAGCAACCTTAGGATAAATTAATTTCTCAATAATTCACCGTCGGTGTAAACGTTTATATTTTCACATATTCGCTATTGATAGGGATGTCAAAATTATCTGGCCCACCTGGCCTGAACTAAGACCCAAAAATTTCAGGTATTTTCGATTCGGGTGATAAGCGAAGAATTTTGCCCTCGCGCAGCCCTCTCCTTCCGTCCACTTTGCCCTCGACAGCCCGACTTCACCGAGTCGGTCGATCTCCATCTCGCAGCGCAGCAGCAGCCAGTTCGTCAGGTCGAGCAGACAAAAGCCGGTGACGCAGAGGACCTGCATGTGACACATCCCGGCTCGTTGTGGTGCTGCTTGCATAAGAGTTGTGGATCCTCGAGCGTGGTTGTCGGTGCCCTTCCGTCCAGCCTAAGGACGTTAAACAAAGACCGTCCCGTTGTAATCAAGCCCGAGACGTAAAACCGGGCTAATGATCACCCGGGGGCTCTGGTAACCCAAACAGGTCACTGACCTGGCCGTCGCCCCCTCCGATTCTAGCTCTGCTTCCCCAGCCTCTCGACAACTGCTGGGCGTGTACTTGAGCAGTGTTTTTTTCAGCGAGTCAAGACCGAGTAAAATGAAGATAGAAAATGAATTGTTTATATGGGTTGGAGCTAGTAAACTAAACGGGTTGAATATGGGTCTTGCGTAAACCCACATAGAGCCATATAAAGTTAGGCTCAAATGTCAGACCCATTTTCACCCGTTTGCAAAATGTTGAGTCACCCACTAGCAACTTGGCCCACTGAAAGTGAGTTGAATTATGGGTTTCCATCTCATGTTGACACCACTAAATGGATGGAAGCATGGGATACTGCCCTTGAGTGCCCTCCATTTTAATGGCATTATCAAAATAAATTAGAAAATAATTCAAAGATTCTCAAGTTGCGAGGGTCCCACCGTTGGCTTTTCATCCTCTTCAGAAATGAGACCTGTCGCTCTAAGACCCTTCCATCAGAATTTTCAATGTCAATAAATACTTAACAAATAGCAATAAATAAATACAATGAAGTATCGTATAATTTAAATTAACATTCAATTTTTCCTTTACCCGCTTCCTCAATACAGCGTGTCAAAAAAGACAGAGGCTCATAAATACAAAGTGAAAATTTCCCAAACTTTTCCTCGTCTGTTTTCATGTAGCCTTGATAATTACTTTCCTACACTTTTTCATCCATCTCTCTATCTCTCTCTCGCCGTTTCGAGAGGACATGAACGGCTGCGGCTGCGGCTGCGGCTGCGGCTGCTGTAGAGTTTCTCGATCCTGGATGTCATGAGGAAGATGATCCTGAAATCTTGCCTAGTCCAATTGAGTTAAATATATAGTTGGATTAAACATGAGACTTAAAAGCAGTTTTGTTTACCTTTCTTAGATAGTTGTTTCCAAGTAAACAACACTAAATCGATTACAACAGAAAATATAAACAAACTATAGTACACGTTACATTACGCATTAAAGTAATTCAAGAGGTTAGAAAGTCGGACATGTCAAGTTTAATGAAAGGAGATCACTTTGTGAAGTTGGAATTGTATTTGGCAACTTTTTTAATTTGATATAAATTCTTATTGTTCTCGCCGGTTGGCCACTTGTTCCGGGTGGAGTACGCCGTCGAACCCATTCACAAGGGCATTCCACGGCTCCAACATCGCCATTGTCTTTGGCTCAAGAAGAAATCCACCACTAAGCTCCAGGACTCCGATTTTGTATAAATTTGAGTAATATTCACCTTCACCTTGGCTTTGATAACACGAATTTGGGCCGCTTCTGCTTATTCTCCTCTCCATTACAAGATTCAGCCCTTAATTTTGCCCCGAAATTGTAGGTTTGAATTGGGGTTTTAAGGAGAAGTGAATTTTGGGACAAATCGGCAATTAGGGTTTGAAGAAGAGGGGAAATTTGGGGCTTTTCCGTACATAGCAACGTCATGTAAGGGCTTTTTCTTTGAATTATATCTAACAAGCCATATCAACTAGAAGAAATGTTAAAATATTGTTATGTCAAATTTTTTGCATTTCAAATTGAAATTGACACTCAAGTAGTCTTTTTTTAAAAGTGAAATCTAGGTGATCCAATAAAAAGTTTTGGTGCTAAAATGAGCGCCATATCAAAATTATGATACTTCTAGTATTCTTTCTTTCCTTTTTCATCAACTCTCTCTCCAAGCTTCAGAAGAACTTGAGCGGCAACGGCTCTAGAGTTTCAATGGAGCTGACCTGAGGAAAACGTCCAGAAATCTCGCGTAGTCCAAACGGATTAAATATGTTGTTGGATTAAACATGAAATGAAGAAGAAATTCTTTTATTAGGTCTACATTTTTTAGATAAATGTTTAAAGGTAAACAACACTAAATCGATTACAAAAAATGAAATAATAAACAACACTACATCACATGTCACATTACACAATAATGTAATTGAGGAGGTCACAAAGTCCGACACGTCTAATTTAATGAAAAGAAGATTATCTTGTGAAGTTGGAATTATATTTGACAACTTTTTGTTTTTTTAATGTGATATAAAGTTTTGTCAAAATAACATGTTTAAATGAAAAGCTCAAAATAGGTAAATCGATGGGTTAGAGGTTTTTAAGATGAGTTAGATATGGATGTATTTTAGTAATGTGGGCCCAAACTGGTATACTTGGGTTAAGATTGAGTTAGGTATGAATCACTAATTTTTTTTTTTATATATATAAAGGGTTAATATAGGTTAATTAGGTCAAATTTTTAGATCATTTTTCACTCGACCCAACCCACCCATGACGGGCTTGCTATCAGTGCATGTGATTCCTAAATTTTTCTAATGCACGAATGATCTTTTAGTTGAAAATTTAGAAGTCAATGGCAACCATTTGAAGACGGTTCTTATTTGTAAATTACTTCCCAAGACCTTCAATCTGTCTGAATGTTATACACTTAATTTATAATAGTCTTTAGGGAATCCAAATTACATTATGTGGAGCAAAGAAATGATGATGATGGCAGCTTGGAACTACGAGAACAACAAGCACAATTGATCAATTTGTTACATCTTATTTAAGTTGCACAATTACCACGTCCAGCTTTCATTACGAAAATGCACTCATTTATTTAAAAGGGGAGACGCGGTCATTTACACATGTGAAGGATGAAGATTGGTGGAAGAGGAGCGCCAAGCTCTTTACAAGGGATTAAACGTATCTACTCACTGAATGGATAATTTTAGGATTCTGCAGTCTTGAAATTGAAACTGAAGCCTGATGCTGTAATGACAATCTTTATATATCCTTTTTAAATTGCATCCAAACATGAGGTGCAACCTGCATGAGAAAGCGTCCCGTTACATGCCACATGGCCGCAGCATCCCTCATGGCCGCAACATCCTTTCTGACCTTATGTAAACCGGCGATGACAGCGGTAACTTGTATCCGCCATAAAATCATGCAAACACTGGAGAACACTCTCTACGAAATACTTATAGCTGCTGAATGGGGAATATGTTCCTCCATTGCATATTTTGCTCGCCAGAGTTGTGTCAGGATTGCTCCTAGCAACACTGCAAATAAAAAGGACACTGCTTATTGTTGAATCAATCCTTCGGATAGAGGCCATTTGTTGCCATTTGATTTTGTATCTATAGCTAATTAGCTTGGCTATATAGACGGTTTGTTCTTAAATTCAACTCCTGAAATTTTGGTCTTGCCAATCACTAGCTTTTACCTGTTGTGAAGTGCTTCCTTAAACTTCATCGAAGTTCATCTTCTTGTGCAGGACTCATTGTTGATCATTCGGCTGGGAATTTTTAGTTGACTGTGAAACTTAGATACCCTGTCCGACAAGAGCACATATGCGAGAGTACCTCGTTGATGTCGCTTGACTTCAACGAATCGGAAACTTCAGCGCCATCTGTTCTTCTTTGTTAAACAGACCATGATGATCGAGAGAGGAACATGGACTCGAGACCCCAAAATCGATAGGATATGAATAAAGAATATACTTTCAGACACCGAAATTGATAGCGTCTCTCACCTTAAGCACAATGCACTTTCTTGTCCTCTTAACACGCTTATCACCACTCATTCAATTATAACACAAGCAACCAAATATTCCAAAAGATAGAATAATTAACAACTAGATCTGACCATACTTCTTCAGATGTCAAACATCCGGTTGCTATAAATGGGGATCTTATCACTAGATAGCTCACTGTACTAAGCGCATCTATTAGGACTCTTAGCCATTCTAGCACTAGTGCATCTAATGGGCTATCTCTAGTGCTCATCAACTTTGTGGCTTGTGGTGGTTTACTGGCTCTAATGCAATGTCTCCCTATGCCTTCTTCCTTGCAAGATTCATTGAATAGCTTTGAGCAAATCTTATGCTATTGTCTATGGCACATGCTTGATCATCTTGTCGGGGTTCACACCCATCAATGTCTTTATGATACTATTATACATTTTGAAGTTTGTGATTGCTGACACCCACAACATCACACTCAATATTACTCCCCAAGTGTATTTTACAACTGTCATTGCACTGATGAGTGTTAAACCAATTTCTATTCGGTGGAATGTGAAATGACAACTACAATCCAAGAACCATACGTTAGACAATAAATCCTTGGTGACGAACAAGACATAAATACCACCAGCTGAGTTAATATTTACTACAACCGCATCATCATCTATCGACTTAGCTCTAATTCCCTTACCCTTCCTATTTCTAAACTTTGGGCGATCACTTCTAAGATGCTCCATTTTGCCACAGTTCCAATAGAGAACACCATCGGGCTTAGACTAATTACATGTGTTCATATTTTTACAACTCTTGCTAACACAAATACTAACTCCTACTTTACCTTCACCTGATAAACTAGTTGGCATGGGTTCATCTAAATCTATCATAAGGATTTCCTCACTCATTATCAAATTGTAAACCTCATTAAACGTCAATTTCCTAGACCTCAAAAAACTACTAATGGTAGTAATAGTAGCACTCTAACTTTCATGCAATGAAAATATTAAAGTGAAAGCACATACCTTATTATCAAAATTAATCTCAACTAAAATCAATTAGCTTATGACCATATTGAATTCGTTGATACGATTTACAACCATGCATCTTTTGCCATCTTTAAGTAGGTGGACATCGTATTGGATAGACCATAATAAAAAGGGGGTTTCCTGTACATGTTCGACAGCATAAGACGTTATAGGACAATATTAGGAATATAATACCCAACGCTTGTTTATTTACTAAATCTCAATAAGCTTGCTTCATCGACTCTTGCTTCTCTTAGACATGATAAATGCAAGTTACTATAATGTATATAATCTCAATTTACATATCAAAAACCAAAATCTTTCTCATCATTGGTCAAATTCAACTTTTTGTCTTCTATCGCCATTGATTCGCTTAAAGTCAACCGAGTATGGCTTTGATATCAATTGTTATGCAAGCAACTGATGGAACATAATGATAAATAAGAAAATAAGTTGAATTCTAAATTTGTGTGCTCCCAACCTCAGTTACATCTATAAAGTCCCTTAGTGTTTCCGTCAGTCTCTCCTTAAAGAACACAAGTGGAGATGCGCTAAATACTAGCTTTGACGATCTTAGATTGTAACTTCAATCGTCGTGCCGACAACATCTACATGCGAGACCTCGAGGTTGAACCGTTTCAAGCGACAAAACCAGGTTTTGGCTTCTTCTCGATGCAAGGCCCCAAAACCAATGAAAAGTATCTTCTGCACCCCAGTAATTGCTTGAAGACAAAACACCCAAGAATATACTAATAAATTTGAAGCCATGCAGCCGAATCCAACAAGGAAATAGATTCCTTGTTTTGCCTATTTTGCATCAAATCACCGACTTGTACATGGTTGGATACAATGATATCATGATAATGAACACAATAATGTCGAATCAGAACTTTCTGTTTATAAAGTAAAAATACATTTTTCTTGTTCCAAATGATGAAAAAAGATTTTATTCTCATTTCTATGAGTTCGGCCAAAACGCTGAAAAATGCAATCATTTTCCTCAAAAGTGACCTCTTGAAGACTAACTTTCAAACACATCAAGTTTTTCACAACACAAACGAACGTTTGTTTTGTGAAAAAAAAAAGATTATTCTGTTGTTTAGTAATGTACCTCAAAAGAAGAAGAAAGCAATTTCCGGATATCGGGTTTCAATTTTTGAAAAGTCATCTGTTGCGCTGTAAAAGTTATACATGTTTTAGGCGAAAGTATTCAATAGATCTTTAAGACGATGTGGGTGAGAGAGAGAGATCGGTCAGTCAGATTTGTTTATTACAGTCGCTCTTCAATTGCAAAATGCTTTCCTCTTACATAATTGTCGAGTCACTTTGCACTTTTGTGCTGTGGTGATTTCCTTAGATCGAAAATGGTTTCAAGTTGGCCATTTATTTTCCATATACCAAACATTTGAAATCAATGAAGACATTTTCCAAGAAAATACTTTCGGTGAAACAAACATATCCTAATTATAACACTTGATTCTTCGTGAAAAAGATTCTTCGTGAAAAAGTTTCGTGATTTGTTACTATAACGACTAGGCTTGATTTCACGTGGCCCAATCAATCAAAAGGAGTATTCGAGTGTCATCAATTAATATGAAGACCATTTGAGTTGACTAGTTATAAATCACTTTCCTGAGCCATTTTCAAATTATAATGTGATTTGGAGCTATAAAATTTTATTGATAATATTCTTCACCACCGGGAATTTCAAATTTCATCATATACAGCACAAAAATAATAACGCATTGCTTCGGAACTCCAAGAGTAAGAACCACAATGACCGTTTGTCTTATATCTTTATTGAAATCATAACATTTACCAAGCCCTACCTTCACTATAAAATTACAGTAAAGTGTTAATCACTCAATTCAAAGGGAAAACACAGCCGTTCACACACACACATGAGAATGAAAACTTGGTAAAAGGAGCTCCAAGCTCCTTATGAAGAAGTAAATACGGCTACTCGGTAAATGGATAATGTTCATATCGGAATCTGCAATCTTTTAATTGAACTTGAGCCCCGATACTGTAGGTACAGTCATCAAATATGTATTTCCAAGCTTCACTCAGGCAAGTGGTGCAATCCGGATGAGAAATCGCCCCATTGCATACCGCATGGCCGTAACATTTGTTGTCGTCCCCCGTGGATTGGCAGTACTTGTTATAACCCGAATCTGCCGTAGAATCCATTAAACATTGGAGAACTTCATTGACGTTATAATCGTAGGTACTCCATGGCGAATATGTTGCTCCGTTACATATTTTGGTCAAAAGAGTGGTGTCGGGATTACCCCTGACAACATGAAAAGTGAAGAAAATCGCACTAGCGATTGCTGCAATCCTTCGAAAAGTGGCCATTTTGCTGAATCTTAGTTTTGCATCTATGGCTAATCAGTTTCGCTATATATAAAGGGGTTGTTCTTGAATTTATCTCCACAAGATTCCAGATGAGGTGCGTCTGAAGAATCCTGGCAGCCATTGTTCTAGCTTTTTCCGTTGTTTTGTGCGATTGATTCTAAGCATTGGCGCTTCCAACTGCGATGACGTCAGAAATGCTGCCTCAAATTTTATCGAGGTTCGCCTTCTTATGCTGAACTTATTGTCGACCATTCGGCTGGGAAATTTAATGGGCTAACTAGCTTTCATCGCATGCCTTTGTCACAACGACAACCGCAGTGGTAATACATAAAATTGTTTCTACAAAACGTTTCTCAAGACAAGTAAAGTTCTATAATTTTTGTCCGAAAATACTTCGTATTTTGCAGCAATTAACACTGAAAGTGTACTTCCTGTCAGCAGAGGACGAGGGAGTTTGAGTTAGGGGGGACAAACGTAAATGGTCCTAAAATCATTACATATCAAATGTTGCTATGACAAGATGCATGCAAATCGCCATATCCATATACGCTTGGTAAAGGTCCA
This sequence comes from Eucalyptus curtisii, assembly GCA_017140595.1. Lineage (NCBI taxonomy): Eukaryota > Viridiplantae > Streptophyta > Magnoliopsida > Myrtales > Myrtaceae > Eucalyptus > Eucalyptus curtisii. Next base: position 11,785,100 of record CM029501.1, on the reverse strand, counting down.
CCCACACTGTTGCAGATTGCCCCTCTCAAGTTACTATGATTGTGTTTTCCCTAAATTCGCAGGACAAAGACCAAATTCCGAATTGACAAATGTGAAAAACAGAGTCTTGATATTATTGATGAGATGATTACAATCTAGAAAGGAACATGAACTAGACTCGAGGATGAATCGGAACTAAACCCAATAACACAAACTAAAATTGAACTCACGAGAACGAGAGATTGGCATAATGAAAGTAATGAAACAAGAACGTGAACTAAAAATAACTAAATCTTGCAGTTTTACTGAGTGCACGTGTCTTCTTCTCTTCTATGACACCCTTCTTATAGTCATAAATTTTTAGGATCTCACTTCCATTTTCTCAGACTCTTTCCAATGTTCTGGATGTGTTTCCATGGTTTTAGATGTGTCCCCAACATTGAGATGTGGACCTCATTTACTGGTATCAATTTCGGGTCACAGGTTTGGTACCCATACAACCATTTCTTGACGCATGCTAATTTGCATATGCCATGTGTCTGGTCACAGTCTCCACCACTCCTATATTTTAGAGATAACATTTAACTAGAAAGTAACTGTTCTCGCAGTCTTCTCAAACTTTAATAGGTTTGGCATCATGCCATCCATTTCTTCATATATCCCAATTCGCTTCGCCACTTACCCGTCCACAGTCTGCATCGCTATTGTATTCTAAGGATGTCATTTGACTAGAAAATAACCATTCCCACGACGTTCTTGGACTTTTCATCGATTGGGAATCATGCATGTATGCCACCCACCTATCGCATGTATCTAGCCATGATCCATGATCTGCACATTCCAAGATTCCAGAGTTAAAACCGAATTGCCTCGTATTTCTCTTTTTCCATCTTCATCGTCACAGCTGGTTAATGTCGATCTCGCAAATTTCGTCAAATCTCCTGCTAGTCAAATCGATGCAAGTCACAGACTAGTTAGCATAATTATATGCCAAGGCGACAATGACCGCTTGTCTTATATCTTTATTGAAATAATACATTTACCAAGTCCTACTTTCATGGGAGAATTACTAAAACATTCCTAAATTTATTACAAATTTTTCATTTTATTCCTATACCTTTTTTTTTGGGCCAATTCTATCTAAATCTTTTGCATTTGTGCTAATTTGTTCCACCCCACCAATTTTGGCCGGTTAGCACTGACGTGTCAATTTTTAATACCTTTTATTTTATTTTATTTTTTTCTCTTTTCTTATTCCTTTAGCCAACAAGGTCGACCTCGCCCGACAGGTGAGGGCTAGCCTCATTGTTGTTGGGCAAGGGAGAGCCTCCCCAATGGCCAACAAGGTTGACTTTACTAGCCCTAGCCTCTGGCCGGTCTAGTGACCAGCCATAGGAAGAAGAAAAGAGAAAACAAAAAAAGAGAAAAAAATATTTTAAAATATTTTAAAAAAATGGCACATCCACGTTAACTGTCCAAAATTATCCAGATGGACTGAATTGATACAAATGCAAAATGTTTATGATTGAATTAAAAAAATTAAAATAAATTTATGATTGTTTTGATAATTTTCTCCGACTTTCACTTTAAAACTATAGTAAAGTGCTTATCACTTATTTCAAAGGGAAAACACAGTCGCCCACACACATGTTAGAATAAAAACTTGGTAAGAGGAGCTCCAAGCTCTTTACGAAGAAGTCAATGTGGTACTCGGTAATTGGATCATGTTCGTATCGGATTCTGCAATCTTTTAACTAAATTTGATCCTCGATTTTGTGCGTATAATCATCAAATATGTTTTTCCAAGCTTCATGCAGGCATGTGGTGCAATCTAGATGAGAAATCGTCCCATTGCATGCCGCATGGCCATAACAATTTTCGTTATCCCCTGTGGACTGGTAGTACTTATTAAAACCTGAATCTGTCGTAGAATTAAATGAACGCTAGAGAACTTGATTGACGTTATACTCGTAGGTACTCCATGGCGAATATGTTGCTCGATTACAGACTTTGGTCACAAGAGCTGTGCAGGGTTTACCCCTCGCAACATGAAAAGTGAAAAAAAAATCGTACTGAGGATTGCTGCAACCCTTTGAAAAGTAGCCATTTTGCTGAAGCTTAATTTTGCATCTATAGCTAACCAATTTCGCTATATAAAGGGGCTGTCCTTGAAATTATCTCACAGAACTCCAGATGAGGTTAGTCAGCAGAATCGTAACACCCATTGTTCTACCTTATTTCTGTTGTTCTATGCTATGGATCCTAAGCGCTGGCACTTCCAACTTCGATGACGTGAAAAACGCTGCCTCAAACTTCATCGAGGTTCACCTTCTTATGCTGAACTTATTGTCGGACATTCGGCTGGGAAATTTAATGTATTAACTGGCGGTCTAAGCATGCCTTTGTCACACCAACAACCAAAATACTAATACATACAATCATTTCAACAAAACTTTTCTTAGGACAAGTAAAGTTCTATCATTTTTGTTTGAAGATATCTGGTAATTTGCAACAACCAACATTGGAATTGTACTTCCTGGCAGCAGCGGACGGAGGAGTTCCAGTTGGGGGGGACGAACATAAATGTTCCTAGGATCACGAAATATCAAATGTCGCTTTGACAACATGGCATATGGACAAATTCTTAGGATGAATGCAAATCACCATGTCCATGTACTTTGGGTAAGGTCCATCCACAATATTGCACATTGCACCTCTCAAGTTACTATGATTGCGTTTTCCCTAAATTCGCCAAATGAATGTTAGCTCCCTCGATAAAGACTTTTCAATGAAGACCAAACTTGGAATTGGCAAATGTGAAAACACATGGAGTTCTTGTATCATTGATGAGACTATAACGCTCTAGAAAGGAACATGAACTAGACTTAAGTATAAATCGGAGCTAAAACAACAACACGATCAAACTCACGAGAGCAAGAGCTTGGTAAAATAGAATAAAAGAAACAAGAAGTCAAATTACGACCTATTTGCCATAATTATTTGTCTAATTATATATATGTGGCATTAAATTTATAAATTATGATTGACTATTAAAGTGTGATTATTACGTTCAATCTTATTCTTCTTTTAAGGGTTACTTTGAATATTCCGATGCCATTTCCCCATTCCTACACATGTCATTCTTGAAACAAAACAGCCTAGCAAGTATCATATTACTTAAAACAAAACATGATAATAGTTATAACAGCTCTACTACATTACAATGTTGTAGCATTTTACATCACGACTTTATTTCAATTCTGTAACCAAACGATCTTCCAAGTACATTTCCTATTGATTATCATTTTTCCGTTTTGTTTTCAAATATCCTATAGCTAATTAAATAACCGACCGACCAAGGATCGGTGGATCGGTCCCTAACTTGATACACAAGTCGAAGTTACAAGTTCGGTTCCCTAATCTACCATCGGTCTCGAAAAAACCCGGGTTAGTCCGAGAAGGGACGGGTCTGGATTTATGTACATCGTCGGTCTTGGGCTTCCCCACTTGCGCTCGGTGAGCCAACATCAAGCATTCCAGTAACGGGTGAGGTAGGCTTTGATCCTTTTTACTCTAATTTTGTTGCTTCGGGTCAACGTGCGGGAAACGACTAGTTCTAAATCTAGAAGAAAAACCCTAGCGGCCCAGGCCCAAGCCCATTTAAATTCTCTTTGCTTCTTCTCCTTCTTCTCTCTTCCACCTCAGAGACCCGCTCGGCTAAGCTCGCAGCTCACCGCCGCACCGCCGCGGCCCCGCAGCCCTTATCGCCGCCGCCGTCGTCGCCGGAACTCAGGTACCCAGCAGTCCGACTCTCTCTCTCTCTCTCTCTCTCTTTCTTGATGTCTAGCGTGGGTGAAGGGGCGGGTTCTCTCTGTTTTCGTAGTGTGTGTGTGTGGGTGTGTTGAAACTTTGGGAATTCGAATTTGCGGCAAAGTTCGAAGCTTGGCATGCGGGTATGTGATTTGTCTTTCTGAAGTTCGAGAGAGATTGTGAATGTGGAACCATGCTTCTTTGGGTGGGTCGGTTGTATATTTTGGTTGCGGAGTCTCCGTGATTGAGTGAAAGTAAAGGCGAGAAATGATGTGAGAGGCGTCAATGAAGCGAAGGAGCTTCCATGGTCTAATGGAATTTTATGGCTGGAATTTCCCATCCCTTGGTAGGGAGGTGATTTTCTAGAACAATTCGTTCTCTCCTTCGCGGAGATTGGATGTTACTAATGTCCATCTATTTCAGTTTGTGCATAAGTGGTCATCAGTTTGATGACTAACCCGGAAACTTAGATCTAAATAGTTATATCCTCGCTTTATAATTTGTAGTTCGACCCCGTTATTTCTACGAAGACAATTCAATGTTGCACCGCGAGCTAAATTACTATGTGTACGTTCTAGCGTTTTGAGTTACTTATGAGTTCCTTAACGTGATATGTGTTAATCTGACAGACTGTAAGTTTGTTTCCGGCTGGAAAAAGGTGGTTTTGGAGAGACACCATAAAATGTCTTCTATACGATGTGGAAGAAATGCCATTCGGCAGATCATCCGAGGTGCTTCTGTCCGGAGTTCTGATGGTGCAGTGCATCCACTCTTCCATGCCTGTCAAGGAGTCAGATACAGGAAGTTGGAAGTTATACTCACCACGGTGAGAGGATTGAAAAATGGAGTTATTGCCTTTTCTGTTGAATTCTTGGCATCTATATAGGAACTCCTTTTGTATTTTTTCAGAGCATAGAAAAGCTTGGAAAAGCAGGTGAAACTGTGAAGGTTGCTCCAGGATATTTCCGAAACCATCTCATGCCCAAGTTGTTGGCTGTCCCGAACATTGAGAAGTTTGCTTATCTCATTAGGGAGCAGCGCAAGGTTCGTTCCAGTCTACACTAGTGAAATTGATAATTTAGCTAGTTGCAAATGCGCACCCCCATTATCTGCATTAAAAAAAAAAAAAAGACTTCGTTGAGAATAGATCATGGTTCTGTCATTGTTCCTTCGTATCTGAATAATTAGCAGATTACTAATAATTTCTTTAAATGAAACTTATCTAAATCTGAATAGTTAGTAGAATATACTTTTCGTATATTTGAAAATGAGCTAATGATGTTTCTCTTTTAATAATTGGCAGATTTACCAGCCTCAGGAAGTAGAGGAGGTCAAAGTAGTCATTGAGACCGCCGTAGATAAGATGAAAGAATATGAGGCAGCTGCAAAACGTCTAGACAATGCACAGCTGGTTTGTAACCGATCTTTAATGTTCTTAATTGTGGTGATAAACGACACTCATTATAAATCAGAATTTCAGATTCTCCATTTACGCAAATAAACTTTTATCCAAATGCTCAGATTACATTTTAGATAAATCAAGTATGAAGAAGCCTTGAGAATCTTGAGGGAGCGTTGTTTAATGCGTAGGTCTAAGCTCTTACAAATCTTGGATGATGGTCAAATATAAATCAGATTCGACAAGAAATTTCAGTATAGATTGTGTTTGGTTGACTTTCTGTTATGTATGGAAGACACACGATCATTACCTGTGAATAAGTTTTGGATCTCTTTCGATATTACATTCGGATTATTTGCTTTTGACTTTCGTTTCCCAGATGGCTTATTTATATGGCTTTGTGTAGGTACTGAGGAGGTTCATTAATGTTGAGAAATTACGTGCACGTGCTACAAAAGACGAGCCAATAGAATTGAGGTCACCTGTAATGAAAGAAGAGATTGTCTCTGAGGTATGTCACAGGCTCCTCTGTCCTGTCTACAAAAGTTTCTTTGTCATATGAAAAAGTAGTTTGCATCTTGTTGTTCACTTGGCATAACCATTAGCTAAAATTATGTGTATTGAAGGGATGTTTGGAGCAATTTATAGTATTCTATCAAAGAATATTTGATTTGGAAATGCAGCTTTCAGTGTTCTTAGCTTGTTTGAACCATGTGAGAAAGCCTGTCGAGTTATGATCCCCTTGTACCATTAGATTAATTGTTTCAAACCAATGCTAGGCGTACTAATACTGGTGTTCAAGATTGGTCTACTAAGTAATGTCCTAGATTTGCAAGTTTTCATCGAACTAAGTCAGCCATACTCAAGACTCAATAGGAGTCTTGTCACCTGCATCGCTTAATATATACTAGTTTTGCAAACCAGTCTTGGTGTACCTTGTATTGTTCAAATGTTTCAAGGTGTACACTGGTTTATCAAGCAAAACGGGGGAAAAAAAGGAGGACGCGATGGAAGAGGTTGTCGGTTTTCATTCACTATGCATACTGATGATTATGTGTGGAACGGAGATTATATTACAACTTTAATTTTAGGAATCCATTATACATTATCGATGATAAAGACATGAGCTGTTTCATCTCAAATCTATTGGTACGACGAAGAGTTAGGAGAACTATTGCTAATTACTCTAGCCAGGATAGAGAACATTGCAGTTATGTTTATTAGTCGAGTAAGCAGGGAAATGCTGAGATGACCTTGGAGCCCATTCTTTTGATGCTCTTTGATCATATACTTCGCTGCTGAGTCCAATGAATTTCATTCGCCATTATCTACCTACCCATTTGTATGTGATTGGAATATCACCATGAATGAGAGGCTTGAAAATTAAATTATATTTTTATGGTTAGCCTCTGTCCTCTCACTCGATGCAACCATCTGTACTCTCAGGTGGCAAGGCAACTTTGCGTGCAAATTGATCCTGAACACCTTCATTTGCCAAATCCACTAACGAATGTGGGAGAATATGAGGTGCCCCTACGTCTGCCAAAATCCATCCCTCTCCCAGAGGGTAAGATCCAGTGGACCCTTAATGTCAAAGTACGGTGCAAATGAAGCCGACACTTTCAATTTGATGACATCCTCAGGCATGTTATTTCATGCCCAAAAATTTGTATTGTGAACGAGCACTATGAGGAAACAGGTTACTCTGTATCATTTGTCTATTTGCTGCTGGCTTCATATGAATTTCTCTGCGATCAATGGATTATTGCTCCCTCAGTATTCTGGTTCCCTTCTGAGAGCCCGTTTCTTTACATTTCGAGGAAGGTCTTATATTTATATAAATGCTTTCCCGTCAAATCTAGATATTCTTGTAATTTCAGGAGATTATGAAGAAATCATATATGAATGGAGTATCAACATTTGAGAATTCTTAAAGTTTCGAGAGTTACAGATTTAGAAAAGGACAGTGTATGATTTGCAAAGTTTAGATTAAGTTGAAAGTAAAAGTTTTGTGAGTTTAGTTTTCTATTTCATCTCCTCTTCAATCATGTTAGGGCAGGTTTTTCTCGTTAAAGTTTACTGAACCATGTGAGAAAAGTTAACGGAATTTAAGAATATGGAAATTTCAGTTCTACCATCTAAATTGTAGCTTGAATAATCATTCGTATAGAGTTCTATAGATTAATTCAGTCAAGAATTTACTTATATGTTCCACCATTCTATATTCTTCTTATATGGTCGTAACAATTACTTTTAATAAGAGCAATTCATTTTATGTCCTCAAAAAGAGAACCCAAAATTCTCTCGGATAGGTTTCACCGGTCAACAGTACTTACCACAAAATTCTTGAAGACTAAATCGCATAGCACTTGAAGCTTCACAAATCAGACCAAGGCATGCTAAGTTGCCAAGATGAAATACAGGGCCGCCGAAATATTGGAAGAAAGTTTCCATGAAATCACTTGGACTTTTAGATAATGTATTTTCCAGTAGGGCATCGACTAATTGAACCTAAGGAACCCTTCCTTCTTCACGGGAAAAGTTTCATTATTTGGTGTTATAACGATTGGACCAAATGGCCCAATCTCACAAAAACTACGCACAAGTACTTCTCACTTATTTCAAAGAAGATATATAGCAGTCTCCATGTGAGTATACATTTATGGAAAGGAGGAGAGCTTGGAGCTCTTGACAAAGAAGTAAATATGGCTATCAGTGAATGGATAATGTTCGTATCGGACTCTGCAGTCTATAAGCTGAAGTTGAGCCCCAATGCTCCAGTGACACATCCTCTATCCTATCCAACGCCGCATACAGGCATGCGCTGCAATCTAAAGGAGAAAGCGTCCCATTGCATGCCTAATGGCCATAAGCATCGTCGTCATAGTCCATGCATTGGCAGTACTTATTGAAACCCGAATTTGCCGTATTCTGATATAAGCACCGGAAAACATTCGTGACGTTGAATTTCTATTGACTGAATGTGAATATGCTTGTCCGTTGTAAATTTTGTCCACCAGAGTTATGTCTGGTTCACTCCTTGCAACACTAAGAATGAAGAAAATCATACTTCTGACTGCAGCAATCCTATGAAAGGTGGCCATTTTGCTGAGTTTTGATTTCGTGTCTATGGGTAATCAGCTTGGCTATATAAAGGTGCTGTTCTTGAAATTATCTCCACGAATTTCCAAATTACTTTAATCAGCAGATACGAGGGATGCTTCCTTGACTTCTATGGAAGCTTAACTTCTCATGCTGAACTTATTGCCGATCATTCGGCTGCGGAATTTAGTTGATAAACTAGCGGTGCACGTGAGTCGTCCACCCAATGAGAATAATAGTAATATATACAACAATTTCAGCCAAATATTTTTCTCAGTACTGAATTTTTATCATGAATAAGGTTGTTGATACCTAAATTTGAGCTAAAATTAGGTGTTAGTCTGACTCCTAAACAAAAAATATCGTTTACATAGTTTGCATTCGCGTTTTATCTAGGTCATGCATCGCACATGCTTCTCATATGGCCATTGCATCGCATTTGTGTGCACAAGCACACACTGAATTACCTCCAATGGATAACCCGCAATTACATCCTCCCAATCTCTAGAAAATATTTAGTGGTTGCTAACCACCATGTCATCTGCACGCGTGGCACACGCGATCCATTAAAATTGTGACACGTGTCGAGTGACGTGGAAATTAGAAGAAGAGAAAATAAGAACTTTGCAGGCTTGTCAGGGCGTTACTCTCTCCTCATTAATTACGCGACACTCTCTCTCCTCTTTGCGTCTTTCTCCCTCGCTCTCTTTCTCTCTCCTCCTTTATTTGAAATTTCGCTCCAGACCCCTCCCTCCTCTATCTCTCCTCTCCTCTCTGTCTTGCAAAATCCAACGACGACCTCCGGACGACCACTGCTAGACGCTCTCTTTCAGCTGCTAGGACACCACGAAGGTTTGGCGGCGTTGGGGTCGGAGGGCTCTATGGCACAAGCTTCCCTTTGAAGAAGGGTTCGTCGGAGAGAAACGGACATGAAATGTTGGGGCCTGTGCAGTCATGGCACTAGCCGAACAACCCAAAAGAGAGGATGAAGTCGAATTCTCTGTCGACGTCGTCGCCATCCTCCGTACTGGCACTATCGTCTTTTTTGTTGCCCACTCGCCTTGCTTCCGTCTCTCCTATTCCTCCTCCTCCTATGCAGACGCTGCCTCCGTCCATTGAGATGATCAGTTTGAGCATCACCCATCGGTAAGCCCTCTGCTCTTGCATAGTGCTTGAAATTTGTTGCCCTTACTTTTGGGACAATTAGCTACCCTTGATTTTGTGCATCCTTAAGCAAGAGAGAAAAATGCTTGAGCAGAAAAAAGTGAACATTCCAATTCCGGATCCTTTTTCCACACTACCATCGAAGGTCGCTCATCTACCATTCTTATTTGTTCTAGGTATTCACCTAGACTAGATTAGTAATTTATTTATCCAATTTTGCTTGTTAGGTTGTGTGCTTAGATTAATTAGAGACTTGATCTAAATTGGTTCGGAAATTTTTCGGGCCCATTTTGGTATTTAATTTAGCATTTTCAGCCTAGGTTTTTATTTTTGGCATTTATCAGTAATTAATTAATTAATTATGATAATTATTTATTTAATTATTTATTTTCCAGAAATTAGACCGGGATAGCCGTGACCAGAATTTTGTACTGATTGCAATTGTGTGATTGATTTATTTAATTGAGTGTTATATTGTGCAATTTGAATTAAAGTTGTAATTTTGGGAATTTATTCCAAAATTTAATAATTTCAATAACTAATTATAAATTATAGGGGCGTCGGTTTACAACGCCAATATTTTTTTCAGACACTGTATAAATAGTGGGATTTTCTAAAATAAAGATATTATATTTTTTGCTCAGGCCGACCGTGTACCTACACACGATTATTTTTATCGGGTACATTCAAATACGATGAAATTAGGCCAAGTGGAGTATTTAATTGAGGAGTTGATGTGCAAAGCACAAGATCCTTGGCCAGGAATAATTTATCGTAGTTCAACTTTGGTGAACAAGATTATAGCAGCTTCAGTGAGCACTATAGATATCAGCTTCGGCGAGCATTATAGTTATTTAGCAGCTTCGGTGAGCAATAATAAGGTTTGATGCCCGACCCACCCTCCTTCTTTTATGGGCAAGTTCTGGTACAAAACATATAGACGGGGAGCTACAACCTCTTCCTTAAATCTCTGAATTCGCTCTCCATCAAGAAAAGCCTCTCCTTCAGTGTCAAATTCTCTTCCTCCAGTTGTGCAATGTTAGCATCCTGATCATCTACCCTGTTCTCCAAGATATTGTTGTAATCACCTCCATAATTGGGGTACACCATCTTGAACCGGCTCATCTCATGATCCAACCTACTAAGGACGCTATTCTCCTCCTCTTCTACATCACTGTCGCTAGACCCATCGTTATCATCTTCCTCGTGATCCTCCCCCTCCTCCTCGTCCTCGTGTTCCCTAAACCCTGCCTCGTTACGATGCCTAATCAAACCCTTCATCAACCCTTACCCATCCACGCCCCACTCCTCCTTCGCCATGTCCCCTAAAACTTCTGTAGTCGGCGAGAAAGTCGGCGTCAGCAGCACAACCGAGGTGACAGGGCTCGGGGACACCAAGGACGCAATCCCTTCGGATTTCTTGGCCCGCATGATAAACGACGAAGTGTTCCTTGGCGTGAAAGGGGCGAACCTATTATTAAACTTCTTCTTCGGGTAAAACTTCCGAGCCTTCATGCGATTCTGGTGCTGTAACTCGTTAAGGCTAGGGGGCTTATAACTTCCGGCACCTATTGCACCAGCCATGACGGTGTTAACCGATGGATTTGGGGCTTTCCTCAAGTCCACACGGTTGTCGTTCGGCTTCTTGCCCTTCCAATTACCTCTACCTTGCTGCTTTGGAGCCCCGAACCTAGGCTTTGAGCCACGGAACTTGGTGCTCGGATCCATCTCGAGCTGTTGTTGCGGTTGCCACGGCTTGTAGCCCCGTTCAACATCGGCTGAACAAACACCTGGGACTGACGCTGACCCAACATCTGAGGTGGCGGTAGGCTCACGGCCCTAGTCTGGGGCTGGCTCATTGTCTTGGACGCGCTCAGCAGCTGCGGCGGATTCATCACCATCTGTTGCGGCGGGGGCTGGCCGAACACGCTGTAAACTGTGAAGTCTATGGGTGTGAGGGGTAAAGAAAGAAACAGTCGGGGGGAGCTCGTCGAAGGAAACGTTGAGAACAAATTAGGGTTTTGGTCCTTTTGGACTTTTGGGCAGCCTTAAAAATCGGTTCTCAAATCGGTTCCCAAATCGGTCTGGTCGATTCGGTTCCCGGGTGGGTAATCCCTCGGAACTGGTTGTGACACCCCTCGACGCGACCCCCGAACCACTAGGGTCGGCACAGCTTACTCACCTACTGTTGGGCCTAATATTGTGCCACTCCGATACCTTTTCAATTGTAGTGGGTCCATCAATCCCGGGGTTCGTACCATCTCGTCGGTCCCAGTATTTGTTCAACTTAACGGAAGCATACTCAACATCTTCCTAACCCGTACACAACTAAATAATACAATGCAATACACACCAACTACAACCTTTCATATATATATATATATATATATATATATATATATATATATATATATATACATCTTAGGGCCGAATCACTTTTATTTACATAACTAAGATGGATTTTACAAGTCGGTACAACAAAAGGCCAAGACTTTAAGTAAGCTCGGCTAAACCCAAAAAGAACCCGACTACATCAGACATGTACATCTATCCATCCGCTAGTGTCGGCCATCCCAAAAAGTGTCAACCTCCACCAGCCATAAGCTCGATCACACCCAACTCGGTGCATAAGCCGGAGGCGGCGGCAGCATCCCTATCATCACACCGTCCCGTCGGACATGAACAGACAAAAACTCCTGGATAACAGGGCCATCAGCAATACCCACATCGTACATAACCAAGACACAGACACGGATAAACACCAGACCAGGTACACTAATGCAGGAATGCTCCGAGCACTCCACCTCAACATCAGAAGGCAATCCATACAACCATGCATATATCACCATGCAACGTGCATATACCACCATGCACTACATATATCATCAAGCAGCCATGCATATGTCACCATGCAACGTGCATATACCACCATGCACTACATGCTTGAATTTCCATGAGGTTCATCCCATGCCATATGCACACATCCATGCGCATAATTCAATTTCCAATTTCGTCTTTCAATTGGATCACATTATTTTTTTTTCTTCCCAGGGACTAATGTTTGCATCCCCCATTTATCGCTCGCATCCAACCTGGCATCGCGAGGAACCTCCGGCACACACCTCCGGGCATCCGGCACACACCTCCGGGCATCTCATACCCCAACTGGCATCACGAGATATCCCCTCGGCACACACCTCCAAGGCTTCCGGCACACACCTCCGGGCATCCCGACACTCCCGGGGCATCCGGCACACACACTCCGGGCATCTTGAAACTCCCGAGGCATCGTCGGCTCACACCTCCGACGGTCTTGTTATTATCTCAATTTATATTTACACATATATCTCAATTTCAACATAGCATTTGATGCAACAATATCAAGGGTCTCAATCAGCTTTTGATGCCATATAACATGCCATATGTCACCACATGTGCAGCAAAATCAACCACTCAGAACATTACATCTCATGAAAAAAATTCCATTCATTTTTGAAAACACATCAATGTTCGGATAAAACAGAATGTACTCCTTTAATTAAAACTCTAGAAAAATTAGTAAATGGCATTAATAAATTCTGAAAATTTGACGCATTATAGACGAGACCTAAAGGCAGATATCTCATGAAAAACACCATACCAAAATAATTCCACACAAAACAGTACGGTCCATGCATCACAGTTTTCAAAACTTCAATATTTCAGCTTGCACAGTTTCGGAAGTAATTTAAATTAAATATGAAAATGAACTCCAATAATTCTGAAATTTTGACATGTTATAGAAAAGTCCTAAAGGTAAATATCTCATGAAGAAATCAAAACCCAAACCGTTCTAGGTTAATAGATATAGACGATTAATTCCCCCTGTTCTCGTTGTCGTCTTTTTCCAGATTATCATCTTTCAAAAGAAACTCGTTTCTCCGACCTATATGTGTTCGTTTCTACTAAATTTTCAGTATGTTATTCCTAAGAATATTAACTACAACTTTTATTAAGGACGTATGATCAAATTTTAACTGGGTGATTTTATAAAAATCACAGAATCATACTAGGTCGAAGTAGCTTTTTTTTTTTTTTTTCCAGATCCAGTTTCCTCAAAGAACAACGATTTCACCGACCTATTTTTCTTCATTTCCTCTAAATTTTTGATATGTTCTACTTCAATAAGTCCACTACAACTTTCACTAAGAGATCAAAGTGATATTTTCACAAGAAAGCTACTTTACAGTCCACGAAATCACTGAAGGTCAGCACAACAAATTTCAGATCTAATTTCTCCAAAGGAAAATCGTTTCACCAAGAAATATTTTTTCATTTTATCTCAAATTTTATTATGTTATTCCTCAAGATGTTCTCTACAACTTTCATGAAGAGATCAAAGCGAAATTCCAACTAAAAAGTCGTATGCAGCTCACAAACTCATGAATCGTCGGACTGGTTTTTCCAGAAACAGCATGCTAGGCCAACAAATCTCTCCCCAAAGCTCCGAAATCTCATCACTTCCACCACAACCAAAATTCACCATTTTCTACACACATCACAGCAAGCAAAGGGTAGGTTTTAGGACTCTACTTGCCTCGAATTTAAGCACAAAACAGCGACAAACGGCGGGCAAGGCGGCGAACGAACGGCGGCGAGCTAGGCGGACGATCGGCGGACGGCCCTCCTCCTTCCTCTCGCACGCACGGCCTCTCCTTTCTCTCTTCCTTTCCTTTCCTTTCTCTCTTCCTCTCCTCTCTCTCTCGGACGACTCCCTCTCTTTCTCTCCCTTCCTCGCCTAATCCGCCCCCCCTCTCACTCTCTAATTTCTTCCCCCTCATGATTAACAATCATGATCTTGCATGCCGGCGCCACTTGGCAATTGCCATGCAAGATGGGCTTGAATCCGGCTGGGCTTGGGCCAGCTTGGTCGACGCCAGCTCCTCCTCTCCCTTGGGCTTCGCGGGCCAGGCTCATATGGCCGAATGGTGGGTGATCGTGGGTTGGTCTTGGCCTAAGAGTCTTGGCCCACTCTTCTCTAATTTAATCTACTAATATCTTCCACTTAAATAAATTCCTAACTTACAAAAATAATATGGTCATAAAACTTGTAGTCATAAATCCATAAATTCCAATTTATAACACACATGGCCAATGATCGAATTTTCTTTCCTATCAAATAATTATCCATTGAAAAGCTTGGCCATAAATCTCATTGCAAATTATGGATCAAATGGCTACAATATAACTCTATGGTACTTCCATCACCTATTCATAGACTTTAATGCCTCTAGAGATTGCCATGAATTTTGGGATGCCACACCGGTTCCCGGACCGGTTCAATCATGGTCTGAATTTTGGGAACTGGTTCCCGGACCGGTTTCAACTGGAACTGGTTCCCGACCTTGTTTTCTGGGTATGCCGGACCAGGAATCGGGTAACCCGGTCCGATTGCACACCCCTATTAGCAGCTTAGGTGAGCAATAATATTCTAGCAGCTTCGGTGAACAATAATTGGCATAGCAGCTTCGGTGAGCAATTTAGACACCAGCTTTGGTGAGTAATGATATATGAATATATCTATCAGCTTAGGTGAGCATTTTTCGAATCGATGGAGTTAATAGATGATATTGAATGTATCGAATTGAGTAATTCGATTGATTGATGGTATGGAGTCGAATGAGTCGACTGACTGATGTTTGAATTGAATTGTTTGGTTGAGTATTTGAATTATTTTGACTTGCAGGATGGATCTGAGGCAAAGGTAAGTCCTCTGACTCATGCTTGTGCTTAGGTAGCCCTCGGGGCGTATTTCATTCTTAGTCGGAGTTTAGGGGGTGAACTTGCTGAGACATCGTCTCACTGGTTATTGTATAACCATTTTCAGGTCCTTAGTGGCGGTCGTGGAGGACCCAAAGCCCCGAAGTCTAGGGAGGTGGAGATCGGAGGATCGGCGAGCGTGTTTGACTAGTTGGTCATAGGACAGTTCCCTTTTTGTTTAGCCGGTCTTTTGTAGACAGTCTGACATTATATATAAACCTTATGTGTTTATAAAAAGGCTTGTTTCTGATGTGAATGGTTTCCTACTTTCCTATCCCAAGCTTTGGTTGTCAGGGGATTTATTTCACTTCCGCATGTGCATTAAAATTGAATGGGTTGGCGATGCGTCCTGGGACGTCGTATATTTATCAACCACCGAGGGATGGACACGCGACGAGGGTTGGGGCGTGACAAGAGCTCTGAAGACAAAGTTAGCCTCCTGTGCACAAGCTGGCCAAGAGATGATACTGCTCTGGCTAAAACCAATTATTGAGAGCCTAGAAGGATCTATTGTCTCGCTCGATAGATTAGATACCCAAACTAAGCTTGGCGTGGTACAATCTATTATAAAGAAGCTATTTGCTGCATGGTTCTCTGGAACAACTAAAGAACGAAGGTTGGCGTGGTGAATTTCACTTGCCAAGCACCACATGGGTTATTCCCGGTCAAGGAACTGCTGACTTGTGAAAGATGGTATCAAAGTAGGATCCCTCCAGTGAGTGGGTTGAGTTGGAGAAAACCTATGATCTACCCGATCCCACGAGGACGAAGAGTGAATCACTAGGGCAAAAGATGCTCGAATAAAGAGTAGCTCTCAACTAGCTTCTAAGATGGCAATGGGGGCACTAAAAAGATCTGATTCCTCATTGATTAGGGAATACATTCCTAGATGGATTAGTGAATCTTAAGAAGAGATATGTTGCCACGTTTTCGATAAGGAAAGAAACCTTCATTGGTCTGCTGGGTTGAAGAAGCTTAGTAGGCAAAATATGGTGTTGCCAAGAGGTGCAATTGGCGAAAAATGCTACATTTGCCAGGAAAGCACAGGTGACCAAAGGGGCCGAACAACTGCTATCCAAAGAAGCTACTAATGGAGTGGCTTGTTTTGTTGAGCATTGCCATTAGACGTATAATCGAAAGCGACGCATCAGTGATTAAGGAAACACAATGAAGCAATAGAACAACCCACAATGAAGGTGTTGAGTGGGGTAGAATGTCATGGTCCATGAGTCTCCCATACTCATGACACTTGTTAGTGAAGCTTAGGCTTATTGAGTGAAAAACAAATGATGCAGAGGGGATGAATACAACTGGTTCGTGAGAGTGGCATCAGGATGATTGGTTCTATGAGTTTTAGAATAGAAAGATTATATTACTTAGGAATTCTTAAGATAGGATTGGCCTCCTGTGCACAAAACGATTAGGGGCCAATGCTGTTCTTTTGATGAGGCCATGGCAGGCTTATTGAGCCTAGAAGGATCTGCTGTCTCACTCGATGGACTAGATGTCCAAGCTCAATTTGGCATGGTACGATTTCATATAAGGAAGCTATTCGCCGTATGATTGTCTAAAACAACTAAATAACGAAGGCTAGCCTAGTGAATTCCGATTGTTAGGCATTGCACAGGTTATTATGTGGCCAAGGAATTGCTGACATGTGACAAATGACTTTGGGACGGGGTTGCAGCAGTTGTTCGAAGAAGTGTGATGCCGTGAGCCTTCAAGCAAACTTTGATGCTATAAAGGGACAAATCCAGAGAAATAGAAGAAGCTGTTGTCCTTGAAGTCGCAGCCTTGGGGAACATGCACAGTGGAGATCTGAAATTGGTGAAAAACTCTACTGGAGTGGTAATATTGTTTCCATTAAGTATCTGTCTTTAAACCAAAAAAAAAAAAAAAAGAAGAAAAAAATACATGTTCTATTGCTCGTTGGCGGGTGGGGTGGGGTGGGTGGCGTGGGCCGGGGTGGGGGGGGATCTTTTGTTTGTTCTCCGATAAATAATATTCTTTTCAAAAGTTTAACAACAATATTAACTTCTTCTTAACTCAATTATATTTTGAATTATTGAAAAATATTTAGGCCCGTTTGTTTACATTTCGAGGAAAAAGTTCTTTTTCTCCTTTGCTCGTCAAATTTGGATGTTATTGTAATTTTAGGAAATTATGAAGAAATCATATATGAACAAGGTATCAACATTTGAGAATTCTAAAAACTTCGAAAGCTATAGCCTAGAAAAGGACATTGTATGATTCGCAAAATTTAGATTAAGTAAAATGTAAAAAGTAAAGTCATGTGAGTTTAGTTTTCTATTGGATTAATATCATTATAAAATAAAAAAAACCTCAAATCAGTATATCGATGACAAATTTACTCAATATTATAGACAAATTTACCATTGGTTAGTTTTCGTTAATCTTTATAGTTAAATTACTGAGTTTGATGACTTTCAATTTGGGGTTTACTCTTTATTTGTCACGGCTGTACTAGTTTTAATCCAATTTAACGGAAACTAATGGACGATATACTTATCATAAATATACCGGTTTGGGATTTTTGGTAGTCAAAAAATTAGTTTTGGATAAATTTGTCAAAGATGTAACATGTTTGGGTTTTTCGTGGTCAAAATATTAATATAGAGAAAAATTGTCGTAAGAGTACTAATTTGGGGTTTTTCATGGTATTAATCCTTTCTATTTTGTCTCCTCATCCATCATGATAGGGCATTCTCTATTTTCTCGTTAAATTGTTAGAGGTCATTGTACCATGTGAGTAAAGTTAACGTAGTTTATCAATACCGAAATTTCAATTCTAACATCTAAATTGTAGCTTAAAATAATCATCCGCATAGAGTTCCCATAAATTAATTCCATCAAGAAATTACTTATATGTTCCACCATTCTATATTGTCTTATATGGTCATTACAATTACTTTCCAAGAGAGCAATTCATTATATGTTCTCTAAATATAGAAGAGATTTACATCAATTTAATGATGTGGCAAATTGCTCTAAGATATTGAATATGATACAATTGTTCAAATGGCTACTAACAATCTAGTCTCGATACATCTACTAGTGCTTGAATACTAATGTCTAAAACAAGCTTCATATATAGGTTTACCACAATTTTCTTGAGGACTAAATCGTATAGCACTTGAAACTTAAGAAATTAGACCAAGACATGCTTAGGGCGCGCATGACAACCATTCTATTCCAGAAATAATTTCTGGAACAGAAATAGATTTTTCTATTTCTATTTCTAGAAGAGTTTCTAAGCAAAAATAACCGTTTGATAACGACACAAAATTTCTACTCTAAAAATAGAAATTCGTGTGATAACGACACAAAATTTCTTCTTTTCGGACGGCAGTGGACTGGCGATCGGCAGTGATGGACGACCGGCGACCGGCGGCCGCGGCGACGAGCGACCAACGGACGATGGTCGGCAAGCAACAGATGAAGGACCGATTGACGAACGATGAGAAGAATTTTTATTTTTGATTTCTATTCCAGAAATAGAGAAGTAGAAAATTTTAGCTTCTGATTTCTATTCCAAACCTATTTCTGAAACAAGAATCTATTTCAGAAATAGAAAAATGAAATAATGTTACCAAACGGATTTCTATTCTAGAAATAGATCTGGAATAGAAAAATTGTTTTTGGAATAGAAATTCTGGTTTGTCATGCACCCCCTAAGTTGCTGAAACAAAATACAAGGCCCGTCGAAACATTTGAAGAAGGTCTCCATGAAATCACTTGGACCTTTAGATAATATAATTTCCATTAGGGCATCGACTAATTGAACCTAAGGAACCCTTCACTCTTCATGGGAAAAGTTTCGTTATTTGGTATTATAACGTTTGGACACGACGGCCACTTATTTCAAAAGGGAGATACAATGGTCCCCATGTGAGTATAGACAATTGGGATAGAGGAGAGCTTTGGAGCTCTTTACAAAGAAGTACATATGGCTATTCAGTGAATGGATAATGTTCGTACTAGACTCTGCAGTCCATAAGCTCAAGTCGAGCCTCGATGCTCCGGTGACACTCATCCTCTACCCTTTCCAACGCTACTTGCAGGCATAAGGTGCAATATGAAGGAGAAAGCGCCATGTTGCATGCCGCATGGCCATAACACTCGTCATCTTAGTTTGTGCATTGGTAGTACTTATTAAAACCTTAATCTGCCGTAGTCTGATGTAAACACTGGAAAACATTGTTGACGTTGAAACTGTATTGACTGAATGACGAAAATATTCGTCCCTTGCATGTTTTGCTCGCTGGAGTTACTTCTGGATTACCCCTTGTCGCGACCTCTTTTTTTCAGCGCCCGATCGGGGGCGAGCGCCTAAAGGAGGCTAATGGCTCGGCTGAAATTAGTTATGCCCGGATTCTCCCAAGTCCACCAATTCATGACTTTAATAGTCTACGTTTTTAACCTGTAAATCAATTTTTAAAATGGAGTCGCCACTAATCGATTTGGGGTGGGTTGATTAGAAACCCACAGTGTATCGAGAGAAATACTCACTCATGCGCAACCGAGAGAAATTAGGATCGGGGACTTGATTACACTAGTTAATCACTAATGCCCTTTCGGTACCTAATCTTGTTTAAACCTTGAGGTTTTTTGGATGTTCGAGGGATTTTCCATGCATTTTTGGGAGGAAAAAACATTTTTGAGTCATTTTCTAATTTTTTGGACATAAAAGGGATTTTTTTTTTTGGATTTTTTGGTATTTTTGGAAAAATACAAGTCTTTTTGGCTTTTTCTGAATTTTTGGCTTTTTCATGAATTTTTGGCTTTTTTTTGGATTTTTGGCATTTTTTGGAAAATATGGAATATTTTTGATTTTTTTGATTTTTCGGAAAATAAAATATTTTTTCAATATTTTTTGGTTTTTTTGGAAATTAAAATATTTTTTAATATTTTTCGAAAATAATTATATTTTTTTGATTTTTTTGGAAAATAAATTATTTATTTATTATTTATTTATTTAAAATACTATTTTAAAAAGAAAAGCCGACCCGGGTCGGGTCTGCGGGTTGGGTCCGACCCGGGTCGTTGATCCGAACGCAGACGGGGCTTACGCGGGCCCGACTTGTTTTTTTTTTCTTTTCTCCTTTTTTTTTTTAAAAAAAAAAAAAAATTCAAAACGGCTTGTTGTTTTGGGAAAGAACCGCGAAACCCTACCCGGTTCTTGGCTCGGGTTCGACCCGACGACCCGGGCCGTGACCTAAAAATCGGGAATCCTAGGGTTCCCGATTCGCGATGCTGAGGGGGAGGAGGGGCGAAACGACGTGGCGGCAACGGCGGCGATGGCGGTGACAAGCAACAATGAGGACCGGACGACCAGGGGGGGTTGCGACGGCGACGGCGACGGCGGCGGTACGTTACCTGTCCGCGAACGACAGCTTGAGTGGCGAACGGCGACAATGGCGGAGGGTGCTCGAACTCCTCTTCGATCTGGGCTTGCGAACGTCGGGGCTGCGGTGGATGGCGAGCAGCGATCGGATGGCGTCGATGGCCGAGCGCCGCGACGGAGGGCGTTCGACCCCAAATCTGGTCCTCTCTCCCTTCGATCTGGGCTTGCGAGCGTCGAGCTTCCCTTGAAGTCTCTCGGGGGAAGCTTGAATGCTCGCCGCTTCAATCTCTCTCTCTCTCGGGCTCGCTTACTGTCGGCCTCCCCCGAAGTCTCTCAGAGGGAGGTCGTCCGAGCTTCGCGACCCGCTCCCTCGCGCGCTCGCTCTTCGATTTCCCCTTGAAGTCTCTCAAAGGGAGATCTCTGAGTTCGCTGTCTGGTTTGTGTCCTTCGACGGAGGCGGTGCCTTCCTATTTATTGGCGAAGAGGTCCGGTCGATGGAACTTCGACCCTCCGGTCCCCGATGGCCGAACTGGTGTCCCATCCGATGCCAGCTGCCCCTCCCACGTCACCGTCCATCCGCCTATACTACGTCGCGCCCTCTGCGCGTGTGTTGCAGAGGCGGACGGAGGAAGAAGATGATCAAAGAGGGCCGGGCCGGAGGAGGATGGGCCGTAGGGGCCCATGCGGAGGGGGGAATGGGCTGCTCTTTTTTTGTTTTATTTTTGCTTTTGTTTTGTTTTGTTTTGTTTCGTTTTTTATTATCCGAAAAAGGCAAAATAAATAATAATAATAATAATAATAATAATAATAATAATAATAATAATAATAACCTAATTAATTTAAAAAACGAAATTTAGGTGTCAACAACTGCCCCTCTTTGAAGGTGAGTTCGCAGAGGTTGCATTCAAAAACGAACTGATGCCTAAATTTTATCCATGCATGCGTAGCGGATTATATTTTATTTGGGACCTATTATTCTATGCAGAAAAAGAGCAATATAACTTTACATATACTAAGACAGATAATAAGATACCTGCAGGGAGTGAGTGAGATAGGGTGTGAACCCCGAGTTTGGCAAGTATCAAGGCGTTATCTTACCTTGTGATATGAGGAGGTTGCTTTTTCAGGACTCGAACCATTCTTCGGTCGCTTGTTAAAACAATCAATAATTTGTCTAGGACTCGAACCTCTCTTCGGTCGCCTTGATGGGGAATTGCTTTCTCAGTACCCGAACCATTCTTCGGTCGCCTGTTAGAGCAATCAGCTATTTACTCGACCTTTCTCGGGGGATGCGCCGACCTTTCTTGGGACATCTGTTTGGGGGGTGTCTGATCATCGTCAAGGACACCGGATATTACTCGACCTTTCTCGGGGGATGCGCTAACCTTTCTCAAGGCATCTGCTTTTGGGGTGCCTGACCTCAGTCGAGGACATCGGTTGGTACCCGACCTTTCTCGGGAGATGCGCCGACCTTTCTCAAGGCATCGATTTGTTAGGGGGTGCCTGACCTCAATCAAGGACACCAGTTGGCACCCGACCTTTCTCGGGAGATGCTCCGACCTTTCTCAGGGCATCGATTTGTTGGGGTGTCTGACCTCAATCGAGGACACCAGTTGGCACCCGACCTTTCTCGGGAGATGCGCCAACCTTTCTCAGGGCATCGATTTGTTGGGGTGTCTGACCTCAATCAAGGACACCAGTTGGCACCCGACCTTTCTCGGGAGATGCGCCGAGCTTTCTCAGGGCATCTGTTCTGGAAGATACCTGGACATTCATAGGCATTGAAGGAGTACCTAAATATTCACAAGTACTAACCTGGAGGATGTTTGGGCCTTTGCAGGCATCGAAGGGGTACTTGGATGATTACAAGTACAAACTGTTGGAGGATACCTGATTGCTTGCAGGTATCGAGAGAGTATTTGGATGATCATAAGTACAAATTTTGAATTATGCTTGGACGTTCGCAGGCATCGAAGGGGTACCTGATTGCTTACAGGCATCGAAAGGGTACTTGGGTGATCACAAGTACAAACTCTTGGAGGATACCTGGATGAACACAGGTATCGAAGGGCTACTTGGATGATCACAAGTACAAACTCTTGGAGGATACCTGGATGTTCACACGTATCGAAGGGGTACTTGGATGGTCACAAGTACAAACTCTTGGAGGATACCTGGATGTTGACAAGTATCGAAGGGGTACTTGGATGATCACAAGTACGAATTTCTAAAGAATACCTGGCAGACGGAATATCGAGGATGGGTCTCGCATATTCGTGAAGGTCTCTCACCTCCTGGTAATTGGGGAATATCGAGGACGTACCTAGGATATTCGTGAAGGTCTTTCACCTCCTGGTAAATGGGAATATCGAGGACGTGCCTCGCATATTCATGAAGGTCTCTCACCTCCTGGTAATGGGAACATCGAAGATGTACCTCCTGGTAAATGGGAATATCGAGGACGTGCCCCGCATATTCATGAAGGTCTCTCATCTCTTGGTAATGGGGGTATCGAGAACGTGTCCCGCATATTCATGAAGGTTTCTCACCTCCTGGTAATGGGGAATATCGAGGGCCTGTCTCGCATATTCATGAAGGTTTCTCACCTCCTGGTAATTGGGAATATCAAGGATGTACCTGAGATATTCTTGAAGGTCTCCCACCTTCTGGTGATTGGGAATATCGAGGGCGTACCTGGGATATTCGTGAAGGTCTCTCACCTCCTGCCTTCTGGAAATTGGGAATATCGAGGACGTACCTTGGATATTCGTGAAGGCGTCTCACCTTCTTGGAAATATAAATTTGAATGTAGCACAAAGCTTACCTGGATGGTCGCAGGCACATAGGTGTACAAAGTAGTGGAATATTTGGATGAACACAAATATTTACTGATATGATCAGGGACCACTCAGCTGGTCCAATTGTAAGAAAGCATACCTGGGTAATCGCATGAGCACAATGTGATGGAATACTTGAATGGCTGCTAGTATTCAATGGTATAATTTTGAGGACAACTCGGAAAGGGATTACCTAGACAATGAAAGGCACTCAAAGGTAGTGGGATACTTGGTTAGTTGCAGGCATCCTAGCTATAAAGACAACTCGAACAAGTCGAGTGTCAAGAAAAGGGAGTATCCGAACAGTGGCCGGTACTCAAAGACAATGGGACACTTGGACAGTCACAAGCATCCAAACTTTAAAGACAACTTGAACAGGTCGAGTATCAACAAAAGGAGCACCTGAGTAGCGGCAGGTATTCAAAAACAGGGGGATACCTGGACAGTCGCAAATATCAATACTCTGGGGACGACTCGAATAGGTCGAGTGTCGATAAGAGAGTACCTGGATAGTGGTAGGTACTTTAAGACCAATAGGGATAGGGATATGTTTACCCGGCAATATCTCTGATTTCTGAGAGTATGTCTACTATTTGGACAATATGCACACATAGATATATATGCTGTAAATTCATGAATTTAAATGTGATTCATGCATGACAATTTTTTCAGTTTTGTATCATCTGAGTTCCACTGGGGAAGATTTTGAAAGACAACTTTTATTTAGAATGTAGATGTCTTGAGCATGCCACATAAGAGACCTTCAGTCCGAAAAGACTTTTCACTTA
The DNA here is from genome assembly GCA_017140595.1 of Eucalyptus curtisii. Lineage (NCBI taxonomy): Eukaryota > Viridiplantae > Streptophyta > Magnoliopsida > Myrtales > Myrtaceae > Eucalyptus > Eucalyptus curtisii. The sequence goes on along the minus strand of CM029501.1, from coordinate 11,760,857 downwards.
CTCTCATGGGAAAGGCTGTTTTATCCTGACCATTGATGCAGGATTTACAAGGACCACATTATCTCACTGTCATTATGTCAACAGGGGTCTGAGTATTCTCGTGAGTGGTACGACTTTACCAATGTGAGAGGTCTTTGTTGAAATTGTGATGAAGGCTTGTTCAATGGCTTATCAAAGGGGACCAACAAGGTCATGGCTCTGCGAAAAAGATGCCGTATGCTCATCTCCAGGTTTGCAAGTCAAGAATCATGTGAAAAGAGATAGAATAATCTTGCCCGTACTTTTTCGAGCGATGCTTATAGACATATGAAATCCTACGTTAATTGAAGTGCCCTAGTCTGAAGAGACTTTTACAATGGGACGCAATGTAGGCTTGACTCATGTGTAAAAGGGGTGAGAGTTGGTGATTGCCTTGGCATGCTTCTCACTGTCAGATGGAGGCTCTATCAATTGAACCACAACAGCAACTTTTCTCGGGAATACAAACAGCTGTATTTTTTGTTTGGAGACATTGGCCTTGCTTTTACCAGGCACACTGTTTTTTTATGTCCATAGTTTTTGCTTTTGTTTTTCATTCATGGACATTGACCTTGCTTTTACTAGGTACACTGCTTTTTTATGCCCCTAGTTTTTTTGTTCTTTGTTGCTTGAGGAACTAATCTAGACAAGTTCAAGCAAACGCCGTTGTTAGACTGTTAAGTCTTCATCTTTTGCCGGCGCTCCTGATTTTGCTGCTCGAATGGCAGTAACTTCTATTTTGCCTCCATGTGAGGGTGAATTTACAGACTCAATTGAGTTGTACAATGGATACGAGTGCGTAAAGAAAGAATTGCTCTTCATGACTCTATGGCACTTAAATTAACGCGAGTATTCATATGCAATAAAGACACTCGAAGATTGATGCAAGTGCAAGCAAGAGAAATGCTATCCCTTTTCTCACCTTGTGATGCTGACTTGCCTTCGACTTGCCCCGGTGTGGGGTGGTTTTTTATTTTATTTTATTTTTTTTTTTTTTTACCGGGGGGGGGGTGGGGTAAGGCAGAAATTTGGCCAGTGTATGAGGCTCAAAGTGAGCAATGGAATGCCTCCCCTTGTCTTGGTCATTGTACCATTCGTGAGAGAACTCTTTACCCCGTAGTCATGGAATTTTCTGCACTCATCTCACAAGTGTATAGATAGGGGAATTGTGTGTAGGATATGGCTTGCCGTCATCATTCGACGCGCCTCATCCAGCATGCTCAATTAATCTTGTATTCTTCACTTAGTTGTCTATTCTAATAATCCTTAATAGAATCAAAGATTTAGACGAGACAAAATCATCATGCAAAATTCACTGGAAAAATGCATGCGTGTATGATGTGATAGAGTTTGTACTCTCAAAATAAATGAATGGCTTTTTACTCAAGAAAAACTTATTAACAGCTTTAGGGGTGTTTACTTGGTGGAACGGTATTCACAAATGTGTTGAAATTTGAACATCAAAAAGAGTTATTTACAAAGGGTTATTCACAAATGGGTGTCGCTAGATTGTTCCTATTGGTAAGGGACATGACATACGAAAGATCAGCCAGGGATTGGGAATCTGATCAGGAATTTCTGCTCTTGCCTCTTGCAGAAGAGAAGCTGTGGAAATAGCTCAACCAGTAGGGCCAAGATCATAAGTGACTTGAGGCCTAAAGAGTCTCTATCGTTTACTTTGATGATACTTTGTTTGGGAAAACTTATCAAAGTCTGACATGCCTTTCATTGATTTGTTTTCCGCATCTTTGACGGTTAGGTGATCTTGTAAAAGACAAGAGAGAGCGTGTTAGTCGCGAAATTTTTAGAAGTCAAACAAGCGGAAGCGATACAACATTACCCTTCACTTTGGTTTGCAAATGATTAAGTGGACACGGAGTACAAGGAGGACATGAAGTCTCGTGTCTTCCACTTCGTCAGGTCAATTATTTTCCTTAATTGGCTAATGGATGGCACGTCCCTTTACATGAAGTCAAGTGAATTCGATGCAGGTCATTTCTGTATACTAGCTTGGCCAGTATTGATTTGTCAAACCTAATCATTGAGTTTGGTTCTTGAGTTGTGATGCTCCCTGTCAAATAGGGAAAATACGTCAAAAGCGGGTTCAGATAGTGGGAGTATTGGAAACGATACCAAATTACCCTTCCCCAGAGTTTGTCTGTGCTAGCTCCTAAGGATATTTGAATGTCGATGATGGTCTCTTTATCTTGGCATAGTTCAATGTTTCCTTCAATTGGCCTTCCTCATTTGTGACCATGTATGCATGATTGTTGGTCGTCGATTCATCTTCAACGCCTTCCTTCGTGGAATTTCTCCTTCGTCTTTAACTATAGCATCATTGGGCAAAAGTCATGTACCTCAAGCTTCTATGGAATCTGAGATAAAAAATCTCAAGTTTTCTGATGGCAATTACTCCTTGGAAGAATATGCATCCGGAGTGAAGCTTCTAGATTCCAAAGTCATTGTCCAGGGTGTGGGGCTATGGATCGTCTTGACTGTCTGGATTTTCTCTCTGTTGACAGTAATCACTTTAAAGGAAGAGAAGGAACTTCTTCCTTATGCTTCCGGGCTCGTCGTAGTTGAAACTGTAACATCTAGCTGTTTGGGCGCGTCGTGCGACAAGATAGTTCTTTGGCTTAGGATAGAGCTGGGCAGGAGTGAGGCATGTCATGGATGCTTTGATTTCAACTGTATGCATGTACCTATTACATCTCACCATTTGTACCCTGTAAATAGAAGAGAGGGGTTGTCATTCTCAATATTATGTTAAGGGAATAAGACTTACCCTTTTTTGAAACGGGATGCTCCTTTCTGTTTGCCCCTGCTTTCTTGAAAGAGTATTCTTGAACTCGGCGAGTTCACACGATGTGCCAGCTTCAAATGCCTCCTGTCACATTAAGTCAAAGGAGGATGATATTCTGAGACACGAAATGGATGAGTTAGAAAAACAAACATGATTTAACATCTTGTTTTGACAAAAGTATTTGGTAATGAAATATTTTTGTTTGTGAAAGCATGTATTTAGGGGGAGGAAAGCATGAGGAAACCAAGCCCTCAGTATTCTCCTTGGATGGTATTTTCCTTTCATGGTTGGATAGCATCACCGGGCTGGTTTGGAATACCGCTTCATGCTTTCAAAACAAAATATTAGAACTGTACATTAGATTATTAGATGGAAAATACAACAGTAGCACACTAGACAGGATAAGAAGCATGAAATAAAGACAAACAAAACCCATGAAAACTCCTATGAGAAGGAGCGCTTAGATAGTGCTAGTCCTGAAGTCAAGCGCCTTTGAGTTCCTTGCCTCCAGTAGACTCAAAGTACTCGCACGAGAGGACCACTTCATTGAAGCTACTGAAGTGCAACCCATGCAACCAACAACGATGCTCGCGAGGTAAAGCTCCTATGAACAGCTTTATCATTTCTTCTTCAGCTAGTTGAGGGTAGGTTTGCATCATAAAAGTCTTCCACCTCCTTGCATATGCTCGGACATCCTCCATTGGTCTTCTTCTAAAGTGAACCAAGTTCTCGTAAGGCGATTCGGTTCAATCGGCTTTGATATGCGAAGCAGGAATGCAGAAGACAGCTCATTCCAATCTTTCATGAGGTAGATATCTGCTATGACAAACCATTGCAATGCAGGCCCTATAAGACTTTCTTGGAAGGCCCGAGTTGTGAATGACATCGGGCTATAGTACTGACTCATTTCAGTGTGGAGATATTGCAAATGAGCCACGGGGCAAGTCGTGCCGTTATACTTGCGGAGATTAGGTATCCACATCTCTTCAGGGGTCATGCTCCTATGAGTACAAGACGAGCTTGATGTATCCTGGTTAGGCCACTGGTTTTCCCATTGCATACTCGTTGTAGTGGTGAGTTTTTCTACTTCAGGGAAACTGGACTCTGCCGAGATTATCCCATTGCTTTCTTCCGGGTCAAAATCACCAAACGAGGATGAGGCATTTGAGCCATCTTCATGGTCATGTGACAAACTTAGCAGTTCATTAGGATCACAACGGATAAGGACGAATGTTCCCTCTTCTGACAGGCTTTCGACCCTGTGTGTGGGTAGAAAGCAGTTATACGATGAATGGCCGATTTCATATGTATAACACTGGTAGTCCTTGGGATTGTATCCTAGGGATTGGAAGTCTTCAGGGTTGTACCATAGGGGATGTTCAAAGTCTTGGTGTGGCGACTCATTGATTGTCAGGTTTTGCCCACGCTCAGTGGTAGGCGTTGACTCGAGCTGCTTAGGCTTTCTTTTCTAAACTCTTGGTCCGGACTTTTTGAGTAAGGCTCTTCGTTTTGCTAGTTGGACTTTGTCAAGAGGAGTGGGAGATGGTGGAACGTCACTCCCTAGATTGATGGGGGTCGGCCTTCTTTGGACCCTAGCTCTTGCGGTAAGCTTGAGAAGTCGTCCCATCATGCTTCGGCTCTGAATAGTGTTGACTTCGTCTATGGGCTCCTTGCCTTTCCTAGAGGGAAGCTTCTCAATGATAGGATGCGGCTCGGCCTTCCATTTATCGTGCAAGGCTTCATCTTCTTCTCCGGTCTCTGCGACTATTGGCTCCTCGTGCTCCACAACCATCGGTTCTTCGTAGGGCAGGGCGATGTTGGGGCTGATGTCAACATTATACTCTTGACGAAAAACATCGATTAGTTCTCCCCAGGTTTTAAGGAGATTAATTTTTCTTATAATGTACCACCGTAAAGCGGGGCCAGTCAGGTTTGATTGGTATGATTGAATCATCCTCCGGACCAAGTAGGCCTGCAAGTAGGTCTCTGGGCGAGAGGTATCAGCATACCTTTCGCATTCAAGTGCTTTGAGCTCTTCAGGGATCTTAATGCCGGCGTAGTCAGACAAGTCCATGGGATCTTGCTCCTGCAATTGGCTCAGTTTTTTCATGATTTTCAAGCTATTTATCATGTTGGTTATCCTTTAGCAAATTCGTGGGTGTCATGACGATGTTTAAAGCAGCTACAGAGTTGGGCTTGGCTTGAGTGGATTCCATTTGCCTCGAGAGTTGTCGAAGGGTAATGGACATCTGTCCTACGCCGTCTTCAATGTTGACGAGACGATTTTGTACATCATTATGATCGGGCCCTATTACGTGAGGCCATTCTGGGGTGGCTGGTAGCCGACGATTCATAATTACCTGCTCGCTGCGAAAATAATGAATGAGCGCGAAAGTAAACAAAGATTGACCCATGGCAATGGTCTAACTGCTTTTTATTTATCAAAAGAGGATTTTATAGACTGCAGACTTCTGACATCTAAAGCTTGAAATTAAAATGATAGAATGAAATACTAGATATTAAACAAAAGTCCCTAAACAATGGGACAAAACTTTCACAATATTAACACTAAGGGGCACATGATTGCCAATTTATATGCGACGGGGAGCCTTGTTCCTGCGAGGATGCCTGCTTCCTTGGGCTGGCTCTGAGATATGTATCCAGTCTATTCCCAAATCCCTTTGCATAAGCTTTGCTTGCTCATGCTGGCTGCTCTCGCTGATTGAGTGAGGGACCAATGGCTTCCATTTTGTCGGGATACGATGGTTGTGGATGTAGGACGTAGAGGCGTGGTGGGCTTTTTCTTCTCCCTCAAGCCCTTCAGGTACCACAATCCTTTTGTGATGGCACTTGTTCCATGTTTCCTCAATAATGTCAATCTCGAATGTGTATTCACGGCTTTGATGGGTGAAAAGGAGTGGAGGGGCCTTCCTCTTGAAAAGCGGTGGGATCTCCTGAAGTGCTCCATATTGTCGTGCCACCCGATATGGGAAATAGGAAACGGCGCCGGTGAGGCCGAGCAACGGAATTGGATGGCAGCGTTTGTAAGCGAAGTGAGCTCTCTTTTCATGGAACCAACCAGCACACCATTGGAATACCTCGGGAGTCGGGTCTCTTAGGAAGTTTATCCAATTTAAACAGTTTTGGTTAGGAATTTATGGTCCTAAAACCATAAATTTCTATAATGGATTTTCAAAATTATTTGTTTCGGACGATTGCATGAAGCATCGATATTCACTTATGTGAGAAAAGAACCAGACGTGTAAAATTTCCGGGGAGACCCGCATGACTTTTTCCGTGTTTTCTTTAAAATGATTAAGGGACAAGAATGTTTCGGTTAAAATCATGTTAACATAATTTTGCCCCCTTGAGATTTGATCAATTATCCATGCCATCTTTGGACTTATGACGTTTCTTTGATGGGGGAAAATGATGAACCCGAAAAAGGCCAGGAGAAAAATCTCACTTTTTTGGGTCATGGGTTGATTTTCAAAACAGGCAATCAAAAATGCTAGTGGACAGGTATTATGGTTGTTTTCAAGAATTTGCCTCATAACATGGACTTCAGTTATTAAAATTCGTGCTAACCCACGTAACGGGATAATGCCTGTTGATGGCCTAACAAGCTTTTTCTCGAGAGGCATTCCAGTGATGATGCTGTATTCTTCCAGAGTTGGGGTTAGCTCAAACTCACCAAACATAAAAGTAGTCGTCTTCGGGCACCAGAAATGTGCCATGGCCTGTATGACTTCAGGATGAACACGGATTTGGATCAACGATAGAAGATGACCGACTTTGGCTTTCACGCGCTCTTGGACATACTGGTCTAATTGACCCCACCATCTGAAGAGTTCTGCTTTGGGAGCGGGAATGAACTGGATATCATCTTCTCCCATTGCATATAAACCGGGACTCGAAAAACCTACCCTAAATTTCCATGGGCCAATAAAAAAGATTGAGTAAAAGTAAATAAATTACTTTTGCTTTTAAAGAAAATGGCAAGCATAGAGACATGCACATGGAACATGCGGCTCGATTTCTAACTATGAAGGCTTGTGGAAATTAAAAAGGTATCCGCCTGTCGCAGTCTCGCATTGGCAGCGTACCCTCTTAACCTCGGCTAAGAAATTCGGGGAAAAGAAAGGCAACCTCTACATCGCAGTCTCGCGTTCAAGGTCGTATCTTTCTTAACACCATCCTAGAAATCCTATGGCGGCTCAGGTCCGACAGCCGGGTTGTGTGTGCCATGTGTAGTGTTAAAACAATAAAGCATGCATAACAGTTTATAATCACAAGAAATTTTATTTTAAAAAGAAAAACTAAGATACTAACCTACACAAAAGAAAAAAAAACCAAAGTTAGTAAAGCATTTAAACAAGATAAAAACGGCCTAAATCCTCAAGTCCCCAGCGGAGTCGCCAAGCTGTCGCGACCTCTTTTTTTCGGCTCTCGATCGGGGGCGAGCGCCTAAAGGAGGCTAATGGGTCGGTTGAAATTAGTTATGCCCGGACTCTCCCAAGTCCACCAATTGACGACTTTAATAGTCTAAGTTTTTAACCTGTAAATCAATATTTAAAATGGAGTCGCCACTAATCGATTTGGGGTGGGTTGATTAGAAACCCAAGCGAAGTATCGGGAGAAATACTTACTCATGCGCAACCAGAGAAATTAGGATTGGGGACTTGATTACACTAGTTAATCACTAATGCTCTTTCGGTACCTAATCTTGTTTAAACCTTGAGGTTTTTGGATGTTCGAGGGATTTTCCATGCATTTTTGGGAGGAAAAACATTTTTGAGTCATTTTCTAATTTTTTGGACATAAAAGGGATTTTTTTTTTTATTTTTTAGTATTTTTGGAAAAATACAAGTCTTTTTGGCTTTTTCTAAATTTTTGGCTTTTTCATGAATTTTTGGTTTTTTTTTTTTTTTTTTTTGGATTTTTGGCATTTTTTGGAAAATATGGAATATTTTCTATTTTTTTTATTTTTTGGAAAATAAAATATTTTTCAATATTTTTTTGTTTTTTTGGAAATCAAAATATTTTTTAATATTTTTCGAAAATAAATTATATTTTTTTGATTTTTTTGGAAAATAAATTATTTATTATTTATTTATTTATTTAAAATACTATTTTAAAAAGAAAAGCCGACCCGAGTCGGGTCTGCGGGTTGGGTCCGACTCGGGTCGTTGACCCGAAACGCAGACCCGACCCGCTACGTGGGTCGACTTTTTTTTTTTTTTTTTTTTAAATTCAAAACGGCTTGTCGTTTTGGGAAAGAACCGGCGAAACCCTACCCGGTTCTTGGCCCGGGTTCGACCCGACAACCCGGGCCGCGACCCGAAAAATCGGGAATCCTAAGGTTCCCGATTCGCGATGCTGAGGGGGAGGAGGGGCGAAACGACGTGGCGGCAACGGCGGCGATGGCGGCGACAAGCAAAGAATGAGGACCGGACGACCGGGGGAGGTTGTGATGGCGACGGCGACGGCGACGGCGGCGGTACGTTACCTGTCCGCGAACGGCAGCTTGAGTGGCGAATGGCGACGATGGCGGAGAGTGCTCGAACTGCTCTTCAATCTGGGCTTGCGAACGTCGGGGCTGCGGTGGATGGCGAGCAGCGATCGGATGGCGTCGATGGCCGAGCGCTGCGGCGGAGGGCGTTCGACCCCAGATCTGGTCCTCTCTCCCTTCGATCCGGGCTCGCGAGCGTCGAGCTTCCCTTGAAGTTTCTCGGGGGAAGCTTGAATGCTCGCGGCTTCGATCTCTCTCTCTCTCGGGCTCGCTTACCGCCGGCCTCCCCCGAAGTCTCTCGGAGGGAGGTCGTCTGAGCTTCGCGACTCGCTCCCTCGCGCGCTCGCTCTTCGATTTCCCCTTGAAGTCTCTCAAAGGGGAGATCTCTGAGTTCGCCGTCTGGTCTGTATCCTTCGACGGAGGCAGTGCCTTCCTATTTATAGGCGAGGAGATCCGGTCGACGGAACTTCGACTGCCGGTCCCCGACGGCCGAACCGGTGTCCCATCCGACACCGGCTGCCCCTCCCACGTCACCATCCGTCCGCCCATCCTGCGTCGCGCCCTTTGCGCATGTGTTGTAGAGGCGGACGGAGGAAGAAGATGATCAAAGAGGGCCGGGCCGAAGGAGGATGGGCCGTAGGGGCCCATGCGGAGGGGAGAATGGGCTGCTCTTTTTTTGTTTTATTTTTGCTTTTGTTTTGATTTGTTTTGTTTCGTTTTTTATTATCCAAAAAAGGCAAAATAAATAATAATAATAATAATAATAATAATAACCTAATTAATTTAAAAAACGAAATTTAGGTGTCAACACCCCTTGCAACACCGAGAATGAAGAAAAGCTGCTATGACTCCTGCTGCATCCCTTTGGAAAGTGGCCATTTTGCTAAGTTTTGATCTCTTGTGTATAGGTAAATTAGCTTGGCTTTATCAAGGGGATGTTCTTGAATTTATCTCCACAAATTTCCAAATTATTTTAGCCAGCAGATACGAGGATTGCTTCCTTGACTTTATCGAAGTATTACTTCTTATGCTGGAACTTATTGCCGATCATTCGGCTGCGGAATTTATTTGATAAACTAGCGGTGCACATGTGTCGTCGACCCGATGAGAATAATAGTAATATTTACTACCATTTCAGCCAAACATATTTCTCAGATTATTGAAATTCTATCATGAATAAGGTTTTTATGAATAATATATATTATGTCATGTCATGTCATGTCATGTCATGTCATATTATATTGAGGGGTACAACTAGAAGCGTAATAATCTAGTGCTGACAAGATTGAAGACGGAAATTTTTTTTGTTAATGCCCTCTATTTGTCTTTTGGAATTGTTGAAAGATTAAGACAAATACGCACTTGCCATGAGCTTTGGGCTCTATCAAGGCAGCTTTCAGTCCAAATTGTTTGAAAAAAAAAAAAAAACTTTACAAACATAATATTCGACTCCAAAAGTACAGTGGAGACCCGAAGTTCCTTTAAATACTCTCCCAAATGCATCATAAAAGTCGAATTATCTCCTTGCAGTCCACCCATATGAATAACATCTATAATGGGATTCCCTAAGGGATACAGAAAATGCAATGGCATGCTTTTGATAACTAGAATTGAAGTCGTCAATCAATTTACCTTTTCTACGCACTAGTTAGTTTACCGTGCTGATAAATTCTCTTGCTAGAGAAGTCGAAGCCATTCACCGCATGAATCACCATGGCCCACTCATTAGGGATGGGCACAGGTCGTAGGGAATCTGTGTCCTATGAATCAACCCCATCTACAACTTTAAAAAAAAAAAAAAATTGTTTATTTTATTCCATTTCATTTATAAATATGAAATAGTAGTAGTGGTAGTAGTGGTAATAATAGTAGTAGTAATAATAATAATAACACAACTTAAGAACAATTTCTTCTTCTTACAGGCTTTGCTTTTTATTGAAGATGCAAGCTTGGAAAGATAGGTACTTCTTTTTCATGTTATCACCCGTTGACTAATTTATGGAGGTTGGAGCTTGTTTGGATTTGTAAAATCAACCAATAAGGCTAATCTTCACAAAAATAAAACATAAAGAAAAATATCAAAGAGCCATCGCAGTATTATTGGTTTTTGAGAGACGTTGATTCTACGGTAGTGCCCCACTGAGGCCGTGCATGTGAAGGCAAAACCATCCATTTCCTTCACTTGTCCTTTAATGAACCCTAGATGAAAATGCGCATTCATCCTCTATTTCTTAGTATTTTATATTGGTGATAATGATACATATAGTCCATAAATTTTGACTTGATCTATAACATTTTAGTTCTCTAAACTTTTCACACAAGTTAAATATAGCCCTTGAACCATATGAAAATGTTCAATATAGTCTTTTCATTAATTCAAGATTAGAGTCAACGCTAAATATTTTTATATAGTTTAAAGACTAAAGTGAATATGTATCAAAAGTTTGAGGACTACATTGTGTATTTGGCTAAAATTTATGGACCATGTTAAACAATATTCAAGATCATTTTATATCATTTTCCCATTTGCCATCCTTGACTATGAGGCTATGTTAATCTATCTATTCAGCTTTCAGGAGGAGGAAGGGGGTCTTGAGCATAATGTGCCATGAGAAAGTTTACTGTTCAAAGAGTATGTAAAAACATCAGAAGTCAGGCGACCACTGAGCTGATTAGGGTACATGCACCTACACTGCACCTTGCTTATAACCCACGCGCACCTAGAAAATTCTACCCTTTGTCACACGTCTCTTTTCTTCTTCTCTCTATGAGGTTGTTTCCTTCTGCTACCTCTTCGCCCCCATTCTTGATCTGCAACTTGAGACCATGGCCACCACCCCACACACAATCTCTCTCTCTCTCTCCCCACCAAAAGAACGAAGAAACTGAGACGGAGTAAAGGAAAAATAGAGGGGGAGGAAGAAAAAATGATCTTCTTTTTCCATGTGTGATCAGGTCTATAGAGGAATAATAAAGAACACCGCTCGGTGAACTAAGTCACGGGAGCAGCAGCCGAATGAGGCTGCCGCACCAGCAGCTAATCTGAGCCATACTAAAATTAAGAGCATGCGGTAGGTGATACTTACAATGACTAGGACCGGAATGACTCTCGGAACCTGCAAATTTTAGATCTGCACGTTGTCTCGGTTTACCGGGAGGGAAGGAAGAAAATCAGAAACTATACCAGGAGGCTCATCGCCCACCTGAGAGAAGCGATTCTGTGACAGAAGATGAGTGCGCCAAATTGTCGAAAGCTTGGCGATGAGCAAATGTTAACCCGGCAGACGAGATTCCGATGGACGACAATTCAGGCATCGGAAGATCGCCCTCCAAGTACTGCAATACTTGACGCATGCTTGGCCTCATCAACGGATCGGAGTGGGAACACATCAACCCGAGTTTCAGCACCAATTCGATTTCTTCTCCCACAAACTCCAACCCCAATTTCGAATCTCTTGCCTCGAGAATTGCACCTCTGTCCCAGCAAGAAAATACCCAGTCCACTAAGATCACGTCCTCCGTGTTCCCTTGCTTTATTGGCCTTCTCCCGCAGGCGACCTCGAGCAAAAACACTCCGAACGCAAACACGTCGGTGCTCGTAGTGGCCTTGCCGGTTCGCATGTGCTCGGGGGCCAGATAACCGAACGTTCTGGCGACGTGAGTCATTTGAGGGTCGCTTCCATGATCATGTAGTCTCGAGAGCCCAAAATCTCCGATTCTTCCATTAAATTCAGCATCTAGAAATATGTTACTAGCCTTTATATCCCTGTGGATCACCACTTGCTCCCACCCTTCATGGAGATAAAGTAGCCCGGACGCCACTCCTTTGATCACCCGTAATCTTTGCATCCAATTGAGTGTGACCTTTGGTTGGTTATAGAGGTACTTGTCGAGGCCCCCATTGGGCATGTAGTCGTAAACCAAGAGCAACTCCCTTTTCCTGCGGCAGTAACCGAGGAGCGCCACTAAGTTGCGGTGATGGAGCCGACTGATGCTGATTATCTCCGCTACAAATTCTCTCATGCCTTCTCTCGATTCATGAGAGACCCTCTTCACCGCAATCTCTATATTCAATGTGGATAAGATTCCTCTATAGACCTGGCTGAACCCACCAGTCCCTAATAACTGTTGGTCCCGGAATCCTTTTGTCGCAATGTAGAGATCTTTGTACTTGAACCGGTGCAGGCCGTAGTCCCTCTCCCAATCTTCAAGGACCTCGGCCAATTCCCTTTTCCTTTTTATGACGTAAACTGCGCCCGAGATCAGCATTGATACAACGAAAAGAGCCGTCAGCGGTAATCCGATGGTTAGTACTTTTGATGTTTCCTTCTTACGGATCTGAGAAAGCTTAGGAAGTTGGGAGAGGTTAAGTACCTGAGCCTCTCCATTCACACTGAAGCTCCAACCCAGAACATAGTGAGAAGTTAGGAGATTTACAGTCGATGCTGAGAAGCCCACATACATGTTCTCGTTGATGATTGGTGAGAGATCCCGTCGAAGAGACAGAAGGGGAGTCTTCGGTTTTTGCACATGGATCGGAGCCAATGTGACATTGATCAGTTTGTCCGCACCATCATAGTCCACCCAAACTTGCATTTCTTGACCGCTGATTAGGGACAAGTTGTTGAACTCCCCATTATCTTGATAATACCCCGCCGGAGCTGACTTTACTGACGTCAGCCCGTTCAAGTCGATCCCGATGTGATTATAGTTAATGTCCTGAGACTGGACGCTGAGGAATGTGTCGAGTTCTACCCCAAACACATGATTGCTGAAGTTGCCATTGTTGGTTTCATTGAACATGCCGAGATATCGACCCGGCAGGGACCCAGGGAAGCCACTCTGGGGCGCGACAACAAAGGCAAAGCCGCTGCCTCTCATACTCTCATAAAGAGGTCGAATTGCGAAGACGAATGTGGTGGAGAAGGATTTGACGGAGCCGTTCGGCAAGTTCTTGAATTGGACCGGGTAGGGATGGAAGCCGTGGCCCTGCTGATTGGTGTCGTTGTTCAGCTTCAGGAGGCCATTGGAGGTGATCTCGGCGATCCCGTCGAGGCTCAGATTGGCCGATCTGAAACCGTTGTACACGAAACCGGTCCCTTGAGCGTAAGTCAAAACAGCTAGCAGAGAGACCAGAAAAAGAATCTCGACGGACATGGCTCAAACTCACAGTCCGCTTCGCAATTGACTGAAGAATGATGCGGTATACCAAGGCTATAAAGAATTCAATAGTCAAGTCCCCTTTTCATACGGCAATTGGGAATTTGCGGTCCGAGTTGCAGAATGACTTTTTTTGTGGAAATTAAGTCTGGTGAGAGAGATTGAAGGAAGGTGGGTGGGCAAAAATCAAAAGCCCGTCAATTTCTTCCGATAAGAAACTTGTAACACGAAGTGTCCACGAAATTGTTTGAGGAAGGACAAAAGGCCCCGAGTCTACGACAAAAGGAAAAAAAAAAAAAAACAGAAAAAAAGAAAGAGATTTGGATAATCACGATGAGCAATGCTAGCATCACGGCCACTCTCATCAGTAGGAATGATGGTGGCCTCTCGACCACAATTATCTCACGCCAAGATAGGGCCACGAGCTTAGTAAGTTAAGGTCACCGTTGACTAAGAAAGGGAGAAAAAGCCAAATAAAGAAATAAATGATCCTTCCATTACTAAACAAGAGAAGGAGGAAAGATACTAAATAGCGAGATATTTAATTTGTCTATTTGTAGATGACTTATTTAGAGTTATTTAGAATTAGACCACATTGCAAATTCTCTCGTTAATTGTGCATTTGCATATGACTTATTTCTTACTGAATTGAGATAGCAAATTTGTATTCTGCTACATTAAAATCATGTTAGATATCATTTTTGTTGTAACAACAGGAAAAAAATTAAAGTGTGACATGAAATCGGTAAAGGAAAGAGAGAATAATAAGGACAATGCTAGCCCAATGGTGCCATAAATACTTCAGAATAATGGTGCATTTTGAGCCTTTAGTATCACTTCAAAAGCAACGTGCTATCAAAGATTTGACTAATTAATAATTCGGCTTCACTAGTAGAAGATTGCAGGCATTTTATGGAAAGGAGAAATGAACAATTTTATTTAATTTAATAACTTAAAATTGATATAAAATCTATTTCATATAAGACAAATCCACCTAGCAAATTTGAAAAACAGATTTTAATTCTCATACAAAAAAAACTATTAAAATCCAAGGCAATAAGATCTGAAAAATTCCACTCAAAATCCCAGATTTCCCAAGGAAACCGGACAAACAAGTCTTCCGGTTTCCTTGGGAAAATATGGGGTCATGACTGCACTATTACTCTTTAGGGGTGATCGGTCCAGGGGTGGGTAAGTGAGGCGCGGACCCCGTACCCGATCCCGTTATAACCGGTTCTCTTTTTTGGACCCCGTTCCCGACCCCGTTTGCATTGGACCATGTTCCCAACCCACCCTGTTTTTCCGGTCCGGGAACAGGGTTAACCCTATTTATATTGGAACATGTTTTGCATAAAAATTGCTGTACAACACTCATATGTAAGATAAAGCGTTTAACTGTTAAACGTTTTATCTTACAACTAGAACGACCCCTCTTAATGGGGAGGGAAGAGGAAGTGATGTCTGATAAACGATGTGACCACAATGTGAAATAAAGTGCGGTTACCATGTAATAGAACATGATATGCTTATTGCAATGCAGCCGAGTGAATAAAGTTTTGCATTTTCATGAGGCGGCACATCTCCTGTCTCATGTACAAATGAAAACAGTACCGAAACGAAAAGCATAATGTCAATGAAGTACTGAGGCCAGCATTATCTGCATCATGATTTTCTCATTTTGAGACAGTAAATATAACAACTGAAAGAGCAAATCGCTCACCCAGAAATCTTACAAAACCAGCTCTTGAATCAAATGATATCCTTCAATAACTTGAGGACATGGACCCTGCGATTCTCTGCTCGTAGCAATCTGCAAGAAGCAACCAACGGGGTTAATTGCGACACGAAGAGAATTTAAAAGGGTCATTAGGCAAATGATCAAAGTTGCAGCGGCTGAAAATGCACCATTTCAAATCCTACCAAAAGAAGAAACCACGATGTTAAAAAAAGAAATATCAAGACACGACTAAACGGAAAGAAGATCCCGACATATTGTGCGAATTCGACTCGCTAAAAGTTCATCTTCCACGTGGAAACTAAAAAAAAAAACACACACACACACATCCCTCATTCATCAATCAAATCATTTATTTTCTTCATCAGGATCTCAGTCCAATCCGTCTTTAAACAAGAGTTATGTCTTTTCTAGTTGCAGGAAGCAGAATATCCACCTACAGATCATCGATCTATTCTTACTTTCATGGTTCCAGCTTAATAATTGTTGTATAATCTATCAATGAAACTTGAAAGGTAAATGATTTACACACCATAACAGATTCATAATCAATACAAAATCAATCGGTGAAACGTGAAAGGCAACGCAACCGTTTTAAAACTGGAATCCATTGGTGAAAGGCGACGCAACGCATCACTAACCGGCTTCACAGGGGAGGGCAGCGCAGGCGAGGCGCTGCAACAGAGGGCTCGGCGGGACTCGGCGACGTCGGGTCGACGGGGATCAGCACAGCAGCGGCTTCAACGGGCTGCTGGTATTGCGGCTGGTGAGGGCGGCAAGGATCGACACGGCTTCAGCGGACGTCAGCGAGGGGGTTAGGCCAGCTCGCAAGCAAAGTAGGGGGCGTCGTTCGGGCGGCGGTAGATTGGCAGCAGGGGAGCTTGGGAAACAACGCGCGGTGCTGTGGGTTGCTCGAAGATGCGACAAGGTGGGCTTGCGGACGCGAGATCTGCGGGTCAGGGGCGTCGGCGAGGCAACAACAGCAGGTGGAACGGCGAGATCGAATGGAGGCGGCGTCGGCGCTCGGGTGCGAGCTCAGCGGGGGTTAGCAGCTTCGCGGGCAAAACCAGTGGAGCGGAGCTTCAGATGACCGACGGAACGGCGGCGGTGGTGTGAGCGCGAGGGGTGCGACGAGAGCGGTAGAGGCGGCGTCGGCTTCGCGATTTCGGGAGGGGAGCTCGGAGCAAGGCTGGCGAGCAGCCAGGAACCGGGTTGACAGAGGCGGCGTCGCGATTTCGGGGGGCGATGGTGGGCCAGCGGAACCAGGATCGGCGGACGCCGCACGGGCGGAGGTCATGAGAGCGCCGTCTACGGGTGTCGCGGGAGGAAGCTAGTAAAGATAGAAAGTAGAAATTAGGGTTTTGCTTTTGCGTTTTGGTCTTGGGGGGGGGGGGTGGGTGGCTTACAAACCGGTCCTCCAACCGGTTCCCAAACCGGTCCGGTCGATTCGGTTCCCGAGTGGGTAATCCCTCGGAATCGGTTCCGGACCGGTTCAAACAGGGTCTGAGGTTTGGGAACCAATTCCTAGACCGGTTTCAACCGGAACCGGTTCCCAACCCTGTTTTCCGGGTGGGCCGGACCGGGAACCGGGTAAACTCGGCCCGGTTGCACACCCCTATTACTCTTTGCAGAGTAATGGTGCAGTCATCTAAGCTTTTTTCCAATCACGATTGAGAAAAAAGAAAAGAGAGAGAAGAAAAGAAGGGTTGTGAATATCTAGCACTATTTTTGAAAAGGTATAATGGAAGAACTTTCGTAAAGGACCCTAGTCCTACTATTCAAATAAGGAAAAATAATACAAATAGTCCCAAATTAAAAGTTCAAGAGTCCAATATGCAATGTGATTCTTGAACTTTTAATTTATTCAATGTGATCTATAAACTTTAGCCTAATAATCAATGTAATTCCTAAACTTTTAATTTATTTAATATGATCCTTAGACTTTTAGTACATATTCAATTTACTCCCTTAAACTCTATGAAAATGTTCACAATTAAGGACTATTAAATAAATTAAAAGTTCATTGACCATATTATAAATTAGGTCAACGTTCATGGACTATTTATGTCATTTTTTCAACAAATAACCTTTGACCTTGCGCAAATTTTTAGAGATTTAAGATATTTAGTAGTAAATAAAAGCTAAAAGTAAAATAAAGGGGAAATGTTAAAGACCAGTTGAAGGACCCGGCATTTAGGTTCGTAGATTGCCATGCAACAATGAGCCACCGGAGTACCAACTTTTTCTTGATGAAGTACTGAAGTTAAGATAAAAGTCACAACTTAAATTGTATGGACTCAAGAAGAAAACTTGCACTTCTTTAGGATAAGTTTGACTTGTCAATGGTACCTTTCACCACAAATTTCATGGAAAGCACTTGAAGTTTCAGAAATTAGACTAAGACTTACTAAGGCTATGTTTGGTAAAATTTGTTTCTGTTCCCCAGAATAATTATTTCTATTTTTTTTTATTTTGGGGAACGAAAAAAGAATAGAAACCTGTTGGGTAAAAATTTTGTTCCCGGGAGTAAAAAAATTATTTTTTTGTTCCCAAAAATAGATTTGGAATAGAAATAATAAATAGAAAAAAGTAACTTTTTGTTCCTAGGAACAATTTCTAGAACCTATTTTTTTTCTCTCTTCTCTCTTCTTCTCTTTTCTTCTTCTTCTTCTTCCTTTTACAATGGTGGCTGGCAATCGGCCAAAGAGAAAAAATAAAAAGGGAAAAAATTAAAAATATAATAAAAAATTAAAAAATTCAAAGAAATAAAAATAACTAAGAATCTGCTAGACGTATTTCTATCTCGGAAATAGAAATTTTCAGAAGTTACTAAACACGTTCTTTTACTTACAAATTATTTTCAAGAACAAAATTAGAAAAAAAATAATTTATCATAAAAAATTGTTCCCGAAAACAGAATCGTTACCAAACACGCTCTAAGTCACCGAATTTAGAAACAAGGCCCATCCAAACATGTGGAGGAAGTCTCCATGAAATTACTTGGACTTTAGGATAGTGAATTTTCCATTCAAGGCATAGACTAACTAAGCCTAGGCAACACTTAGATTCCTCATCAGAAAGTTCCATTGGTTGGCACATTAATGGTTTGGTCCAATTCAATCAATCCAGTCCTCTAAATGGAGTACTCTAGTGTGATCATTCAATAAGATGACCATTTGGAGGTGGATCTCACCCCGTGAATCTCTTCATGGCACATTCCCCAATCGAAGTAGGATTTGGAGCTATACAAATATTATTTCATTCACGATAGGGGATTTGAAATTCCCTTATGTTTTTTTTTTTTTTTTTTTTTTGGACAAAGTAAACACTTGTATTTATATTAACGGAAACTTACAACCTGAAGCTAAAGCATCGGCATATACAAGGTCAAGAAGAATAGCAGGGGGGGTAGAGGAACCAGTTTTGGGACACAAAATCTGAGCGCTGGGCCTTCGCGGCCCAGTCGGCTACCATATTGGCCTCTCGTCGATAGTAGTGCAGCATTAGGTTAGGAAAAAGGGAAATCAAAAGGATAGCTTTGGCAATCAAAGGACAAAGCTCCCACGGCATAGATCTCCCGTCACGCACAGCTTCGACGAGGGCAAGGCAGTCATAATCAATCACTAGATTGGCATCATGGAGTTCTTGCCGCAGCAGATGTTGAAGGGTGAAGGTAAGTGCTTGAATCTCCGCTTCAAAAGCTGATTTCGTCGGAACTCGTCTTGAAAAATAATCCGTGAGTCGGCCTCGGTGATCTCTGCAGATACATGCTATCGATCCCTCTACACTTCCCGGTTGATAGGCACCATCAATGTTACACTTAAGGGTTCCCAAGTCTGGAGACCGCCAAAGCTGCTTCGGATTTAGGGTATCTTGCCCTGTTCTCGATCGAGTCGTATCAGGTGAGTAGAATAATTTGATCTGAGCTAATGTCAATTCAACTATGAGATATGGATCCGGTTGCTAATTGTGAAACACGAAGTTATTTCGCATCTGTCAGATTTGCCAGAGGACATTGGCTGTGATCTCTAGCCCAGGTAAGTGTTTTGGCATTGACGCTCTATCTGTTAACCATGTATCAAGACAATGTGTCGAGTGAGGATGAATCTGAATATTGATATGTGGGTGAGTCCATATGGTTTGAGTCCATGAGCAGTAGAGAAAAAGATGCTCTAGGGTTTCAGATGTGTGTTGTTGACACATTTTGCAGCAGGGATCCGAAATTATGTGTCTGTGGAATAAATTTTCTCTGGTGGCGAGTGCATTGTGACAAATTGCGCAGATAAATGTTTTGATTTTTGGTACTGTTTTCATTGCCCATATTCGTCGCCATAAGAAACTGGGAATCTGATGAGATGTTGACGCATTGTTGCTGTGAGGATTGCATGTTGCCTGCTTGATATTATGGTAGCTGCTTTTAACAGTATAGATACCATCCTTCGTGGCTGTCCATACCAATTGATCTTCTGTAAGTAGGGGTCTTACTGGGATAGTGAGGACTTCTGTTGTAATATGATCTCCAAAGATACTGAGGAGTAAAGACCGGTTCCAATCATGGTGTATCAGATCAATAAGATCAGCCACCATTAATGGTTCCTCTCTAGTTTTTGGTCCATGTAGAATCCCCATTGGTAACCATCGATCACCTCGTATTCTGATATTTTTCCCATTACCCACTGACCAGCGTAAATGTGGTAGAATAACATCTCTACCCATAAGAATACTCTGCCATCCCCTGGACAGTCGAGTGCCTTTAATTGCTGAATAGAAGTCTTTCGAATGAAAGTACAGACCTTTAAAAATTTGACTCCACAAAGCCTGAGGTTGTTGTAATAATCTCCAAGCCTGCTTTCCAAGCATGGCTCTGTTAAACGCTATAAGGTCTTAGAAACCTAGACCTCCGTTGTCTTTACTTTCTGTAAGAATTTCCCATCTCTGTCAATGGATACCAGCTTTATTCTAATCATTTCTCCACCAAAATCTAGCAATGCTCTTCTCAATAGATTTGCAAATAGACATAGGCAACTTGAAGATGGACATAGCGTAATGAGGTAGTGCATGTACAACAAATTTAATAAGAATTTCCTTACCTCCTTTTGAAATCAATTTCCCTTTCCATCCCTCCGACTTTGCATTTACTCGTGCTATTATCCAAGAAAACATCTCCCTCTTTGATCAACCCTAGTCAGATGGTATTCCCATATACTTGCCATATCTTGGCACAGGCATTCTAAGCTCCCTGGACATATTTTCCTGTAAGCTAGAAGGATAGTGTTTACTAAAGATTATGCCAGACTTATTGCGGTTCACTACCTGACCAGTCGCCATGCAATACTGATTTAAGATATCAGCAAAATTTTGGCATTCCTGAATAGAACCCTCTAGGAAGAAAATCGCATCATCAGCAAAAAATAGGTGAGACAGGGTTGGACACCATCTATTAAATTTAATACCTTTAATGTGTCCCACTCTGACATCTTGATTAATTAGACTTGATAACACATCTGCCAGCAGAATAAAAAGATATGGGGATAAAGGATCACCCTGTCATAGGCTTCGAGAGGGGTAAAAGGGAGGTAGCTGGTCGCCATTAAATTTCACACTAAAAGATGTTGTCGTAACGCACTGCATAATCCATTGAACCCATCTAGGATGGAACCCCAATTTGAGGAGGTAGTCATGAAGGAAATCCCACTCAACTCTGTCGTAAGCCTTTTGCATATCTGTCTTTAGGATAGCATTGAACCTTCTTGTCCTCTTCTTGGTCTTAAATTGATGAAGAACTTCTTGGACGATTAAAATATTATCTTGAATCTGACGTCCACTCACGAAAGCCAATTGTTCTTTAGAGATGAGATAATTCAACCAAGGTTTCAGACGGTTGGCAAGTACCTTTGATATAATTTTCAGAGACATCCGATAGAAATTCCCTTATGTTGGAGTAAAGAATATGTTACGATTTGGAACTCCAAGAGAGAAAAAAATCTAAATTTGCAATGACCATATTGCATGGATAAATACTTATCACTTATTTCAAAGGGGAGACACATCCATCCACGTGTGAGGATGACAAATTTGGTAGGAGAGTAGTCCGTTTTCACTTATTTCAAAGGAGAAGATATAGCTCTTGACAAAGAAGTAAATATAGCTATTCAGTAAATGGATAATGTTTTTACCAGAATTTGCAATTCTTTAATTTTACTTGAGGCTCGATGCTGTATGGACAGTTCGTAATTATCCTTCTCCAAAATGCTTCCAGGCATGCGGAGCAGTCTGAATAAGAAAGCACCCCATTAC
Organism: Eucalyptus curtisii; assembly: GCA_017140595.1. Classification (NCBI taxonomy): domain Eukaryota; kingdom Viridiplantae; phylum Streptophyta; class Magnoliopsida; order Myrtales; family Myrtaceae; genus Eucalyptus; species Eucalyptus curtisii. The sequence continues at coordinate 11,739,332 of CM029501.1, read as the reverse complement.
ATGCTGCATGACCGTGACAATTTTCGTCATTCGCCATGGACTAGCAGGACCTATCGAAATCAGAATCTATCGTATAATCATATAAACACCTGAGAACATGGTCGACGTTGTAATTGTATGAACTGGATGCGGAATAGGTTGCTCTGTTGCATATTTCCCTCACGAAAGTGGTGTCTCGATTCCTTCTTGCGACACCGAGAATGGAAAAAATTTTGCTGTGATCCTTTGAAAAGTGGCCATTTTGTTGACTTTTAACGGTGTATATATAGCTAATCAGCTTGGCTATGTAGTGGGGTTATTCTTGAAATTGTCTCCACAAATTTCCAAATTACTTTAGTCAGCAGATCCGAGGAGTGCTTCCTCGAAATTTATCGAAGTTCAACTTCTTATGCTCATCTTATTGTCGATCATTGGGCTGGCAATCAGAATGATAATAATATATACTACTATTGGAGCCGAACCTTTTCTAAGATTAGTAAAGTTCTATCATATATAATTTTTCCAGCATAAGTAAAATATTCATATTACTATCATTTTTGTGTACTTCAAGATTTTATTAGTGAGATTAGTGGACATGCATTGAACATATTATTCTTTAATCTTTTGAACAATTTTTTTTTTATACGTAATACATCTTTAGAAAAAAAAGTTCGAGGGACAACCATATAAGTTGATAAGTTACATATCAAACGTGGATAGTGTCCCCAATTTTATCGCATGAGTAGAGATTATCGCCGCGCTGTGGTCAGTGAAAGATTAATGTTACCATCATTTTCTTGCACTAGGGAATCTTAGATGCACTACGAACGACGAGTAATTATCCCCTCTTTAATTATCCATTTCTAATTGTACATCATTTCATTACCTTTGTTGCTGTATAAATAAAAAGACTGAGAGGAGTGACCAGAGCTAGCCATCCTTTCTAGGCGTTACACACCCATTATGAAATGTTCGTTTCGAGATGTAGTTACTCCGCATCACTTGTGACCTAAATGTCTCATATTAGGGAGCCCGTCGCCGCGGCCACGCCAAGATACTAGCGGTTAATAAGTCTTTCCACACAAGATATGCCGCACTTAGGCAATGTAGTAGGAGCTGTTAAGAGGTTGCCTTGTAATGTGCATCGAACTTGTGACCTTGTGAAAAATAGCTAATCCTTTTATTATTGAACCAATGAGGACAAATCCATATGCTCAATATTTAATGAAAAGAATAAGTTCTTGGAAATATTCGAAATAGGGGTTTGAAATATTCTCATTTTCACAAATAAAGACTCGAAATTGACTATGTATCAAATAAGGGCCTGAAGTAATTACGGTTGTTTTAAATAAGGGCCTAAAATGGCCATGGTTATTTCAAATAAGGGCCTAACATCACCAATTGCTGACTAAGTAAATATTTCAACTAGTCAAGGACATTTTCTCCAATTACAATTTTAATTTTAAATTATTTTTTATTCTTTTTTTTTCCTTTCTGGCAAGGGGGGCTCGACCACTCTCGCTAGCCGCGGGAGAGGCTACGCTCGCTAGATCTAGCGAGGGTCGGCCTCTCTTGGGGTTGATGAGGGCCCGCCAACCCCCGCCAGCCACTAGCAAGGGCTTGCAAACCCTAGCCTGGGGAGACAAAGGTGGCCTCACCTAGGGCGAGGGTCGCCATGCCAATTGCCGGTAAGGCAACCCTCGCCTAGATTTGACGAGGGCCGACCTTAGTGATGGCCACAAGGGCAGTCTCCCCCAAGGTGAGACCATCCCTCGCCAGTGACCAGTTAACCACTGACGAAGAAGAAATAAAAAATAGAAAAAGGAAAAAAATTCAAAAAAAAAAGAAAGTAAATGACAAAAATGTCATTGATTAGTCGGAAAGAGGCCCTTATTTGAAATAAATATAGTCACTTTGGGCTTTTATTTAAAACAAGATATACTTAAGGTCTTTATTTGAAAAAAATAATAGCACTTCTGGTTCTTGTTTGATATAATATTCACTTTATGCCCTAATTTGAGAAAATAAAGTTACTTCAGATTCATATTCATAATTTTCCTAAGTTCTTTTCTTTTTATTTTGTTTCTTTCCTTCTTTTGTCGTTTTCCCTCTCTCTTTCTACTATCTTCTTCTTTTTCCAAGACAATCGAAGAGCGTTTGTGTGCCGCTGCCTGCCCATTGTCATCACAAGTCGATGCCAACGTGCCTTAAACTGTCGCAGCTGCCACTGCTGACCACCTCGCCGCATGCAAGTGGTGTGTGTATGCGAAGCTCGCGAGCAAACCATCGCCACGCGTCCGTAGACATTTTTGTTGGAAATTTAAATGAGTCTGTTATTGAACAGGATGGTTTCTTATCATAGTTCTTGAAAGTTTAGCTACTAACATGTCATATATAATTTTTTATGTGAATAGCAATACGTGTAGGTTTCATTTATTTCACGAAAAATAAATATTTTGCTAAATATTTTTCTAAAATTAATCACTCGTATCACTTAACCAATTAGTTGATGAAAAAATATTTTCTTTTATTGACAACAATTCATGTCTAAATATTTTCGTGGAATATGGAAACAGTTTTTATTCATTCATTTTTAAAAGTGATGATTTTTTTTTAAAAACAGTTTCCATATCATTCATTTATCGCAAAATAAACAAAATTATAATGATTAATTGCCTTAGCTTGACCTATTTGCATCAAAATGATATTTCAGTCAAAAACCTGAAAGCAAATATACAATTTTAAATAGTTAATTGATCATTTTCGTCCATAAATTGCTAATGAGTGGAAGTCATGTTGAGTGAGTTTTCTTCACTAATGTAACTATTTTTCCCTTCTTTTGTTATCATTAAAGAATTCTTAATACCAAGCATATTATTCACTTGAGACAATATGTGTAGACTGATTTATTTTTTTTAACTGGGATGTTGACCGAAAAATTAATAGCCCAAAAAAAATATGATCAAAGGGTACAATTTGATCGTGATCTATGAGAGCTCTCCAACAATTCCCATTTTGACTCAATCAGACTGTTGGGTAATTGTATATTGCCATTTATAAGCGGGCCCTTCCTTTCTAAGGAAACTCACGGTTTTCCCAAATCATGTGATGAGATCAGGCAGATTTGGCCATAAGCTCTCTAACATCGCAAGAATCACTTCAATCGCAATTTTCTCGAGAGAAATATTGTAACATTTCACCATGGCTATTCACTCGGTCAGATTCACAGAAATTCATAACCTTGACATTTTGCCGAAGGTCGAGTAGCATTTCTGGGAACTTTTGGTCGCGAGCTTTCTAACTAAGAGTAATTTCATGGTAGTGACTGCCGAGGGACACCTGCGACTCTAATGCCTTGATAGTCTTGCTCTATTTTTCACTTGATTTGATCAAACACCATTTGATGGCGGTAATGCAGAACGGTGAAAGCACAGACAAAACGAAACAACCCATGCGAGAAATAAATGCAGAATATAAATCTGACTAGGTGGATTTTTTGGCTCGGTCTGCTTATTTCAAAGAGAGAGATCGACGAAATATTCCACTTAGTCAATAAGAAGAGATCACAACTACACGAAACACACAATTCTCAAAAACTTCCCAAATTCCCCTTACACTTAGGGGTGAGCGGTTCCAGGTTCCGGTTCGGTTCCGTCTGGAACCTGGAACCTACCCTCGGAGTACGGGTTCCTCAAAATGAGGAACCCGGAACCTACCCGTCGAAGCGAGAACGGAACCTACCCCGTCACAGGTTCCAGGGTCGGTTCCAGGTTCCAACAGGTTCTTTTTTTTTTTTTTTTTTGTTATTTTCAGATTTGAACTATAACGTATGCGCACGTTACCAAAAAAAAAAATATAACGTACGCGCACGTTACCAAAAAAAAATATAACGTACTTGCCAATTTAGCATGCGGAACTAAATCAAGACAAAATTATCGCCAACATTCTATAATGGTGAGAGTTGAAGTCAAAACATCAACGAATTAATTGTTCTTTCCCCGAACGACTGTTTTCGACATTCGGATCGGAAACAAACCCAAAGTGCACTCACGTTCTTCAACAGCACAGGAGAAAAACGGAAGCAAACAACAAGCAAAGGAGGCACGGTTTCTGACCTTTGACATTGCCCAAGAGCAGCAGCCCAATGAAGTAAGGCAAGAAGCAAATGAAGTTCCATATCTTAGCCGAGCCCCTCTCGGAGGCTCCATGATCTCTCCTCAATCCCGCAAGATCTCCCTCAATTACTGCCCACCCACTTCACAACAAGTCCCGATGCCTCGTTCCGACCCAGAAAGACAACAAATTTCCAACCCCGCAAAACAATCAATTCACGTCGCGGAAGGAGGAGACGGAAAGAAAACCAGCAAACGAGACCCACAAAAGAAAGGCGAGCGGAACTCACACTACCTCCTCGATGCAGTCATCCCCGACTTCGGCGTTGGAATAAAGCAAAGGATCGAGTAAAGTTCGATCCTTTGCAGCTCTCGGTACGGGGAAATCGAAGCTCCGGATGAACAGAGAACGCGAAAACTCGGAGTGGCAGTCCTGGAGGATAGAACAGAAGGAGAGGAGAGAACGAGGCACGTTAGCAACCGTCGGAAGACTCCCAAAACCTGGAGCGACGAATTGCGGATAGAACAGTTACTGTCGGATTTCCGGAAAGGAAACAAATCTTCTCCACCCTCCTCAAGCGAAATCTCTCTCTCTCTCTCTCTCTTCTGTTGGCTGGAATCCTCGAATTTTTTATCTTCAAAAATCGGATCTTTCGCTTTGGAACCTATTCAACTGTGTAAATAAACGCTAAACTCGAAACGACGCGCCTCGTTCGACTCCCATTTCACTGTCGTCAATCCACGATCGAAAACCACGATTCCCCTAACCAAATTAGAATAACAAACGCCGCCGAATTAAGAAGCCTTATCCAGAACCGGCTCCGTGGAATTCATCCTCAGCCCCTCGCCACGTTAGACCAATCGCAGAACCGAAAAAGAACATGAAAAAAAGAAACAACCCATCAAAGCAAAGTCCGGTCCGGTGAGAAATACGCGAAGAACCCCCCGCAAATAATCAGACCCCGCCGCCACCAGCAGCCGCCGAGAGCCACACGACGAAGAACCCCCAAAAAAGAAGGAAGAAAAATTCGAACCCCAAAGCACGAAATCCGCAGAAATTCACAAACTTGACGAATACCCACCTCGGGAAACGCGAAATCGAGAAGAAGGGCCCAGCCACCGAATCGAAGTCGCGAGGAAAAAGAGCGAGGCGCACGCGATCAGCTCGAGAGACGCGGAATCGGGGGAATCCTTATCTACCCGGGGAGAGGGGGAGGGAGAGGGAGCGAGAGGCTAGAGCGGGAGGAGTGCAGAGATTTGCCTCTTCTTCGCCGTCTTGACCTTCGAATTTCCCTTGCGATTTTCGGAGGGGTGGAGAAGGCGATGATTGGTGACGATGGGGAAGCAAGGGAAGGGACAAGGAAAGGGGGGGGGACCGGTTCTTTAATCTTTTCTTCTAGAGCCCTAAGTAACCGGTTCCGGTTCCGGTTCCGAAACCGGTTCCAGTTCCGGTTCCGGAACCGGAACTCCCGGTTCCCAGAAAAAAGGAACCGGGAACCGGAACCGGTCCCCTTGGAACCGGGAACCGAACCGGACCCTCCTCCGGTTCAGTTCCGGTTCCCGGGTAACCCGGGAACCGCGCTCACCCCTACTTACACTCGGAAAATCTCACAAACTCAAATTCAAGTGAGACAACATGTTTCTCTCACACGCTCAGATTCTTGACTTCTCCCCAAGCTCACTAGGCTTTCGTTTTATGCGGAATTAGGTTGACAACGTCTTTAGGAAACATTCCCTTTCGTGTCCAGCCTTAGAAATAGTACTTGAAGCATATACAAGTCTCATTTAAATGAATTATTTGATTTGGAGGAGCCAGTGCATCCGGCCGCAATGTGCTTTCTTATATATGACATAAACGACTTCCTAAGAAAAAGGATACTCAAACTATTGAGTTAACACTAAAACACAAATGTAGAAACGTGCTCGAGGATTCTTATAATACCGATTGTAAAGTACATTACCAAGACAAACATATCTCGTTTTCCACGGATTAAATGCTATTGTAGGCTCGAGACGAATCGATCCTTCGATCATCAATTGAAGAACTTAAACTGCACTGAATTGAGGAACTCTTTTTCTTAAGAGTCTCACACAGTATAAAAGTTAAGAATAAAACTTTTGCCAGTCTTATTGGTCGTCTCATGCATACGTAGTATGAAATACTTATTATAGTATTAATTCATTTCCCATGGAGCGAATGTCTTCACTTTTAATACCATACAGATGATAGTTCCGACATATCCAATGTCTAACTTGAATTTACGTGTTTACTATTTCAAAGAATTCATCAGAACTCAAATATGACATCAAAGACATATAAGTAAAATACGTGAGTTATTTTACTTTCAGACATAATAAATTTTATGTCCTCATCTTAATACACAGTTAAGGCGACATCTATATTTTAAACTTGAGCTCTCGATTATCACCCAGATAATAACCTTAAAAAATTGGTTTATCTATATTTATCATATAGTAAATAAATGTGATTATCCGTGTGAGTAAGATAATCTCTTATTTGTTCAACATACTTTCTCAATTTTATAATTTGCGAAGCACTAAGATCCATAAATGTCATTTTCAAAAGTTTAACAACAATACTAACTTCTTCTTAACTCAATTATATTTTAACTTCTTGACAAATCTTTAGGCCCATTTGTTTACATTTCGAGGAAAAAGTTTTCTTTTTCCTTTCCTCATCAAATTTAGATGTTATTGTAATTTTAGGAAATTATGGAGAAATAATATATGAACAAGGTATCAACATTTGAGAATTCTGAAAGTCTGGAAAGCTATAGGCTAGTAAAGGACAGTGACTGATTTGCATGATATAGATTAAACAAAGAATTAATACCCTGAAAAATCCCAAACTAGTAGACAGATGATAAATTTACCCAAACTAATTTTTTGATAACGAAAAACCGCAAATTAATACACCTGTGACAAACTTACCCTAAGTGACCATAAAAAATAAAAAATAAATAAAAAAAACTTCAAAGGTATACTTGTAATAAATTTACCCTAAACTAATTTATTCGACCGCCAAAAATCCTAAACCGGTATATTTGTGACAAATATATCCTCCTTTAATTGGATTAATACCATAAAAAATCACAAAAAGTATATAACTGTGACAAACGAAGAGTAAAATTGCAAATTGGTACACTAGTTAACTATCACGTGTCATTCAACTTAGTAATCTGACAGTAAAATTTAATGGAAACTAACATAGGGTAAATTTATCACAAGTACCAATTTTGGGTAAATTTATCAAATGTGTTCTAGTTTGTAGTTTTTGGTGGTCAAAAAATTAATTTGTGATGAATTTGTCATAAGTGTACCAGTTTGGGGTTTTTTAGGATATTAACCCTTAAATAAAAAATAGAAAGTAAAAGTCATGTGAGTTTAGTTGTCTATTGGATGAATACTACCAAAAAAAAAAACACCAAAACCAAAACCGGTATATCGGTGACGAATTTACATCAAATTAAAGACAAAATTACCCTTTGTTAATTTTCGTTAATTTTTATAGTCAAATTGCTAAGTTGGACAACTTCATGTTTGGGGTCTTACTCTTCATTTGCAATATGTGTACTAGTTTTAATCCAATTTAACGAAAACTAACGGAGGATGTATTTGTCACAAATATACTAGTTTGAAGTTTTTTGTAGTTAAAAAAATTAGTTTAACGTAAATTTGTTATATGTGTACTAGATTGGGATTTTTAGTGGTAAAAAAATTAGTCTAGAATAAATTTGTAAAAAACGTACTAGTTTGGAGTTTTTTGCGATATTAACCCTTTTTTATTTTGTCTTCTCATCTATCATGAGGAGGCATTCTCTTTTTGCTCCTTAAATTGTTAGAAGTCATTGAACCATGTGATTAAAGTTAACATAGTTTATCAATATGGAAATTTCAATTTTACCATCTAAATTGTAGCTTAAAATAACCATCCGTATAGAGTCTCTATAAATTAATTCGGTCAAGGAATTACTTATATGTCCCACCATTCTATATCTTCTTATATGGGCATTACAATTACTTTCCAAGAGAGCAATTCATTTTATGTCCCCAAAATATAGAAGAGATTTACATCAATCTAATGATGTGGCAACTTGCTATAAGATATTAAGTATGATACGCCTGTTAGATGGCCACTAACATTCTAGCCTCGATACATTTAATAGTGCTTGAATACTAATGTCTAAAACAAACTTCATGTACAGGTTTACCACAATTTTATTGAGGACTAAATTGTATAGCACTTGAAGCTTCAGAAATTAGACCAAGGCATGCTAAGTTGCCAAACCGAAATACAGGGCCCATTGAAACATTTGAAGAAGGTCTCCATGAGATCACTTGGAC